>JANRMT010062817.1:26546525-26581362 GCA_026402145.1 Polypterus bichir lapradei
ATCTATCTATCTATCTATCTATCTATCTATCTATCTATCTATCTATCTATCTATCTATCTATCTATCTATCTATCTATCTATCTATATAGTGCCTTTCCTATCTATCTATCTGTCTATCTATCTATCTATCTATACACCTTCAATTTCTGCACACTTTATTTGTGTTGTACATTTAATTTTAAATGGATAAATTTTCCATTTTTGCACATCAGTCTCCACTTAATAACCTCTAATGTCAAAGTGAAAATATTTTTTTCATAAAGGTTTGCATATTTATTAAAAATCTTCTTCTTCTTTCGGCTGCTCCTGTTAGGGGTTGCCACAGCAGATCATCTTTTTCCATATCTTCTTGTCCTCTAAATTGAAATCTCTCATTCTTAGAAGTATTCAGACCCTTTGCTGCCAAATGTATTCAGGCTCCTTGAGATGTGCCTAGAAGTTGATTGAAGTCCATTTGTGGCAAACTGACTTAACTGGACATCATTTCGAAAGACACACACACACACACCTGTGTATGTAAGGTCCTACAATACAGATTGGATGTCAGGACAAAAAACAATCCATAAAGTCCAAGGAACTCTTTGTAGACTTCCACAATCAAATTGTGGTGTGGCATTTATGACAGCAAGGGGATACAACTATTTCAGAAGCCTTGAGTGTTCCCAAGAGCACGGTGGCCTCAATAATTTTGAAATGTTAGAAATTTGGAACCACCAGGACTTTTACTAGAGGATGGCCGTCCAGTCAAACTGAGTAAGTGAGCAAGAAGGGCCTTAGTCATGGAGGTGACCAGGAACCCAATATTTATACTACCAGAGTTTCAGAGGTCATCTGCTGAAACAGGAGAACCTTTTGGAAGGATAGCCACCTCAGCAACAGTCCATCAATCAGATATGTATGGCAGATTTTCTAATGCAAGCTTGGAGTTTGCCAAATGGCATTTAAAAGACTCAGAGAGTATGAAGATAAAGATTCTTTAAACTGATGAGAATCAAATTGAATTCTTTGGACAGAACTCCAGTATGTCTGACAAAATAATGCCATCCCTTTGATGAAGTGTGTGTGTGGCAGCATCTTGCTACAGGGGTGCTTCTCAGTGACAGGGACAGGTAGACTCCTCAGAAATGAGGGAAGAATGAAAGCAGACATATATAGCGAGGTCCTTGAAGAAGCACACAAAACCTCAATCTGGGGCAACAGTTTGCCCGTTAGCACAGCAATGACCCGAGACATTCAGCCAAGACGATGCTTGAAAGGCCCAAGGACAAGTCTCTGGCTGTCCTTGATTGTCCCAGCCAAAGCCCAGGCTTACCCGATAGAACAATTATGGAGAGAACTGAAGATGGCAGTTTACAGACACTTCCCATCCATTCTAAAGGAGCTTGAAAGAATCTGCCAGCAAGAATGGGATAAACCGCCCATATCCAGGTGTGCAAAGCTTGTAAAGACTTATTGAGAAAAATCAAAGCTGTAATGGCTGCCGAAGGGGCTTCTAAATATAGTAGTACTGTTTTAAGAATCTGAATACTTCTGTGAATGAGAGAATTAAGTTTTTGATTTTTAATACATTTACAACCCTTACAAACCACTTTGTCATTATGGGTTATTGAGTGTAGATTGATGGGCAAAAATGGCAAATACTGTATATTATTTTAAAATTAAGTCTGCAACACGATTAAGTGTGCAGAAAGTGAGGGGGTCTGAATTCTTTCTGAATACACTGTATGAACAGGGGGAGAGCCTACATTTACTTGTGCTTTTGATACTTAAGTGCACAGATTCTTTAAAATGTCTACTTGAGTGGTTTTATTGGGGGCAAATTTTACTTTTACTTAAGTCACATTGATGGGTTAGGGTCAGGGTTAGTAATATCTCTACTTTTCTTAATACTTTATACCATGTTGTCTGACAGCTTATGGGGCTAAATAAAAGAAGAAATAGCTGCAGTGGGGGGGTTGAAGCTTTTTAGTGACCTCTAAACCCAACTGTCTAAGGTTATTAGTGACATCTTATCCTGCCCATTCGGCTTGAACCTCCTCAGCCCCTGCTCGCCTACCTGAGTGCCACTGTGCCCTTGCCCGTCTTGACGTCTCCTTTCTATATATTATTGAACTACTGACCAGGCTCTTATTTTGTAACACAAGTAAACCAATTGAAACTGTAATTTTCAGGGTTGTGATTAAAACAGGGATGTATGGAACGCCTAAAGTTAAAAAAGAGCCATGGCTTGGCCCCGCCGTGGACTGCCCTTTAAATAGATCTCCACTCCAAAGATGGCCCATCTGGCTGTGTCCTGTCATACCACTTTAAAATTACAGAATGCACTCTGTTTAGGAAAAGCCACAGGACCAAAAATAACTTGCTTAACATGCTGAAAGGAATTGTGCAACCCATAAAAAAATAAAAGCAAATTCCATCTGAAGCATCTCTTTTGGTAACCTCAGGGCAGCACAACATGAGTTTTGCTGTGAAGCGTGACCAGTTTGTCGAGTTTATTTTCTCTCAGACAAGTCAGGCTTTGGCACAGCCTGTAGGTGAACTCCATAACAGATGAGAAAAATGCAGGAATTTGAAATCAAGCCATTGTCTTTTGTGGCTTGGGTGGCACTATTAAATGGGTCTGAAGCCCGTCTCCCAGCTGCCTCAGTATTTGAGTAAGAAATTCAGCTCTGCTGCAGAGTCCACACAGGGGAAGCAGGAATTCTCATGAATGATTTTCTTGTGTCAGCTAGCAGCGAACGTATCAGTTAAGCTGCAAGAAAAGGCTACACAGCTGGCAAAGGTTCAGAGATTTGGGTTTGACTCCCAGACTGGCTGCTCCATTTGTGGAGATTCTGTGTTCTCTCCTATTCATGTGCATTTTCCCCAGATATTTCTCCCACATGTAAATTAGAAGAATATGAGTGTGTGTGAGTGAGCGTGCATGCCCTGCAGTGGACTGATCTACCATTCTGGACTTAATTACTTCCTGGATTGGCTTCCTCCTCCACCCTACCTCTCTATCCTATAACAGAAAAATCAGGATTAAAAGATGTGTTGATGGAGGCTGCAAGGCACTGTGGCTTAATGGTTAGAGCAGTGGTTCTCAACCTGTGGGGCGGGCACCCTAGGGGGGCGAGAAGTAACAAAAAGGGGGGCACGAAGATGTGAAAAAAAGAAAACAAGAATCAAAAATATGGAAAAAAATCTGTTGAAACCAAAACAAATTAACTTAAACTACATTCTGATACTAGAACAATAAATATAGTTAGATAAATGTCGATAAAAGTTAAGTAGGTATAATAAAATATGCATCTACATTTCAAAAAAATTTTAGGGGGGTGCGCAATTAAAACTGTTATGAAAACTCAGGTCGCAAATACTTAAAGGTTGAGAAACGCTGGGTTAGAGTGATTAATGTTAATCGATAAGGCTGTGGATTTCAGTGCTCAGTGACCCCGCATATGTCATCTGGCCTTCTTGTTGTCATTCATTTTGTTCCTTATTTCGATTCACATGAAGCTGAAACCAGTCTTGGCAGCACTGGAGGAATGTAGGAACTCGCTCTGGAAGGGGTGGTCATCCATTACAGGAAACATTTACAAAATCACAAGGGGAACATGGAAGCTGACCAGGAAGTGAACCTGGGGATTAGAGACTGTTAAGTAGCAGCAACACTGACCTGTGTGCCACTCCTTCCTGATATCATCTCATGATATGTTTCAAAATCACTTGCATACATTTGGAGTTTTAGGAAGCTTGTATCAGGAATCCAAGTTTTTTGATGAAAAGAATAATTTGTCCAAGTTTGATGCTTTTATTATTTGCATTATTTTTACAGCGATTCTGTTTTCAACATCTGTTTGTGTTGGAGTTGCCGCCATTTTACAGATTCTGAGCCACAGCCATATTATATATAGCAACAGTCACACCACTCACGTTGACATGTAAGATTTCCCGTACCTGGCGTATTTAAGTTGACATTGTATGACTCGGTATTCTAGCATTGGAGGTTTCTTCTTAAATCAAAATCCAACTTATTTGTTGGAATAAAGTAAGCTAAGATTTGTAAGGCTTTGATAGGATTTCTGGCTTTGTTCTTTCATTTAATGTTTTAGCATTTGACGATTTGTCATCTAACTTTCTCATGGTATTCTGACCCTTTGTCTTTCCCTGACAGCATCTCTGATTACGTCCACACTACAATCAACAATATCTGTCCATCCTAGCGTTTTCATATTGTTTACAAAAGGATCTCCGTCCACCCTAAAACAACCAAAATTACATACAACGTAAATATTTGCCAGAAAAATCCTTAACGGGATTGTAATGCTGCTGGCCATAGGATTTATTGCAAAACAACAACATTTATTATTATAGCACATTTTCATACAAATGATGTAGCTCAAAGTGCTTTACATGATGAAGAAAGAGAAAAAAGATCAAATCAGGCAATATTAATTAGCACAGAATAAAAGTAAGGTCCGATGGCCAGGGAAGACAAAAAAAAAATCTGCAGAGGCCATGAGACCACCCAGCCCCCTCTAGGCATTTACCTAACATCAATGACCTCAATCAGTCCTCATTGTTTTCAGGTTTCACATGGAAGAACTTGATGATGATGGTCATGTGGACCTCTGGCCTTCAATCCATCAATGTAAGGACTGCACGGTGCTTTGATCGGGTGGTGGTGGCACAGATCACCACCACAGAAAACCAGAAAAAGAACAGCAAAGAAAGTTGGGGTGGTAACACTTTACATTAAGTTTCCATAATTACGCTGTAACTACTATGTAATTACCTGTATAAGTACAGTGTAACTATGAGTTATTACTCCGTACTTACTGTGTAATACTAAGTAACGCTATAGTTAATTACTCAGTTGTCATTGTTATTCCACAGTTTATATAATTACAATGTAACAATTTATCACTGATCCAAAAACAAGTTTTCTTACTTAGTTACGATGTATCTGTACTTTCAAAATGTAAGAAAAACATCAGGGTATATGTAACTATGTAACAGATGTTCCATGGTCTGGGCAGGTTTAATGGAGAATTGCAGTAATAACTGCATAGGTTTTAAATGATACTTCAAGATCTTTTATAAATGGTGAAAACACCTTTGCTAAGATTCTGGCAGCTGCATTCTGCACTCGTTGCAAGCAATTGATGTCTTTTTGAGTAGTCCTGAGAAAAGTGCGTTACAGTAATCTAGCTGACTGTAAAACTGTAGTGACCAGTAAATTATTTGACTTTTGTTCATGTATGCTGCACTCAAATTGTGCAAAAAATTATTTAGATGCATACAGGTAAGCAGTACATAAAGCATCAAGGAAAGCAACTCTTCTATGTCCGCTATATTAGAATATGTTTTTCGTCCTTGAAGGGTAACCAATCAGGGAATGAAATGTTGTAATCAGGAGGATCCAATCAAGGAAAGGCTACATAATAATAAAACTGCATTTTGGCCCATCCACCTTACAACACTGAGGCTGTATTTTCAGAAGTCTATGGCTCACAAAAGCATTTTTACACGTCTCTAATGCCGGCATTGTGTGGACGAAAGGTAAAAACAGAGACGTAGTAATGTGGACATGGCCTCATTCTTTACCCCTTTCAGCTATTTTATCTCTTGATCATATATTATTTATTTTCATGCTGCCTACCAAGTTGTGCCACCAATTTAATTCACTGTAAGGAGAGCCAATCCTGGCAACACTGCGCACAAGGCCGAAAACAGCCATGGATGGGGCACCATTTCATTGCAGGGCCCATTGATAGACATATCTAGAGGGCCAATTTGGAGTTGTTTAATCTGTACACATTGGAGGATGAAGGAGAAAATCCCTCGTATACAAAGGGAGAACCTGCAAACTCAATACGCACGACATCTGGGTGCCGGGTTTCATGATACTGTGTCCGTCAAGTACCAGCACAAGCCACATCACCTCCATGCTGCCTGCTCTGTGAGTATATTTGACAAAATGAAACACATTTCTATAAAGTCTATCTTAAACTAAAAAAGAAAATTAGACCTGATTTACAGATATTTACAGTCTGAATTTGTTTACCATAAAAGGCACTATATAAAAATGTATTGGAATTTCATTGTTTATATGATAATAAATCTGATTTTAACCATACTATTTAACAACCTGAACTTCTGTCAAATCATTTTATTGTAGTGTGGGTGTATTGGGATGAACAAAATGTGCTTTTTAGAGTTTGTCACATGACTAGTAAAATTGAATTTGTGTGGATATTAGGATTATTTTAAGATTATTTAGATAAGATGAAGTTTTAAGTGAATAAAATTGTGTAAACAAAACTGTATTAAAGAAGCACAAAAGGGAAACCTAGCAATAATTTTAGGAGTTTAATAGGCACGTACCATTTAGGACAGAAGGAAGGGTCGACAAGCACATGACTATGACTTGTAGGATGGCAGAGGATATTGGGATGTATGCAAATAACTACAAGAATATTGAGTACTGTGGAAATTCAAAGCTCAGATAAACTAACCCATGTATAGTATGTATACTTGTAAGAAGATATGGAATAGGTGATTGAGACCTTGTAGTCAACATGTTATTGTACTTAGCTAGAAGTAGCTTCACTGACAAGTAACAAGAACATTGGAAATGATCAGTTGTCACATTTTGGCTGTTTCTATTATTGCCCTAAATCATACAGTATATAATAATCCACCAATGCATCTTAGGACAGCGAGGAGATGGAAATATATCTTCAACATCTTTGTTAGGCTAACAACTTGAAAAAGTTTTCCAAATAGTGTTAGAGAAGAAAAGTGATGCAATGTCTTACACTTTAAAGGAACACCACAGCTGGAGACAAAGACAGCAAGAGTTAAAAAGCCAAACGAACTATCTGATGCAATCATTCAGGTTATACGTCTTTTTTTGCTTTAACTTCTAGCGTTTGATATGTCTGATTTTTTTGCAAAGAACGGTAAGTTTAGATTGAAGTGAAGTTTCTGTTCCTATCTGACTGAAATTGCCTTGATGTGTACTGACACTAGGAATCACCGGAGGGTCGGAGGTCCTATAGTATAAGGGATTGAGATGCTTATCCAGGGTCTGTAGGATCCTAACCCAGGTCATAAGTGTTAAAAGGTTCAGTAATATATCGACTTGTGCGCATTCAGGTTTAATCCTTTTGGAGGCAGTGAAATGAGTGCAGACAGAGATCTGTAATCCAGACAAGAGAAAGTGTGTGGTCTTTGTTAGGGTATATGGTGCAAACCTTTCAAAGGCAGACATTAGAAACGGTACAGCCCTTGCAGTCGGGAAATCTGAGAGCAAGAATAGTCTCACCCATCGTTAAGGTATTCAGGTTCAGCCCTTCCAGAGATGGAACACTGGGAGCAAGACTGGTCCCAGCATTGTTCAGCCTGCCCCTTATCAAGGATTTTGGAGGTACATATTGAAGGGTATACAATCGTGGCGAAAAGTTTTGAGAATTACGCAAATATTAATTTTTACAAAGTTTGCTGCCTCAGTTTTTATGATGGCAATTTGCATATACTCCAGAATGTTATGAAGAGTGATCAGATGAATTGCAATTAATTGCAAAGTCCCTCTTTGCCATGAAAATGAACTGAGAGGGGTTCTAATTGTTGTGAAGAAGGCTTCAGGGTGCCCAAGAAAGTCCAGCATGCGCCAGGACCGTCTTTTAAAGTTGATTCAGCTGCAGGTTTGGGGCACCACCAGTGCAGAGCTTGCTCAGGAATGGCAGCAGGTAGATGTGAGTGCATCTGCACGCACAGTGAAGCAAAGTCGTTTGGGGGATGGCCTGGTGTCAAGAAGGGCAGCAAAGAAGCCACTTCTGTCCAAGAAGAACATTAGGGACAGACTGATCTTCTGCAAAAGGTACAGGAATTGGACTACTAAGGAATGCTGAGGTAAAGCCATTTTCTCTGATGAATCCCCTTTCCAATTGTTTGGGCATCCAGGAAAAATATTGTCCAGAGAAGTAAAGGTGAGCACTACCATCAGTCCTGTGTCATGCCAACAGTAAAGCATCCATGTGTGGGGTTGTTTCTCAGCCAGGGGCGTGGGCTCACTCACAATTTTGCCAAAGAACACAGCCATGAATAAAGAATGGGACCAAAACATCCTCCGAGAGCAAATTCTCCCCATCATCCAAGAACAGTTTGGTGATGAACAATGCCTTTTCCAGCATGATGGAGCACCATGCCATAAGGCAAAAGTGATAACTAAGTGGCTCGGGAACAAAACATCAAAATTTTGGGTCCTTTGCCAGGAAACTCCCCAGACCTTAATCCCATTGAGGATTTGTGGTGAATCTTCAAGAGGCAGGTGGACAAACAAAAACCCACAAATTCCGACAAACTCCAGCATTGATTATGCAAGAATGGGCTGCCATCAGTTAGGATTTGGCCCAGAAGTTGATTGACAACAAGCCAGGGCGAATTGCAGAGGTCTTGAAAAGAAAGAAGGGCCAACACTGCAAATATTGACTCTTTACATAAACTTAATGTTATTGTCAAAAAAAGCCTTTGAAACTTATGAAATACTTGTAATTACACTTCAATATACCATAGAAACATCTGACATAAAGATCTCAAAACACTGAAGCAGCAAACTTTGTGAAAACCAATGCTTGTGTCATTCTCAAAACTTTTGGCCACAACTCTACATGTAAAACAAGATTAATAGGCTAAGGAATATTATTTAGACATTTCTGTGATTTACTTGTTCACCAATAACAAAGAACCTCAGGGGGCTAAAGAACCTTTAGTGAACACTTTCACAGTAAAAATATGGGGCACAAACAGGAAACCAACTAGAATGGGATGCCAGTCATTTGCTGATTACATCACTCTAGTCAATTTAGACAAACGCTTCCACCTAATATATGCATATCTGTAGAATGCAAGAGATAACACAAGCAGCTCCAAAGAGCAAGTGGGTATGGAGAGAACATCTAATCAATGCACGGAAGGAGATCTCACATCAAAAACACGTATAAGACAAGAACACCAACAACCATGCAGTTATACTCTCCTAAATGTCCATCCATTCATTAATGATCACATTTAATCTGGTGTCATGGTCACCATGAGTGAGAGTTTATCCCAGAAGTATCAGGCACAAAGCAGGAATTATCCCTGAATGGGGAGTCAAACTGAACCATTATGGAGTAATCTGTTAGCCTAAACTTTATGTGTTTGTGATGTGGGTGGGTAAAATATGCAAAAGAAATTCACGTGGACACAGAAACATGATTTCTGCACATAGGGAGTAGGCATAAAATTGAACCTAATACAGTTATTGTAAAATGATCTAATCATAAGAAGTCAAATGTGAATTATTATTGGACATGGGGACATCCTTTGAAGGAGATGTAAAACTGAAGTCCTGACTCTCTGTGGTCATAAAAGATTGCTGGGTATCTTTCATAAAGAGTAGGGAGTACCCTGATATCCTGGCTAAATCGCCCGCCATGGCTTGGTCATTTTGGCCCCCTAATCATCCCCCATTTCTAACTGTCTAACTATCTCCCTCAACCCTTCACCACCTAAAAGCGAATGTGTGATGAGCATCCTGGTGTAAAAATGGCTGCCTTGGCATCATCAAGGTCGGTGGTATGCATTGGTGGTGGTTGAAGTGGCTCTCCACTCACTATAGAAAGCACTTGAGTAGTGATAAAAGCGCTATATAAATGTAAGAAATTATTATTATTATAGTGAAGATGGGCTAAAGCATTATATAATCTGATGTCTGTGAACAAAACATTGCCAGAATAGTGACTCTTAGAACACTAGTGGCTAAGGGTGCTCCATTAGAACTGACTCTGATTGAGGGCTGTCATTAGTTGTCATCAGTTTATTCCCACCCACCGACTGACCACAATGTAGAACAGGACACTGGTCACTATGCACTGGCAGAACATCCCCAGCACATTTGTCTCTGTAATGCTCAGTTCATGACGCTGCTCCCTTCGCCACATAACAAAGTCCACCATTGCCAGTCTATACTCTTCCTCATTTCCATTGTGGACTGTGGACTCATGTGAGAACTTCCATAGATGGAATACCTTGGAGGTGTAAAAGCAGAATCGGACTGATGTTAACAATCAATGGGAGCTTTCCCAGTGGCCTGCTGCTTGGCCTGGCCTGGCGTTCAGAGCAACCAGTGCAATAAACTAATGGTGAAATGATATAATGTCATTATACTGGAAAACGAGTGGGCGTTATTGCTCTGCAGTGGGCACAAATCCTTTTGGTTTAACGTTGGAGGGTTGCTTTTCTTGTTTCTGGTTGGATGGTTTCTTGTTTTTGACAGTTAAACAGGAGCACTATGATGAGAGGTGCGTACGTCTGGTCCTTTTGTGATTAAAGTTACTGTATATGAATAAAATGTATGTGTAAAAGCTGAATCTACTCCCTCCTCATTCATAAAAAATTCCAAGACAAAATGGTGTTTGTTGTTTTTTGAGTCTGAAAACTGATGTGTATTGTGTGGCCTGGGTTAGACTTGGGATTCCTAGCCTGAATAAGCTTCCCAGTCTGGCCCTGTGTACAGGGTTAAAAGGATGGGAGGTATAAGTATACATATTGTAAGATGAATAGACAAAAGACTTGTAAAAAGTAATGTGGTACCTGCAGGTGACCCCGTTAGTTAGAGCTAAAGTTCAAATCCAGAATACTGAGTCAGGATCTGTGGTCTTCATCCATGTAACTCCCATCTTCCTGTCATGAGAATTTTCATGTCTTTTGGAAGATGTAACACTTGGGACAAGATCACAGTTCTTCTGGGTCATATTCTTATTGGCTTATAATATTATTATTATAACAATATAATTTTTCAAAATCTGTCGCACTGATAACTCACTCGAGGTCTTACAATCAGTCAATGATGGGTACGAAAAGTACCACAAGCAAGTCATGGTTTCCTGCTCACCAGCCTTCTAATGTGCAAAGTCTACCACAAAGATAACCCAGCCTAAAACTGAACCTGTGGCTCAGGCACTGTAAGACCACTTTGCTATTTAATTTCTTAGTACGGATAAAAATATAATAATATACAGTATCTGTAGGGTTTGGCAAAGTAGAGGAACTGAAGTATCTGTCACAAAGTGGAAGGCTTTGTTGGATGAGGTTTTCTGGCTTCATGAGGAGATGACTCCACTAGTTACCTCTTAGTTCTCATGACACATTGCTGGGGCCAACGTTTTAAAAGATAGCCTTGTGCCTAACTTTTCTTGTTTTAGACCGGGTGATGAGTTAAGCAGGTGGAATAGAGAAGCACACAGGTGTGGCAAACGAACTTGACTTGGAGCCAGAACATGCAGGGAAGTGCCAGAGTCCAGCATTATGACATGTTGTAGATCAAGAGAGAACAATGCAGTTTATTAAGAGTTTAGAAAGCTTGGAGACTAGCTGTCTTTGTGGATCACAAGAGTTACAATGACCAAGAATCGGCCTCAGTTATTACTACAAACCATGATGGACTAAACAGGAAGAGTGGTGCAGAGAACATTTGGAAACCTCAGTGGCTACTAACAGAAGCCTCTCAGATGTTGAAGAAACTAGAGATAGCACTAAGACTTAAGAAGGAAAGGGAATATCACTTGTTATTAGCAGTAATTTATACTTAATTTTCCGTCTGTTGATTATATATATATAATATATTTCGATGAGCCTACCAACCAAAAAAATGAAATGAAAGAGATATGGAAAACCTGACACTCAAGTCTTCATGGAAGCACCTTTTATTTCCCTAAGACAAATACAAACTAAGAAAAGCAGAAGCTTCCAGACTGATATAACTGAGCACCATTTGTCTTCCTAAGACAGATAAGAATTAAGAAAAGCAGAAGTTTCTAGGCTGATATGACAAGGTACAACCAAAGAGAAAGCACAAGAGAGTAGCAGGCAAATTCAAAAGTGAAAACGCTGGTGAAAAACTGGAACAAAAAGAGCATTAGAGGAATCGAAAATCAATGTCACAATGCTGAAACCAAATCATGGCCAAATCAGCTTTTGAGGAAGCTTATACACTAGCTATTTAATTACCCATAATTAACACAGGATGAAATATTTATTTTAGAATAATATTCCAATGCATGGATTACTTGTATAGTGTCATCATCTTAAGCAGAGGTTGTGAGGTGATAGATAGATAGATAGATAGATAGATAGATAGATAGATAGATAGATAGATAGATAGATAGATAGATAGAAAGGAAAGGTACCATATGATAGACAGATAGATAGATAGATAGAATTTTGTCTTGGAGTGGGTGTTCTTCTTATGACTGAGGTACACAGAACATCTAACACTATCAGACTGTATGGTGTAGATTGCCAAATCTTGATTTTCTTTCAGTTTTGGCACATAAATTTTGTTATATATTAATATACTGAACATCATAATTTTAAACAAAATTAACTACATCTTGATTGCATTTCTATTAACTCTGTCACTACGGCTTAAGTGCATTAGTTAGGTCAGCAGGTGAGGAAGAAGATGCTCTGATAGATTTCTATACAGGAGGTATACAGCGAGAATAAAGTATGGGTTGTATACTATAAGTGCTGTTAAAGGTAAAGGTAAGGAGAATTGCAATTCTATGTACTCTACTGCTGGGAACTAAATGTATTAGTTATGTCAGTGGTTGATGAGAACACTGCAATAGAATTCATACAATGTCATGTTATATAAAAAAAAAATGTGAGCTGTATAACCCAAGCGCTGTTAAAGGTCAGAATAAAAAAGAATTACACATTACACTGTGGGTCCACATTGAAAACAATCTGCACAAGTTAGAAAAGGAATATATTTTCAGTAGAGAGTCACCAAAAAGCCGTTCCACGACTACATAGCAATGGACATCAGGGCTCAAAAATAGCCAAGCTTGACAGAAAAGAAGCGCAAAATAATGTTGAAACAATGTTACCAGGATAATGTTACAATAGTAAACAGTAATAGTACAAAAAATGTACAAAATTGAAAACTAAGCACCCATAACCATAGATTAGAACAGTGGTAGCTTGACAATGGATCTTCATTTGCCTTTATACAGAATATGACCATTTGACTAAGTTCGTAGGGACTAAAATAAAAGTACACATTAAAAGGTTTTAGGAAAAGCCTGCAAGAGTCACATACCAATCTTTACACTGGAAAATTAAAACAATTCTGAAGGGAACGGGTTATTCAGACCAAGAAAACTTGCTAACCCTATTCTCCTAATGTCTTCCAATTAACCTTTAACCTGAAGGAAGAAGAACGACACAATGGGATTCCATCTACCTCTCCACCTATCCATCCATACAAAATGTCCTCTGCATTGTTCCTTGGTTGTCTAATAACTGAATGGCAGCATTGATCTGTGCAGCTTTTGATAGCCCATAACATAATGGGTAGGTTACTTGACTGATGGTCGTGCAATTTTATAAGCAGAATACCAGCTTTAAAATGTAAATAAAAATACGTTTAGTTAAAAAGGTGCCATTGTAAGATTTGGGGTTTTGCATAATTTTCACCAATTTCATAAATTGTTCAGATTAATAATAATAATAATAATAATAATAATTAATATAAAACTGGCATTATATACATACATATATTAAATATGCAATTCAAGAAATGCTAAGGTTGTAAAGTGTATGTTAACCTGCTCAGCAATCAGGCAGAACACCACCCCTTGATTATTTTGATTCTTCATATTTTGAGGACTTGTACCAGGCACACAAGCGATCCTAAAGTCACATCTAATGGCAGTCTATTTTGCTTATAAATAATGAAGAAACACAGTAAAAGCAGTAAAACGACAATAAAATTTGCACCACTTGGAAAAAGTAAAGAAAGAAGGACATTCAGTAAAGAGCGCCTCTGTGAAACTTAATACATTGCACCCTGGGATTTGGAAGACCTCCTGTAAAGGGTGCTCTGGTCAGCACAATGAGCTAAGAGAGAGTGGCAGTCTAGACATAGGCAAGAATTTGTTGCTAAAACAAAATGCATCCCATTACCCCAGCATTATTCTATGCAACACGATCAATGGAAGCTGATGTTGTTAAAATATGGATGTACTTACTGTAAACACGCTGGCGACTCTTCTTAGAGAGTCAAGGCTGGCGGGGCTGTCAAAAAACAGGGCCTATTAAAGCCCACTGAGGCATTCCTTGTGTGATTTTGGGCAGCAGGTCAGGTAAGCAGCGGAAGGACAGGTAGGCAGCATTGACTCCTTTGTGAGGGAACTGGCTAGTCTGATTATTAACTGTCAAAAAGAGGACTGGGGTTAGATACTTAAAAAATGTGAAACTCTTCTTGAACGTCATCATGCAGTTATGTAATTTGACATGCCCATACAAATTTTAGTTGTGTAAATTGACATGTTGAGATTAGCAATACAGTTGTCAAGTCTGACATACCCTCTGACAGGAAGTCATGTAATATGACTAATATTAGCTTAACACAAGAAGGACAAGAACAACAGTCCCAGGAGAATGCTTAACTTATTCTGGATTGAAAAAAGATTGTCAGACAAGTACCTCCTTAAGTCGATACTTAATTGATGCTTTGGTTTTTTTTGGCTTTCCCAGATTTCCAAAGTACTTTCCATTAAATTAATGATGTTATTAAAATCTTTTGAGATTTTTGAAGAATTCTATTAGTTATTCATATAGAGTTCTACTGTTCAAGACTGAGGTGTTTCCTTTCCTGTCCAAGATGCACTTGGATGGTCTTCTCAGCACAGTTTCTATCACAGTCATGTCTTTTTGCAGCACGATGACCAGCATTTCACAGAGTACTCCAAATATGGCGACCTCACAGCACTGTGTTTGCGTTTAGTGTTTGTTGTGATCTTTGAAATGGAATCCAGTCAGTTGCTTGAAACTTTTATTTTATTCATGCGCCTGGACTCCGTGATTTGCTTCCAGATAAAACTCTGAATGTTTGAGACTCAGGAAAAAAATCTGCTGGTCACATCTTGGTCTCCACAAACTGCAGTGTAACGAAATTCATTAGGTCATGTAATTTAAATGTGGAAACGGTGCGGTAAAGATTGATGGCACCAGGTTAATTCATATTTTGATATAAACTAATTAGTCTGTGAAACAAAATGGTTGAAATGTCTACCATACTCGTCTTTCTGTGCTGCTTGTTTACTCAAACAGTTCACACAAATCAAAACTGGAATCCCTGAAGTAATAAACTCAATGTGCTTTGGTAGAGGACACCTAGTAGAAAATTGCAAAATCATGGCCAGCTGACACGTACTGTAAATGTAGGTATGGAGAAACTGGCATAGCCTGAAATTCCAACCACGTAAGCAGCAAGAACGTTGCTTGAGGTGTGTCCTTCAGGGAGTTGGCAGTACTATCACACAGATATGAATTTAGTTGTGCAATGGCAAGAAGGGACGTGGCTGTTTAGTTGCCTCTTAATTTGATTTAGGATGTTGGAGCAGAGGTATAGACAGAGATAGAAAATTAAAGTTATGCCAAGCACTGTATTAGGACTCCTTTCCTGTATCCTATGGCCGGAAGGCGAGTGTATGATGTTCACAATCTTGAAGCGTACAACATAAACAGCATAACATGAAGCCCAGTCACTTGTATTCTTACAGAAGAATCCCAGGAAGTGTCAGTAACTTGTTCAGGATCACATATGGGTGGATTTCCCCACAAGAAAATCACAGACTCCATTCTAACTGCTGGAGTGGCTAGCCCGCTTGACTCTTCAATTTTATAATGAGCACCGACAGCCTCATATTACTTATATGGAAGCCAAAATGCAGGCTCTGCTCTTCATTGTCCATAAGATGGATGTGAGAACCTAAGCAGGCCTTGCTCGTACAGGGTGACAGCAGTTTTGAGAGAGAATGGAATTATCACTTTACTGATGCTTTGTTCATATTATTAAGACCAAATGAAGCCTTTTATAACATAACAGTATGTGACGAAGAGATGCTTTATCTAAAAAAAGGCAGTTGCCATCTCCTTGAAGCTCTCAGAAAGGTGAGAGGCCAGTTTGTCAAATGAATGCCAGTGGAGATTACTGCTGTAAGACATCATCAGTTCCTCATTTGATGCTGACTTTATTTTGCATTTTAGATGAGCTCACCTCCAAAAATCTGGTTCTGTCATCTGTTTAAAATGTGCTCAGGTACAAAAGTGTTATATTGTAACTGGAAATAGATGCTAAAAAATACGCTTGAATTCTGAAAACAGGGTATGATGAAATACCAACAGTTAATGGCTCAAAGGACGTTTGGTCTTTTGTACTTCAGGCCAAACCCTACAATTAAAAAAAAATTAAAATTAAAAATGCTGTCACCCTGTGCAGGTGGCAACATGCTCACCCCGGCCTGTCTACAAATTATGATCTCAGATGAAACAGAAATTGCCTCTTTTGATGAATCCATGCACAACTTTATACTGAAACCATTTTTTGTACCAAAAAAAAAATCCAAAGCTTTTGAGAGAGGTAAAGAATAACAAAACACCCAGAATTAGATGTAGTGCTTGTGTTAAAAGCTGCCTATTGACAATCACATTCTGTAACTCAAATATCATTCTGTATGTTTCCATAATTCATTTCAGCATGCCATCTTTGAGTGTTGAAGAAGCACAAACCACAGTGTGAATTCCCTGCACTGCGTCCATCTTGTGTCGGATTAAAATATTTGCCTGGGATACCAGATTATGTATTAGGATTATAAAATAAACCATCCTGAGCTGGGTTTAATAACAGGATGCTGCATTATAAAGTTAAATCCTGTACTATAGAAATGAACACTAGGGATCATCGTATGATTTTATTACATTATAGGAACCACTAAGGCAACCCCTAACAGCAGCAGCTGAAAGAAGAAGAAGAAGAAGAAGAAGAAGATAGGAGCCTATATAATAGGGTGCTAGCTTATAAGATACTGAAATATAGAATGCTGGGCTTTTTATGAGGATTCTGGGTTGCAGTATAGGACATGATGTATTGCAATAGGATGGTCATTTATTTAATGATGGATTATAAGATGATAGTTTATGAAATAGGATACAGATTTGTAAATACTGGAATGACGTTCTTTGTCATAGAATACTAGGTTATATCATAAATGCTTAAACTCACATTCTTCCACACTGACCATAAGAGTGGCAGAAGAAGAGGGACAGAGAGAGGATCAGAAACGGGGGAAAAAATCCTCTTCATGTCAGTATTACAGACAGAGTCATCAGAAAGTGCAGTAGAGGATCAGAGATGTGCCCACACGTAAAACTGAAAAATCTGATAGCTACTGTGCCATCCATAATGTTTGGGAGAAAGACACATTTTTTATTGATTTAAATTTAAAACAAATAAGCAGCACCATAATGTTTTGAGACAATTGGTGTCACAGGTGTTTGTGATTCCTCAGGTGTGTTTCTTTGCTTCATAAGATACCTTGACTTGCTTCTACCCTTTGGACTCTGTAATTACCATTGTTCAATATGAGGACACGAGCTGTGCCAATGAAAGTCAATGAAGCCACTATGAGGCTGAAAAACAAGAATAAAACCATTGGGGACATCAGTGAAATCTTAGGATGATCTAAATCAACTTTCTGGAATATCACTGAGATTGATAATATTCATACATAATAACAAAATGCAAAGTACATTTGAATATTGCCAAACATACAGCCTGATTAAATGGTGATGTGTAGTTTCAGGCGACACACAGACTTGTTTGTTACTTAATGTGTCTAGTTAAAGCATCATTGGCACTCAGCTTTCTTCAGAACAGGCCACAAGCCTGTCTCAACATGGCTGCCAAGCTGTGCTCTTCATTTTGTTATCTTTATCATCAGAGGTTAGTAAGAGATGCTTCTTTCAGATGTTAGTAAGAGGGAGATACTTCTTCGTCATCACAGGTTAGTAAGAGAGATAATGTGGTTGAGCAAGCAGATTTATAGATTCTCTGTCCAACCCCTAGAGCCAATAGGATGTCATAGTACTTAAAGGCCTCTGAGACAAGCCAATTCCAAACAGCCATACCTCAGACCAATGGGGGAATAGAACATCTTAACACCTGCCACCCCCTCAAGACCATATGTTAAGGTAACCTGGCTTCCTTGCAGGGATTGAAAGACTCTAGCAGAGAAACATTTGTGTCAAGCACTTCCTTCCCCAACTCTGTCGTAAAATTCAAAGATACTCAGTCGAAAAACGTGTGTGTGTGTGTGTTTTAAACACGGATGCTTCTCACTAAAGTAACACTAAATTACATTGCTTTGCCTAAATTACAAATAAAGACATACAAAATATTTATCAAGTTATATGCAGAATCTCACATCACAACACTGGAATATCACTGAGAAGAAAGAACGCACTGGTGAGCTCAGTGATCACAAAAGGACTGGTAGGCCAAGGAAGACCTCCACTGCTGAGGACACAAGAATCCTCACTATGGTCAAGAAAAAGCCCCAAAAGCCTGTCTGACAGATCAGAAACAGTCTTCAGGTGGCCAATGTGTATATGTCAGAAACGACTATCAGCAGAAGACTTCATGAACAGAAATACAGAGGCCACATGGCAAGATGCAAACCACTAGTTAGCCATAAAAAACAGGATGGCCAGATTACAGTTTGTGAGAAAGGACTTTAAAGAGCCTGCAGAATTCTGGGAAAAGGTCTTGTGGACAGATGAGACAAAGATGAACCTGCATCAGAGTGATGGTAAGACTAAAGTATGGAGATGAAAAGGAACTGCCCAAGATCCAAAGCAGACCACCTCATCTATTAAACATGGTGCTGGGGGTGCTATGGCTTGGGCATGTATGGCTGCCACAGGTACTGACACACTTCTCTTCGTGGATGATGGAACTGCTGATAGCAGTCACACAATGAATTCTGTAAATGTCTCCAAACTCATTAGAAGGCGCTTCATTCTACAACAAGATAATGATCCAAACTGAGGCAACAGAGTTTTTTAAAGATAAGAAATGGAAAATTCTTTAGTGGTCAAGCCAGTCACCCGATTTAAATCCAATTGAGCAGGCCTTCCATATGCTGAAGAGAAAACATAAGGGGACAAGCAGGAGTTGAGGATGGCTGGATTAGAAGTCTGGCGGAGCATCACCAGAGAAGATCCTCAGCACCCAGTGACGTCTATAAATCACAGACTTTCAGCAGTCACTGCATGTAAGGTATAAGCAACAAAGTACTAAATACTATGGCTTTAATAGACCTGCCATCGCTATGACCCTAACATTATGGTCCCCTGAAATGGGGGACCATGTAGAAAAAGTATTGCCATTTCTACATGGTGTGACCAAAATGTATGCAAATACCTTGAAATGAAAGTCTGCAATGTGCACTCTAATCACGTCTAAACTGTTAGCTTTGTAATTTGAAACTGTGGAGCAGAGGGTTAAATCAAGGAAAAAAGTGTCTTTGTCCCAAACATTATGGAGGGCACTGTAAGGCAGCCATTATGGAGAAGACCAGAAATGTACCTTGAAACCTCATCAAAGAAAAATATTATATACTGTAGTTTATTTACGGCAATGTTGATGTGTTGCATTAACATTAACCTAAACAAGGAAGGAGAAAGTACAATAACAGGAACTGCTTACTTTGCATGCTAATGTATCCTGTGAATTAACATTATGAACCATAAATATTGGTGCATATGTGTATCAGTAGGGTTTTTCAGCTCTTTGAAGTATTTTGTAATATTATGTTTACATACCAGAGGGACTTGCTGTTTTTTTCTGTTGTTTGTAAGTGTCTTTTGACTAACATTTTAGACACAGATTGAATTATCTTGTGTATCCTACCAGAAATGTTATCTTATTGTTCTACATTTGGCTGACGCCTTTACCCACGGCAAGTCACAGTATACATTTCAATTGTTTCTACACATTTTTACAATTGAAGTACTTTCAGGTTAAGTGACTTGCTTGGGGTCACAAAGTGAATTTAAGGTAGGGTTTAAGCCAGTCAGTGTCTTTGTGACTTGAGGGTCCGATGCCTTAGGCCACACAATTAGGCATCTTACTCGAAGTAGAACCAGCAGCCAGGCTGCTTTTAGTGAACTTGTTACGAATACTTCAGGCCTTTTTTTTTTCCTTCAGACAGACTTGAACTGTGAATTTTACACCTTGACTGTTTGTAATTTTTTCTACTATCTGTGAAGCATCTCCTGGGTCAAAATTCATCCATCTGTCTCAAAGTGAGAAACGCAAATCTCAATTTCTTCCTTATATTGTAACTACAGTTCTCTTCTCGGTGGTCTCTGTGAGTTAAAGGGTAAATATTTTTATTATTTGAAAATTTGCTATGTTATGGACTAGTAGAGGCAAAACATCCTGGGTTAGTGCCCAGTGCTCGTGGGATGGTCACCATCTCCATGTGGCCCAGAACTACATACTGTAAAAGAAGCATAGATAGATGGATAAATCCATCCATCCATTTTCCAACCCGCTGAATCCAAACACTGGGTCACGGGGGTCTGCTGGAGCCAATAGATGGATAAATTGATTTAAAAAATGTTTTTTTTGCTGTTCATGTAAAGTAATTTGAGGCAGTATTCACCATGAAAGGTCTTGTTAACTTAACCTTGAATCAAAATGTACACCACTGTCTGATATGATAATCTTGCTCTAGACCAAAAAGTTCTAAAAAAAGATGGATGTCTATAAATGTTGTGACACTGCAATCTGCTGCTGGTCAAAGTAATTATTCAACAACAATTTTTCATTCATTGCCTGAACCTATGTCATTGTGACAGGAAGCCAGCTCAGAATCTGATGTCAATTTGTCACAGGTGCACACACTCCAGAACAATGTAATGTCACCAGTCAGGCTGACCTGCTGGTGTTTTAGATGTGGAAGGAAACCAGAAAACATGGAGGTAAAAATAGCAGGGGAGCATAGAGAGACTGAGTAAGCTGAACACAGACTGTGACCAGCCTAGGACTTGAGCTCACGACTCTGGTGTTGTGAAGCAGCTGCACTAACCTCTGTGCCAGTTACAACACAACACTTCAAAACTATCTTAATGTAACTGTAGGTTGTGGGTGGGCCAGAGCCCATCCCAGCACCATCAGGATCAAGGTAGGCCATAGCCAAGGAATGGGAGCGAGTGGTGGAGGGAGTACTCAAACAACTTACTTAAGTAAAAGTGCAAATAAATGTACTCAGGTAAACATTAGATTTTCTATTCAAGTAAAAGTAAGTTAGTACTTGATTGTAAGTTTACTTTAAATGTTAAAGTAAAAGTACTTGTTGAATGTCTTCCCTAATGTAGCAGAATAATATGGCATTAGGTGTGCCTACCGAATTAACATTGTGTTAAATATAGAAAATAGTGCAATTTTAATTAAGAATGAAGCAAATTATGCAAATGTATTAGTATAATATTAAATTGTAAAAAAAAACAAACAATACATCTTATATATAAACGTCTACGGGTGGAAGTGTGTGTGTCTGTCAGTCCGGCCCAGAAGTGAGAGATGGAGTCGGGGTAAGGGCGCCACCTCAGAGGAAACAGAAACTCGCTTAGCTGCTAATATACAGGTGAGGCCAGCAAGTAGGCAAAACGAAACCTCCGAAGAAAGAGTCACTTGTTTAGTGGCTTTTACAGAAGCGTGGCAAGCACATCAGCAAAACGGTATCGCTTTTACTTTTCCTCCCGCCGCTAATACACAAGCGAGGTGAGCACATCAGCAAAACGAAACCTCCTAGGAGAGAGAGAGATGCCCAGAGTAGTTCCTTTCAATTACCTGACATCTCTACATTTCATTTTTTTTTCTGACGATTTCAATAGTTTCTAGGACCCCGGACTTTTTATAGCACGGGCTTGCACAGCTAGTTCTAATATAATTGTGTTGTTACTGTTGTCATGCATGAACTTCAGAAGAATACCTTCCTGTGCTCATTTAAGATATGCAGTACCCCACTGTGGGGGTGCTGTTTCTAACAATATTGTCTCTTTTCTTCTCCACTGCACTTAATGCAATTAACCCTGCCCTTTCCGGTCAGAGGACTATAAAAACCAGTGCCCCCGAATACCGTCATCTCATTTCAACCTGGACTTAGTTGGGAGTCAGACATGCTCTCAAGCGCCAACTTGTTTCAGAAGCCAGGGTGACTATTTATGTTTGCTATATTTTGCTCTCTCATGAACCTGTTTTGGTTAACAGTTGCCGTTGCACATACATTGCCCTCCATAACGTTTTGGACAAAGACACATTTTTCTTTTCCTTGGTTTCCCCCTCTGCTCCACAGTTTAAAATTACAAATAAAACAATTCAGACTTGATTAAAGTGCACATTGTATACTTTCATTTAAGGGGTATCTGCATACATTTTTGGTTACACCATGTAGAAATGATAACACTTTTTTTACATGCTCCCCCATTTCAGGGCACCATATTGTTTGGGCCAATTGGCATTCCAGTTATTTGTGATTCCTCCGGTGTTTTTCATTGCTTCATAAAATACCTTGGCTTGCTTCTACCACTTTTAGTTTGTAGTTGCCGTTGTTCAACATGAGGACAGGAGCTGTGCCAATGAAAATGAAAGAAGCCATTCTAAGGCTGAAAAGACAAGATGGATGAACATCATGGAGGGCACTGTAAAAAGGGTGACCTGGCTGGCACCCCAGTATTTTTCTAGACCCACCTTCTGTTCCTTCGACCCGTCCACACTGTATTGTATTTGTAAGCTGAACAAGACAAAGATTTAAGACAGAGGTCTCATTCTTTGATGATAATTTAGCTCTTACTTGAAGTAATCATGAGTCAGAAGGGCAGTACTTATCACATGCACTTTAAACATCTAAACTAAATAGGTTGACAGCTTCATGCATGCACTTTAGTACAGCTGTTGAGCTTGACTCAAAACGATTTGTTCGTGCTTGTGAATTGACTCCATGATTCACTGAAAAGAGACATCATCTGAATTAAAAAAACAACAATGTGACTGAAAAACGTAATGGAACACCTTGCAGAAATGTAGTGGAATGAATGTCTGAGATACTTACTGTAAGATGTAGCAGGAAAAAAGCCAAAAGTGTCTACAGCCGAATCTAGCCAAAGTACAGAAATGTGAAAAATGTACTTATGTATACTTTGTTACTTTCCATCAGTGCCCAAGTCGTGCCAGTTTAGTATTGATAGTCTCGCTACCCTACACATCTTTGGCATGTGGAAAATCCATTCAGATTCACAAAAGAGTATCAGAACTACGTGGAGGTATCATCAGGCTATTTGTTAGTAATTTTCCTGTTTCATTTGGCATTTTCATAGGCCCATTTCACTTATTCTTGTGTCTTGGTGAGACTGGTATCCTGCATTGATAGTATCCCTAGTTATATTGTGTTTGCAGGCTTGCAAGTGTTGGGAATTTTGTTGTGGTACTGCTTCCTTGCTGTTTTTGTGTGGTTTAGTTCTCTAACTGGAGGTTTTCCACCTCAAGGATTCAGGTGTGATTAGTTTCTCACCTTATAGCTTAGTTTTATATTTGTAACTGGGGGCTTCGTTCACCAACCCCCCGGCCTGCACTATGCTCTAGCCTCTTTGCGGTTCTGCCATTTGCGTATGGGGATGCAGATGTACAATTTAATCATATTTTTATTTTCATGGGAATTGTTACATATGCATCAATGCAACATATAACTGCCTGTGATTGAATTTTGTTTCTTTCTGTCTTTTAAATAAAATGACTTTTTCGAATGTTTGGCTCTGAGCTATTCTAACCAGAAACTGTTAACATTTTAATACGAATGGCATATCAAGATTTCCTTTGTTGTCTGTTGTTATCCGCGGAAGATGTGCTACATTACCTTTCTTGGATACATTCTTCTTTCTATAGTAATTCATGTGTTGTAAGACTGGATGTTGTTAATGGTTGTAGATATTCTTTGGGATATTGTAAGTTGTTGTTTTCATCTTCCGTACAATCACCACCAACTGTTTCAGCATAGTCTATTGATACGGATTTAACCAATTTGATGTGTAACCGATCAACATTTTTGGTGTTAATTCACTTGACTTTCTTGTTTCTTAGTGCTAGGATTGCCTGTGTACTCATTTTTTCTGTTGATAACCCTTCGTGATGAAATTCATCAATAAGATTTGGACATAATACATCTTCTTTAATTGTGAACTTAAAGTGAGGAAAATGTAAAAATGTATAAGAGCTGAGAGCACAGGAAGTGTGTCTGACAAAAGCATTTACATAAATGAGAGGTGAGGTCTTGTTTGAAAATGTTTGAGAGGAAGGCGTGACTTGAAAAAATCTCAAGGCAAATGTCTCGTCTCGCGGGACTTGAAAAAATCTCTCATCCAAAAATTCTTGCCGCATCAAAGGGTTTTTTTATATAATAGAGAGATATTATTTGGAAATTTTAGCTACCATTTTGATTATTTACTAGTGGCATCATTGTAAGCTATCATTGTCAAGGCAGCACTTGTGTTGTTGGGGGTATGTCTTCCGAGGTTGAGAACCATCAGTCATGATGTGCTGGTATAACACGTTCACCTCCAAGGTCATTTCTTTATCCATTCACAGATTCAGATCAAAACCTTTGTTTTTACCAAAGCCATTCTCCTAACTATCTTTCTTGTTTAAAATTTTTGCTTTCATTTTTTGGCTTCAGTTTTTGTCTCACGATTTTGTCTTGGTTGCTGTACTTGTGATCTCCTGGTATTTAACTCGTTTCTGTTTTTTTGACCTTCTCTTTTCTCCCAGTTACTTTTAAAATCCAGCATGCTGTCTAATCCAGCAGAATAGATTGCTGTTGTCTGTGCACTGTTGTATTTCATCACAGACATCATTCTATATATAAGCAGACATAAAGCATGATGTTCTATGAGGTATTTATTTAGTGCAAGGGGTAGAACATGAATGTGTAGTAATATGGTAGGAAGAAACTGGCATGGCTTTTGCTATCCATGGCTTTAAGTTTGTTTATTATTGTCTTTTTATTTTCTTTATCATGGTTTGTTATTTATAACAATGAAATTGCCTGTACTAATTACTTTCTTTTACTATTTAGTGATTTTTTATTAAGAACATTCTGGTTTGCATATTGCTGTATTATCTTTCTATTTACTACTGATTGTCCTCTTTTTATATTCATTTCTTTCCAGCATCTCCTAATGTTGAGCCCAGGGGTGCGGGGCCTATGAATACTGCAGGTATTTAGCTAATGGGGTTGCATTTATAATGTATTTATTATACTGAGCCCCTATTTAAGGGGTTTTAACTGACGAAGGATTGAGCTTCTCATCTTACTTACTGAATTCCCCCCTTCTGACTTCATATGTTTGGCTTGGCAATAGCTAAAATTAGCTAGATTTTTCTTGAAACTTGACCTTTTTGTGCTGTTTGATCCCTTTTACCTCATGATTGTGTTTTTCTTTGTCATTTTGTATTGTTTTGCTCTTTTGCCCAATTATTATTGTTTGTGTTTGGTCTGTTTGTTTGAAATGATTCCAATCTTTGCTTCCTTTGGGAGACTGGCATCATCCCAACTGACTGGAAAATGGGACTTGTCATCCCTATCTGGAAAGGGAAGGGTGATCGCCTGGATTGCAGCAACTACAGGGGGATAACACTGCTCTTGGTGCCGGGTAAGGTCATTGCTAGGGTCGTCCTCAATAGGATCCGTGATCACTTGCTCACCTAGCAGTGACCGGAACAGTCTGGTTTTACGCCTAAGAAGTCTACCATCAACCGCATCCTGGCACTGAAGGTCCTAATGGAGCGCAAACGAGAATATCGGCAGAGTTTCTTTGCAGCCTTTGGTTGATTTTCTCAAAACGTTCGACTCAGTTGATCGAGCTGCCCCGTGGGACATCCTGAGAATTCAAGGGATCCCCTCGAGGTTGCTGGATATCATGGCCGGCCTGTACACTGGTACTGTGAGTGCTGTGCAGGATGGAGGCAGGACCTCTGCGTTTTTCCCAGTTGATTCTGGGGTTCGTCAAGGGTATGTTCTTTGCTCCTACTCTGTTCAATGCTTGTATGGACTGGGTGTTGGGCAAGGTCGTGGGGTCCAGTAGCTGTGGGGCATCTGTTGGTGAAGAAAAGTTCACAGATCTTGACTTTGCTGACGATGCTGTGATCTTCATGGAGTCAATGGAAGCTCTGAACGGGGCACTTGAGAGACTGAGCATGGAGTCTGAGTGCCTGGGCTTGCGAGTGTCCTGGATAAAAACCAAGATCTAGGCCTTTAATGACCTCTTGGGCACAGCCATCAGCAGTGTGTCTGTTTGCGGAGAGTGTGTTGACCTTGTTGAGAGGTTTACTTACCTTGGCAGTGACATTCATGTCTCTGGTGACTCTTCCTATGTAGTTAGTATACGGATTGGGAGAGCATGGAGGGTCATGAGGTCGCTGGAAAGGGGTGTGTGGCGCTCCCAATATCTATGCAAAAGGGTGAAGGTCCAAGTCTTTAGAGTCCTGGTGCTTCCTGTCTTGCTATATGGTTGCGAGACATGGATGCTCTCCAGTAACCTGAGGTGAAGACTGGACTCCTTTGGTACTGTGTCTCTGCGGAAAATCCTTGGGTACCGTTGGTTTGATTTTGTATCGAATGAGTGGTTGCTCATGGTGTCCCGAATGAGGCACATTACCTGCACTGTAAAGGGGGTGTCAGTTACGGCACTACGGCCATGTGGCACGTTTCCCTTAGGGTGTTCTGGCTCATAAGATTCTCATTGTTGGGGACCCGATTGGCTGGACCAGGCGAAGGGGTCGCCCACGTAACACCTGGCTGTGGCAGATAGAGGGTCATTTCCGGAGGGTGGGACTGGACCGCGTGTCTGCCTGGGGGGTTGCAAACCGGGATCCTGAGTTGTTTTGTTGTGTAGTGGGTGCGGCAATGCCCTGTACCAGGGCATGCTCCCCAACTTGACTTGACTTGATTTGGTCTGTTCCCCTAATTAATTGTTGTAGTTTTTAACTTAAGGCTACAGTTGGTGTTTGGTCTTTAATTTTGAGAGTTCTTTTTTCTCTCAATTGACCTAATTTTGCCTTATTATTATTGAAGAGAGTTAATGATGTATTTAGCCTGAAATGTTTTACAATAACCCATTTTCAGTTCTTTCTAGAGGCTCACTGTGTTTTTTTTAGTACCAGTTAACAGAAACAGCAAACACAAATTATAGTAGCATAAAAGAACAACAGAAAGATAAAATCACAAAAGACAAATAACAAAAAAAGGATGTTTTAAAATTAGGCAAAACACTCTTCAGAGGTCACAAAGGTTCTTTTACTCATAACCTTCTATTGAAGCATCCACTCTTCTCCCACCTACTCCCCGACTGGTGATGAAAGAACACAGATGAGCAATATAGAAGAAAACTGCACTTCACTTGACTTTTAATGCTGCTTTAAATTGACACATATAATGAGCTGTAGAGGACATAGTAAGCATGACATCATCTGAATGAAAGTCACATTGCAGTGAAGGCAGAAAAAGGCAATCCTCGTGTTCATGCTTGATGACTCTGGCTAGCAGCTCACTGGGAACATAACGCATCAAGCAGTATAGTATGTATTGTGGAAGAGAGAGAGAGAGAGGGCTTCACTGTTAGGTAATATTAGAGAACTCCATAGATGGTACATAGAGCTTCAGTCGGAATCTGAGAAAGTTACATGTGGTCTTTATAGTTCAGCTCATGCCGGACCATGAGAGTCTGCACATGTAACTCTCAGGCCCAATGGCAGTAGTACACCTTGATGTCTTTAATTACAAAATGTGTCCCATGTCTGTAAAAGGTACGTTTGTTTAATAGGCTACAAGGTGTGCCCAGTGGAGGACAGTAAATAACCAAAAGCTCATAAAGAATGTTACTGACTGAAAGTGATAAATTTACAATATAATGCAGCCATAATGTTCAGAATGCATTGGAAAAATGAATGGTGGGAATAAGATGTTGTAGTAAACATGAAAGAAATCAACTCTTTAAAAATAACAATTATATAAACCCTCACTTTAATGTTTTGAATGTATTACACTGGGCTTTCTTTCACAGGAAGTAGTTTTTGAAACTGCAAGAGTCATGGAAAATTACCCTTAAAAAGAAGACTCATTGATGTCATGGCAAGGAACAATTAAGTTGTCACATGACAATGTACATGACGTTCTTTGCCAGCAGCCATACCACTTGCACTTCAGAACAGGCAATCCAACTGAAGCCAAGAATTTCTGTGCCTGGTCAGTACTTGAATAGGAGACCATTTTGGTGAGGACATAACAGGACGCTTACCCTGTGGTCTGTGAGTGGATCCCAATGCCCCAGTACCATTCATCACATCTAATAACTAATGTGTGGTAAGAGTACTGGCACAAAAATGGCTGCCGTTGCATCATTTAGGTGGATGCTGCACATTGGTGGTTGCTGAAGTGGCTTCCCTATCATCTACATAAAGCCCTTTAAGTGTCTAGAAAAGCTCTATATGTATGAAACTATCTATCTGTTGTCATGAGCTTTACTTTATGTGTAACTAACATCACACAATTTCATTGTTATGTAATAAAGGCTGTCAGCCTGCAGGTTTGTTGGTACCCGGCTTAGAGAAGTTTCTCCCTTCAGCTCAGCTAGGTGAGAAGGGCTGCATGTAAGCCTAAGGTCCTGTGTTTGCATGTCAGCTGTACCATCTCAGGGGGGATAACTAGAGAGAGAGCAGAAGTTCATCACAGCCTTCACACAAACTGTAGATGATAAAGAAGTCCAAAGAGCAATGGAGAGAATGTGCAAATTCCACACTGTCAGTGCCAGAATGAAGGTGATTGATTACAATAAAATACAATACAGTTTATTTTTGTATAGCCAAAAATCACACAGGAAGTGCCGCAATGGGCTTTAACAGGCCCTGCCTCTTGACAGCCCCCCAGCCTTGACTCTCTGAGAAGACAAGGAAAAACTCCCAAAAAAACCTTGTAGGGAAAAATGGAAGAAACCTTGGGAAAGGCAGTTTAAAGAGAGACCCCTTTCCAGGTAGGTTGGGCGTGCAGTGGGTGTCAAAAGAAGGGGTACAATACAATACAATACACAGAACAGAACAAATCCTTAATACAGCATAATAATAAAAATTTTAGAAGTACAGAGTAGAATTTAACAGTAGATGATATCACATAATAAAATTTGGATATTTTTAGAGTCCTGGAGACCTCATCCATCAAGCTGCCTCCCCATTTGGCCATTCCACGGCTGAAACAGTGCTGGGCCAGCCAATCCGAGGAAAGGGCCCCTCTTTCCCATGATTCCTGTGATCCTCCATCAGGGATGACTTTACCATAGGCAGGCAAACAACTTGGCAGGTGGGCCGTGGCACCAATTGCCACATTTGAGTACCGAGAACAGAAACAGAATAGGTGAGGGTTAGTAACAAATTATAACAATCATGTTACTTATGTTTACATCCAATGTTGAACACATGTACAGGTAAGTTAGGAGGATTGGTGATACTAAATTGGCCCTAGCACATGGCTGGTATTTATGTGTGTGTGTGTATGTTCTTCCTGTGAAGGTATTGTGCCCTATGACAGCCAGGATAGGCTTCAGCTCCATCTGCGACCCTGTCCAGGACCGTTCACGGGCAACTGGGCAACAGACAACTCGGCGAAAAGACAACTCGGCGACATCCTTTACCAGTTAGGTAATAGTTAGGTTGAAACAGATTTTTTAATGATATTTAAATGACAATGTAGGGCCCCGGAAAATCCAAAGAATCACCTGCTTTATGAGAGTTCCAATATGTTGAGAGTAAAGATATTCCTTAAGCCGTACCTGCAGGTATACTAAATAACGTTATCATACGATTACAATCAATACAATTTATATTAAGGATTAGCAATTTTGGTTGCAGAAGATAATGTAAGATAGAGTTTGTTCCATCTGCAGAATAAAGTTAGTTTGTCAATTATATAAATTTATTTTCAACATTTTAAATCAAGTTGTCAATTAAATATAATTAAAAAATCTCTTTGAACCTAACTATTACCTAACTTGTAAAGGATGTCGCCGAGTTATATTTCGCCAAGTTTTTTCTTTGCTGACTTGTCTTTTCGCTGATTTGACTGTCGCCCAGTTGCCACCGAACCATTCAGGACTAAGTAAGTGGGTTAGAAAATGAAAATGACATTACATGAGATGAATAATACAGTACTTGGTTGCCAAATGCAATATGTGCCAAAATGTTTTTCAAAAACATGTAATTGTCTTGGCCATTTAATTGAAAAGACCACTAAATTCACTACTATTTGTTTGGTTGTGCACTGCACAAAGCAGCCTGGGTGGCCAAGTGGCCTAAGTCTGCCGAATTCTGCATTCTTCCAAGGATCCTAGGCTTCAATGTATTTGTTTATTTAACCCCAGAATTCAAATGCTATTTATTTTATCTTTGTTGCAACTGTCCTTATATATTCATTTAGAAAATGTTACTTATCTTAATATATACTGTAGTCTCTAGGGGGCACCCTTGGAAAGACCCTGAACCCAGACTAACACCATGGGAGCTTAGTTATATGAAACAGCACTGATTTCATTAAACACAAAATAAATGATAATAAAGAAGGAGTTAAACTGTAAAATAATAATAATAATAATAATAATAATAATAATAATAATAATAATAATACACCTTTAGAGAAGGATGTGTCTGTATATCTGTGGGGCTGTCTCTGTCATTCCAACAGATGCTGCCTTACAAATATTTGTAGTAATAAAATGCATTGCATTTGTCATCATAGACATTTGCATGAATACATTTTATTACTACAAATGTTTGTGAAGTGCCATTTTATTACTACATGCGTTACAAAATACATTACAAGGCCCTTTACCTGAAAATTGCTCCAGGGATGTTGTGCAATGGCTGACCCTATGAAAAGACAATTTCCCCTTGGGGATTACATATATAGCGCCTTACCTGTCAAAACGTATATAAAAAAAATAGATGGTGCATTGCAAACTTTTGAGGGTCTCTGATTTCAACCTGTCTTGGATGAGTAGCACAGATAGTCTATATATAGAAAATTATACGTGTTGTCTGTTATGCTGGCTCTTGAAGCTTCAACTTGGTCTCAATTGAAATCTTAAGCCATGACACACACAGCAGGACCCTTGAATAAGAAACCTGGCCAACAGCAACCCTGAAATTTGGCCGCGACTCCTTCTCATGGCCATTGGAGACACGGCAGCATGAGTCGACTCATACGTGCACAACATGACTTGAGTGATCATGCCACGTGTCTGGAATGAAAACAGAATGGAGATGCAGACACATGGCATGCACTTGGCACTGCTGACAGGATCCACAAAAAACTCTGTGAACTGTTAGACATGGCCACATTTCACTCCACGAAGCGCACATCACCATACCTACAAGACAAACTACACCTGATGATAGTTGGGCACATTACACGTGCCCTATTTGGCTACAATAACTGGTCCAGATGTTCTCCTAACACCCAGAGACACTTCAAAGATCATGGCACCATTATAATCCACTCAAAACTAATTCCCAGACTTTTTTGTGATTTTAGCGGGGTTTGCTCAGCACTTGACAAGCAATCTGAATAGTAACCATTAACGACATGGCCGTGGCCATAGAGGGACAGTCATAAAATTTTTGATAATAATAAACAATGGCCACAATAATTGTCTCAAAAAGTTTAAAAATATACATAAACGATTCTTCAGGCATCCAAATGGAAAATAATTACAGGGATCTCTTTTGGCCCTGCTAACATATCTAAATGTATCATTACTTACAAACAAGAGCACACATTAAGATCTCAAGATGCCGGCCTACTTAAGATTCCAAGGATTAATAAAATAACAGTGGGAAGTCGATCTTTGACTTACAGCAGTGGGAGGATCGGCCTGCTAATATGAATGGCTCCTTCACTCTCAGCTTTTAAACCCCAGCTTGAAGACTCATGACTTTAGTCTGGCATACCCCCCTGACTAGAGCTGCTTATTCGCTACACATACTGCATCTCTGTTTGTTAATCATTTTTACAGAAAAATAAGTAATACAATATTTATAAGACATTACTAAACTTCTTCTATTCTGTTTCTCTTCTTGGTATCTGGTTGGTGCCACTGCTCTACTGTTAGGCTGCTCTCCTTACTTTGGAAGGTCAGCTCATATAATGAGGTGTTAGAATCATCGATTCTCTCATCAGATTGGACAGCTAGTACTAACTCCACTATAGAAAGCGACCAGTTGGCCGGGGTCTCCAGGACTCTGTCTTTGTTTTTGACTTTCTCTTTTACCATTTTAACCTCCTCAGTTGTCAATTGGCTGTAGTTCATCAATTAATTATGGATAGATTTTGTTGCTTTCCATTTATGTTTAATCAGTTTCTACCTTGTTCTCTGTGTGTTTTAACAAATCTGTATTTTTATGTGTACTAGTTCTGTATTTAGTAATTAGTGTCAACTATACTTGTATTTTAACCTAGAATTGTTCACAGTGCTCTGCACCTGCACTCACTGAGGAGCGCTATATAAAAATAAGTTGTATTAGGTTAAGTTGTTCAAAGCAGTGATTCTTCTACAGCTCCTGTTGGTGTCCACGGGCATCTATCTGTGAAGCTCATGCCCTGAACTGCAAGAGTGACAGACAACCCTACAAAGGCCTTATAAGCCCACTCACTGGGCAACATGCCTCACTACTGCCATGTATGGGAATTCTGGGGGTCCTTACTTTACTTACAATGCCAGTGTCCCTTCCAAGATATGTTAACTTTGGCATGCCTAGTGGGAAAGTGCCACACAAGCTATAGTAACAACTTTGATCATGCCCATCTTTACAGTACACACAATCATGTGACTGTACATCCCACTAGATATTTTTTTAACATATGTGGACATATTAGGAAGATTTGATCTTCCTTTAAACAATATCTATAGATTAAGGGGTGATAATATAAGAAACATCAGACCACTTTTACATTTTGTAGTCCATCGCATAATTTAAAGAGACACAAATGCAAATTTTGCATGTGGATAAAGTAAGTCCACCGCTACACTTATAGCTGCCTCAAATGCCTCAAATTAGAAACCAGGTGCACCAGATCAGGTGAAAGTGTTTAGAACATGCAGTAATGAGAGAGGACCTTGTCAGAACCCATCTTATTTAAACATCAGATATTTAGTTTGCCTTGCTCTTTGTTGTTGAAGTGTGTTTTAACACCATTTGTAGATTAAAAGAGCTCTATGAAGCCTTCAGAAAGACGGTTATGGGTGCCTATGAGTCTGGGAAAGCATTTAAAAACATCATCAAACAATTGCAAATTAACCATTCAAATGTCAGGAGATTATCTACAAATGGAGAAGGTTTCAAACAACTGCAAATGTGTCTTTAAGAACCCCAGAATTGCATAATAGGACCTATAAGTAACTCTTGTCACTGTCGATGTTTAACTGTATGATCTACCATTAGAAAAGGGCTGCACAAATTAATTCTACATGTGAGAAGAGCCAGGAGGAAACAGAAAGAACACCAGGGCAAGATGAAAGTTTGCCCATGAACACCTAGGCAAAGACTAGGACTTCTGGAACAATGTGTTCTGGACAAATTAAACAAAGATAGAGGCATTTAACATGTTTGACGAAAACTGAAGACTGCATTTAACTAGAAGAACCTGATACCCTCTGTAAATCATGGTGGTGGAAATGTTATGGTTTGGGGCTGTTTTGCTGCATTTGGGCCTGGGCAACTAGCCATCATAGAATCCACTTTGAATTCTTCATTGTACCAGAGAGTGCCTGCGGAAAATGTGAGATCTTCCACCAGAGGGTTGAAGCCTAGCCAAAAGTAGACCTTTCAATATGACAATGACCCTAAACATATAAGCAAATTCACCAAGGAATGGCTGAAAAGAAATAAATGGAGGATTCTAGAATGGCCAAGTCAAAGCCTGGATCTCAATCCCATCGAGATACAGTGGGATGATTTGAAACAGGCTGTGCACACAGGATACCTCTCAAACATCAGAAAGCAGAAAGAATTCTGCATGGAGAAATGGGAAGAACTTTCTGACAGTCGATGTCAGAGGGTGCTAGACAGACGAAATGCTGACTTGAAGGGGCAATACCAGCTGTTAGAGCCAAGGGGGGACTTACTTTTTGCACAGATGGAAATGGCATCTCTTTTCATGTTTTGTTTGAAAAAATGATAGCAAATTAAATTTTCTTTATCATTTATATCACCTTTATCTAAAGATGCAGTTTAAAAGAAGATCAGATCTAGATGTGTTAAAAAAGGCAAACAAAAACATTTCATGGGGTGTACTTACTTTTTCACATGACCATACAGGATGAGGTATATAAAAAATAGAACTTTTCAAAAATGTTTCAGCCATGTAAAATCTGTACGAAACGTCACTTACTTTTGCATTCACAGCGTTTGTTCATTTTGTAATTCTTGCACTGCCTTTTTCACGAAGCACAGGAGCATGGCCTTTGCACAGATTTTCAGATGTAATATGAGAACATAAAGCACAAAAGCACTCATTAGCATGCATGCTGTAGTTCCAGATGAGACTGTCTAACTATACTGGAGTTTATCTCAAGGTTTCAGACGCTGAAATTGTCACTGAATAATTGGTATAGAAACAGGAGTTAGGAGATGGCTGATTTGTGTTTTCTATTGAGTAAAATGGAGTTATGAATTCTAATCCATTCTTGTTTGTCATGGTGCCAGTTAGTGGCAATGTGTTGCATGTCAGATATACAGGGAAGAATATCAGTTTACTCTTTACAGAAGACAATTCTAATTCTATTACATTAATAAAGTATCTATCTATCTATCTATCTATCTATCTATCTATCTATCTATCTATCTATCTA
>JANRMT010062817.1:26593918-26642742 GCA_026402145.1 Polypterus bichir lapradei
CATTCTACATAACATCAATGACCTCAATCAGTCCTCATTGTATTCAGGGTTCTCATGGAAGGACTTGATGGCAGATCGCCACCACAGAAAACCGGAAAAAGAACAGAAGAGAGAGTAGGGGTTAGTACGGATTTTGGAGCCACCATGAATAGTAATGATAATTAATATACAGAGCATCAGAATTAAACTAAAATGAAGTTATGAGAAGGCCATGTTAAAGTAATGTGTTTTCAGCAGTGTTTTAAAGTGCTCTACTGTATTAGCCTGGCGAATTCCTATTGGCAGGCTATTCCAGATTTTAGGTGCATAACAGCAGAAGGCCGCCTCACCACTTCTTTTAAGTTTTGCTCTTGGAATTCTAAGCAGACACTCATTTGAAGATCTAAGGTTACAATTTGGAATATAAGATGTCTGACACTCCGATATATAAGATGGAGCAGATTATTGAAGGCTTTGTAAACCATAAGCAGTATTTTAAAGTCAATTCTGAATGACACAGGCAACCAGTGTAGTGACATCAAGACTGGTGTGATGTGCTCGGATTTTCTTTTCCTAGTTAGGATTCTAGCAGCTGTATTCTGCACTAGTTGCAGCCGATTTATGTTATAAGGTGGGAAAGATCCTGGACAAGGGCGCCAGACAAATAAAATTGAAGCATAAGAACGTTGCCTGAGCAGTAAGTGCTCCAACAGCAATAACTGACTTCTCGTTTATATGAAGAACAAAACTGTCAGCCACTGCGGCCATCCAGAGCAGACTTTGCAGACCCCTGCCCTATAACATACTGCCTTCCCAATTCCAGTCCTCGAGCCCACTTAATCCAATTTGGTTTCAGGTGTGTGGAGCCTACCGCTGCAGCACTGGGTGCAAGGCAGGAAGCAGTCAGTCCGAGAGGGCACCAGTCTGTTACAGGACATAAATGGCACTCCCACCTCGGACACACTGGGCCAGTTTAAAATTGCTTAAGGCGGGAATGGAACAGACATTACAAAAGCAGTTTGTCTGGAGGTCTATGCTGGTAGCTGAAATACAACAAATCCGAGGCTGGCACACACATGTACATTTACTGGATACCAAGTCAAGAGGCATTATATCTGGGGTCCTAGAAGAGGCCCTCGCGGGGACATATTGAATCTGGGTGAGATGTGCATAATAGACCTTTTATAAGGCCCCTATTTATGTCCCCTATTTTGCAGTTCTTGGTACTGCATTTCCCCAGAATTGTATTATTATGTTATTATTTAAGCCATCTTTCTTTTCAGGCTGTGGTCAGATGGGGTGTTTGCTTCCTACACTTCGTGTGCTGTACTTTACCTTCTGGCTGGCTGATGGTTGTCTGCCTCCTGAGTTTTTTACATGCATACCGTTGTGTGCTGTGATGTGCAGCGGGAACCTTCCTTTGTTAAATAAAAGAAAACAAAAAAAAGTGTTTACCACACGTTGAGCGGATGTCGTCTGGTTAGGAGCTCTGACAGCTCACAGTAAAGGTCCTAACCTTGCAAGAGAACATGTGCTCAAGGTCTTCTCATCTGTACTGATCAGCTTTTGAAAGTGCGAGCTTTGAAATTACACTCGAGCTTTCATTTGTCCAAGTCACTTCCCCACTTCCACAAAGAAAGTAATTTACAAAAGTGCCTGTGGCCATCTTAGTTTACTTTGATGGAGGCTGAATTTCCTGCACCCTGTGTTTATATAGTGCCTTTAAATGTACAGTTTTGTGTTACCTCATTTAGAGACTGAGTGAATTAAAAGTCGAGGTCTCACAGACTTGGAAGGCCAGGTCATTAGATGTCACACCTCACTGCTTGTCAGGCGTGTGTTTCACACAATTGTCTTGGCTTCTTGGCTGAAGGCCTTAATCAAGACAGGCCAAGGGAAGACGTTAACTCTGACTGGATTAGTTCATTTTCTCCAAAGACAATCGTGATCAATGAGTGTTATCTGTGCTGGTGGAGGTTGGGGATGGGGTCTTCATAAAGATATTATGAATGTCAGTATGTATCTGGGCAGCACGGTGGCACAATGCTGCTTTGCAGATCCACCATCCTGGGTTCAAACCCTACACCTGGTCTCATGATGTGTGGCCGTCTATATGAGATGTTTTCTCTGTGTACTCTGGTGGGAATCCACCATCCCAATGACAGATGCGTTAGATTAATCAAGTGGGCCCAGTGATGGACTGACTCCTGGTCCCGGGTTGGTTACTTCCAGAGGTTGAGTCTACCAGGATTCATTCCTACGCTTGTGAATATGATTTGGATTAAGTGGGATTAGAAAAGGGATAAAAGGAAAATAGCGTGCAGCAAACTGCCAAAAAAGTTTTTGTTGTCTTTGAAGTGTTTTCTGTATGAGTAAGTGTAGTCATGTTTAACTGTGTCCAGCACTGGAATTGGTTACTTTTATATAGCCGGTCTCTAAACTAGTCAAAGCACTTTAGGTAGATAAGTGAGGAACCACTTCAACCACCCCCAGTGTGTAGCTTCACCTCAATGATGCAATGGCAGCCATTTTTGTGCCAGTACGTTCACCACACGTTATGTAGGGTGAGAGAGATAGTTAGCCTATAAGGGACAGAGGATGATTAGGGGGTCAGAACAACCAGGGTATGGTTGTCAATTTAGCAAGACATCTAGAAACACCCTACTCTTTTTCAAAAGCTGTCCAGGAATCTTATTTGAACACAGAGACCAAGACCTCAGTTTTATGTCTCCTCCATTTTTACAGTACAGCATCCCCGTCACTGCACTGGGGCATTTGGATCCACACATCGACCACCAGGGTAAGCGCCCCCTGCTGGCCTCACCAACATCTTGTCCAACAGGGACCCAAGCATTTCCTAGATGGCATCCCATCCAAGTACTGGCTGGGCTCAAACATGCTTAGCTTCAGGTGGATGGCCTGTGCTGAAGATGTCAATGCATCATTGGGTGTAACCATTCATGAACTTCACTGGGATCACTAGTTGCCACTTTTTCCAAAGACCTGCTAATATCCAAGGTCTGTCAGAGTTAGTCGTTCACACTAAGCAGTTCTGGGTTAATAGCATCCGTCACTGACTTAGGGGTGATAACGTTCACTCGTTCACACTTCCCAGGACGCCTTGTTAATTTATTAAGCCAGTGTCCTTTAATAGCCCGGTTATTCACAGAATCGTGGTTTCAGAAATGTCATGTATACCCTTATTGTGATTAGAGAAATCAGGATATTGGTCTCTGAGAAGCCAAGTTAAAATGTGTAGGTTTCCCCATGAGCTAACCTGGTGATTTGGCATTGTAAACCCTTCATGAAGTTAGTTAATTTCTTTCATAGTCTGAGCACGTTGATTGTACTTGGTTGGCCTGCACGTCTTTGCTTTATACATGCATCCAGCAGCCACCAGTAGAAAATGGTGGAAGCAGCCACAAAGATAAATTTCTATATGATCGCATTATTCCTCCTCCTGGTTGAAATAATTTGCCTCAATATTTCAGAAAATTGCTAAATTTATGCTAAAGAGTTGAACATACAGTGCTAAACTGAGCAGCACAGCCTTGGGAGATAAAGGAATCCATGCTTGTTTTCAGATTACCTGTTCTGAAGTGCAGGAGATATTGCCTTTCATTTCTGCCTTGGGCCCGATGCTGCTGGCCCCTTATTGCATTATGGGGGATTGAGAACGCCATGTCATGTTATGTTAAAACTTCCAAATAACTAACTGATGCTTTGAAATTGATCCTGTATAAGTAAGTGTGCCTAGCGATGGACTGGCAGCTGATCTAGGATTGGTTCATGATTTGCTCCCTTGGGAATCTAAAGATGGAATAAACATAATTAATAAATTGATGCATGGATGGATAGCACACTTACATCGAAAAACCCATAAAGAGTGCTACACACATTGCCAAATTTAGCATAAGAACGCAAGGCCAATGTGAAAATCTGTTGTGACATCTTCTACCACTTTAAGAATGCTATTGTACCTTATAACTCTGTGGTTATGCGATAACTCTGTATGTTCTCAAATTGCAAAAAAATCCCAGTTCTTTTTTTGAGATTTTTTCAAAATTTGTCAATAATTCTTTAATATTGTCAGTAAGCCTTACTTTCTATTAGTTTTATTTGCTGCTTCATTCTTAAGGTTGGACTCTCCCTTCTCGTGTATAGTGCCTTTAAAACATACAAAGCCCCCCCCGGAGGGTTTCACTTTTCATTGTTGTACAACATTGAATTGCAGTGGAATTAATTTGGCTTTTTCAAAACTGATCAACAGAAAAATACTGAAAACAGATCTCTGTAAAGCATCATAAATTGATTACACACATGATTGATCCATCCATCAATTATCCAACCCACTATATCCTAACTACAGGGTCACGGGGGTCTGCTGGAGCCAATCCCAGCCAACTCAGGGCGCAAGGCAGGAAACAAACCCCGGGCGGGGTGTCAGCCCACCGCAGACACATGATTGATTGCACAAGTAAATAGATAGATAGATACTTTATTAATCCCAAGGGGAAATTCATATACTCCAGCAGCAGCATACTGATAAAAAAACAATATTAAATTAAAGATAACAATGAAAGTATAACAGACAATAATTTTGTATAATTAATCAGTAATAAGTAATCAGCAGAACTAACCTAAGTCATCATTGGTGCCACCAGCTGAGTTCAGAAGTCACAGAATTAGTTCAGTAGTTCAATGGAGGTCACCTGACTGGGGTTTTAATTGTCAGTCATATAAATGCACCTGAACATGAAAGGTCCAGCTTGTGTTTCAGTATGGTGGCCTAGCCTATACACTGAATATGCCTTGGAGTTCAGTTAAATCGATCATTAAGATATAAAAAGAGTATCGCAGAGCTGCAAATCTGCCAAGATCTGGCCATCCACAACAATTGGGTGGTTGTGTATGAAGAAAACGAGTGAGGGAGGCCACAAAGAAACCTCTGAGAACTTTGAAGAAGTTACACGTAACAGGTAAGGAGATTAGAGAGACTGTGCAGACAAGAACTGATGACTGGGTGCTTCACCAGCAGCCTTATGAGATGAAAGGCAAAAAGAAAGCCACTGTTAAAAAAAAAGGCACATGAAAGACTCGGATGTCAGCTGGAAGGGCTCTGTGGTCTGATGAGACCTAAATTGAGCTCTTTGACCATCAGACTAAACACTATGTTTGGTGTAAGCCACACACTTCACATTATCAGAAGCATACCATCCCCACCGTAAAGCATGGTTCATGTAGCATTGGACTTTACTGATGCTTCTCTACAGCAGGCTCTGGAAGTCTTGTGAGGGCAAAATGAATGCTGCAAAACATGGGGAACTCTGGAGGAAAACCTGATATATTCTGCAATAAACTAAAGCCTTAGAAGAAAATTTGTCTTCCACCGAGACAATGAGCCAGCCAAAGGATAAAGCCAAAGCTACAGAAGAATGGTTTAAAATCAACAACATTAATGTCCTGGAGTGGAAAAATCAAAGTCCAGATCTCAATCCAGTGGAAAATTAATGGCTAGACTTCAAAAAGGCTTGTCCAGATGTGCAAAGCTGCTAGAAACCTGTCCACACAGACTCAAGACTGTCATAACTGCCAAAGTTGAAGGGGATGAATACTTGTGTGATCAATTATTTTCTATTTTTAATTAAGGTGGCATAGTGGCAGTATGAAGACCGGGTTCACATCCTGGGGTCTCCCTGCAAAGGGTTTGCATGGGTTTCCTGCAGGTTCTCCAACATGCAGGTTTCGGATGACCGGTGATGCTAAATTGGCCTCTGGTGTATACATATATATATGTATGTATATATGTATATGTGTGTGTGTGTGTTTATAATGCAGTTGACTGGTGTCCTGTCGAGGGATTGCTCCTGCTTTGCACCCTTTGCTTTCTGGGACAGGCTCCTATGGTTCTGCTCAGGAGAAAGCAGGTTTGGAAAATAGACAATATTTATAATTAATGGAGACCACTTTGCTTAAGTCTGTATTTTCCTTTGACATTAAAAAAGTCTTTTTTGGTTGTTCAATGTCAAAAAAGCCAAACTATTAAATACATTGTGATTCAATGTTGTATAAAAATAAAATGTGAAAACTTCTAAGGGAGGTGAATACTTTACATATGGCCACTGTAGCTCTCGGAGTTGCCTTCAGAATGTATTAATGTACATTTCAATTTTTTTTTGCTTGTTTGAATTATATTTTGCTATTGTGTGCTATTGTTTAAATTTAAAAATCTATTTCTCACACACAAAAACACCCCAAAGTCCAGTAATGAACATGGCAGTATATAATGTGTATCTAGTAATGTGCAGATCTGTACATGTACTGTTTATACAAATGCAAGTAAAGAATAGTAATTATGTGTAAAAGTATAAATAAATTGAGAACCGGTCAGCTGGCAACAGCTGAGAGAAACCTTTAAATTTCAGTCTCCACAGACTCCGTCTGCCCTGGGCTTTACTGATGATCCAGCTCCTCCCTGGGTACTCCAGCAACAAAACATGGAGTTCTTTGTGCCAAACTTGAAACAGTTACTTAACGTCACACTGTAATTAGGTGACTCATGACACTGCCCCCCCCCACACCCAAGTCACTCATCTGATTCATTCCCATAAGGATTTTGTGCTGGCTGTTCTCCATCTCACTTGTACAAAGAGAACTGCCTCTTGGGCTTTCAGGGGCTTGTCCTGGTCATCCAGCATTTCCTTCAGATAAGGCCAGGAGGATAACTTGAATCACTTCCCTGAAATGGAAAAGCCTGTGATGGCCAAAAAAGATTAAAAAACAAGGCTTTAAGATATTGCCATGAATCTTGGGATACTTTGTGGAAAATGCCTCCCAGCCTTATGCAGATGGGATTGTCTGTAGGAGCAAAACCTCGCTCTGCTGCGTCTTTATTGGCTCTCACTGAATTGGGTCCACAGACCTACACCCGGCCTGCTCTAGTAGGAAGCTTCAGAGATCTGTGCTGGAAAACACAGTTTGGAAAGTACAATTCACAGACGTGGTCCGTGATAAAGAAGCTATTCCTGAATGAGCTGCCATTGCAGGTTTACTCCCTAACCTTAACCTAGTCCATTGATCGTCCTCTTAAGTGATTTGTCCAGTTTATGTATGTGTGGAGATAGATATGTAGAACTGTATTTGTCCCAAGGGCGAAATGTGGCTTTTTACAGAAGGTCTTTAAATAAATAAACACATAAATAGGTAGATAAATAAGTAAATTTACACATAAACAAATAAAAAGGTAGATAAGTAACTATACACACCCACTATGGTCTGAACACTCCCCAGAATGACTAAAAAGAGACATTTTCTGACTTGGCTGTCACAAACCAGTGAGGCGCTACGCAGACATATTGCTGTTGGTATAAAGGATCCCCCATAGCATTTCTTGACACACTTCCGAATAACTGTTTGATTGAAAGTCCTCAACGTTAGTGTGTCAGACAGAGAATGTGCAGCATTGTTCATAATGGCACTCAGTTTTGTTTTCATTATCTCCTCTACTACCTCGCAGTACGGAGATCATGGGTTCGCGTCCTGTGTCCTCTGAGTGGAAGCGTTTGAGTAATGAGAATTTAAAATCCATTTATCCGATTTTTTATGGCTACTATCAGTGACAAGCCAGAAGTCAGACCATTTTCTAATCTAAAATTTAAAAAAATAAATTAAAAAAAAATTAGAAACAAAAAGAAAAGCCACAAAAAGTATGGCTCTTCATTGTAAAATGCAGCAACAAAGGTTTGGTCACCGTGCAGGATCCAGTCATGAAATCACAGGGCTCCCACGTGCATGCATCCATACTGAGGATATGTCCACAATACTATGTTTTCATTTAAAAACCTTGGAGCTAACCCTTGAAAATGGAGACTTTTGAAAATACTGTCCAGACGCCGTCTATTTCTGAAAATGCTGTCATGATGTTGTGTTGTGGGTGGGCAAAAATGCAGTTTTTGAAAATGTAGACTGTAATTGTGCTCTGATTTGTTTGTGCTTAATACAAAGCCCTTCTCTGATTGGATCTTGGTGATTACAATGTCTCACTCCCTGATTGGTCACCCTTCACAGAAGAAAACCCTCGCCCAATATAGTGGACATAAAAGAAGTGCTTTTCATGGAGTTTGTTCTGTTACTGGCCTTTATGTATCTAAATTCCATTTTGTACAGTTTAAATGCTGTATACACACGTAAAAGGCAAATAATGTACTGGTTACTACAATTTTGTAATAAATCCCAAGGCTGGCAGCATTTTAATTGATTTTTTTTTTTTTTTGGCTGATGCACACCAGTGTAGGCTGGAAGTCAATGTCTTAAGCATTTTTTGTTCATTTTAATGTGGATGGAGATATCTCTCTATTATATCAAAAAACTTGGGACGAGACAAGACTTTTTCAGAAAGATAATTTCACGTCCTGCGAGAGGAGACTTTGTGACAAGAGATGAATTGAAAACCTAACAGGTCCAAGCAGGTGCAGAAATAAAAGATAAACAGTAGAAGAAAAGACAAAGAGTACAAGACAAAGTAGAACGTTGTAAAGAGCTTCAAAAACGTTGGTGCAATACACATGGAGAACAGGTTAAAGATTATGAAAGCACTAAAATTCGAAAGTCTCAAAAAACTGATAGTAAAGATCACATTAGCACTAACAAACAGAAATTATTACTCAGTGAAATAACAGAACAGCGAAAAGAGATTGAATATATGGACATATGTGAAATGACAGAGCTACTACAAGTTTAATTTCAAAGAAACCACAATTCGGTCAGGTTTATATTTATGATCATGGAGAAGCAATGCAACATAGAATCTAAAGAGTTAAACGATCAGACATATTAGAAATTCTACAGCCAATAATAGATACAAGTCCATATGTAAAAATATCGCACTTTACACAAAATTTATCTGAAAAACACGGACAAAGACGTTTTGATGGATTTCTATGTGAATCTGAAAGATCACACTCAGATGTATAATAAACCAACATGCGACAAATTGTCAGCGATAATAGTTTCGAGAGATGGAGATATCAAAGACAGAGTTGATATTCGTGTTTATCCAAAAGTACAGCACGATTCGTCGCAAGCGGCAGGTCCAGGAAATGACTAGCGCATAGGGCCTGCATGGGGGTTGGCGAGTGAAGCAAGCAGGGGGCAACACTGGTGTGGACTTAGATTGCTTAAGTTTGAAAATTTTATTTTTAAATGAAAACTTAGTAGTATATGTAGCCTAACTCTCAGAGGATGAACTTAAAGTTGCTAATTACTCTAATCTGATTAATTTGGGATGTTGGAGAAAAAGCAGAGTACCTTGGGAAAACATACAAGATTGACACAGATGAAATTTTTTTTTTTTTTTTTTTTTTTTACGCTTATTCTGGTGAGGGTGGAGAGTGAAGGCTGCATTAGCAACATGCTGAGCCGGATTGATCAGGACGGACTCCCTCTTCAGACTCTGTTAAGGAATGACAAGTTACCCCTAAGATTCAAAAGTTACGATGCCTCCAGCATACCTTCTACCAGAGGGCTGGGGCCTTGCATACCTTCCATGGAAAGCCCTGAGGGGGGCACTCCTACTTTGCTTAACCAAACCATTTCAACTCTTGACCTGCGGTGATTGTACTCTGGGTTGTTCTAGTATTACAAAGCTCCTCACCCACAAGAACTCAGTGCAGGATTCAAGTAAAAGTCTCAGGGGTTGTGGGATGGCAGTGGTAATTACTGTGGCACTGCACTGTGCCCCACATTGCTTTATTTAGTGTAAATACTAGAATAATTGGAATAATCCACATTTCTTTAATGAAAACCAAGCTGGGCATTAAAGCCCATCTTCTTGATCTGTGAAGCTATTTTAGTAAAACCCAATGAAGCTTATGAGTAATTCTGAAGCAACTGTCTTTACAGTTTTTTGTCACCAAAAGATTTCATGGCATTATTGGGTGTGAACATGGACTTCAGTGGGATCGATAGTTCTCACTTTTCTAAAGACCTGCTAATGTCCAGTGTCTGTGGGATTGAAACTGAAGAGTCAATTGCTCACGCTAAGTAGTCCAGGAATAATGGCATTTGTCACTGACTGAGGGGTGACAACATTCACACTTAGCAGGACCCTTTAACTTCCTAAGTCAATGTGCATTTTCATGCACTTTAATTAACCCTGTTATTCACAGAAACAAGGACACTTATTCCGGTTAAAGAAACCGGGATATTGGTCTCTGAGAAACCAGATTAACACACGTATATTACTTTGTGAGTAACCCAGCTATGTGGCCATGTTAACCCTTAACCAGGTTGTAGTTAAGGATTTTGTACTCGGCGAACGTCTCTTGCACTTGCGTCTGCATGTATTTGCTTCAGACCTAACATCCAGCAGCCACGGGTAGAAAATGGTAGAATCGGACTCTAATGTAAATTTCGCATTATTCCTCCTGGTTGAAATAATCTGTTGGAATATTTCAGAATTTGCTAAATTTGTGTTGATGTGCTGAACATACAGGGCTAAGCTCAGCAATGCAATCTCAGGAGATACAGATTCCATGCTTGTTTTCAGATTCATACTGGCAGTTGATGATGTTTAATCTTCTTTCTTTTTTTTAGCACATTTTTTGACACCGGAGTGTTTGCTAAAGTAGAACTCCATCACTATACAAGTGCATAGAAACGGGGGAATTTAAGAAACCACTTTTCTGGCTTAATCAGTTTTGTGTGTACATGTAAATGCAGTAAGACAGCTCCATTAAGGTGAGAGGCGAGGATCCTGGAAGTTGGAAAAAGGGTTTACAACCATTAAAGAAGTAGTAGTAGTAGTAGTAGTAGTACTGTCAGGTGAAAAGAAGCATAGGACCTCGCAAGTGTCTCCAGATATAGTTTATACTACAGACCCATTGACTGCTCTGTAAGTAAGCATCAAGGCTTTGAACTTCACACATGCTGCTACAAGAAGTCAAAGTTGTGATCTGAAAAGAGGAGGCACATGTGCCCGCCTTGGCTGGCTTGAATGCCAGATGTGCCACTATACTTTGAATCATTAAAGTAGTAGTAGTAGTAATGGGGGATTTAGTAGCAGGAAATCAAACCTCTCTTGAGATATATGCCCTAAAAGTGCTCGGATTGTTACTTTCAGATATTTCTCCTTCATCTGATACTGTAGCTTTCACTAAGAACACTATCACAAACCACTTCAAGCACTTTACAGTCATTGTAAAACATAATTATATTACTTTTGTGACAAAAGTGTGTTTAAAATCTAAAAAGCAAATTAGTTCAGATAACAATACAATAATAACTAAAAACAGAGTGATCGTACAAAATATGTTCAAAATATTAGCAAGATCCATCCATCCATTATCCAACCCGCTATATCCTAACTACAGGGTCACGGGAGCCAATCCCAGGGCACAAGGCAGGAAACAAACCCCGGGCAGAGTGCCAGCCCACCGCAGGGCACACACACACATACTCCCACACACCAGGGACAATTTAGGATCGCCAATGCACGTAACCTGCATGTCTTTGGACTGTGGGAGGAAACCCACGCAGACACGGGGAGAACATGCAAACTCCACGCAGGGAGGACCCAGGAGCGAACCTGGGTCTCCTAACTGCGAGGCAGCAGTGCTACCACTGCGCCACCGTGCCGTCCTATTAGCTAGATGCCATATACAATGTTAAATGTTCAAGTAACCAGGATGGATTATTATTGTATAAACTAGGGGGCTTTGTCTCCTGCTCGCTTCGCTCACCAACCACCCTGGCCACTTTCCATCTCTGCCGCTCACGTATGTGGATTTCACTTTCATCAAACAACAAATCTTTTTATTCTCGTGGATACACCTCTTCATTGGGAAGAAACACTACTTTTCCCTGATGGCAACACGAATTAGACGATCTACAAGGCTCTGACTTTTAAAGTTTAAATCCGAACAATATATTCAATCTCTTTTCACTGTTCTGTTATTTCACCAAGTAATAATTTCCATTTGTTTGCGCTAATGTGATCTTTACTATCATTTTTTTGAGACTTTTGAATTTCAGTACGTCCATTATCTCTAATCTGGTCTGCATGTGTATCGCACCAACGTTTTTGAATTCTTTATGATGTTCTGCTTTGTCATCTACTCTTTGTCTTTTATTTCAGGCCCCAGGCGTGGTTAAATTTCTTGGCACAAAGTCTCATCTCGCAGGACTTGAAAATATCTCACTGAAAAAGTCACGTTTTTGTCCCAGGATTTTTTTTATTATAATAGAGAGATGTACAACAGCATAGATTATTATTGCACGTTAGTAAACAGTATATTACACATTACCTACATAACTTATTGTACATGTTCAATCAAAAATGATCTCAGACTGAGGAGATATCAGAGTTCAAGAAGTTTATAGCAGTTGTGAAGAAGCTATTTTCAGTTTATCTGTATGTGTATTGATTGATCTAAAGCACCTGTCTGATGGAAGAAGCTTAAACAAGTTCTATCCAGGATGAGTGATGTCCTTGATATGTCTTTAGCTCTTCTCACCTAGCAAGTCTTGTGTAGATGTTCAAGTGACAGCAGTTCAGTGCCATTAATGTCCTGTGCTGTTTTTACAACCCGCTTCAGGGCTTGTTAGGTGGCCTTGGTGCAACTGTTGTACCAAGCTGTCATGCAGTTAATCAAAATGCTCTCTGTGGTGCATCTGTAAAAGTTGACCAACAGCTTCTGGGGGAGGTTAGCCCTCCTTAGCCTTCTCAGAAAATAGAGGCGTTACCTGCACCACCACCACCTGATCAAAGCACCATGATGTCCCTACATTGATGGATTAAAGGCCAGAAGTCCACATGACTGTCATCAAGTTCTTCCATGAGAATACTGAATACCATAGGGCAGTGTTTTTCAACTGGGGTTCCTGGGAACCCAAGGGTTCCGTGATTGTTAGCCAAGGGTTCTGCCAAAAAAGTCCCAATGATATAGGACATACTGGTGGATAATTGCACAGGGTTCCGTGAGCAAGGTAACCATTCGCGAAGGGTTCCACTCCAGCGAAAAGGTTGAAAAACACTGCCATAGGGACTGATTGAGATCATTTGTTAGGTAGAATGCCTAGAGGGGGCTGGGTGGTCTCGTGGCCTCAGAACCCCTGCAGATTTTATTTTTTCTCCAGCCGTCTTTAGTTTTTTCTGTCCTCCCTGGCCATCAGACCTTACTTTTATTCTATGTTAATTACTGTTCGCTTATTTTAATTCTTATTTATTTAGTCTTTTTCTCTTTCTTCATCATGTAAAGCACTTTGAGCTACAATGTTTGTATGAAAATGTGCTATAGAAATAAAAGTTGTTGTTGTTGTGCTTTGCCTACTACCACTGAAGTATTGTCAGCCCAGGAGAAGTCCTCTGTAATGGGGACTCCTAGATATGTAAAGCTGAAGACTCTCTACACAGCCTCTTACTTAATTCAATGTGCCAAAAAATTAGGAATAAATATTCTTTAGAACTTTTAACTGTTCTAACTAATGGTGTCTAGTATCAAAGAAGATTAGGGGAACCTCAGTGTATTCAGTGTACATAACACTTTGAATCACCCACAATGTAATACTCTTCAAGTTTTACTTTTGAAATGTTATCAAAAATAATGTCCTACATTTTAAAATATGGAAGCAAATATTCTATAATCTTGCTATGCAATCACAGCAATTTGGCTTTATATAGTGGTAGCGCTGCTGTTTTCTAGTGCCAACTTCTATTTTTTAAAATGACAACCTCTTATCTTAGTGTGTAATTGCATTGTTTTCATGCTTTGTGGTCTCATGGTGGTTTCAGATGACTTGATTGTTTATACTGAAACCACTAGGTGGAGCTCCAATACACGTTTAAATACCAGTTGGACATGTTGGGGCTCAACGTAAGGTAGTGCGAAGCAGGGTGGTCTGTGATGTTTAATGGAGCAAATTAAATAATTTATTTGGGATGAACAATTGTTCTTTTTTTATCAAGATGTTCAAATTAAATAATTCCAAAAGTAATATCATTTTGTCAGTCCTTTCTGTAGTCCTCTGTGCTCAGGCAGACCCCAGTGAGAAATCCGCCCACTTTCTTAATATGCACTGTGGCACGCGGCTGGGGGTGGCACCCAGCCAGGACGCCCAGGAGGACAGGAGGAGGGCTCAGGCCTCCTCCAGACCATGAGGGGGCGACCGCCCTGGTTCCTTTGGGGGCCACAGGTACAGAGCTGGGAAGCTCAACCCTGTAGGGGCCCGTGGTCACCGCCAGGGGGCACTCCCATGCCTGGAGAATCCTGGACCCCAGCACTTCCGCCACACCAGGAAGTGCTGGAAGGAAGACGAGTGGGGACACCCGGAGTGCTTCCAGGTACGCAGCTGGCACTTCCGCCACACTGGGGCGTGTTCGTGGGAGATTGCCGGAACACACCTGGAGCACATCTGGATACAGATAAAAGGGGCCGCCTCCCTTCATTCGGGGCTGGAGTCGGGTGGAAGATGGACGAGGTTGGTGAAGAGAGAGAAGGAGGTGGTCCGAAGAAGAGGCAGTGTGGTTTGGCCTGGACTTTGGGGAAGATTGGGGTTTGTGGCGCACTGAACTTGTAAATATTAGTGTTAATAAATGGGTGGTGGTGACTTTAAACACTGTGTCCGGGGCTCGTTCCACAGCACCCATTTTCTGACCGCAGTTGGCTACAAAAACATGTTTAGTATAACAAATGCTGGGGGTTAGCTCTGTGAGGCACTCGGTGCCCTTTCAGGTTTGTTGCTTCTTCTTGCTCAGTGCTGGTGGGAGTTGGCAGTTCACCCCATCCATCGATGTAGTTCATTGTACCGGGAGCCAAATGCGAGGAGGGCACCAGTCCATCATAGGGCAGCCCACACTCTTAGAAATAAAGGTGGAAGAACAAAGACCCATCCACATGAAGGTTCCAGAAAGAAGCTTTATTTATTTAGATCTGTAACAGGCTGTACCTTTAGGGGGCGATAGCTCCCTAGTTAGAATAAGTTCTTTTGTAATTGCGGCGTTTTAAGTAACCGAAAACTATATATAGAGATATGATATTAAAAGGCGATATCCCTGCCCCATAGTGATATGGCGGTAAGAAATCACATAAGAGAAAATAACTTAGCTTTCTTTAATGACGATTTACACGGCATTACAGACGAAGGAAGCCATAGCAAGACAATTACCCAGGTGGGAACTCAGTGTATACAGTTTGCCATTTTTCGTCGCTGCGCTGGAAGGCTTTTCAGGACGGATGACAATATCACCCGTCCGTCCATCTGCTTCAAAGTGCTTGGCTACTGTCCAAGTCTTTTTATACTGTCTTCTCCACGTGCAGGCCCCCACGTCAGCAAATAGTCCATTTCCAAACAAGGAAAGAAGATTTTGTGCTGACTTTTAACAGAGGACAAAATAGTATACACCTGTCTTTAGGCTGACTATACATTCCTCCAGCTGTCTTTGTCCATCTTGTCCAATGCTTGGCCCAGCAATTCTAAACGCTGAGAGCCCCTGTGTGCTAACTTTGGCCTGGCCTGCACATGTGAGTGGATTTATGAAATAATTTTTGTACAGAGCACAGTGCCATTGAACTTATATTCTGATTACACAGGCTCCATATGGTAAATAAGCATGAATAGATAGTAATAGATTTGTGAAGTACATGTGGGTTATGATTTTAAACGCACTCCTGCTGCATACGATAACACAGGTGACGTTCAAGCTGCCTGGGGTTTGTTTCCTGCCTTGTGCCCTTGTTGGCTGGGATTGGCTCCAGCAGATCCCCGTGACCCTGTAGTTGGGATATAGCGGGTTGGATAATGGATGGATGGATGAAGTTCAGGCTTTCCAAATCTGTTAATGGCCTGCTAGCCTAACATACATTCAAGATTTCAGTTTTTTTTTCCCATCTTATTAGGAAGTCTTTCAGAGCACCAAGAACCAACTTCATACGCAGAGAACCCTTCTCAGAATGAAATGGTGCTTTGTCAGAAGCTACAAGGAACCACACAGCCCAGTACAGAACTATAAAATGCCTTTAAAGAACCAAGATGTTGTTTTAGAGTGTATAGTATAGTTCTTTATCTGCTTTGCTCTTGTTCTGTGTCTGTGTATTTGTTGCACGGTGATCTTGGGGGAATGTTATTTTGTGCCACTGTTTGCTGAAATATGACCACTTGACTTGACCCTAGACTTGAAATACTCTTAAAGGACTGCTGTGCAGCTGTTTCAGCAGGTTCAAATGGTCATCGAAATTCTCATCTTGAATCAATTCCCTAATTTGAGTTCCTACAAAAAATCCTCCTTTGATCGTGGCATCATTAATCCTAGGTAATTTCTTCCTTACTTATGTGAGTCGGAGTCTATCTTGATCTATTGCCTTGACAAAGTTCTTCAAGAGTCTGAAATTAATGTGGAAATTTATAACATGCAGGCAAACAGCAATAAAAACATTTAAATCCCGAGTTTAACCTTAAAGTACACCTTGATATACGAGTCAAAAACTATGATAGAAAAATTCTGAGAACATATCTGAAATTTGCATGTACTTTTAAAACCCCCTACGTAGTTCTGTGAAACAATGTTTGTTGACCACAATATGAAATTAAAAAGACAAAAGGGATCACAGTTCTATTGCGTCATACATAAGTGGGACTTTTTATCGCTTTGATTTGAGTTTTACGTGTTCACCCACACTGCCTTGTTGCTTGTTTTGACATGTGATGATAAAGGCCTTTAATAAAAGGTGTCCATTTTCCATTTGTCTGTCTTTTTTTAATGTTCTAGTACACACTTAACATGACATTTCCCACACAGGGGTGTCTTCTGTTGCATTGTCCATCGTTGGATTTCATTTTTGTAGCTGACACCAAGCCCCATACACTTGGCTAATAAGCCGCACTGTCAGGACTACACTCTTAAAAATTAAAGGTGCTGCCAGCGTGGTTCTTCAGAGCGATGCCATAGAAGAACCATTTTTAGTTCCCCAAAGACCCATCCACATGGAGGTTCTTGCTTCGATCTCTAATATGCTCCATGCAGTAAATATAACCCTGAAAAGATGGTAACAGATTGATGAAATACCAATGGGTCATGATTTTAAAAGCGCTTTTCTGAATATGTCCAGTAACACAGGCCAAGTCAAGCATTTTCTTAATCAGTTGGTGTCCTGCAGCCTACTGTACATTGAAATATTTTGGGCTTTTTTCAACATATTAGGAAGTTTTTCAAAGCACAAAAAACCAAGCTGATATGCAAAGAATCCTTCCCAGAATGAAAAGGTGCTTTGTCAAGCAATGGTTCATTAAAAATCCACATAACCCAGTAAAGAACTATAAAGTGCCATTAAAGAACCAGGATCTCTTAGACTGTACAACACCGATTTGTATTACCAAGCACACTAATGGAGAATTTTGCTGTCATTTAAATGCAGTTGATGTTACTATTTTAATATATTAATATTCTGTGACTGTACACTTAAACAAATCCTTTAGGATTACTAACTGTTGACACTATTGAAAATGTATCAGTCCATCCATCTTCTTATCTTGCTTATCCAGAGTAGTGAAGCTGGAGCCTAACCGGCCAACACTGGGCTTATGACAGGAACAGAAGACCCTTCACAGTCCATCACTGGGTGAATACACACACACACACACACACGTAAGTTAAGTATCGCCAATCTGCACATATTTGGAAGGAAACTGACACAAACATGCAAACTCCATGCACTGAGCACCTGGGGCTTCACCTTACGACTCCTTGTTTTGAAGCAGCAGCACCCCCTGAAATGTAATGTATTACTTAATGTAATATTTAGCTGACGCCTTTATTCAAGGCGATTTGAGACCATCTGAACCAATTATTTGCAATTCTTTTATTTTTTGCAACTGGGGCACAGCAGGGGTGTAGCATATCTCCGGGCCCTACACATAATCAGTCACTGAGGTGCCCTTCCTGTAGAAGACAAACTTTTTATTACATCCCCCCCACCAAGATGCCCATGGGCACAGGCAGGTGAAGGGACATTGTCGTGGTCACACAGTTTCAGTAGCGCTATTTGAACCCACAACCTCAGGGTTTCAACTCCAAAGGCTTAACCATTACGCCACAGTTTTTCTTATTATATTCAAACGTGAACGTCATCCGTGCGCTGGACTAGTAAATATGACCAATGTAAAATGAAACCCAAACCAATAATACGGTTAATACGGTAATACATGGTACTCTACGGACACATCGACAGTTAATTTGTTGTTTCTTCCTTGTGTACTAGACAATGAGCAGTGAAATTATAAATGAATGAAAATTATTTTCCAAAATAGCTGTATATGACACTTCTACAGCTGTGACTGTTTTTTAGGAAAGTTTCGTAACTTTTAATTATTTATGCCCAACATCCCTTATTGTGTGTTAGCATTGTGTTGAGTCTTTTGCTCCGAAGCTAGTTCGCGATTTTGTCGCGTTGGAACCTTAAACCCTCAAGCCATCACCACGTCCAAATCTATAAATTTAATCTCCCGAGACTTGCATATTCTGTACACATCGACTTTCCCAAACTGTGCCCCGATATTGCATCTGTTAAGATCCTGACAGTCATTTATATGATTTTTGCATACAGTTACTCGAGAATGTTTCGATAATCGCATATCAAAATCTTTAACACCCGCTTTTGATTTACACAATAGATAGTTTACTCTGTTACGCATTGGTTAACTTTTATCGAGTCGTTTACATAATCAATCCCAGCATGCTTTAATCTCGTTTAGGCACCGAACCATAAGACTCCTCGTTTGCATAGATTAGAATACAATTATCCCGAATGCTTTATTCACTGCTTCATCTTTTTATTTAGCCAATCTGAAATCAGCCGTATTCGTGAAACGACTTTCGACTCGCCGCTATATAACACTACCACAAGCACCGTAACTAACACCATGTTCTCGTGCTTTTCGCCTTAAATCCCCGCTATAGGTACTTTCCTAATTTCGCTCCTTGCAGTTTCATTCCGCCAAGATGCCGCTTCTTTGCGGTTGAAGATTTTGTTAATTTCGGGTATTTCGCAGAGAACGATGTGGATAATTGTACAGTCCTTCATACATTCCTCTTTCTCGGCAGTTACTTTTCTGTTTGCCTTTCTTTGAAATGGGAGTGTTCTTGCATAACACTCCCTGACGTGTTTTGTGCTGCTCTAGACCTTTGCACTCCCGTCACTTTTACAAGACAGCAAGTTGTGAAGGCAGTTTTAGATATTCCGCACATACTCATCCCTCAAATTCGTCTTAGACCGGGACTGACAGCAACGGGCAGACTTAAAACGAAGGGCTGGCGCTGACGTGGGAGATCAGAAGGAGCCCAGCGCAGCCAACACGCCCAGCGAAGCCGCGTCACAACAGTTAATCGATCGCTCCTCACTTGAGGAGGAAAAAAAAAAGATCAAAACAACAACAATAACAAAAGGAGCACTCAATGTCCAGGAGCTCATCACTCTCCAGGGACCATTCAGAATGCAGTGTGTCAGGAAAAAGCCGAAAAGAACTGTGTCCGAGGAAAAGATCTTCGCAGAGACCAGCAGGAAGATAGCATTGCAGAACAGCGTCAGACTAGGTAGGTGAGCTGAGATTGAACTTTACTTTGTTTTATAGGTAAGGGATGGAGGGAGTTCGACCCACCAATCCCAGTGGTCGCTGGGGTAAGGGGGCACACAGTATACTGGTGGTTAGTGATGTGAAGTTGTGCAGCTCGATTTTATAAGTCGAGAGTCTATTGCCTTCCTCGTCTCCCAAAGCCGATCCCACTATCCTAAACACGCGGTCTGGGCGTGGGTGTGTGTAGGTGTGAGCACCTCGGGACAAGCCTGTGCCAACAGAACCGTCACGGAATCCCGCAGGTGGTGCGGCTATCCAGCTTGTGACGTGACCTGTTTAGGGATTTCTGGTTACATTAAACTGGTCTTTTGTTTATGTACACAGCTTTATGCCTACATGCAGGTATTTAGCTGAAGTGTGCTTATTCAGACAGTCAACTCCAGTATCCAGGGAAGCTATTTATTTTCCAAAGCTGCTTTTTCCATTATAGAAGATCAGCGCATCGCAAGACCCAGTCGTGGACTGGGGCGTCAATTTATCTGGGGGTGCGCGTGCACGAGCTGTCAGTCAAGCTAATTAGCATAGATTTGTAACCAACGTGACAACGTGTTTTGGTGTGCAAACTTATAGACAGCAAATAAGCTTAAACCAATTAGCAAGAGCCGGAAGGATGCAGTGCGTTTTCTGAAGATAGTTATTGTTTGTCTCACGCCATTTCACTTAGAATTGATTATATTCGCCAGTGTCGGTAGCGGGATGTGTTCCCACAGCCTCCGGGTTTGATTTCCAAACCACTCCGGCACATTGTCTTCAAGTTGTAGTTGTGCGCAAAAATTGATGAACTTGTACCGATAAAGGGCGATTTCAATCTACAGCTCCAAGAACTGCTGTAACATTGGCAGCCTCAGTAATACGGACGACTGATCGCGAAGATTATAAATATTAATAGCGTCCTTGTCAAACCTGTCCTTCGTATATTATATGCTTGCTTGTACTTTTTTTAGCACAGCTTGCACTTCTCTCGGTCAGCGTTACAGGTCGCGTGTCTCGCGTTCTAATCTCGATGTCCGAGTGGAGGTAGTACGTTCTGCTACTTTTGCCCCAAAGACGTGTGTTCTCTTAAATGCCAGTTCTAAAAGTGTTGTTTTGTGGGTAAGTACCCAGCGATGGATTATTTTCTGCCTTGTGGCCAGTGCTGTCAGCACAGGCTTCGAGGAAGGAAATTGAAGGGGGACAGTTGAAAAGGTTCCGGCGTCTGATTAGGATGCCTACTGGTCGGATCCTTAGTATTTCGATTATGTCCAACCCGAAGGGAACCTCGAGACATTGTATATCCCGGAATGGCTTTGGGAATGCCTCGGTATCGGTATCCCTACGGAGGGAGTGGCGGGGAAAAGGGCATCACTGATTAAACTTCTACCATCCTGACCCTTGTGCGGATGGATGCTGAGCCAGTCAGTCCATTAAGCGACCCAGACGGCCGCCTAGGGTGCAGTCACCTGAGGGGGCGCGCACAACCGAGGGGTACACGAGAACCTCAGTGTATGGACTATTCTACTCCTTCATTAAGGGAAATCAGAAATAAGTCTGAGCTACACCAACTACAGTACTAGCTTAGTTTATTAAAAGTATCACATGAAGTACTGCGTACATTATGTTCGTGTTGTGTCAGGTACAGTCTGCTGCTTTCAGGCCAGTGCTTGGTCGACCGTGATCCACCCCCTCCCCCAGTTTATTGTTGGAGCTATCGCGATGGAACAATCCGGATTTTCTCGCGATTCTGCACTTCAATCACAATTCAGTTTATGAAATGAGGTTTACCGCAAGCAAAGCCTAACCCCGAAGGATTTGCATGCGCTTTTGTGCAGCGACGATCAGTGAAGTAAAAAAGAGCCTCTGCGTGCGATCAGCTAATCACGCAAAGGTTTGATTGAAACCCTATGGGTTTTAGCAATGGTGATTTTTGTAGCAGTTCTTCCAATAAAATATCATTTTACTCCTAGCAGAATAAACAATTGATTAGTACAGTGTCTTTTATACAGTATGTCTATAGTATGGAGGAACATTTCAAGCAGAATTAAATAAATGTGCAAATAATGCATTGTAAAAACTCGTTGATCGTAGAGGCAACACTTAAGATGTACATTCCCGAGTGGGTGATGAATCCATGGCTTTTTAAATTAATTCTGAATAACGTTTTCTTGCATTCATGTCTTCCACAAGCACACTTTCACTCATCTCCAAAAACCACTGGCACAAGTCTGTGCAATGGCTTATAAGTATTGTATACGTGAAATCAGACTGTGCCCAACCCCTGGACTTGACGATTCACCAATCAAAATACAGCACTCACTAGAGCCCGCCTTCTCAATTTTGATGGGTGAAAATGACACTTTTCATTTCAAGCTGTATTTCCTGCTGCAGGCATTAGTGATGGTCGATACAGCTGATTTTCTTTTCGATCCAATACTGGGTGATACCGAGGCCAGTATTGCTGATACCGATACCAATACTGACGCAGATAAAGTGTTATCTTGCAAGAATGGTTAATCATCTGTAAAACATACAGTATGTGTGGACATCATCATACACAACGATCAGAGTTCTTTGCTTGTTTATTAACAGATTATTAAACATGTTCAGTTCTTGCAAACAATCTGGAACAACAACAAGCGTTACTGTTATTTTTTCTCGAAAAAACGTAAAAAGTGTTGCATTTTTTTTGGCTCAAAAATGCCGTTTTTATTTTTTTACTGTAAAAAGTGCAAAACACTAAAAGCATGCAGACAGTAATGTAAAAGTATAATGTTGTAAATACTGTGCGAACATCACTTTCTGTTTCACTGGGAAGACTAGATTCACTTTGTTATCACTGCTGATGAGATGCTCCTCAATATCACTGCTTGTATCACTGTCAAGAGCATGCAACTCTTGGACTGCTGATAAACTTTGTTACGAGTTGCCATTATTACTAGGCACACCTACAGGAAAGAGAAGATAATGCCTATACTGTTGACCGGGTAACACTCTATGGACTACTGCTTTTAGTGTTGTTTTTACAGTCCGTGTGACACTCTGGTCTAATGCTAGGGAATGGGATTTAAATATAATATTGTAGTTTATTTTTTACTAGTAATGGTGCACTCCACATTATACACTTGACTTGAGCATTCCTAGTTTTCATCCCCTTTCTCTGTACGTTTACCATTCGTTTGCTCAGAGGTTGATGCGCTTGTTGCTTCCTGAGCAGCTCTTCATTTCTTCACCCTAGCGGGCTGCTTCTTCTCTTCTTCTGTTGGCATCTTCGCATTAAAACTGATTAAGTCAGTGTTTGTATTGCAATTACTTAGTATTGTTTCCTTAATTTTCCACTTAAGCTGGCAATTAAGTCTTCAATCTGCCTCAAGAATGATTTGAGATATGCAGAGGTAGGGGAAGTGACGGCGAAGGTGGTAGGGATGAGAACGGCGCCCATCAGCATGCACTGCACGACCGCCCTACTTGCCATTGCCAAGAGTTGATTCTACAATAAAATAAAATAAAAATAAAAAGAGGAATGACCTTGGAGGTCAATCATCACCCCGAAAGCAGATGGTAGACGTCACGTAATATATGTGTACCAAATATCAGGTCAATAGGTCAAACGGTTTCCGAGCTGCAGGTGCCTTAAAATCCTGGACAGACAAACGGACAGCCGCGGTAGTGTATTATGTAAGACCGGTAACAGCGTACTGCACGTTAAGGTGCAGTGAATACACTTGACTTGAGTATTCCTACTTTTCATCCTCTTTCTCTGTCTCTGTTAATCATTCATTTGCTCAGAGGTTGATCCGCTTGTTGCTTTCTGAGCAGCTCTTCTTTTCTCCACCCTAGCGGCCCGCTGCTTCTCTTCTTTTGTCGGCATCTTTACACATTAAAACTGATTTAAGTTAGTTTTTGTGTTGCAATTATTTAGTACGTTTTCCTTAATTTTTCACTTGAGCTGGCACTTAAGTCTTCAATCTGCCTCAAGAATGATTAGCGAAGGTGGTAGGGAATGAGAACAGCGCTCATACGCATGCACCGCACGGCCGCCCTGCTGCGCGCTGCCGAGAGTTGATTCTACAATACAATAAAATAAAAATGCAGAGTAATAAAAATCATCAACTCATTAAGTGGATAGTAGACGTCACGTAGTGTATGTGTACCAAATTTCAAGTCAATGGGTGAAATGGTTTGCGAGCTACAGGTGATTTAAAATCTTGGACAGACAAACGAACAGCCATATTACTGTATATAAGAAGAAAAGATAAAAGGACATAATAAATATATTAGGGAATGAGATTTAAAGATAATATCGTTATAAGATGGACATAATAAATACAAAGTTTGAAAATATGTTCTTAGTATGTCCGTTCATCAAGCTATGAATGTACTATACTCCTCCCAAAACAGACTTCGGTTATTTTCTGTTCAAACAATTACAACAACCGTACACCAGAGTACAATACTAACATTGCTTGGGTACTGCCAGCCTTTATGGAAGGCTTCTTTAAGAGTAGACTACAGCCTGAGTGTCCGTCCGTGCACACTCCTGATTGCCTCCATTGTAACCGTGTGTTTGGCAACATGACTGACGTTCACGTGTTTTACCAGGTTAATGGTGCTGCCGCAATAAGCACAGTCTTCTGAAACGTATCACACTTCGCTTCATCATTGCTCCCTCAGTGGAGTAAAATAACTCTGCTAGACAACGCTTCATTTTCTTTCTGTCATTGCCTCACATACAAAGCTTCACTGTTTTGGCTGGTGGACAGCAGCGCTGTCAGTGTGAATGCAGGGCGATGAAAAATGCAGAAGGAAAAGCAGCTCCTGTTATTAACAATATGACATGTTGAATTTAATCATGTTCTTGCCATGAAATGTTTTTTTAAAAATAATTTCTAATAAACTTGCATATTATTGAAAATGTGTAATATCGATACTTTTAATGTGAACATCGATGTTTAAATTAAATGGTCAGGATCGGAAGCATCAATACTTTAGAGTCGATCTGCCCATTCAAGCTTGCATTATTAGAACATTAGAACACTTGTCACGGGGGGCTGGGGGTGGAGCCCAGCCGGAACGCCCGAGGGGACTGGAGGAGGGCTGGTGCCTCCTTCCGACCACGAGGGGGCAACCGCCTTGGTTTTGTTGGTGGCCTCGGGTAAGGGGCTTGGAAGCCCAACCCTGTAACAACAACAACAACATTTATTTATATAGCACATTTTCATACAAACAGTAGCTCAAAGTGCTTTACATAATAAAGAATAGAAAAATAAAAGACACAATAAGAAAACAAAATAAATCAGCATTAATTAACATCGAATTAGAGTAAGGTCCAATGGCCAGGGGGGACAGAAAAAACAAAAAAAAACTCTAGACGGCTGGAGAAAAAAAATAAAATCTGTAGGGATTCCAGACCATGAGACCGCCCAGTCCCCTCTGTAGGGGCCCATGGCCACCGCCAGGCGGCGCCCCGGTGTCTGAAGAAACCTGGAGCCCAGCACTTCCGCCACACCAGGAAGTGCTGGGGGGAAGAGGAGCAGGAACACCCGGAGGACTTCCGGCTACACAGTTGGTGCTTCCGCCACACGGGGGTGTGTTGGCGGAAGCTCCTCAGGAAGCACCTGGAGCCCATCCAGGCGTACATAGAAGGGGCCAGTCGATAGCAAGAGTCGGGTGGAAGTGGATGGAGCTCGGAGGAGAGGAGTTGAGGCGGTCTGGGGACTGAGCAAGGCATTGTCGTGCGGCCAGGACTTGAAGGGGTGATTGGTGCTGCGGCACTGGGTTTGTGCACTTTATTTGTAAATTTGGATTGTAAATAAACACGTGTGTGGAGAAAGAAAATGTCTACCTGTCTGTGTCCAGGCTGTACCCCACACACTCTAGACGAGAACAGGCCATTCAGCCCAACAAAGCTCGCCAGTCCTATCCACTTGTTCCCTCCAAGAAAACATCAAGTCGAGTTTTGAAAGTCCCTAACGTCTTACTGTCTACCACACTACTTGGTAGCTTATTCCAAGTGTCTATCGTTCTTTGTGTAAAGAATTTGTTTCCCCATTTATTTATTTCAATGACAAATACATAATAAATACTCAACAAAACATATTTGATGACAGAAAAAAGGGATGTCTGAGCATCATTGATTAGATTGCTGTTTCTCGACCTGTATCCGGATAAGCTGCAGAAAATGGATAGATGGATGCACAGCCGGTCGATGCATTAAGCGACACAGGTGGTCACCTATGGTGCTGTCACCTGAGGGGCGCCATTTATGAATGTTGAGGGTTGTGTGCCACCGAGAGGGATACAACAACCTCAGTCTGTGCACTACTTGCCAATTCTTTTAATAAGGCAAGTGAGAGCATAAAACTCTACGCTATGCCAACTACACTACTAGTATAGTTTATTAATAGTATAACTTGAAGTACTGCGTATATTGTGTTTGTGTTATTTCAGGTGACATGTGCTACTCTCGGGTCTGTGCGTTGCTGGCTGTGACATCATGGCTGCACCCAACCTGTTATTTATGCTCGCATACATTTGTTTAAACAGACATTAAAACAAAGTAGTTTCAATCTGCTTAATGTAAATAGAGCCCATCACTATCTGTCTATGAATTAAATGTTAAACTCTGGCCAGTTGACAATGGAGGGGAGGGGAAGAAAAATTCCAGCCTGTAGCATCCCTGGAGAAAATAAACCTCTGGGTACCCACGGTCAGTTAGTGGTCCGTGTTGAGTCAATATTTTATATAGCAGCTTTCATAGTTCACACTATCCAAAAGTCTACAGCTCAAACAGTGTAGCTTTTCCATTTTATGGATTTGAGACGGATGAATCTGCTAGCTCGGGGTCACACACTGAAGGAGAGGTTGGCTGTGAGTATACAAGCCTGGATCTTCTGAATTGGCTTTAAAGTTGAACATCTTCTCAGGGTGCTTTAGCATTTTGAAAACTGAATGCCTAGCAGGTTATGCTGCTTTGCTGTGGTGTTAAAAGGAAGGTAAATGTCATGGGGAGAAATGAAACCCTTGTTGTCTTTATATTATATATTTTATAGCACCTTTAACAGTAAATATAATTCAATTCATTTTACACTTAAGCGTGTTTAAATATTTCTCCAGTTAGAAACTAACCAAGCAGGACTGGCTTGCCCAGAATCGTCCAGTGCTGGTATTTACTCCTGCAGCTTTGTGGCTCCCAGATCAATACTTTATTCTTTAGGAAACCCTGTATTCAGTAACTTGAGATTCTTGGAATCTTTCTATATAACATTCTGAAACAATTCAGGGTGGTCCTCTGCTTCATTTAGTTCAAGATGACGGGGGCCAGAGCCTATCCCTTGACAGGGCAGTTTAGGGCCTGCTCACAAACATAACCACACTCACACACCGCAGTTTGGAATTGTAAAATGGCTGTGTAAGTCGTTAAAGGTCTCGTTGCAGCTGGAGTTTGGATGTCAATCAGCAATCCCATGATTTCGGATTCTGTTCATCGGTCATTATGGCTCACTTCCTCACAAAATGCAACACTGTCATCTACGACCTGGGATGGGATGATACACCCAACTACTAGTTTATAGTTACCAGCTTACCCAACAGGTGCATTCTGAAAGTTGGTCCACCCCAAAATAGAACATATTTTAATAAAAATGTATACTACAGTTCAGGCCTTGTGGTTCACGGGTTTATGATTTGCAGATTTGCCTGTCTGTGGGTTTGTATTCAATAGTTAAATGGAAATGATTTTGCAAGTTTTGTGACCTATTGGAGAAAACCACAGACAACACTGTAGCCTTGCTACTTAAATGGACTGCAAATCCCAGCAATCCTGGGAAGTACTGCATCATTGGGCAGCTGTGGTGGTTGCAGCAAGGGCAGCTGGGTGAAAGGGTGAGGGTGCTAGTTTTAAAAGTGAGTCCTAACAAGCCAGCAGGAATGCAATCGGTGGTGTCTTTTTGTTTCAATTCATTACTGCACGATTTGATTACAATTACACGCATCAGATTGCATTTTTCTCTGGCTTTAGGTTCTTGTCTAGTGTCCGCTTATTAGTGTAAATACATCTGATTTGAAAAATGTCTCCGTCTGTGAGCACTCCCAACTTCTGCAAATCTTTACACAAATCAGCATCATGGTAGGACAATATTGTACTGGAGGCTGTTAACATTGGATTTTATTTCATAAGTACACTACAATCATCTGCATCTGAAAAACTGGACTGCATAACAAGTGTTTATCATTTTGTGCTTAGTGTTTTTTTGGTTTTCTTTTGTATCTGTAATATTAATAATTTTTGTCATTACTACCATAAATGTACACATACATTTATCCATCCATCCCTTATCCAACCCATTATATCCGAACTACAGGGTCATGGGGGTCTGCTGGAGCCAATCCCAGCCAACACAGGGCACAAGGCAGGAAACAAACCCCGGGCGGGGCACCAGCCCACCGCAGGGCACACACACACCAAGCACACACTAGGGACAACTTAGGATCGCCAATGGACCTAACCTGCATGTCTTTGGACTGTGGGAGGAAACCGGAGCACAAGGATGAAACCCACGCAGACACGGGGAGAACATGCAAACTCCACGCAGGGTGGACCTGGAAAGCGAACCCGGGTTTCCTAACTGCGAGGCAGAAGCTCTAACCACTGTGCCACCATGCTGCCCATACATTTATTCTAAGTTAAATTTTATAAAAAGTTTCACTAAAAAAACTGCTGAACTATGCAGTTTGTCTGGTGGACGCATCTTTATCTCATGTTTCTGGCAGAATTTTGCATCTTGTTAAGTGAAATAAACTTAGAATTTGCAGTAATCATAGGCCCCAAAATGCATTAGCTGATTTTCACCTTCACAGGAGTCTTTTGCTGCTGAATTGCAAGGAGATAACTGTGTGTGTGTGTGTGTGTGTGTGTGTTTATATATATTATTACAACTAATATTATTACAAGTGATTTCTCCACACTCCAGATTATTCAGTCCTTTCATGACAGGCATCTTTAGTATTCTGTAGAGCACCTTTTTGCTGTTACGACCTGCCTGTAAACTTAATAAATAGCTGGACATCAGGGTCTGGCAGCATTCTTGAGGAATCTGAGCCTCCAGCTCACTGATATACTTGGATAAACATACTGCAGCTGCCTTCTTGAAATCCCACAAGAGAGTCTTTCTGTGGGGTTTAAATCAGGCAACTGTGATGGGCACTCTAGAATCTTCCAGGACATTTTCTGAAACCATGCCTTGGTGAACTTGTGATCATTGTCCTGTTGGAAGGTCCAGTGACGCCCAAGCTTCAGCTTCCTCACAGATGGCATGATGTTTTCTCCTAAGATATCTTGATACTTGAGTGAATCCATCCTGTCCTCCACACACTGCCAGATTTCCAGAGCCAGAAGAACCAAAGCAGCCCCAGAGCATCACCAAGCCACCTCCGTGCTTCACTGTAGGCAGGGCAGTGGCTTATTTATTTATTTATTTCAGCATATTGGAGCCAGCTTTTCTTGTTCTTTTAGGTCAGTAGTGGTATATGTCTTGGAGTTCGGGCATGGTGACCTTCAGCATTTAGTATGCGCCTTACTGTGGAAACTGAAACCTTAGTGCCTGCTGCCACCAAGTCTTGCTGCAGGTCTTTTGCAGTCATTCGAGGGTGTTTGGCCGACTGCCACCTCAGAAATGTGGTAGCAGCAGTTGAAAGCTTCCTCTTTTTGCCTTGCCCAGGTAGTGTAGCCAGTGTTCCTATATGTTATATATATGTTCCTATATGTTCCACAGGGCTCTGTGTTGGGCCCCATCCTTTTCATCATTTACATGCTCCCCCTTGGAAGTGTCATTAGCAGACATGGTCTATCTTTTCCATTGTTATGCCGATGACACTCAGCTTTATCTTAGGACTACTCCCACCTCCTCTACTGCTCCTCTGCCTACATCTACACTGACTATTTGTTTGGAGGAAATAGAAGCATGGATGAGGCTCAACTTCCTTCAGCTAAACAGATCTAAAACAGAAGCCATTTTAGTTGGCACACCACACCATCTTCGTTCTTCTACCATCACCAGTATCACTTTTTCTGGTCAAAACATTCCTCTTTCTACAACTGTTACCAATTTGGGTGTTAAAATGGACTCTCAACTCACTTTTGACACCCACATTAAACATCTTTGTAAGTCATCTTTTTACCATCTCAGGAACATTGCTAAATATCATCCAACACTTACCCTGGCAGATGCAGAGAGGCTTGTCCATGCCTGTCTCGTCCAGGCTGGATTACTGTAATGCGCTCCTCATTGGGATTCCTGGCAAGAGTATCCAGAGACTCCAGTACATTCAGAACAGCGCTGCCAGGATCCTGATGAGGGTGCGAAATCATAGCCACATCACTCCTATCTTGAAAACCCTTCACTGGCTCCCTGTACCACTTAGAATTGAGTACAAGGTTTCCCTCCTTACCCATTAGTGCATCTATGGATCTGCTCCCCTGTATTTACAGGAACTCCTTATCCCTCATACTTCCTCACGCACCCTCCGCTCTTGGCATACTAACACTCTTCAAGTTCCTAGAACTAAGCTTAGCAGTATGGGTGATAGGGCCTTTTCTTCGGTGGTGCCGAGGCTGTGGAATTCTCTCCCTGACTACCTGAGAGCCCGACAGTCGACTGATGCTTTCAAACGAAACCTAAAAACTTATCTTTTTAGAAAGGCATTTTGTTAAATTATTTCTATAGATTATCTTGTTTGTTAATTTATTCTTATTTTGTAGCACTTTGAGATTGTTAAATATAAAGTGCAATATAAATAAAATTTATTATTATTATTATAACTTTGAGCTTGCTGAACTATGCTTCCCATGGTCTCTCTAGGAACATTCTCTTAACTTTTTTGACAATTCTCTTGACTTGCCCATATTTCTAATGTGCAATTAAATGTCACTGTGAAACCCGTACCCCTAGCCAGTCCAGGGTTCTACTTCAAGCACACCTGATGCAGCTAATAAGGCTCTTGAGACATCGCAACACCTGATTTGCAAATGCGTGCTCTTATGGGGGATTCTAATAATAATTGTTTATATTTATATAGTGCTTTTCTCACTACTCTAAACTTCTCTTTAGGAGAAGTGAATAATTTTGAGACTGCAGAAGTCATTAAAAGTGGCATTTTGTGTTGAATGTGGACAGACCACTCGTAATATTAGTGGTGTTGAGCTATTTAAATTGCTCTTGTTAGATCTGTTTATTGCAAACAGGTGAACGTTTGTAAGCCAATAAACCTAATTTGCAATGGGGGTTGAATATTTGGACGGCACGGTGGCGCAGTGGGTAGCGCTGCTGCCTCGCAGTTAGGAGACCCAGGTTTGCTTCCCGGGTCCTCCCTGCGTGGAGTTTGCATGTTCTTCTCGTGCCTGCGTGGGTTTCCTCCCACAGTCCAAAGACATGTAGGTTAGGTACATTGGTGATTCTAAATTGTCCCTAGTGTGAGCTTGATGTGTGTGTGTGTGCGCCCTGCCTAGGGTTTGTTTCATGCCTAGTGCCCTGTGTTGGCTGGGATTGGCTCCAGCAGACCCCCGTGACCCTGTAGTTTGGATGTAGTGACCTGGATAATGGATGGATGGGTTGAATATTTTGAATGAAACTGTATATACACAAGAACTGTATGGCAAAAGTTTGTGGAAGTGAGAAAGCTTTAGAAATGGAAGAAAAACACGAACAGCCTGAGAACCCCAGACCTTTGTACAATGCTTACTATTCACATTAGCTGCCAGCAGAGTCACACAGGTATCATGTAGCTCTGAGGATGGCTATGCGGACTTCAAGGCCTTCCTGTACATCTCTTTGATTCTCTTTTGTTAAGTGCTTGTTGCTTGACAGTTCAGACTGGTATGAAACCATGTAATACACGAGATCAGGAAAAGGGCAGATACTTTACATGACACCTGTGAAAATAATCAGCCTTGATACACAGAAAAAGGTTTGGGGCAGCCACCCATATACTTAATTCCTGGCTGCAAAAGGCAAATACATGTAAAGTTGCAGACAAGTTTGAGTCCGAAACAGAACTGAATACAAGTGAAGGTTGTCTTGCTTTTAAAGTAGGGGTCAGAATCGGAAGTGAGTTCTTGGGGCCGAACCAGAAGTGACATTCTTGTAGCCGGAACCTGGAAGTGGTGCTATGGGCTCAGAACCAGAAGTGGCGTCTTCATGATCAGAACTGGAGGTGGCGTCATCGGACTCGGGCAGAATTTCCCGTTATTTGATCTGCAGGAATATCGGAGGAAAGATTAGGGCACCCCGCCTCCCCCTGGCTTGGCGTGGAATTACCTTTGATTGGTCCCTTACCAGTGTCGCGTTCTCATCTTATAAGGAAAGGTGATCAAGCTATTTTATTGCAGTTCTGCAGTTTTAAAGTTTTACCATTTGTCATGGTCTTTTGGAGAAACTTGAGTGTTTTTGATTTGCTATGGCTTAGAAGGTGTTATGTTCTTTTAAACTTTGGAGTTTGGGGACAAATTGTGTTTTCTTTGTAGTGTTTTTATGGCACAGGTTTATTTTTGCTCTACTTTGTACAGCACTTTTGTGCTGCTGTTTGCTGTTTTAAATGTGTTTTATAAATAAGTTTGATTTGATAGTATCTGGGCTTACATTGTTCACGAAAGATATACAGTGTTGAAGGATTGATTTTAGCACTGTCATGAAATTCCAGTTTAGCATTTGTACCGGTGTCTAAATTTGCGTTTTAACTTCTACTGTAAAACTAATTCTTTGAAAATTGCTGCCACATGCTATGACTGATTTTTATAATGAAAAGGAGGAACCAAAGATAACCTACAGGTTTTATCTTTTACTCTTTAACTTTGAGACCTATCATTATTTTAGTAGAAAAAAATACACCCTACACTTTTGTCTAATTTTTGAGTTAACACCCTAAAGGTGCAGCCCTTGAACTTAATGGAATTAATTTATTTCAGTTGACTGGGAGGACGGAGTGCAATTAGCCAGATTCATTGCTTAGTATTTCAATATGGTGTGGATAATATGTGCCAGTGGGGTTGCTGAATTCAAATCTCAGCCCTGGCAATGCTGATGTGCAGTTTGCTTGTCCTACTTGATACAGAAGGAGATTTCTAAAGGTTCTGTAATCTCTTCTCCCGTCCTAAAATGATATGGTGTACTGGCTAAGGCACTGATTCTTAAATAACATGGTTATCAAACAATCCCGACTGGTGATTCACTGTGTGATGCTGAGCAAGTCACTACTGACTACACCTCTCTAAGCTCAAATTGTATGAAGATATGAGTATTTTTGCTGGATTATCTTTATTCGTACTAGGAGGCTTTGCCCCCTGCTCGCTTTGCTCGCCAACCCCCGTGCTTGCGCTACGCACTAGCCTCTTTGAGATTCTGCCTCTCACGTATGGGGATGCAGATGTACAATTTACAACTATTTTACATTACACCGATTAATTAACCATGTTTAAAAAATATATTAAAAATTTGAATGCAAATTATGTTTCATGTTGTGTTAATTATTTGTTGCGTAATACAATTTCGTTCCTGTTTGGCTTTGAAATTAACACGCAAAAACATTTTAAACTTACACTTTTACTGTAAAACTTAAGTAAAAAAAATTTTTTTTGAATTACATTTTCATCAATATTGCGTTAAATTTTGTGTTTGGTATAACTGCATGTGATTGAATTTTGTTTCTTTCTCTCTTTTAAATAAAACCTTTTCGAATGTTTGGCTCTGAGATTTGTAAATTGTATTTGCAAAAGCTATTCTAACTGGAAACTGTTAACGTTTTAATACAATGGCATATCAAGATCTCCTTTGTTGTCTGTTATCCCCTGAAGATGTAGTACATTACCTTTCTTGGATACATCCTTCTTTCTACAGTAATATGTATGGAGGAAGACCGGATGGTGTTAACAGTTGTAGATATGTTTCGGACTATTGTAAGTTGATGTTTTCATCTTACGCACGATCACCACCAATTGTTTCAGCATAATCTATTGATACGCATTTAACCAATTTGTAGTGTAACGGATCGTCATTTTTGGCGTTAATTCGTTTGACTTCATTGTTTCTCGATGCTAGGATTGCCCATGTACTCATTTTTACTGTTGATAACCCTTTGTGATAAAATTGTAAAATAACTTGAAATTATGTTGTAAAGTGCAAGTTATATATGTATGTGTGTGTTTGGTTGGTTCTTGTCTGAAGGTAGATGTTCCTTGCATAGGCCACTGTAGGAACTTTTTTCAGGACCAGTGATATCTTTTTGAAAACTCCCTCTGCAGGAACTTGAGCCATTTGTTGTTCCTGGTATTTCTTTAGGTCCTTTCTTCAGGGTAAGAACTTTTTGTTTAACCGGGAACTATCGGAGTATGGGGCTCGGGTGATGAATTATGCTGATTGTTTGACCACAAGCACCAGTGGCATCTTTCAAATAAATCTTTTAGTAGTTTGGACTTTGGAGAGTTATCGGTGAAGATAAAGTACCACACTTCACACTGTATCACTCTTCATAGCTGCCTCTTTGGTGCACCATGCCATGCACTGAAGCAATAATCTCCCCTGTGATCTCCTGATTGCTCCTCACTTTTACACCACATCACTCTTCATAGCTGCCTCCCTGGTGCTCCGTGCCACATTGAAGCAGTAAGCACCACATCACTCTTTTTTGCATGTCACATATTTTGAATAAAGGTTACAGTTTCTGTTACATGGTGGGGCACAACACACAAAAGTGGCCAGGAACCACAAGTGACCCAGGGCCTACATTGGTATACCGTTTCATACCGAAAACCGTTTTTTATTTTTGTTATGATACGGATTTTTCTTACACTGCAAAACTGGTTTAAATAGCCTAAACAACGTTTGGAATGTGGCACAGCGGGAAACTGTTTAAGGGAGGGGGAGCAACGGAGTATATGGGTTAGTGGAGGTATTGAGCGGTGAAAATGGACAGAGAACATTCCGAAACTGAAGTTGTAGCAGACGATAAAGTTGAACAAGATGACACAGAAGAACTTTTGCCGAAAAAAGGAGCCGTGTCTGTTGTCTGGAGATACTTTGGTTTTTAAAGGTTGGATGTGGACAAAACAACTATTTACTGCAAATACTGTGGAGCTAAAGTTGTCGCTGGAGGCAGCAACACGAGCAATTTGCTGCACCACCTTAGCCGCAAACATGCTTTGGAGTGCCATGAATGTATGGAACTAAGATTGGCACCCTCCACGTCCTCAGGTAAAACTGAAAAAGCTAGAGTACGCTGGAGTCAGACGTTACTTGTAGATGCGTTTGCTAGAGATACTAAAGAGTCTAAATGCCTCTTTGGATGGTTGAAAATATGTTGTCAAAATTATAGTTTGTTGTTTGCAAAATTTGTTCGATAAAAAGGTTGTATATTTTGACTGCAGCTGTCATGCAATGTGATTCCTTCTTTTCATTAGTGCCACCCCCTTGAAAACTATCACTTAATGGGGCCTTGCAAACCTGTGTCAATACTTGTGTGCACATTAAAATGTTTTTTAGTACAATGTACAATGCTCATGACAGTGGAATAGGTTATTCTTAGCCAGTCTACTGCAGTAATTGCCGTGGAAAATGTGGTTAACATTCACACGTGCATGGGAAAAAAATACAGTTGAATACCATGAAACCGGTATAATTTTGAAAAATACCGTGATACAGAATTTTGGTCATACCGCCCAGCACTAGCCTACATCATACTGGTTCTCACTGGTTCCTGAAAACAAAGTTCATACAGTGGGAAAATACCTTTAGGTTGGTAGTTCAGTTTGTACTTCTGTGTTCATGCTTGTGTTGGCAGTTGTTAAAAAATTTGGATGTGAGCGTCAGTAGGCTTTGTGCACTAGGAACCAAATTACTCAAACTATTCTATAACATTTCAGTAATTATTTACAGCTCTGATGCTGATCTTTGTGATCATAAAATAGGTCATTACGAAGGCAATTGATGAGAAGAATTTATAGTTAATTGCAGAATTACGGTATTTGAGGATTCTTCTAGAGTGCCTCTTTCTCTTGCACGATTTGGCTGAAAATCTAATCAACACATCGTCATTTCATAACAGGTTTTAAGTTTTGAGTTTGGTAATTTCCATCCAACTGTTTTAACTCTAGACTATCCGCAAGAAACTATTCCACACACACACATTCAGACAGAGACAAACCCGTCATCGAGATTTCGATTGTTTTTGGTATCAGGAGACCCTAAAACGTTGAGATCCATCAAAAACCGGAGATCGAAATTTTTCACAAATGTAAAGATTTCTCTCCTCCCCCATAGACAATGGGTTATGGTGGGGAAGGACTCAAAGCAAAAGTAGATATGGAAACAATTGAAACATTTTATTTTAGGTATTTCAAAATACATCTATTACTCATTTACTGTTACTGTTTGTAAAAAGGACCTTGGTCTTCATAACACTTCTAAAGCAATAGTAGATTGTTCATCTCGGTGCGGTGTGGAGTATTGACATGATGGTAAAATTGCTTGTTAACATGAAGGATTCACAGGTTGTATGCTAAATATGGAATATAAAGAGAAATGTCTCAGTTAAGCCACCGCAGACCAATCCAAAGTAAAGTTTTACTAGTTAGTCACAGTTAGTTAGTAATAAATGCTTTACCAATGCTCATAAACTAAAGTCTTACCAATTATACAGTGGCTGTGTACTTGTTAGGCACATTGGCAATAGTGATTGCTGTGGAAGTGTATCCATCAAACCACCAGGTACATACCATATTATAGCCAGTTTCATTTTGAAGCCTCCACATGTGTCAGGAGGTTTGGTTCAAGCCCTTTGAGGTAATTCAGATACTTGAGTTTTCTTCTGACCATCCCAAAGACATACAGGCCATGCTGATGGGAGAGACTGAGCAGTTATAAGTGAGGTATGTGTTTAATAAGTGAATGTACATGTTTAACTGGGTGAGGGTAGTATTAAATATAGTATCACAATTTTACTTTGATAAAAGCAAATGACGGGCAACTTATCATCACTCCCCTGGTGTCACACCTGCTCCAAACATGCTAATAAATGTCTGCAACATTGCTTGAAAAACACCATTTACTGTTGGTACCAAAATAACAAAATGCAGATACCATTCCGGTTAAAATATTTTCTTTGGTGCTTTTTCAGTAATAGCATGCTGCACATCCCTAGACCAGGGTCAGTCCCTGACTTTGCTCGAGGGTTGCAGGATAGGCTCTGCAAACTCTGTGACTCTGAAATGGAATTAAGCAGGTTAGAAAATTGGTGGCTGGCTGGATGTGTGTAATAGACAAAGTAGGTGGAGGGGATAGATGGATGTCAGGCGGTAGTGCGGAATGGAAGATTTGGCAAGTCTATGGTAGGAAACAGAATGGCGAGATGGAGCTAGGAGCCTGTTTGAATAGTAAATCAGTGAGGTTTAAACGCATGTTTGGGTGATGTCTGATTAACAGTGAGCTTCCTTCATCAAAGAGGGACAACATTATTGTTTAGTCTACAGAAATGTGACGCAGCCATTTGAAGATTAATTTAACTGAGCATTGAGAAGAGCAGTACAAAAGAATGCGATGAAGGAACAAAGCTTTTTTCAACAATGCAAAGATTAAAAACTGTAAATATCTAAAGAGAAAGGGGCAAGCAGAATGGAAACACAGAATAAATTCACACCATCGTGAGTTCTCAGAAGATGGCCTTCATCTACTTGAGCTTGTCTTGCAAATCCAATCATGCGACAGCTAGGTAGTCAATGGAGGTGAAGAGTGGGTGTGAAGGAAATGAAGGATAAGAGGTTTGGCCAGGAGCCAATGCCACACAACGGCTATCCTCAGGACAGACAAGAATGGCCTTTACATATGGAGGCTGTCTTCGTGTGACTGAGCTTAAAGATTTTAATATTTTATTCACCATTGGAGATTGTATTACCATTGCAAGGATGAATTAGTGTTTCCACAGAAATCTGAAACAATAGTGGTGGCAACCCTTTTTTGGAATGTAAAGAGGAGTGTCGCGTCCATTATATTCTAATGTTAATAATTCCATTTTTTTGCGGTTAATTCATATACTGTATATTTTAATTCGATTGATTAATGGATATGATGATTATTACTTTTTTTGCATAGTGCCAATCTGGGTAATTTAAAAAAACAAATTGAACTTTACCAATTATTTTTTTAATAACATCTACTGTATAATAAAACACTGAAGTCTATGTATCCAGTCCCTCTAAGCAATCTGATTGGTCAAGTTGGCTTTGGTGACGCAAAGAACGAGGAATGAGAGTGTGAGATGCATGTGGAGGAGTAAAGGGTGTATGAGGCCCACCGAGAGAGCTGCCTTCAACGACGGCAAGTATAAAACCAGACAAGGAGGTGAGGAAGGTACCTGGAAAGTAACGACAGAGTCTGAGAAGCAGGCTTTATGGGAATACACTTGAGAAGGGAGTACCAGTTAAGAGACGTTAAGTCACATTCTAATACTGAGGATAGGGCTGAAGGTACACATAGGGAGAGAGAGGAAATATTTTTAAATTATTCTATTACCTGTCTTTAATATGTACCGTGACTAAATAGGATAATATATTAACAAATAATGAATACTTTTTTGTTAAAAAATAGTATATTGAAATAATAACATCCAAATGCAACAGCATATTCAAAAGACAAGATAGGTTGTTCTATTTATATAGTGCTTTTTGAGCTACTCAAAGCAGTCTTCGTAGACATTGGGGAGCCACTTCAACCACTGGCCAATGTACAGCATCCATCTGGATGATGTGATGGCGACCATTCTTGCACCAGTACACTATTAGGTGGCAAAAGTGTGAGTAAGATAATTAGCAAGTAAGGGGCAGGGGATGATCAGGGGGCCAGAATGGACAAGGTCTTGGTAGGCAATATAGCAAGAAAATCGGGTAATGGCGATCTCTTTTCAAAAGATGCCCAGAGATCTTTTATGACCACAGAGAGTCCGGACCTTGGTTTTACATCTCATCTGAAGGATGGAACCATTTTTATAGCATGGTGTGTCTGTCACGGCACTGGGCCATTAGGATCCACACTCAGACCACAGGGTAATTTACCACTGATGGCCTCACCAACTTCCAGCAGCAACCCAAGCTTTTCCTAGATGATCACCCATCCAAATACTGACCAGGCCCAAACATGCTTAGCTTCAGGTGCATGACCTGCTCTAGAGTGGATGCGGAATGGCTGCTGGTAAAACGTGTCTTTTCTATTTTCTAGTAATGAATACAAGCCATGTACACCAAGTGTCTGCCTAACGTTTTAGTGGGCGTCATGGAAGCAGTGCTAATGTTAATGTATTTGAATTTTATTTCTTCTGTTGGCCATCTCATGTGCCTTGGCAGGTTGTTCCAGTTGATATGGTAACTTTTCCCATCGCTGGACAGGCAGAGCATCTGCATTTGTCACCCACTAGTAAATACCGCAGCGGGTTTAAACAGTCGCCCACTTCTACTGTTTCTTACTTTCTTAATTGAACTCTTAGGTTCTTGACTCTGTTTTGTCCTTCTGACCTCAATTATTTGAGAATGTTCCTTTCTTCCCAACAGTAAAGCTGATTTTCTTGGAAGCCTGAACTCGCCTCCTTCCCTCTTGTGCAAATCTATGACCCAAACATCACTATATATATATTTATATATATAGTGCTCAGCATAAATGAGTACACCCCCGTTAAAAAGTACGAATTTAATCAGTAGCTCAATAAACAAAAGAACAATTTCCAAAATTTTCACAAGGCTGAGTTTTATTGAACACTTGTTTAACTCCATAACATGAAATTAAGGTTAATAATATAACTTAGATCACAAAATCTTCAGTTTTACTCAAATTGGTTGAAGCAAAAATGAATACACCCCGCAACAAAAATTACTACATCTAGTATTTTGTATGACCACCGTGATTTGTAAGGACAGCACCAAGTCTTCTAGGCATGGAATGAACAAGTTGGCGACATATTGCAACATCTATCTTTTTCCATTCTTCAAGAATAACCTCTTTTAGAGCCTGGATGCTGGATGGAGAGTGATGCTTAACTTGTCGCTTCAGAATTCCCCACAGGTGTTCGATTGGGTTCAGATCAAGAGACATACTTGGCCATTCAATCACCTTCACCCTGTTCTTCTTCAGAAATGCAACAGTAGCTTTAGATGTGTGTTTTGGATCATTGTCGCGTTGGAAAAGTGCACGACGACCAAGTGCACGGAGTAATGGCAGAATCTTCTCCTTCAGTATAGAGCAGTACATTGTTGAGTTCATGATACCATCAATGAAATGCAGCTCCCCAACACCGGCAGCACTCATGCAGCCCCACATAAGGACAATGCCACCACCATGTTTCACTGTATGCACCATGCATTTTTCTTTGAAATCCTCACCTTTACGACACCATACAGTTTTGAAACCATTAGTTCCAAAAACAGTGATCTTTGTCTCATCACTCCAGAGTATAAAGTCCCAGTAGTCTTCATCTTTTTCAGCATGGGCCCTAGCAAATTCTAGGCGTGCTTTTTGTGCATGGGCTTTAGAAGAGGCTTCCTTCGTGGACGATACCCATGCATGCCATTCCTCTGCAGTGTGCGCCGTATGGTGTCACGGGAAATGGTCACTCTAGTTTGGCTTTCTACTGCTTTAGCTAACTGCAGTGAACTTGCATGGCGATTTTCTTCAACCCTTTCCATCAGAAGACGCTCCTGTCGAGATGTTAACTTCCGTGGACGGCCTGGACGTCTCTGTAAGATGGTTGCACTTCCATCTTTCTTAAATTTTTGGATCACTTTTGCTACAGTATTTTGACTGATATGTAAAGCTTTGCTGATCTTCTTGTAGCCCTCACCTTTTTTGTGTAAAGTAATGATTTCCTTTCTCAGATTTTGTGACATTTCTCTTCCATGTGGAACCATTGCTGACAGCATGAAATGGGAAGGGCTTTTCTTTGTTAAGTAATGCCCTTTTATAGTCACCTGTCTGCTGGACACCTCTTAAATGAATCAGTAGACTCACCTGTGGTTGAATGCCTGTTAATTAGAATTTCGTAGTCTTAAGTGTGGCTTTTCTCCTAAGACTATAATTGGGGTGTACTCATTTTTTCAACATGGGCTTGAATGAATTCTTTAGGAAAATCACTTTTTTGTGTGTGCAAATTAACAGATCTTGTTTGCAATCAATGGCCCACATTTGTGGGAGTATTTTGTAGTACAGTATCTCATCGAAAATGTTGATACTGAAAGGAAACTAAAGGTTTTCTGACAAATGTCGTGGGGTGTACTCATTTATGCTGAGCACTATATATATATATATAGATATACTGTGTATATATAGGGCTTTACCCCTTGCTTGCTTCGCTTGCCAACAATCCCCCCCAACCCCCCTGGCCTGCTCTACGTGCCAGCCATTTCGCGTGTATGTGGATTTCACTTTCACCAAACGGCAAATCTTTTAATTCTTGTGGATACACCTCTTCATTGGGAAGAAACACTACTTTTCCCTGATGGCAACATGAATTAGACGATTTACAAATCTCCGACTAAGTTTAAATCTGAACAATATATTCGATCTCTTTTTGCTGTTCCATTATTTCACCGAGTAATTTCCATTTGTTTGTGCTAATGCGATCTTTACAATAATTTTTTGGAAACTTTTGAATTTTACTACTTTCATCATTATCTCTGGCCTGCTCTGCACGTGTATCGTGCCAACATTTTTGAATTCTTTATGACGTTCTACTTTGTCATGTACTCATAGTCTTTTATTTTTGGCCATGGCGTGGTTAAATTTTTTGGCACAAAGTCTCACAGGACGTGAAAGTATCTCTCTGAAAAAGTCGCATCTCATCCCAGGATTTTTTTGTATAATATATATTATATATATTATATATATATATAATATTAGAGAGAGAAAGATATATAGATGTGTGTGTATATAGTGTGTGTGTGTTGTTGGGGTACTGCTTATACAGCCTTAATCCTGTAATACAAACTATTCCCCCTATTGATCCTTGAGTAATGAACAACACACGCCTTTTTCAAGTCCAGCTCTGTAATGATTTTATTATGGATGCAGACCTCAGAGAATTTCTGGACAGGAACTGGCCAAGTTCTCATTTCCTGCATCCAATTGCTCCATATCCGAAAGAGAAAGGCGGTGTAGTGCACTCCAGGTCTGTGGGCTCTCTGCAGGGAGGTTCAATTTGCTGAATATTTTGGCACGGTTCAAAAGAAAAGTGAGTGGGACGTTATTTCCTTGTGGGTATCTTGAACTTGACACCACATAAAAAGCAAGGAGAGGTTTCATTTTAGGGAGGGGATCACTCTCTAGATGTGTGTTTGGAAATTACAGATCATATTGTTGCAGTATTATAAATGGCACTGAAGGTGTGTGATTTGATGGGACAGGCTGTGACTGCTTGCTTTCAGCCTGTGGAGATATATATTCCCTATCCAGCTGCCCAAGTATGATGGACCGACTGAGAATAATAAAAAACAGGAAATCCAGATTTGCTGAACTTGTAATTTCTGCCACTGACAATGCTTCATAGTAGTCAGTGGAGCTGGGGATAAAGGAATTTCCTATAGAAACGTGTTAAGTAGCAACTGTTTTGGAACAAGGACATTTCTAGGACTTGTAAGTATCAGGGTCTTAACTCCCCCTCTTTGATTTCAGTGCACATTCTTAGACATTATTGGAATTTTAGGAGCTGAGCTTGGTTTGCATGTGTTTTAATACAATGAGATACACTTTGATCCAGGGCTAGATAATATATAATATATAATGGATAAAGTGATCAGGGGCTTCCTGTGATAGTTATATGACGTCCAAAAAGATGAGGCTAGGCTCAGTACACCAGACTGAAGTCCCCCACCAGGTAGGCCAGGTTCCCAATGGCTCAAGGTTAGGCTGGGATTACAGTTAAGATTTCATTATCAACAGTTTTTCCTCCTTATTTAGCCATAATAATTGTCTCAAACTGTTCCTATGTATCTTGTCATGTCATTATCTAATCAAGACCTGAGGTGCAGGGTGGCCAAAGCCTATCCTAGCTAGCATAGGGCGCAATTTCAGGAATAAACCTTGGACTGGGCACCAGTCCTTTGCAGGGTAAAAACACACACACAAGCCACACACTAAGTACACACTTAGACCAATTTACTATCGTGAAATCACCTAACCTTCACATCTTTGGACAGTGGAAGGAAACCCATGTAGACGTGGGGAGAACATGCAAACTACACACAGGGAGGATCCAGGATACAAATCCTAGATTCCTTACTTGTATGCTACCATGCCATCCTTGTATGTATCAAACAGAATGTATTCTTTTTATTGTCTTGTTATATATATAGATCCGTATCCCTAAAGGCATGATGGAACAATTATTGCCATATTTCTTTAATTAGAATACAAGTAATGAAAACTGTGCCATTTGTCAAACTATCTCTATAATGACTTGTTTCATTTTGATTGAGACCTTGGAGAATTTCTAGGAAAGGACTGGCCAAGTTCTCGTTTCTCAAATAGCAACAATTATGAAAGAAACTAGGATTTGGGGTTAAGGTTAGAATAATTAGGACATTTGCCTATTAAATTCACCATAATAACTATCTCTATGCATAGCATAAAACATAAAAAGGGAAGACGGTAAGTAACTCTTACCAAGTCAGTGCTAGGGATTGAACCAGCCACCTGGTGCACCTGGTGCTTTACAGTTCAAACTCCTAGAGACCAGGCCACTCGCCCTGTGACCTGCTGTTAAAAGTGAGATGGCCCCTTTAAAAATTTGAACTTGAGGACAATGTTAAAAATATGATTATTTGAATCACCATTTGTTGGTACCTGAGTCTTGTGACCACAGGGAGATGCACTCCTCTTGTACTTCACCAATATGGAGACTTGGTTCAAGTATTCTGTCTGATGCTTTTTATGTTTATTAGGAAACATGTTGACCCCGAAAGGTCTTTCATGTGGTACTTTTTACATACTTTTAGTGAGCAATCTGCTGATCCAACATTTCTAAATAGTGCTTGTCAAATGTCCAAAGCCTGTTTGGTTGGCATGCATCTCTGTGTTGTTCCCGTTTTTTTGCATACTGTATCCCGTATTAACACCTTCTGTTATGTGCTTGACACTTCAGCTGTTGTTACCACGTATGTGTTGAAAATAGTTTGTTTTGCACATCCTGAGGAGTTTATAATTTGTTGTTTGCTGTCAGCACTTGCATTGTGTATGTTATACTTGATGCTGAGCAGATGGTGCTGCTGTTATTCTTGTTCTGTGGTCTGTACTGTGGCTCAGTGGCTCTATGTTAAAGTTGAACTTTCGCTCTGGTATGTGGAGACAGTGTCCCGCCATCTCTTTGTTTCTTGATTGTCATCTAAACAGCTCCCACTGAATGGCCTGTGCATTGTGCTTCTCTGTCAGTAGATGTCGGTGATGTTGTTTTCCTGTCAACCATATCACATGGCTATGTGAAGGACCCGAAGCCCAATTACATAGCCAAGGTAGTCCTCACGTCCCGTTCATGGGTCATATTATGCATATCAGACCAAGATCAATGTTCAAGGCCTGATTCTTTGCAAGTTCTTGAGTGATAACGTGACAACACATAGCATTTTATTTATGTAGACTAGGTTTGAAAAGTCATAATTATGAAGAACATCTGGTGGAGTATAACTGGCATGCTAAGAAGTCACTCTGCTAGTCACTCTACTACAATGAAATAGACATAGCAGCGCTAGATAATGTCCGGAGAAAAGCGACTAGCCTAACTTCTGGACTTAGAGGTGAGAATGACTTGAACATTTTTTAGTTTAAGCTAACGTAGATTAAGAGGGGACATGACTGAATTATTTAAAATTATGAGAGGAATTAGTAAAGTGGATTAAAGCAGTTATTTTAAAATAAGCCCTACAACAAGAACAAACGACGCACAATTTGAAAAGTAATAAGGGCAGAATTTGCATAAACATTACAGTTTGCACAAAGAACCACATGCATGTGGAATAAATTACCAAGTAGTGTGGTGCAGAGTATGACTTTAGGGACACTTTCAGATCTCAATTTGATGACCCTAACCCTAATTTTGGACCTTCTGAATAAAGAGGATTGACAAGCTTCTTGGGCTGAATGGCCTTTTCTTGTCACAATTGTTTAATGTTCTTGAGGTTTTGAATTGCAAACAGGACTTGTGAACAATGAATGAGAGAGAGAGGTGGGCCTCCAATTCAAAAATTGGTGACCCCATTGAAGAAGCTTCCTGTTTGTGGATGGCTTTCATTTTCATGATTTATGTAATAATAATTTAGGAAAAAATAAACATGCTTTGTGAGACTGGATGACTTGACATTTGGATCATGCAACACCAGTAGTGTGAGATTGTTTCATGGACGTTCTATATTTTTGGCTTTTTTCCAGTGGACATTGGGTCCAGTTCTATGAGAAACTTTGCTATATCCTTTATTTAACAGAAACACAAGATTAAAAGTCGTTCAGCCACCACTTCAAGCTACATAGGGTAAGTAACATATTGGGTGAAGTGTTCCTTTAAACTTTTAACTTCTGTTTTATATTCTGGGCTTTGTTAGATTCTTGTTTGCAGATGACATTGTGATCTGTAACGAGAGTAGGGAGCAGGTTGAGGAGATCCTGAAGAGGTGGAGATAATGCTCACAGCGGAGAGGAGTGAAGGTCAGTAGGAACAAGACAGAATACATGTGTGTAAATGAAAGGGAGGTCAGTGGAATGGTGAGGATGCAGGGATGTAGAGTCGGCAAAGGTGGATGAGTTTAAATACATAAGATCAACTGTACATAGTGACGGGGAGTGTGGAAGAGAGGTGAAGAAGGGTGGAGTAGGTGGAGAGGAGTTTTGGGTGATTTATTACAAATGGGTACCAGCAAGAGTGAAAGGGAAGGTCTACAAAACAGTAGTGAGACCAGCTAAGTTATACGTGTTGGAGACAGTGGTGCTGATCAAAAAACGGGAGACAGAGCTGGAGGTGGCAGAGTTTAAGATGCTAAGATTTACATTGGGTGTGACAAAGATGGATAGGATTAGGATTGAGTACCTAAGAGGGTCAGCTCAAGTTGGATGGTTTGGAGACAAAGACAGAGAGGCGAGATTGTATTGGTTTGGACATGTGCAGAGGGGAGATGCTGGGTATATTGGGAAAAGGATGCTAAGGATAGAGCTGCCAAGCAAGAGGAAAAGAGGAAGGTCTTAAGAGGAGGTATAGTGATGTGGTGAAAGAAGACAATGCAGGTGGTAGAGAGAACAGGAAGATATTGAAACAGATGATCTGCTTTGGCTACCTCTAACGGGAGTAGCCGAAAGATGAAGAACAAGAGCTTTATTAGATTTTTGTCCTCCCTAGTTATGACGTCGGCTTGTTTTTCCGACAAAGTTCTGCTTCCTGATTTCTAATTTCAATAAACTACTGCTGCCAGTACTGCAGTCAGTACTGTAGTTTTACTTTTCACCAGTATCCCAAAATGTGTGATTCACTATTTAACTGAAAGGAATGTTGCTGAATAAGAATCCTCAAGAACACATCAAGAGCCTAAAATAAATATTATCTCTGAATTTATGTGCTGGCAGGTTCCTTACAATACTCAATCTCATTTATTTCACTTCAAGGTAGAGTTGCCAGTTAACCCCAATATATGGTGTACAGTACTGGGGTAGCCACTGAGGTATGGGGAGAATTTACTAACTCCGTATAGAAATAGGTAGTAGCAGAAGACAAATCCATTTTCTGGAGCTTTGAGGCAGTAGCAAGAATCACTTCTGCTCCTAGTATGAACTCAAGATTTTAAACAGTGTTATTTTTCAAGTCAAAAGTTATTTCATCACAAAACATTTGCTACATGAAATTGCGTTCTAAAGTTGAGCATTTTCTATAAATTTATAAAAAACTAGCAAAATACCCGCGCTTCGCAGCGGCGTAGTACTGCCTTAAAATTTTTATTAAGAAGAAAATTAAACCTTTTTAAACTGAGGTAAAATATACCAATAATTATTTGTTAAGGATCTCTTTGTATACCACATTGTGAATTCGGCCCTCCGGTTGTAATATGACCAAGCTGTGCGCTGAGCTTACTCTTAAGCACGCAACGCACAGTTGGCCATGTGAACAGTAATCTTGTTTCAAATCTCACAGCTTGGATTGCTGCTGTCATAATCAGTTTGAGTTTCATAGTTTGTTTCAATTACGACAGTATTTGTAGGACTTGTGTTGAAGAGACATTCGGCATCTGTCAAGCGTTGTAAGTATACAACCAGTTTCATCGATAACTTCACATACAGCTTTTGAGAGTTTAAACATTTATAAACATCAAAGTGTCCAATACTGAAATCGTCACCTGTGAATCTAAGATGTTTAAGAGGCATTGCGGTTGTCCAAAGGTGTAAAATATTTGGCCATTTCGGTACACTTGAAAGCGACAACCGAACAATTCAGTGGCAGCCATCAACTCACATGCAGATGCATAGGTGAAGGGCTTAAGCATTTCACTCTTCTAGTGCTCCTGTGTAGTATAATTATCTCCTGTACCGTCATCAGTCCACACCTTGAACCTGTCCCAGTCATTCAATACATAAGACACAATGTTCCTCTGGATATCAAGAGTGAGCCTGATATGGCCGTGCAATATGTAACAAAGAGAATGGAAAAGGTAGGTGCCATCTCCGGTCATGGAAACCATTCTGTAAGTGACAGTTCTTTGATCGATGGTGATCACCTCGATAGACATGTTAATGCGGGTACGGTTGGAATGATAAAGGAAATGGGTACCTGAACAATGTAAAGTAAGTCTAAAATACCTACACAATAACTATAATCGTAATAAATGAACAATAAAACAGCAGAGAAGCCGTGGATTAAATAAAAAGGCTGTAGTTATTAGCAGGGAGATGTGAATCCCGTGGCGAAGCAAGGAAGGGAATGTAGAGACAGGAGCGACAGACGGCCTTATATAGGCAGGCAGCCAACAACGTGGGAGGCAATGGGATGGGGGACCCAACGTCGCCTCACACGGTGACCGAGCTGCAGGCTATGGACATATATATGTACGTAAGTAGGATTCAGTTAGCGTTGGGAACCCGCGTACCAAATTTCTTGAAGGTGGGCCCATAAGTAACAAAGACCATTGAAAAGTTCAATATGGTGGCCGACAGTGGCATCATATCACCGAAATAAGTACCAAATTTCAGCCTTCTATCTACACGGGAAGTTGGAGAATTAGTGACGTTGGAAAGTTCAATATGGCAGCCGACAGTGGCGTCATACCATCGAAATAAGTACGTACATTGGTTTCGGTTAGCGCAGGGAAGCCGCCTACCAAATTTCGTATTAAACAAAAAGGCTGTAATTATCAGTAGGGAGACGTGAATCCCGTGGCGAAGCAAGGAAGGGAATGTAGAGACCGGAGTGACAGACAGCCTTATATAGGCAGGCAGCCAACAACGTGGGAGGCATTGGGATGGGGGACCCAACGCCACCTCACACGGTGACCGAGCTGCAGGCTATGGACGTATATATGTACGGAAGTAGGATTCAGTTAGTGTTGGGAACCCGTGTACCAAATTTCTTGAAGATGGGCCCATAAGAAACAAAGACTGTTGAAAAGTTCAATATGGCGGCCGACAGTGGCATCATACCACCAAAATAAGTACGCACATTGGTTTCGGTTAGTGCAGGGAAGCCGCCTATCAAATTTCGAGAAGATCAGGCCATAAATAAGAAAGTTCAACATGGCGGACATTGTTGACCGTTATGACCATTACGCGTAGAATTTCGAAATGAAACCTGCTTAACTTTTGTAAGTAAGCTGTAAGGAATGAGCCTGCCAAATTTCAGCCTTCTACCTACACGGGAAGTTGGAGAATTAGTGACGTTGGAAAGTTCAATATGACGGCTGACAGTGGCGTCATACCACCGAAATAAGTATGTCCATTGGTTTCGGTTAGCTCAGGGAAGCCACCTACCAAATTTCGTGAAGATGGGGCCGTAAATAAGAAAGTTCAACATGGCGGACGTTGTTGACCGTGATGACCGTTACGCGTAGAATTTCAAAATGAAACCTGCTAAACTTTTGTAAGTAAGCTGAAAGGAATGAGCCTGCCAAATTTCAGCTGTCTACCTACACGGGAAGTTGGAGAATTAGTGACGTTGGAAAGTTCAATATGGCGGCCGACAGTGGTGTCATACCAACAAAATAAGTA
>JANRMT010062817.1:26642842-26736663 GCA_026402145.1 Polypterus bichir lapradei
AAGTTGGAGAATTAGTGATGAGTCAGTGAGTGAGTGAGTGAGTCAGTCAGTCAGTCAGTGAGGGCTTTGCCTTTTATTAGTATAGATATTTTGACCACACTGGCGGTTTACAATAGAGGCTGATGGTGGCATATGGGGCACCACTTGAAAAATGAAAGCCTAAAAATCTGCCAAATACACTCAAGACAATTGTTGAGTATTATCTGCATCTTGCAATTACACACACATTGTAAAATAGTTTATATATGTAAAATAGTTTTATACATGTTTAGAATAATTTATACAATAGTTTGATCGAAAAATACCAACATTATGATATTCAGCTATTGTAAAAGAACAGCTGTGAAGGGCACCTCAATGTTTGTCTTCTTCTGCAATACTCTTTTGCCCCCTGAGCATAATTTCTTTTTGAAAGACCAAATCACAGTAAACCTCTTGTGGTTTTGTTTCGATTTACTTGTGTATTTATGTAAGAACTCACACAAGTGCATAGAAAATGGATCCTTACCACAAGAAAAATAGTACCAGGAATACAAGATAGAATGATTATTTACAGATCCCTTTTGTTGTCACAAACATGCGTCTGAAACACAGAAGGCACGGTTTCTTATTAACAACTTTTGCTGCTTCATTGCTAAGCTTGTAGGCTTGTATTTTCTGGTGATGCCCCATACCTTATAAGCCTGCATTGTAAAACACCAGTATAGGCAAGATATATATTTTTTAATTTATAGAAAATGTTTAGAATTTTTAGAACACAACTTTGCCTGGCAAATGCATATATACCGTGTTTGGGAAGAAATAACTCTGACTTGAAAAATACCCAACTTATCCTTTAAGCTGTGACTTAAAATAGAATTTTAACTCATCCAGATCTGATTTCTACCAGTATAGCTTAAGCACACTGCAGCCTTGTACTGTAAATAAACAGACGGTTTCACGGCTTATTCATTTCAGTGTCATGGTGGCCTTAACACACACTGTGACCTGTCCACACCTTTCACAGATAACCAGAGAACAATAGGATGTACCAATACTATGAAGGATAATTCAATGAATGGTCATTTTTTTTAAATTCGTAAGAGACCGCAGGAGGATTAAATGGGATGGCAGATGAGCTGCAGTACTACAGGACTCATTCTGAATTTCCTGGCTGCCAAATGAAGCTGTGGTGCCAAGGCAAACACACTTACTGGCTGTTTTGTGTCTATGCAGTTTGTGCACTCATTTGTTAATTCAACAGAAATGGCGTGTGCCACCTAAATCCTTGATTATTGACTGGTGACTGTGCAGGCAGTGCTGTGTGATCAACAACAGCAGCAGTGCCTATAAAAAGTATTCCCCTTCTTGGAAGTTTTCACATTTTAGCGTTTTACAGCATTGAATCACATTGGATTTAACTTGGCTTTTCTTTTTCTGCAGAAAGACTCTTTAATGTTAAAGTAAAATCAAATCTCTACAAAGTGGTGTGAATTAGTTACAAATATTAAAAAAAAACAGCAAAATAATAGTTCTTATAAGTATTCATCCCTTTATGTCAGTATTTAGTAGATGAATCTTTGCTAGTCATGACAGCCTTGAGTCTGTGTGCATAGTCTCTATCAGCTTTACACATCTGGACTTTGTATTTTTTTTCCCATTTCCCTTTGCAAAACTGCTCTAGGTCTGCCGGGCAGCATGGGGACAGCTTTTTTTCTAGTCCAGACACAAATTCTCCATTGGATTGAGATCTGGACCCTGACTCGGCCACTCCAGGCATTGACATTGTTGTTTTTGTGTAGCTTTGGCTTTATGTTCAGGGTTTTTGTCTTGCTGGAAAACAAATCTTCTCCCAAGGCGCAGGTTTCTTATAGACAGCATCAGGTTTCCTTTCAGGATTTTCCCGTATTATACTGCATTCATTTTATCCTCACAAGACTGCCTGCTTTAGAGGAGTGTCCCCACATCACGCTGCTGCTGCTACCATTCCCCCATAAAGCTGGTCAACAGTTGTGGTCTCCACAGTCTGTCCAGTCTCACCCACTGTAGCTTGTGACTCCTTCAGAATTCTCACAGGTCACTTGTGTGTGTGTTTGTGGACAGATTTACAGATGTGCCGTACTCTTTCCATTTCTTAATGATTAATTTAACTGGACTTCTGAGGATATTCAGTGACATATCTTCATCCCCTGACTTGTGCTTATCAATTAGGTTTTGCTTGGAGTTCTTAATTGCATAGATTAGACCATCGTACTGATTCTCCAGCAAGTTGGACCTTCCACATTCAGGTGCATTTTATACAACAACCAACTGAACCTCCAGCCAGGTGATCTCAATTGAACTAATTCTGTGACTTCCAAAACCAGTTGGCGGCACCAGTAAAATGGTTTAGGTGTGATATATTGAAGTGGTTGAAAACTTGGGTGATCAATTATTCAGTCAGTCATTATCCAACACAGGGTCACAGGGATCTGCTGGAGCCAATGCCATCCAACACAGGGCGCAAGGCAGGAACAAATCCCCGGGTAGGGCGCCAGCCCACCGCAGGGCTATGTGATCAATTATTTTGTGTTTATATTTGTAATTAATTCAGAAGACTTTGCAGAGATCTGTTTTCACTTTGACATTATAGTGTCTTTTTCTGTTGATCAGTTACAAAAAAGTTTTATAACAATAAAACGTTAAAAAGTCCAAGGGGGTGAATACATTTTATAGACACTGTAATACACCTTACAGTGAAAGTGTTAGTTGTCATCTATTTATAAGCTTGCCCCTTGAAGTTTGGATCTCAATGAGTCAGCATCTTGCACTGAGTCTATGCACACTGTGTGCCCCCCCATTACATTTAAAAGTATTGTACAGCGGCCTGACATATGCAGCCTTTGAAACAATAGTAAAAGTCTTTCAGCAGGGTAGCTCATTTACAGCATATACTTTATCTTCTTCAAGGCTGGCCATTAAAGTAAGAGGGGGGTGGGGTATCGCTGACGGCTTTCATGTAGAGAACCATAACTGCAACATCTGGAATGATGGTAAACTTCCTTCAAGATGAGCATGTGCCCAGAAAACAGTGAACACGTGCCAACATTCCAACATTTCAGCTCGCCTCCTGCAGAAAAATGAGCGTGCAGCGCGAGAGCCTGCTGTTTCTGCCATGGGCTTGACGGTGCGCTCTGATGATTACTGCTTCTAATTGTGCCTGCTCAGCAAAAGAAAGCATGCAGCAACAGGAAAAGTGGCAGCCACTCACATACACCGATAAAACAGCAACAGGAGTCGAGGTTTGGGGAGCACAAAGTTGCTGTGTAATAAGGCATGCTTCACTGCAGGCTTTATGTGTGTGGCAAATAATACTACAGATTATACTCTGTGAAGTGGAGACACAGAGAAAATATTACAAACACAAATGCCTGTCAAATGCTTGCTGCCAGGTGTAGTGCAAAGTGAAATAACTATAAAGCACCAGCATTTTTTTCAAAAGAGAACTGTGGTGGAAGGATGAAGAGAATAGTTTGGCGACTATAAGTTATCCACTAGACCATGAGACATGCATAGACGCATTATAGTTGCTTGGCTATCCGCTGCAGTGTGAGACCTTGCAGTTGGTAGGAAATCATCTGTCATAATAAGAAATTCTTTGTCTCCGTCTCGGGACTCCTCCTTGTACTCCTTCTTCATTATCATAGTCATAGTCATCATGTTTATTCTATTCCATAATTCACCTTCATTACATTACTTTCTACATTTCTTCCTTGACCTCCCTTTCAAAATCCATTTCTTCTTCTTCATTACTTTCTACATTTCTTCCTTGACCTCCCTTTCAAAATCCATTTCTTCTTCTTCATCATCGTTTATCTCCTCAATAACTTTCTTATGTTTTATCATCCTTCCTTTATTCTCTCTTCTCTTTAATCATCTGTGTCTCTTCATCCTTTACCATCATTATGATCATCATTATCATCATCTTTTGTTACATTCTCCATGTCACCATTCTGATCTACGTTATTGTTCTGTGTTGTCTCCCTTATCTGTTTTTATTTTTTATATTCATTAAGGAGCTTTGCCCCCCTCTTGCTTTGCTTGCCAACCTCCCTGGCCAAGTTACATGTCAGCCACTTCACGTCTCTGCTGCTCGCGTACGTGGATTTCACTTTCACCAAACAACAAATCTTTTAATTCTCATCATTACGCCTCTTGATTGGGAAGAAATGCTACTTTTCCCTGATGGCAACACCAATTAGACGATCTACAAGTCTCCGAGTTAAAGTTTAAATATGAACAATATATTCAATCTCTTTTCGCTGTTCTGTTATTTCACCGAGTAATAATTTCCATTTGTTTGCACTAATGCGATCTTTACTACCATTTTTTTGAGACTTTTGAATTTAAGTTCTTTCATTTTTCTCTGACCTGCTCTGCATGTTTATCGCACCAACGTTTTTGAATTCTTCATGACGGTCTACTTTGTTATCTACTCTTTGTCTTTTATTTCCGGCCCCGGGCGTGGTTAAATCTCTTGGCACAAAGTCTTGTCTTGTGGGACTTGAAAGTATCTCTCTGAAAAAGTCACGTTTCGTCCCAGGCTAAAAAGTCTCATCTTGTCCCAGAATTTTTTTATTATAATAAATAGATTTATTTCCTCTTCCTTATCCTCTTATTTTTCTTTCCCTTTTCAATGTAACTATCACCATTACCTTTATTAAACTCCATACATCTTCATGTCTTTGCTTCTTCATTGTCCTCCTTTCTTCAATTCTTCCTTCTTCTTCATCTCATTTATCTCCTCATCCTCCTATTCATTCTTTTTCTTCCTCTGTTATCACTCAGCTTTATCTGTTTTGATGTATCTTCTTTTCACCATCTTCACTCCATCTTAACGTCTGTTACTCCCACTTTTATCTCCTCTCATTATCATACATGTTTCTCCTTCTTAATCTTCTCAATCTCATAATCCCCCTTTTCTTCTTTCTCCTCTTCTCCCTCCTTCTTTATATTCATTCCTCACTTCCTTTATCTTCTCCTCCAAATAGCAGATTTTAAACCTAATGTGTAACATCCACCATGCCTGTCAGCTTTTCCTTTTCACATCTATAAAACTACCACAGGTTTAGGCAATCATTTAAGTTGCAGATTATACAAATAAAATCTTAATCATTTACACAAAATGAACAGAGTGACCAATCAATGTGAATGTTATGATTTCATGTTCAGTACTACCCACTCATCCAAGGCAGGGTTCTGGGGTTGGAGATTAAGTGCAAGACCAGAATGACCATCACTTTGGAATTGCAGTGTTCATTTTAATCCAAGTGAGGTGTCCCCTGTCTCCTTTGATTGTGAGCTCACTGAACTCAACATGTTATTTCTTTCTTCTCTAAATGCAGTTCTTCTGTGGTCACCATTGATCTCAGTCATTGCCTTAAAGGCCACTCATATCACTCATCTCATTGTGTCTCTCAGCAGTTAAATGCTTTACTTTCTCCTGTTTTCTACTAAGGCTATTAAATGCTATGGAAGTTTAACTTGCAAAGCTTAATACACCTTTCTTTCAATGAGCTCACCAGCAGACCAATCTTGACAATCTTGTTTCTTGTAGCCAGTTCAAAGGGACACACACGACAGACCTGCTTTACAGAGTCAGCTATTGTCAGAATGAATAAAAGCAGATCATTATCTTGAATGCGTGTGCCCGTATTATTAATGTGTCATTGGTGGACATGTTCTGTCAGTCACCATCCTGGATGCAGGTTTTATTTGAGCAGGGTAAATAACAATAAAAGTATTTACTGTTTATAAAAAATTAATCTTGATTATAAAAAATTAATCTTAATTGAGACGTAGGAGATCACTGAGGATTTATATTGAAGTATTGACATGACAGAATTATTCTCACAGCGTCACCGTGGTCTGTGCTGCTCTGTCCCGGCCCAAGGAGACTGTTGGAGAGTCCACACCCCAAAGACAAATACAATGGCATAGATCTATATGAATAAAATAGTAATATCCTGTGTATGCCTTTTAAATGTTTTGGCTTTATTTGATGTTAATATTACATGCTTTGCATACAGAGCTCCTCAATTTAACCCTTAGACCACCTTGTCAGTTTGTTCGCTGAAAAACAGATGAACCGATTTCTGCTAAATTTTGTACATGGGTTTTTATTCTTAAAATGCAGGTTATATTGCATTTAAAAAATTCCATCTTAAAGTGGGGTTGTAATGGTTGGACAACCAAAAAGTTATTTCAGTTATTGCAAAAATTATTTCAAATGACTGATTCAATCTTAGTGGAATTTTGCATGTACAGTCCAATAAAGCTGAACTAACATGTCAAGGCCTGTGAAGGCTGCATGGTGGTGTACATCAGGAAGGCTGCTTGTAATGGTAGAGGTCTTACTTGAAATCGAGTGCAGAACTAAAACTGGTTTTCATGTCAAAACAGTTCAACCATTGGTACTCAATTTGGCATATTGTTTGGTCAGGCTCTACTTACAGTGATGACTACATTCCACATCAGTGACTGAGCGAAAACAATTGTGGATGGGAGGATTTGGGGAATGGGGGGTTGTGATATAATGCAGGACCAACCCAGAAATTGCACATCACTCAAAACCAGCAATGTCTAATTTCATGTAATTTTGTAATGTTTCAAGAATTTTATTGGGGAGTCATAATGGGATGGCTAATGATACAAAACAACTCATTACTCCAAAACAATTGAGTAAAATGTTCACCACATTTTTCATGCATGTTACATTTAAGTTTATGGGGTTTTAAAAATTCCATCATGAATCTGTATTTAATAGAGGGAACAACAAAAAAATGGAATTTTGCCAAACTTACATGTCATATCAAAGATTCAATTTTTCAACAAGCTATCCACATTATTAATGTGGAATTAAACCTCTGGAACACTAAACCAGGAAGTTTAAAGAAGTGGCAACCCAGCAAGGAGTTTCTATATTTATACAATCTAATCATACACAAAATGAACAAATTTCCAGCCTAAGACAGCAGAGAGGTAGTGAAGGAGATGGACAGGACCAACCAGCAATGGCAAAAAAGTCGACATTTAAGAAACAAATACCATATATATATATTTGCTTTTTTGCCTTAGTCAATTATACTGATATACCTGAGCAACAGTGGGTACTCTGGGTAGTGGTATATAATCTACTATATAATAAAACACTAAGGTCTGCGTGTTCAATCTCTCGGAGCAATCTGATGTGTCAGTTTAGCTTTGGTATGACCGATCAGGTTGGCAATGTTGACACGTCCAAAGAGGAAGTCCGAGCATGTGACGCACGAGGACAATCACTTGAGAGTCGCCTTCAAAGATACAAAGTGTAAAATTGGACAGGAGATGAGAAAGGCGCCTCAAAAATAAAGACCGAGTCTCAGGAGCCAGCTTTACAGGAACGTGCTCGAGAAAAGGAATGCCGGTTAATAGACGTTCACACATGCAAATATGGAGGAAAGGCACTGAAGGTACACATAGGATTGTGATAGAAGATGTTTTTAAATTATATTACCTGTCTTGAAGGTACACATAGGGCAACATATAACAGGTATTTTTACATTTTTATATTACCTGTCTTTGACAGGTACCATGGCTAGTTGTTTATATACTTAATATTGTTGCATGCTAAGTATAATACTTTTTTTTAAATATAGTATTTTTGTCACTCTCTGCAGAGACATGCAAGTATTGATTTCATTATACTGTATGCACGTGACAGTAAACCTGACTTGACATGCCTGCTAGGTTAGTTTCTCCGAGAGTGAGTGTGTCCAGTTTCTTCCACAATTCCACAGCTGTGTGCGGTATGGTGATTTGAGATGTTCAACTGGCCCCTCATATTAGTGAGTATGGGTGTGTGTGCATGAGTGAATTTGACAAATACAGTAGACAGGTAGAGAGCACATCAGGTTAAAGAAAATAAAGTGGCGTATACTAATACATTTTTGTTCATTATGACTTCCAAGAGAGGTTGCATGTTGTGGACATGTATGTAAGAATTTTGCTGTACTCTCTATTACAGGGGTACCACTAAAGCCCCTTCCAGGATTGGTTCCATCCTTGATCCTTGAGCCCAGTGCTTGTGGAATAGTTTGCAGGCTTCTTTGTGAGTCAGTATTGGAATAAGTGTTTTGGCAAAGTAGCTGAACTGAGTGAAGAAGTGGTGGTTCACATGTGCGTGAAAAGAATGTGTAAACTTCTGTGACAAGACCAGGATTCAAACCCAGTCTCCTGGAGCATAGCATATTAATACAATAGCTGCCAAGACAGTCTCAGTCCTGTCCTTTTGGGGCTGTTTTTGTTTTAACCCTGAGCACTTGTTACAATGAGCATGACCAAAGCCATGTGTATAACTCTCAAGCACCAAAAAGGAAAATGTTAAAGTTTTGGCAAAAGGAATATGTTAAGAGGACTTTCAATAGACAGACTAAGGCGCACTCCTCCAATGGTTATGAGTTTTGGCAAGAGGAGACCCAGGTATGACGTACAACCTAATGTAGCTCAGCAGATGCCTCTTTTATCCCAGTTTGTTTCCCGTTGTGTAGGGAGATTTTTCAGGGTTTTTGGTTGGCTCTCACAGCATAAAAATTTTCTAAATTTGCCCACCATGTCCTATCCGGGGCTGCTTCCTATCTTGTGCTTATTTTGGCTGAGCCAAGCTTCTGCTCAAAATGTCTATGCAGAAGAAAATGAATGACAAGTTGAAGTCAGGCTTGTGCTTCTAAATCATGACTTACTGCTTGCAGTGCTACTTGAGCTTATGGTGTGGCATGACAGAAAGTCAAGATCATCCATGTCTGTCTCCAAGCTTACACTTGCATGCGAGGAGCAGAATACAAATAATAAAATTGAGCTGGGTGTGAAATGCCTTGAGCCTTAAGAACATGTGAACGGTAGTAGTGCCTAGGCGAGCCACCAAGCAGCTCACATGACCCACTTTGCAGTCTCTTTTTTAACATGCCTATCTTTAAAAATGTACAGCAAACTAAGTCTTAAGAGTGATTTTTATGAGTTTCAGCTACCCTGATAGCTGTGAGTAGGCACTGAGATGGCATTGCATGAAAGCTTCTGCTCTAAAAAGGCCAGCATTTGTTGAGTCTGCTTGTGACACTGATGCCTTTTGTGTTTTGTAGGGTTGCAGGATGATGAACACCTTCAGTTTCTCTTGAAGGGCAGCAATCTGGATAAAGTAAAGTCAAACTCCTGGAGGAAGCCTCGCTTCTTTAAGTTACAAGATGACTGTAGTACTATATGGCACGAATCCAGAAAGCTGCGCAGGGTTCCCAGCCGGCAGACATGTGAGTACCACAACCTCTGAACTACTGTTTATACTCACCCAAGGTAGAGGTGTGTTTTTCTCCTTAATCTCTGAACTTGCTCCCCATTTTTCTCATTGGTGTTTATATTTAAAAATGGCTTGTACCTTTCCAAGGTTGGCTCCTGCCTTGCAATGCAATGCTGCAGGTTGGTTCTAGTTGTTGTCACCCCTTGTCACCCCTCAAAGGCTTTAAATGAGTTTAATAATGAATGCATAGCTACAGTATATCTATATTTATTGTGCAGTAAGACATCACGACAAATAGGATAAATAATAAGAAGACAATTTATTAATAGAATTAAGCACAGAAAGGAAGGTATAATAGAAGTAATGAACACAATGCAAAAAAAGGGGAAACGAAAGAAAGTGGTCTTCTGGGCCTTCCTGTGTATAGTACTATCCTCTCAAGAATGTAATGAACCTCTGTCTTTCCCACCTCCCATTTGTCTTCTTCCACAGTAAATGGACCTCCTCTTCCTCCTCACAAGATGAGCCTGTGCCCTTGCCTTCACTCATCTCCTGACTCTTAAGCTTGTTTGACTGAGCAGGCAGAGGCCATTGTAAGCTTAGACATAGGAATATTTGTGAAGCTACTCCATCCTGAAAGGAAGCACTTCAGTGTCATCCCCAATTCAGGGGATATTCATGCCAAAATTATATACTGTATCTCTCTATTATATAAAAAAATCTTGGGATGAGACGAGACCTTTTTCAGAGATATGAGATGAGTCTTTTTCAGAGAGATAATTTCATGTCTCGTGAGACGAGACTTTGTGCCAAGGGATGAATTGAAAACCTAACAGGTCCAAGTGGGGGCGGAAATAAAAGAAAACAGTAGAAGAAGAAAAGACAAAGAGTAGAAGACAAAGTAGAACGTCATAAACAGGTTCAAAAACGTTGGCGCGATACACATGAAGAGTAGGTTAGAGATTATGAAAGTACTAAAATTCAAAAGTCTCAAAAACTGATAGTAAAGAGCACATTAGTGCTAACAAATGGAAATTATTACTAAGTGAAATAACGTAACAGCAAAAAAGGGATCAAATATATGGGCATAGGTGATATGACAGAAGTACAGTATGTAGATAATGGTCGGCTTTAAACTTTAAGTCGGAGACTTGTCGATCGTCTAATTTGTATTGCCATCAGGGAAAAGTACAGGGGGTCCTCAGGTTTCGTCACAGTTCCGTTCCTACAACAGTGATTTAACCCGAATTCGAGTCGAAACACACCCTAGCCTGAGTCACTTACCTATCCTAACACATTTGGAATATCATGATCTAGAACATAAAAACACAACTAAGCCACAGAAAAAGGAAAAGAACATAAATATGCTGTACTGTACACTGTACTGTAGTAACATAAAAATGACAAAAAATGAGTGTAAAAATAAATTCCTTACCGTTATTCCTTCTCATTTCTTTACAATGCCTAATTTCACTTCCATCGTAATAGCTTTCTTCTTCTTCGAAGCACTACCATCTGAAGAATCTGACTTTCGTTTAGGAGCCATGATAAGGGCCAAAAAGTCGGCAAACAAAGCGACTCAAATGGAACACTTGTGCTGTGCAGAACCAAACTAGTTTGCCAACTCATTTACTCAAAACGCCGCGTACTTGAGCCCCACGCAACCAAACTAGTTCGCCCACATAATCTGTAAGAACAACGCTAACAGTGTAAGCCGAAACACTCATGTCTCAATTTTTTTAAGTTTTTATGGGAGTAAGCGCTGTAAACTTGAAACGTTATATGTCGAGACGTTATAACCCGAGGAGCCCCTGTAGTGTTTCTTCCCAATGAAGAGGCGTATCTGTGAGAAATAAAAGATTTGTTATTTGGTGAAAGTGAAATCCACAAACACTACAGGAAAAATATCTGAATCTACAGTAATCTGTTCGTGTTCGCATCATACAATGCTGAAAACGTAGATTTACATGATTCAGGACCATACATTATTAGAATCTGTGGTCCCGCAACAATTAAAGCTACTACAAGTTTAATTTCAAAGAAACCACAATTTGGTCAGATTATATTTATGATCACGGAGAAGCGATGCAACATAGAATGGAAAGATTTAAACAATCAACATGTATTAGAAATTCTACAGCCAATAATGGACATAAGTCCATACGTCCAAAAGTATCTTACTTTATACGAAATTTATCTGAAAAACACGGATAAAGAAGTTTTCTCGGATTTCTATATGAATCCAAAAGATCACACTCTCATATATAAATAAACCAACATGTGACGGATTGTCAGTGATAATAGTTTCGAAAGACGGAGATATAAAAGACAGAGTTGATATTTGTGTTTATCCAAAAGCACAGCATGATTTGTCGCAAGCAGCAGATCCAGGAAATGACTAGTGCATAGGGCCCGCACTGGGGTTGGCGAGCAAAGCGAGCAGGGGGCAGAGCCCACTAGTATATATACAGGTGCTGGTCATAAAATTAGAATATCATGACAAAGTTGATTTATTTCAGTAATTCCATTCAAAAAAATTAAACTTGTATATTAGATTCATGGGCGGCATGGTGGCGCAGTGGTAGCGCTGCTGCCTCGCAGTAAGGAGACCTGGGTTCGCTTCCCGGGTCCTCCCTGCGTGGAGTTTGCATGTTCTCCCCGTGTCTGCGTGGGTTTCCTCCAGGCGCTCCGGTTTCCTCCCACAGTCCAAAGACATGCAGGTTAGGTGGATTGGCGATTCTAAATTGGCCGTAGTGTGTGCTTGGTGTGTGGGTGTGTTTGTGTGTGTCCTGCGGTGGGTTGGCACCCTGCCCAGGATTGGTTCCTGCCTTGTGCCCTGTGTTGGCTGGGATTGGCTCCAGCAGACCCCCGTGACCCTGTTCGGATTCAGCGGGTTGGATAATGGATGGATGGATATTAGATTCATTCATTACACACAGACTGATGTATTTCAAATGTTTATTTCTTTTAATTTTGATGATTATAACTGACAACTAATGAAAGTCCCAAATTCAGTATCTCAGAAAATTAGAATATAAATTAAGACCAATGTAAAAAAAGGATTTTTAGAAATGTTGGCCAACTGAAAGGTATGAACATGAAAAGTATGAGCATGTACAGCACTCAATATTTAGTTGGGGCTCCTTTGGCCTGGATTACTGCAGCAATGCGCCGTGGCATGGAGTCGATCAGTCTGTGGTACTGCTTAGGTGTTATGACAGCCCATGTTGCTCTGATAGTGGCCTTCAGCTCTTCTGAATTGTTGGGTCTGGTGTATTGCATCTTTCTCTTCACAATACCCCATAGATTTTCTATGGGGTTAAGGTCAGGCAAGTTTGCTGGCCAATCAAGAACAGGGATACCATGGTCCTTAAACCAGGTACTGGTAGTTTTGGCACTTTGTGCAGGTGCCAAGTCCTATTGGAAAATGAAATCTACATCTCCATAAAGTTCGTCAGCAGCAGGAAGCATGAAGTGCTCTAAAACTTCCTGGTAGATGGCTGCGTTGACCTTGGACCTCAGAAAACACAATTGACCAACACCAGCAGATGACATGGCACCCCAAACCATCACTGACTGTGGAAACTTTACACTGGACCTCAAGCAACGTGGATTCTGTGCCTCTCCTCTCTTCCTCCAGACTCTGGGACCTTGATTTCCAAAGGAAATGCAAAATTTACTTTCATCAGAGAACATAACTTTGGACCACTCATCAGCAGTCCAGTCGAGACGCTTCTGACGCTGTCTCTTGTTCAAGAGTGGCTTGACACAAGGAATGCGACAGCTGAAACCCATGTCTTGCATACGTCTCTGCGTGGTGGTTCTTGAAGCACTGACTCCAGCTGCAGTCCACTCTTTGTGAATCTCCCCTACAGTTTTGAATGGGTTTTGTTTCACAATCCTCTCCAGGGTGCGGTTATCCGTATTGCTTGTACACTTTTTTCTACCACATCTTGTCCTTCCCTTCACCTCTCTATTAATATGCTTGGACACAGAGCTCCGTGAACAGCCAGCCTCTTTAGCAATGACCCTTTGTGTCTTGCCCTCCTTGTGCAAGGTGTCAGTGGTCGTCTTTTGGACAACTGTCAAGTCAGCAGTCTTCCCCATGATTGTGTAGCCTACAGAACTAGACCGAGAGACCATTTAAAGGCTTTTGCAGGTGTTTTGAGTTAATTAGCTGATTTGAGTATGGCACCAGGTATCTTTGCACTGTGGTATGAAGACAGGCCGGTTGAGGGTGTTCTAGGAAACACACTGGAGCCAAACTTTCATGTGGAGATTAATTTGATGTCTACCACCTACCTAAATATGATTGCAGACCACGTACACCCATCCTGGCAACTATATTCCATGATGGAAGTGGCATTTTTCAGAAGGATAATTCAAAAACACTGCATAAATTACTCTGAACATGTTGAAATCAAGGTGTTCCCTAGCCTTTAGATTCTCCAGATTTAAGTCCTTTTAAGAATCTGACAGATTTTTTGGAAAAAGTCTAATCTGTGGCAGCTCCACCTTTCAATTTACAAGAATTAGAGGACTTGCTTCTAACGCCCTCGTGATAGATACCATAGGACATGTTCAGAGGTCTAATAATGTCCATAAAATGTGAACAACATCTCTTTGAAAAATTAGATGGTGATGATCATTTTTTGAGCTGCAGAGGTTTAAAGCACATTTTGCTCAACTTGATAAGCTCCCACTTCCAACATGGAGACCTTAGTTTCATGGCAAACCTCTTGGTGTGAAACCCTGAGTGACTCATGTGTAGTCTTGTTTCCTGAAATGGTTGTCATGATGTTACAACATGTGCACAAAGCCTTCAGGATGTTACCACTTGTGCACAAAGCCTATGGCTTTGACACCATTGCCCAACAGCATTTAACATGTAACCTTAGAAGTTACAAACAAAACAAAACAATATTTCAAAATTACCTTGTGTTTGTATGGTGGCACCTTGGTGCCATTCCAAAACCTGTCAGAGCAGGTGCATTGTGGGCTATGCTGATTTTTTTAAGAATGCAGGCACATACAGGCCTTTTCAGTTCTACACTGAACTTTACAGTATGGGTAATGGGTGAGAGCTTGAGTCCCAGGAGGAAACTATTGTGAATATTGCGCAGTGGGTACACACTTTGAAACAGTCAAAATTGTCTGAGGAAAAACTGACCTTCATATACTTTGTAGAGATAAATGAAGAAAGACCATCATGTTGAGAGGTATCCACAGACCATGTTATAGTTCGCAGGAAATCCTGTCGTATTGTCACTGTCTATCTCTTAACAGACTGGCCATCTCCACCGTCAACAGAAGATCCATGGTCCGTTCTGTATGTACATTTTTAGTCTGTCAGATGTGCAGTGTCACAGGGCTTCCATTATAACACCCAGCCACTCTATTCAAATCCATCATCAAGTTAAAACGCATCTAAAAGAAACATTAATTCTTTTAGGGCGGATGTCGACTTGTCGTCGGCAATAGGGGTTGAGGTTGGCAGTTGACTTTAGTTGACGTCCAGCAGCAGAGGGTAATAATCAGCTTCATACGTCGACAAAAGCTCACCATCACGTTATGCGTGAGATCCTCTTTGCTAAGAGGGACTCTTAGACTCATTGACTTGACATCAAATCCCTATGTGTGTGTGTGAGGAGCGTAGAGTAAACAACGTCTAGAATGGCATCGACATCGGACAAAAGAGCAAAGCTAACGTATAAAGCAAAATACTCTGGGTGCATTATTTATTTTTTTGCGTGTTGTTTCTGAATCAGACTCTTGACTTATCAAGCACCGATTTTCATGCAGGTGGGGGAGAGGTAGCTGTTTCCCCCACCAAGAAGGAAGTGCCTTTCAGAATATGAATGATGAGACAAACAGGTATGTAGTAAGTATATAAGAACTGTTAGAAAGCTAATGTTTAATGTTGAATGCATATAGGGTTTACTTTGTATGCTTTTTAGAAAACTGAGTTTTTGGAGAAAAAAATAATCAGACCTGGGAGATAACATAACAGTTGGGGAAAACAGAGTTAAAAAAACATAAGTGTAGTGAACCAATGAGAATTTTCTTAAGGTGTTCAAATCTTTTTCTTAGCGTGTTCCCAGGATGTCAAATTTTGCCAGCAGCAGAGGGAACCTGTGTCCTGCGAAGGCCTTTGCTTTGTACTCTGTGACTGTGTTTCTTGCTGCTTTTGTCTTATCTTCTTCCTGAATAAAACCTGCTGAGTGTGCTCTCAACTAGTGGTATGCTGAGGTTTTCTCACTGACATTATAGCCTGCAAATGTTCTGAATATATCACAAAAAGGAAAGACCACAGCCACAACAAATGCTTCCCAAACTTAAATTCAGTTTTATAAATGTTACAAAAAGGTTTAAGAATCTAAAGTGTAGTCCCCAAAGAACCAAATAATACAACAAATAATAAAAGGAGTAAAGAATTAATTCAAATAATAACTAAATAAAAAAATGATCAGAGAAAACGCTCTAAACAAGAACAAGTAAATAACAAATTGCAGTCATGCGAAAATGTAAGTAATATGGAAGTGTTTTTTCTTTTTTAACATGTGTACATTCCAAGATTTAAATTTCATTTAAATAGAATCTTAACATAAAGGAGATGTAAATGTGGCATGATGTTTGTTGTATTATATTTTATAGTCAATTGCATAATTTAAATAAACATAACCACTAATTACACTTGTGGAAAAAGTAAGTCCACCCCTGCATTGATCACCACCTCAAATACTTAAAATTAGAACATTTGTAGAGAGGATGTTGTCTGAACCTGACTTGTGTAAACCTCAGGCATTTAGTTTTGTTTGCCTTTTGTTGTTGAATTGTGAGCTATCACCATGCCAAAACTGAAAGAGCTCTCTCTGAGGCCTTCAGAAAGAAGATTAAAATTAAGATTTAAAAAGATCTCCAAACAACTGGAAATTAGCAATTTCTCCATCTGGAAGATCATCTACTAGTGGTGAAGATTTCAAAACAACTGAAACTTGGCCAGGCCAGGCTACCTTAGCAAGTTCAACCTGATAGACTTCTTTCAGCATCTTGCATTGTGCATAGAAGCCAAGTATTTCATCACAGGACCTACAGGTAGCTCTTGTCACTGTTGATGTCAAATTGCATTAGCCTACCATTAGAAAGAGGCTGTACAAATTACATCTACATGGGTGGTGAGCCAGGAGGAAACCTTTGCCATCCAGAATGAAGATCAGTGCAAGGCTAAAGGACTTCTGAAACAGTAAACAATATACTCTGGACAGACAAGACAAAGATAGTTATTTGGCCATAGTACCAGAAAACATGTTCAGTGACCATAGTTGGTTAGAACAACCACATTTGAGCCTGCTTTGTTTCATCAGGGCCTGGGCAGTACACCATCATAGAAACCACTAAGACTTCGTTGTACAAGGGGGTGCTCAAGGAAATGTGAAACCATAATTCAGAAGTTTGCTCACAAGCCACATGTCCCTAAACAGAGTAGCATATCCAAGGAGTGGCTAAAAAAAAAATGGAGGTTCTGGAATGGCAGAATTAAAGCCTGGATCCAGATCCTTTCTAGATGCTGATGGGGAATTTGAAATGGTCGGTGCACACAAGAGACTTCTCAAACATCACACAGCGAAAGGAGTTCTTCATGGAGGAGTTGGAAAAACTTTCTCACAGTCGATGTCAGTGACCATTATAGGATAACACCAACTTCAGGGGTCAATAACATCTATTAGAGTCAAAGGGGAATTTACATTTTCCACAGACGGAAATGGCAAATCTGTTAGTCTGTCATTGAAAACCTTTTTGCAATGTCATTTTTTTTTAGATTACTGTACTGTTAAATAAAGATCAAAATTTGACATTTCCAAATTTTAAAAGAGAAAAAACATTTTGTGGTGTGTACATGACTGTAATTAGCAATGAATTGGGCTAAAAAGGAAGTGCAAAATTGAGCACAAAATATAAAGAGAAAAGGAAGAAAATGAATTACCTAAATCTAGCAATCAAAACTCAAACTCAAAGTCCTCAATATCAAAACTATAATCCTAAATGAAAATATCCAGAACCGTAGAGAATCAAAAGAAACCTAATTTTTTAACTAAAGAATGAGTCATGCGATCAAAGAACACAGCAGCTTAAACTAACTAATGCCACAGCGAAGCCCATTGGCTAGAGTGAATCATAGGAAAGCTTAACTTAAAATTGATATTTTATTTTTTACATGTTACTTGCCCCACATAGTTTGCAGCGAAGGCTGAGTAAAAAATTAGAATCTCATGTTTTCATGCAGAACGGAGATAAAGTTTCTGGTATAATAGACATTTACAGTGGCCAACGCTGAACAACATTAAACTCCATCATAATGTCCATGAAATGTCTGTTACTCAGGTTGCATAATCTACATGTCAGGTCATTCAGTTGTATACTCAAAGCATCCCAATTTTTGCTAAAATATTGTTAAATAAACCACTTCCAAAGAATGTTCATCCATCCATCCATTTTCCAACCCGCTGAATCCGAACACAGGGGTCTGCTGGAGCTAATCCCAGCCAACACAGGGGACAAGGCAGGAACCAATCCCAGGCAGGGTGCCAACCCACCGCAGGACACACACAAGCACACACTAGGGCCAATTTAGAATCGCCAATCCACCTAACCTGCATGTCTTTGGACTGTGGGAGGAAACCAGAGCGCCCGGAGGAAACCCACGCAGACAAGGGGAGAACATGCAAACTCCACGCAGGGAGGACCCGGGAAGCAAACCCAGGACTCCTAACTGCAAGGCAGCAGCGCTACCACTGCGCCACCGTGCCGCCCGAGAATGTTCATGTGAACCGAAATGGAATGTGTTGTGAATGAATAGGTAATGCAAAAATTTAATTTGAGACAATCCAAAAAGCAAAAGAATGCGTTAAAAGGACAAAAATAAGAAAAGAAAATGGACAGGATGCAGCTGAAATCCTTTGAATAAACGCAGTCTTTTGTGATTGTGTTGGCTATTAAGCTGACATTTTCTGTGATTTACTTTATGTATGCCTCTGTCCATTCAGTCATGTCATTTAGTCCTGTACTGCTGTCATGCAAGTATTAAAAATAACATGTCTATCAATTTAATTAACTTACATACCCTGTTTCCCCGATGATAAGACACTGTCTTATATTTTTTGAAATGCCAAAATATGCCCAGGTCTTATTTTCAGGGGGTGGCTTATTTATCCATGAAGAAGACTACAATACACATTTGTTGAAAAAAAGGAAATTTATTACCTGTATATGGTACAGTAATAACGGCAACAATACAACACTATGACTCTTTGAATAAAAGTTTTTAGGCCAGGTTGGCATTCAGAAATGCCAGATGCCTCAGCTTAGATGGGCTGATGTAATTTCTCCTCTCCGTGATTATTTGTCCTGTTTTTGAGAAGACTCTTTCTGAGGGGAGTGATGTAGCGACAATGCAAAGTCTTCCTACCAGCACTGCAGCAGGAGTACTACCGGTAAGCTCTTTTCCAGGGTCAGTGGATGGCAGGAGAGAGGGCACGCTCTCCTCCAGTTGCACGGATGGGTTCTTATATGTCTGTGCAGGTTTGTTGTTGACACTGCTCTAACGGATATTTTCATATTACAAATTCTGCACTTAGCTTTGCAGTTCCCATTATCACTGAAATGCAGACAGATGCTGCTTCTTTTTCGGCTTTCACTCATTTCTTCACTCTTCTTTTTTTTCTTCACGATGCGCTTGCATTTAAATCTGGCTCCTCGTCTGTCGCAGCAACAGGTACACAGAGCGACAGTGTTGCTCTGTGTACCTGGCCTGTACCAACACTCGCTCTCTTCGGAGCGTCTGTCCCCTTCCTTCCTTCACATAATGGTACGATCCTATTCCGATGTGTCGTTCGTGAACGAGCCGGCATTATGAGCCAGTGTGTTCTGTGTGCCCATATAAATATAGTCCCGCCCCTGCCGAATGGATTTTCAGCAGAGCTGAGCAGGAGCGGCTGAAGCTTCGGCTCTTCTCGATGGGCATCGGCTCCTCTCGTTCGCTTCAAAGCATCGGCTCTTAGAGCCGGCTCGTTCGCGAACGACACATCACTAGAGCACTGCTGCAGGAGGCATCACACGCAGCTCCCCCACCATACCAGCCGAAGAGAGCCGAATACCAGCCGCAAGCAAAGGTATCGGTGGGGGGCCTTAGTGGGCCTTATTTGTGGGGGGTGCCTTATTCTGACCAATTTTTAAAAAATGGGGGGTGCCCTAATTGTTGGGGATGCCCTATAATCGGGGAAACACGGTAGTTAAAACACTATGCTGTTAGGTAAAAATGCAGTCATGTTACTGTTGTGATGCAGCAATTCTAAACATGGCGAAAAAAGGCCTCAAACTAAGTGAAGACCCGTCCATGACATCATTGGACAGCATCAGAAAGGAGTTTCACCCAAGGTAGTCAGATCCCAAACTCTAGAGGCAGGCTTTCGGGCCCTCACAGGCTCAAGATGTTGCACTGGCTTTTAAAAGTTCAAAAATATTTATCAATGTCCCAAAACCACAAAAATGTCCCTCAAAGGACAGGAAGACCATAAACCTTCTTTCTTGAAGAAGTTTATTAAACCAATGAAGAGCAAAAAAGGCAACCCAAGGCAAACAAGACCATCTTCGCAATCCATTACTTAAAACAGAAGCAGTAAATCCAACACAGTACTCCCAAGTGTGATCTTTTCTCCATTTACCTGAATGACACACTACCAGGACCATCTCCTTAACCTCAATATAGAGGCTGAGGGTGGTTCCACAGTAGAGACATCATGGTGGCCCTGCCTCTTGAGGTCCCACCCACAGAACACAATACATAAATACTTAATAATTAAACAAAAACCTCATAAAAACAAAAGACACATTAAAAATAATTAAAAAATGAAAAAAATAACAGTAGAAAATAAACATAAGGAAACAAACCCTGGCTGTAATGTAACAATAGTCAGCAGAGAAGATCGCAATATTTGTTATCTAAATCAGAAAGGGGAAAAGCAAAAGTCTGGAAACATTTAGATGATCATCTATTAATTATCCAACCCGCTATATCCTAACTAAAGGGTCACAGGGGTCTCCTGGAGCCAATCCCAACCAACACAGGGCACAAGGCAGGAAACAAACCCCGGGCAGGGCGCCAGCCCACCGCAGACATTTAGATGATCCATGATCAAAATCTGAAAATGTATAGGATTTATTATCTGAATGCAGTTTTTTTCTGTTCATGACTTCATAAGAAAGCAATCATAATATCAAATGGTAGGTGTACCTTAATAAGAAACAAGACAAACTTGAAAGATGATGACATAATGCATAAAGTAAGCAAAAAGATTGAATGCAATTATTTTTAAATAACCTAGAGGCAAAAACAAATTATAATAATGAAACTAATTAGAGCCAGTACATCTAGTGCCTAACAACTGCAGTGAGACAAATGTGTCATCATCATGGTAATGCTAAACAAAATTATTCAGAAGTGTCACCACACTGTGCCATCCTATATTCTTAAAAGTTGATAGGGGACACGCTGGGGCTACTCTACTGAGGTGCCAACACCAGGTTAAAAGGGGGTGTCCAATAATGTGGAAACTCTTAGGTTACAATTTGGTAATGCACTTGTAAGACATCATATGGAACAGCATGTAGTTCTGGTCACAGGACCATAAGAAATGCACAGAAGCAGCACTAGACTGTGAAGAGTAGACTAAAGGACCGAAGTCCAACAGGCTAAGGTCGTTGAACCTTGTTATGTTACATGAAGGCTTCTTCAAGGACTTTGAAAATTCCCAAAGGCTTTAAAAAAACCGATGGTCTTGAATCTTACTAACGTGTAGCACATCACATGGTGGAATATGCTGGTGGAAATCAAGATGCAAACCAGGAATCACCTCTTCACACTTTGGGCTCGTTTATACTTCACGCTCAGAATGCGTACACGCATGCATTATGGCTGCCACGCGTTGCCAGCATTCATTTGACACGTCCTCTGAGCAGCTCCTCAGAAATTAACGTGACGCGTGCGCGAGTTGCAGTACCAGTAAAAAGTTGCGGGCCGCAGTGTGCTAAAAGTTGTAATGTGACGTCAGAGTCTCTGGTTACTTTCTACATGTGACAGAAAGCCACTTTGAGAATCCTAGTAGGATCGATGCGCCTGCTTCGATGTTTGATGACTTGTTCGATGTGGTGAAGCAAAATGCCGACATACAAATGAATTTGTGGTGCTTTTATATTCCAGCATCGCATATTCCCCATTGTATTGACACGATACATTTTAAAAGTCTCACATACCGTCTTTTTTTTTTTCTGGGGCTTCCTCCTGACCTGACAGCAGCAGTCGCCACACAGAACACATTAAACGTATGATATTCCAACTGTCTGCACATTTAGAATCCTTAGATTTATATTTGATACCACTTTCAGGATGAAGTGCATTAAAAGTATTTGTTACATTTTACAGATAAATCGTTAATTTCGTTTAAATAATGAATACTGTTAATAATTACACACATGGGGGTGACACAGTGGCGGAGCATTAGTGCTGCTGTCTCGCAGGGAGTCACGTCGCTGTTGTTCCTTGCCTGGAGTTTGGATGTTTTCCTGCTGGGTTTCCTCAGTGTGCTCCGTTTTCCTTCCAAAGATATGCAAATTTGGTGACACTAAAATGACGCCAGTGTGTGTGTCTGCTTGCTTCACCTTGTGATGAGCTGATGTCCTGTCTAGGGATTGTTTCTGCCTCATGCCCAATGCTTGCTGGAATGGACACATCACTGGATTGATAGATTTAATCATTAAATATCCTTTTCAGATATATTGCGGTAAAGTGTCATCGGAATTTAATGGGTGTCGCAGGCAATTTACAACACAGCAGAAGCAGAACCTGTTCTCACCGTGGTAACATCTCACACTGCCACCTGATGGATTCTTCCCGATTTACGTAAAGTACGCACGCAAGTATAAACAGTACGCTTGCGTAGCAGGACCGTCCGCTGGAGCATACCTCACGTCGCATGAAGTATAAACCTGGCCTTAGGGTAATGGGAATTTAGAACAAAGTACTGTGTTGTGTAGTTTTAACAGAAATCAACAAAACTTAACAAAATGCATGTTGGAGATACTGTGACCACTTGGATAGTAGCTAACTGACAGAAAACTGCTGGAAAAGTCATCTAATGTGATACGGCTTTTAGCCGAAGAGCAGAATCCTGGTTATAGTTTTTTTGGAGTTCCATTTGGAATAGTATGAAGAGTCAGGGCTACCATATTTCTTTTATTGAGGTGGCATATATGTCAGACAAGGAAATACAAAGAAAACCCTCCTTGTTTTCATTTATGGAGACAAGCAGGTGTATAAAAAAGGTATTGCTTCGAACCTGAAGCAGTAAGCCGTGGCCATGTGAAGCTTTCTATCCCAGCTGACATTGTCTCTATTTCTGCTCTAATAGACACTCGGCAAAGGGCAGCATATATGTCAGTTCTTTTATCCTTGGATGTGCCTGTTGCCAGCTGGTTGTACAGAACTGCAAGGTGCATTGTGTGCCTGTGAAAACGACACTAGAAGAGGACATGATGCGTCATAACCTGCCAGCCAGAGAGCCTCCTGTTACTTTTTTTTTTTGCTTTCTGCGAAAAGGGTGTCAATGTCATCTCCATAGTAATATGCCCAGAGGATGGGGACGGCTGACTTTCTCTCTCTGTGTTCGTGCATTATTCATCTTCACACATCACCTTTCACCCTGCACTGTGACGCCTCCTCTCTCTTGTCAGGGTTAAATGAGAACAGGAGATTTCATTTCTCAGTAAGCACATGGGTTTGGCTAGCCATGCCTCCACTCCCTGTAGGTTTGTACAGGAGGAAACGTTTTCTTCTTTTTTTTTTCAGCTGAATGAAAGGTTTGCAGGAGCTTAGGTCATCAGTGTCAAAAATGAACAAAGAAACACGCACTACAATGTACAGTAAATCTGGATGAAGCAGACTCTGTCGTGAATGGCTTATAAAGTGTCATGTCTATGTAACTTCTAGGACCACGGCAAATGAAAACATTATCCAACCCGCTATATCCTAACTACAGGGTCACAGGGGTCTGCTGGTGCCAATCCCAGCCAACACAGGGCGTAAGGCAGGAAACAAACCCCGGGCAGGGTGCGCACACACACACACCCACACACCAAGCACAATTTAGGCTCGCCAATGCACCTAACTTGTATGTCTTTGGACTGTGGGAGGAAACCCACACAGACATGGGGAGAACATGCAAACTCCATGCAGGGAGGACCCGGGAAGCGAACCCGGGTCTCCTAACTGCGAGGCAGCAGTGCTACCCACTGTGTAACCGTGCCTCCCAAATGAAAACATTACCAAAATAAAAGTATCTTATTATCAGAAGTTACATATGAGGAAATGATCTATGAAATTGAAGGTTCCAAAAAATGCAAAAGTAGATCCAGAAAAAAACGATTAATATTTTTAATGGCGTATGAGTCATAACAAGCAGAAATGGAGAAAGTATGTAAGCTGTATGTAACGATGACCGTAATTCAAACCCGGCAGCACTAACCGCTATGCCTCCTCGTATTCTCATCATTTTTCTAAATTATATAAACTACAATTGAAAATGACAAACCTGTAATTCATAGTATGCTTGTTAAGAAGGCTGGCATTCCGATTCATTTAAAAAAAAATAACGGGGTATGCAGCATCACTCAGCCTCATCTGGTACTCGCTCTTTTTTTTTCTTCCACTTACAAGGTGACAAACCATTATGCCCTTTCTCAATAAAGTGAGCTGGACGCTAATGTGTTTAGCGTTTTTATCCTTGCAGTGTATGTGAATATAAAGTAAGCGTTTTTGTTTTACTTCAGGTTATCGGGGGAGATCATGTTTTGGGTTGGTATTGGTGTTGCATCGTATGTTTTATGGTCAATTTACATTACATGCAAAAGCTGCGTGTGTGTTGATGCTAATATGTGTGCCCTATCTGACCTCAGCTAATGTTATTATTTCATTTGGACTTGAATTTCCCTACATTTAGTTAGGTTAATGTGGAGTCAATTAAGTTCCAAATCCACATGTTAATATTTTAAATATTGTACTTGTATATTTAAAAGGTGCCATTTCTTCCAAGTAGTAATATTGCAGTACACTGTTGATCTATTGCAGCCATTTACATTCTGTGTGATGCTATTAGTTTAGTACTTTATGTGTATGATGATTTACAAAGGTTGATTCTGTTTCTTTCAGAGAAAATCACACACATACTTAATGTAACATGCATGTAAAGGTGAAAGAGATTCATTTGCCTGTTTGAAATAGTGTGGACAAGGTGGTAACCGAATAAACTGGTTATCCTGGAAGACTTCTTGTGTCTCCTTGTCTCTGATCAGATATCTGCAGTCGGTCCATCTTCCTGATTCAGCAGTGTATGATTGTGAGGGCTGCCACTGAGCAATACCTTAATTACCGTGTTCATGTGTGGCACTGTTGTGTGCTGATGTGGCACAGTGACATAAGCTAACTGTTATCATTCATTTTAGTGTCATATTTCACTCCTCTAGTGATGTACACAAACATGTCTTCCGGATTTTTCTCTGAAACTTGATCAGTTGTTGTTCCTGGTGCCTGTGGTTGGAGAAGTCCTCATATTTTTCTCATGTGCTGTTTACCTTCCTTCCTTCTCCCTTGGTCAAGTTTCTGGTCCTCGTTTGTTGCTGGTCCTACTGCAGCTGACAAGAACATCTCATTCTCATTTCTTCAACCTTTCACTTTCCATAGAGAAATATTGTTAGTAATATAGGCTTCTAAGAAATTTTCCAGATAGGATTTAACATGCTTGGTTAACAAATGGCTAGGTTCTTCATAAATCCTTTTAAGATTTCAGGTTCAGATACATTGTAACAAATTACTTTAGTACTTTTTCGATTTCAGATTGAGATACAGAATGCACAGATTAACCACACATTTGTGTGAAGCAGTGCTTCCCATTTTCTATCTTGTGTGCACTTCCCTTAATGTTAATTAAGTGTCCTTGTGTGTCTGTTTTAATACTGAACTACTCATTTTTAAATATACTTGGAGCTCTGCCAGCCTGGGACCTTCTGCTCCGACCAGGAAGCTAACACATGCCTGATCAAAGGCACTGAAGAGTAACAAACTACTAAAGAGGTGTAAGGACACCAGCTCAAGTTCCCATGTCTGCTGTGCCTCTCATGGAAGACTCCTGATCCTGGCTAGTGTGCGTACCAATGATTAGACCCGTCCTTAAATACTGTATTATTTTTTTTGGTGCCACAGCAGCAAAGAATTACTCGTCTATTTAGACATCTATTCTCTGACTTGCTTATCCAGTCACAGGACACAAGAAGAGTTCCGACTCTGAAAACTTGTTTTCACTTTGTCACCATGGATTATCGAGTGTAGATTGATAGGCAGAAATGACAAATTTACAGTATCAATGTAAAATTAAATCTACAATGGAATAAACTGTGCAGAAAGTGAATGTTTATGAATACTGTCTTTATCCAGTTTAACTACCCCCTAGTATGGATGGGTTTCTGGTCCAAATTTGGTTTCTACTGTGTGCCTCTTACTGTCAGAATAGATGAACTTCAACTTGAGCTAAGCAGATTTAGGAAGTGAGTGTAGGACAGTTACAGATTTTGACAAACAAACATTTTAGGTAAATATGAAGTAATTATCATCATCATTGCCAGCCAGGGACTTAGACAAAAGCTGTAATCCTGCAAGACAATGCTGAACTAATTGAGAAGAAAAGGATGTGCATAACTGTAGTCTGTGTTTGCTGATGACGATATTCTTACCTCCATGCACTTGTTCTGCTTAATGGGAAATTGTAGTCCCCGCATTACCTCTATATATTATAATACCATTTTCTGGTATGAAATATCGGTTATATTTTAAGTTGAACCAATCAGATGGCACATGGCAAAATTTTACAAAAAGCGGGTTCAACCATTTTTGCATGATTAGCGATCAAACACACAGACAAACAAACAGAAATGGCTTACTATTTTAATTATATAGATTGTGTTTCTTATAGCCGGAATTCCCAAAATTTCAGATTTGTGTTCATGACTTGTTTATATGTGATTTATGGTGTGTAAAGAAAACTGGGAGACTGAAAAAAGTTTGGGGTAACCACCCCGTATACTTGAAACAGATGCAAAAATCGTCAATCCAAGGGTCATTACAGAATTAATAGGAACAAGATGATGTTTTTATAGGTGGTTCGGAAGGAGTTAATGTTATTGGATCTAGAACCGGAAGTGATATCATTGGGCCTGGAACTGGAAGTGATGCTGGCAGGCTGAGGTGAGATTTCCCTCAGGTAGTATGATGGAAAAGGAGTGAAGGGGTTAGTACACACTGCCACCCCCTGGTTTGGCATGATATTACCATCTTTTGAGTCCATAGGTTGCAACTTGCACTTGTGTCACAATGGCTTTGTGCTAAAGTGAAATTTTATTGATATTTTTATGTTTTAATAATTTTCTCTGTACATACGTGTGTCTATATTATGAGTGCCATTTTAAATTTAAATTTGGTTAGGCAATAACTTGGCTATCCCAATAGCTCATTCATTTACTTTTTAAAATATTTTCAGGGTTTCTGCTTCAAGTACACACCTTCAAATGGTGTTCCAGAAGCCCCATGATACTTGTTTTATAATTGTTTTTATGTGAATATTCAGTAAGCCTCACTGGGCTACAGTATTTTCAGTTGATTCTGGGCCTTTGATTTATAGCTGCTCAAATGGCAAGGGTCACCTGAACCATGTAGGAAAGGCTTCTCAGGCATCAATGTGGTTGGTCCATTTCTCTTGTTCTGTTACTGCTTTTCATGAATTAATAATCACTGAGGAATTTTAGATAGAACATTGTGGGAATTAGTGGCCTCTCTCTTACGGGAATGGCTTGGGCAATAATATGTTTGGTGTTATGAATTTTGGCTTTGGTACTTGCACAGTTACTCTGAAAGATTTTTTTTTGTTTTGCCCGACTAGGGATTTCTAACTAATATTTATTGTTGTTCGGTGTTTGCTGCACCATTCTTATTGTAGTTCTTTATTGGCAATAGCCACATTTATTGCAACACCATCGTTGCTTGTCACGTAAGGTTCCGATGTTACTGAGCATACATAAAAAGATCATGAAGTCAAAACTTGTCAGTCAGTCAGTCATTGTCTAACCCGCTATATCCTAACACAGGGTCACGCGGGTCTGCTGGAGTCAATCCCAGCCAGCACAGGACGCAAGGCAGGGAACAAATCCTGGGCAGGGCGCCAGCCCACCACAGGTCAAAGCTTCTCCTAGAGGATATCACATTATTCAGAATTCAAAATAATTTAAAAAATCTTAGACAAAATTAGACTGGTTTAGCACTCCTTGCTACATCGTGTTTGCTACAGCCGGATCTTGTACCATTCCATATGTGTGCCTTCAAAATATTCATTAATTGAAAGGCAGATTGTGGTGCTTTGTCTCAACACTTGTTATTAAGTGTAAAGCCATTCCAGTCACAGCAGATCATCCATTATTCAGTTTTTTTATATGAAATATTGAGGGTCTCCCAGGTACCTCCCAAGTCTCTCCAGCTCTTCTATTCCCTAGTAACCTTTCTCTGCTTCTAAAACATCAAGCAATAGCCGGTCTTCAATTAGAGACCCTCATGTTGGCATGGCTGGACTACCATATTACTGCAGCTGACTGGAGCATTCCTGGTAAGCAATGATGAGTATTTCAACATCCTGCTTCTGCTTAAGTCTATCTATTCTTATGTATCTTCCAGACCGGTGATTTAATTATAGGGTGAGTGTAAGAGCACAATGGTGCTACATCTGCCTGTTAAAACATGCATTTGAGGATCTCTGAACCTTCATTGTCTGGCAAATTCCAAGGCTGGAAAACTGAATATTATCTCTCTGTGTGACGCTTGGGTGAATCTCGGAGGTGACTGCCATGAACTGCAGCTCAACTTTGAGCATAACATGATTAAAATGGTCCAGTTTACAACAGTTAGACTGCCATGAAAGTGAACTTTGGAGTGCTTATTAGCTTGTTTTCCTCATTTAGTCCAAAGACATGTAATTGTGTCAGTTAATGGGTTTGGTTTGAGCCAGTGAGAGTAAGTTGGTTAGTATGTGTCCTTTTAATAAGACTGGTAAGAGTTTCTGCCACCTCACATACTCTCGGCAAGACCAGTTGGGTTTAAAACCAGATGGATGTGTTCTGTCTCAGTTGGTTGATTACGCCGTTTCCCCTGAAACAGATGCCCATCCCAACCTCTAAACCTGGCCTGATGTGAGACTATCTGGAGCCTGCTAGTTCCTTTTAGAGCCATTTGGATCATGAGCTCACATGAAGCACCTCCTAGAACCTGCTTAGAGACTTTTCTTTCATTGAAAGGAAGTTTGCTGAGATATGCTAGACTAACAGTAATCTGAGCCAGTTTCCTTGCATTATTCACATGCTAACAGCTGTTGTACCCTGCAAGTCAGAGGTGGTGCCCTTTCCTTTACTTACTTGGTCTTTAACACAGCTTCAGGATGCCTGCCAGGCTCAGCTGGACTCTGAAAATGTGTACTTTGAACTTGCACTGGTAATCCTGTAACCAATTCCTTGCTTTCTGGTGATATGCTCCATATCCCTGAAAAAGAGCAGGTAGAATGTGTATGAACAAATAGATGAATGATGTTTCAGTCCTACCTCCCAGTGGAGGTCCGTGCCAACCCTAACCCTAACTCTTAAGTCTGTTAAATATTGCCAGAATTAGCTGTTTGTTAATTGCCTACTGAGGGATGCCTATAGATGTTAAGAGAGGTGAATTCAACATAGAAAGAAGGTAGGAAGCAGCTCATGACACAGATAGACATGGGGCTGTGGAATAAATGATCAAGTTATGGAGTTGGATTTCTATCCTGACTACTTAAAAAAAAAAAGAACAACTGCCCAAATGAGCCTGATTGATCTCCTCACACTTCTGACCTTTGAATTTTAATCCAAGGACAGCAGAGATTGTCACCCACATTCTCGTACTTTGCACCCAAAGCCTTTACCACTGAGCCTCTCTTTTCCAACTATTGTCTCCTCTCCCTTCGCCATTCTTATTGCACCCTGCCAAAGTTGCAGCAGCTTACCTGTGTAAGTATGTGAACATGCTGGGAGGTAAAAGTGACACAAGCAGTGTGTGTGTCAGTGTGCCTTGGGTTAGACTGGCACCTTGTGCGCAGATCTTTCCCACCTTACACTTTGTGCTTTCAACATCTAGAAACTCTGAACTGGATAAGGCAGTTCAATATGGATGGAGGAGTAGAATCAAGGATGCTGACAGTTTTTTGGAATGAGCCAGCTTTACAGTGCAGGCAGAGAGGAAAGGTACATCTTGATACGGCCAGGAAAATGTACTTTATTAGAGTCACGAGAACTTTTCAAAATTGGATATAAGACCACAGACCTTTAATGCGTCTTTTGAAAGCTCATGAATGTGAGAAGAAGATACTGAAAATTGCCACAACTTGCCTCTGCTTGCCAGCTTTTTGCTGGAATCCCTTTCCCACATGACCCACAAATTTGCAGCACAGTTGTATGTGATGAGCAGTGTATCAGGTGTTTCTTCGTCTGTCTTTCATCCACACTAACCATTTATCAATTTTCCAAGCCTGTTCCAACTCAGTTGGAAGTTTTAAGGGTTTTAAGAGCCGGCACATCTCTTTGTTGGAATTGGAAGCAAAACAGGAACCTATTCCTGGACACACTTGTTTACACACATCTGTTGTGATCCTTTGGGATTTTTCACAATAAAGTGTATAGTAAGAGGCTGAGACTTTTTTTAAGGGGATTTAGGAAGAGTTCTGGCCTGTTTCATTGGAATAAACAAGGATGAATATCATGACCAAAAGGGTAAAATGAAACACCAGAAGGTCCAATACATTTACTTATTTGGCTGACACCTTTATCCAAGGCGACTTGCAACATTGGTGACACAATTAGTTACATTTCTTTTGGTATTTCCATTATAGCAGGACAGGTAACTTGCTCAAGGTCGCACAGTGTCAGTAGCAGGATTTGAACCCACTACCTCATGGTTTGAGGACCAATGCCTTAACCACTACACCACACTGCAATTTCTCTCAAGGTTAGACATTCTCTCCAGTTTTGTTGCACAAGTAATTTTTATTTTGCGAATGAGTCTGCCTTCTACTCTTAAAACAAAGTTTTAGTACAGCATCTGACCTTACTTTGAATAACGATGCCACCATGGTGGTATGTAGCATAATGTCTTAAAAGATGAGTATGGTATTTCTCAAGTAGAAGCTATTTTTTCATGTTATATATGCATTGTAACAAAAAGGCGCTATATCAACGCCTGACCCGACAGATAGACACGGGAGGCACACTTGTAAAACAAATAAATGTTTTTTATTTATTCTTCACCACATGGGAAACACCTTCTCCATGTCCCACAGGCACAACACAGTCCCAATAAGCACTGAAACACACACACTTTTCTTTTTTTTTTCCTTTCTCCTCTACTCCTCTCCAGCAAGCTTAGTCCCTCTCCTCCTGACTCTGGCTCCCGGAGTGGTGTCTGCTGGTCACCCGGAAGTGCTCCAGGGGTTTGATTAAGCATTTCTGGCAGTACTTCCGGGTGTGACAGAAGGACTGCCCATAAAGGGCTCAGCAACTCCTGCTAGCAGCACCACCTGGTGGCACCTGTGGATCCCAACAAGGCTGCATCGAACTCCAACTCCCATGAAGCCCTGCAGGAGCCCGAGGCACCACTACAACTCAGGGGGGTTGCTATCTAGCGTCCCGAGGGAGGTAACGCTTCGTCCATGCTTGCTCCCCCGGTCCTCCCAGTGTGGGGGTGTCCCAGCCAGGCAAGTGCTCCGGCTGCAGACTACAGTTAAATATTTTCTATGAACGTTAAAAGTAAAAAAGTAGGGCATGGGGCCCAACCAAAAAACAAGCCAAAAAAAGTACTGAATTTCTGTGTTTCCGATGCGTGTTTGTGACATAAAAAGGGACCTGTGTGGCAATTGTGCCTTTTATTCGTGGGGTTTATGTCTTTGCTAGTTTTATATCAAGTTAAGTCAGATTTTTGGAAGATTTTTATTTCATTTCATTTCCATGTGACATGGGAGGCAATGGCCGCTGCTACCACACAAGCAAACAGAAAACATCATATTCTCAGGATAAAAAAAGTAAACATAGATAAACATAGATAGGGTGGCCCAGGTCTGAACTGGAGATCATAAAGAAACGTAAACAGCAAACAAGCAAACAAAAAAAATCAAAAGTTAAAGACAGAATGGAGACCAACGACTTAAATGATATCTAGCAAATGTGTCACATGACTGTGATTGGTATAATTGTGACATGCGCATTTGTTACGCTATAAATATGGCGGCAGTTCTCTGTTATGGGATCCCAAGGTGTGAATGAACTTCAGCATTTTTTACTGTTTGCAATTTAAGTACACCATTTCCTAGATATCATTTCAGTCGTTGGTCTCCATTCTGTCTTTAACTTTTGATTTTTTTTGTTTGCTTGTTTGCTGTTTACGTTTCTTTATGATCTCCAGTTCAGACCTGGGCCACCCTATCTATGTTTATCGTCTCATATTATTATCTCCCAGTCCTCTCTTACAATAATTCCTGGAGACGCTGTCTCACAACAATCTGGAAATAATCGCTTTATTGGACAATCTGGAAATGATCGCTTTATCGGATATTACTGATACTTTTTTATCCTGAGAATATGATGTTTTCTGTTTGCTTGTGTGGTAGCAGCGGCCATTGTGTGAGGAATTCTCACATAAATACAGAAGTAAATCAACACAATATCAAGCAGTGTATGGTAGGAAATGTTAGGTGTTATTTTGTCTTTTGAGAGTAAACCAAACCCCCTATGAGGTGAAAAGTTGTTGCAGATGAAGACGAGCACTGAGGCAGAGTACACAGCTAGTGTTCTTTTAAAATGGCTGAATCTCATAATATTATTGTTTTTTTGACATTTTATTTTACAATATCTGTGTAATCGCAATGTGGATCAATGTTCCATAACTTTCTTGGCTTGAAAAATAGACACATATTTTAAGTTTGTTTTTTTTTGGGGGTTTTTGTTTTCCAGTTGCGCCCCTTGGCCTGTGGCTTTTCAAATGCCAGAACAGAGGATGTATTTTTTAAAATGTATAGAAAACACTTAACTTTTTAACTTTAGGACACAATATCATGTTGCAAATTCATATATACCATGTTTATAAAGAAATAAATTTGACTTGAAAAATGGCCAACTTCTCTTTTAACAACAAAGAAGCTTGTGACATCATCAGCAAGTGATGTTCAACAAGAAAATAATGATAAAAATCAATTATAACAAACTATGGAAAAATAACATTAAATGCAACCAGATTTTGAAAGTATTGGCCAATTTAGAATTACTAAATACAGTAACTTGGAATTTTAGAGAAGTACTTGAATTCCCAGAGAAAATCCCATGAAGACTCGGGCAGAATGTCTAATCTCTGCACAAACAGAATAGGCTGGCATTTAAACCCAAGGCCTCTGGAGCTCTTTGGCAGACCGCTGTGCCATTGCATTCCATTCCATTTACTAAAACGCATCAGTAAATTTTGTTTCATATAGAGTGTGTATTGTTTTTCTCAGGCACTAGGTTTTGTGTAACAACATTCAATTTGCTCATCATCACAAAACTTTACTAAAGCACTAAATAAAACATTTAGGAAGTGCCTGTTTTTATATCACCATTTATTGTGCTCTGTTTGATCTATGCAAAGTGAAAATTATTAGGTAAACACATGGGAAATAAAGGAGGCCCAAATTAGAACATTAGAGTAATTTTGATGAGATGAGAACAGGCCATTCAGCCCAACAAAGCTCGCCAATCCTGTCCACCTAATATTTCCAAAATAACACGAGGATGTGATTTGAAGTTTCCTAAAGTCCTACTACATTACATTGTAATGATTACAACATTGTCAAATGTAATGTCTACAATGTGTGTTTGTGTTGTAAGAAGATGCTATATTGAGCCCAACCCCGGCACAGACTTGACACGGGAGGTACGCATAAAATAAAAAGACTTTGATTTTTCTCCAGCAGGAGGGCACATCTTCCCCGTGAACCCCCCAGCCACAACACAGTCCCAAGCACTAAACACTGAATCACCACACTCCTCTCTCTTTCATCACCACTCTTCCACAGCTTTGTCCTCCTCCCACCCGACTCTGGCTGCTGAGTGGTTGTCGCTGGCTCCTTTTTAATTGGGTACCCGGAAGTGCTCCAGGTGCTTGATTGGCAACATCCGGCTGCACTTTCGGGTAAGGCGAAACCAGTGCCCAAGAAGGGCCAGCAGCTCCTGCTGCAGCACCCCCTGGCAGCTCCTGTGGAACCCCACAGAGCTGCACAGAATTCCAACCCCCACGAAGCCCTGGGGGAGTCCGAGGCACCGCTGCAACCCAGGGAGGCTGCCATCTAGCGTCCAGGGGGAGATACTGGGCTTCCCACCCTTGACCCCTTGGCAAATGTGGTGAAGGGGCGTCCCGACCAGGCATGGACCCCGACCATCCGTCACAGTGTAATGTCTAACAACGTGTGTTTATGGTACTGTGGGTGAAGAAAAACATTTTAATGTTTGTGTGAAATTTACTGTTAATGTGTTTCCTACTGTGTCCCAGTGTTCTCATTGATCCACTGTACTGTGTTTTTCATAATTTTAAACACTTCAATCATGTCCCCCTGTAATCTCCACTGCCTTAAACTGAAAAGGACTGAACTCCTTTTCAGTCCTGGTTTCAGCCTAGTAGCTCTTCTGTGGACTTTCTTTAGTGCTGTTAGGCGTTTTTGTAATATGGAGACCAAAACTGCACACAGTACTCCAGGTGAGGCCCACCAGTGCTTTGTAAAGCTTCATCATAACCTCCTTTTGACTTAACACTCTACAAATTCTGTACACTTTCTGGAAGATGATATGTTCACTACGACTCCTAAATCCTTCTCATAAGGGGTCCCTTCAAGTTTCAATACCTCCCATTGTGTATTCAAATCTAACATTTTTACTTGCTATGTTTTAATACCTTAAAATTTCCTTGCATTAAATTTCATTTGCTGCAAATCTGCCTGTGGGCTGTCCAAGTCCCCCTGTCATGATTCAACTGATTCTAGATTGTCTGCCATTCCACCTAGTTTATCATCATTTGCAAATTTAACCAGCCTTTTATTAAAATGCCTTTTCAGATCATTTACACGTATTAAAAACAGCAGCCAATTCTGCACCCATCTATAAACATCCCCCAGAACTCCCTCTTCTTTTAGTTTGATGTTTAGCCTCTTGTGTGGTCCTTATCAAATGCCTTCTGAAAATCAAGATAAATCATTTTCTATGCACCTCTTTGAGTGTATGCTCTTGTTACTGCCTCATAGAATTCCAGCCTATTAGTAAAACATGACATCCCTGGCTGTACCCATTTTGACTGTTGACTAAAAGTAGGAGTATTAATAGTAAATAATTAAGGCATACTTAGTGTTACTCAGGATGGCAAAAATGTAAAAGGAAACATGAATAGCACATCTGAGTCTGAAGGTTCAAAGCCTTTGGAGCCCAGTGCTATGCAGTAGACACTTTTCCTTTGGAAGACCCAAAGAGGAAATGTGGAATTATCTCCGCAGTGTGCATGCCAGACTTCCCCCATATCTGTGGAGGCGGCACTATCGGTCTCTTCTCACGCATGCTGGCTTCTCAGCCTCTGGGAAAACTGGCACTATCTGGGGGTCCACTGATAAGAGGTATGGTGCCTTTTGTTCACCCATATTGTTTGTTTTCTTTACCAGTTTCCATCGAAGACGTTCAGGAGGTGCGCTTGGGCCGACACTCTGAGGGTTTGCAGAAATACGCCAAAGATGTCCCAGAAGAGCAGTGCTTTTCCATCATCTTCAAAGGAAACCGAACGAATCTGGACCTTATCGCCAGCTCCAAGGAGGAGGCAAGCCAGTGGGCAGAGGGCTTGAAAAAACTTATCAAGTTTTCGAACAATATGAGCAACAAGCAGAAGTTAGAACAGTATCCTTTCTGTTTTCCTTTTCTGGGGTCACCCAACAGAGTTGCAGTCGAGTCCACAAGTTGAGTCCACATGTTGAGTCCACAAGTTTGTATTTAAGTGGTCTTTTCTTATGATTGATAAGAAGTTTCTTTAACCCCGATTTAAACTGTTTTCTGTTACTGAAGCAAGGTCATCTAGTGACTTGGTATCCTGAAGACATTAGTAGGGAGCTCTCTCTGGTTGGGTAACTGAACCGTCTGGTGACGTTAATGAGCTATTCCTATTTGTGGGTGTTCCAGTGCCTTTGACTGATATTGTCAGGCTCACACAGTAGGCTTTGTGCTATCATTTTAGCTGCAGGTTTTCTACCAAACACCAAGCATTAGAGACCATCAGACCACCTATTTCTCAATACAGTTTGTAATTTTTCCCCTTTTTTTGATGTTTTACTCTTGACCAGTTTGTTGATTTTTTTATACCAATTGATTAAAATGCTCATTCATTCCAGAGTTCATCATTTCAGACTGTAGGTCACTTTATCGCTCAAGCATCTGTCCGTTCATTTTTAATAAACTTGTTTATTCCATTATATGGTGTGGGGGACAACTAAATATTGTTGGGGGGACTTGTCATTCCCGCACACAGCCATAATTAGCCACACCAGGCCAATCAACCCATTTCATCTATCTGTCTGTTAAATCCTATTCATTTATTTTCTGAACCCCCCCATTCCTTTACAGGACAGAATGGAACTGAAATCTGTCCAAGTATCATTGGACACAAGAATATATGTAATCCTGTATATGGTGCTAGATCATTACAGGGCATGTCTATGCATACTTATACACTGAGCCCATTTCAGAGTCAATTCATCATTCCATAAGTCCAGATTTATGCTAGCCAACCAGGGCAGAAAGCCACTGAAGTCCATCCTGGCAGCACTGAGTACAAGGTTTGAACTAGCCCAATGTAGGACTCCAGTTCATCACAGGACACCCATTCACACTGTATGAATTTCTCCTATTTTCTAATCCATCTTGTGTCTGAAAGGTTAGTTTCGACCACATTCTTAATTTAAGTAGACCAGTTTCTCCTGTTACAGACATTTCCTTTAGATTTCTCCTATGCTCAAGCCACAGTTTCTGCATGACAGAACATTAGAACAATTGTGATGAGAACAGGCAATTCAGCCCAATAAGCTTGTCTATCCAGTTTACCTAGATTGTTTAAAGTAACACCTAGCCGAGATCTGAAGTTCCCTAAAGTCGAACATTTCACCACACCACCTGGTAATTTAATTCCATGTGTCTTTACTTCTATGTGTGAAGATCAACTTGGTAGCATTTGTGGAAAATCTGCCCTGCAGTTTTCTTGGCAGTGTCCCCGTGTTCCTGTCGTACAATTTATTTTAAAGTAATAGCTGAGATGTGATGTACTTATTTAAGTCATAATTTTAAACACTTTTATATCACATCTTAACCTCCTTTTGTTTAAGCTAAAAAGGTTCAGCTCCTTCATAGCTCATACCTTTCAGTCCTAGAGTCAGCCTAGAAGCATTTCCTCTGGATTTTCTCCTGTGCTACTATGTCTTTTATCCTCAGCAGCTCATTATATAACTTAAAGCATAACTTCCCTTGACTTGTACTCCACACATCATGGTATATAACCTAACATCCCATTAGCTTTCCTTATTGGTTCTGTACACTTTTTGGTTGTAGATAGTGAGGAGTCCACTATGACTTCTAGGCCCTATGCCCTTCTCATAGGGGGTATTTTCAAGTTTCTGACCTCCCATTGTCTATTCAGATCTAATATTTTTACTTCCTATATGTGATACTTTACATTTACTTACATAACATTTCATCTGCTACAAATCTGCTCAAACATGTATGCTGTCTAAGCTCCTCTGTAACAATTTAGCTTATTCTGCATTATCTGCCCTTTCACCCAGTTTGGTGTCCTCTTCAGCCTTAACCAGCTTATTGATTATATTCTTGTCCAGATCATTTATTTATATTAAAAAGAACAGCATCCCCAACACTAAACCCTGAGGGACACTACTATTAACATCACTTGATTCTGTAAAAGTACTTGACCTTTTGCTTCCTGTATCTGAGTCAATTTTATACCCATCTACACACTGTGCCTTGAGTTCCCACTTATGTTAGTTTAACATGGAGGCACACTTTTCAAACAAAACTCTTAAGCAACTTTTCACTTATGTTCCTATCTTTACCAGTAGTCACGGCTTGCGGGGTGCGGCTGGAAGAATAAGATCTATACTGATGTCCGACCAGAAATAAGGCTTCTCAGTATGACTGCTGAGCTTTAGAGTGGATGCTCTAGGGCTTCTCAGTTACTCCCTGGAGGGCCATTGTTGCTGCATGGTTTTACTTTTTTACCATTTTCTTCATTAGAACGCATTTAATTTCTGCTAAAGCAATGTTTTTTTGGGCCTAATTATAGTTTTAATTTGTTAAGATTCACAACCCTTAATTGCCTATTTTAAATTTAAACAGTAGCATTTGGTTTTTGGTTGTTGCCTGTTTTCTTAACCAGCCATAAGTTAATAATGAGGTACAAATGACAAGGGGACCACCAGCTCTCCAGCTGAATGTGCTTCTGTTTAAACTTGTGTATATGCATCATGAAGAATCTGTATTAATATGTTTTGAAATAAATGTGAGAGAAAGGAAGGATGGGGAAGGACCACCTTCTTTTGGCTACTCCCATTTAGGGGTCACCATAGCTGATCATCCATCTCCATCTATCCCTGTCTTTTATATCATTTTCTGCTACACCGACTGTCTTCATGTTCTCCTTCACCGCATCCATAAACCTCCTCTTTGGCCTTCCCCTTTCCCGCTTGCCTGGCGATTCCATCCTCAACATTCTTTTCTTCATGTACCCCTCATCTCTCCTCTGCATGTGCCCAAACCATCTCAATCTGGCCTCTCTCACTTGTTCACCAAAATGTTGTACCTTTGTTGTCCCTCTAATATACTCTGTCCTAATCCTGTCTACCGTTGTTACTCTGAGTGAAAATCAGCATCTTCAACTCTGCCACTTTCAGCTCTGCCTCCTTTTTGTCAGTGCCACCATCTCCAAACCATACAGCATATCTGGTCTCACTACCATTTTATAGAGCTTCCCTTTCACTCTTTCAGGTAGTCTTCTATTACAAACAACTCCTTCTCCACCCAGCCCACCCTGCCTGCACTCTCTTCACCTGTCTGCCGCACTCTCTATTGCTTTGGACTGTTGAAGCCAAGTATTTAAAATTGTCTGTCTTCACCACTAGCAGTCCACCACCTTCCCTTTCATTTATGCAAATGTAGTCTGTCTTGCTCCTACTTGGAGAGAAGGGAAGGACCAAAATCTGTTCTGGACCGCAAAACATATGTATAATGTTCTCAGAAAACAAAAAATTGAAAATGTGGTAAAGATTCGTTTTGGAAGAATCAATGCACAATTAAAGCCATACAACAGAATTCCAGGTTTTATTATCTGCTAGGCCTGGCTTCTAATTATGAAACTGGTTGGAATGAAAGCTTGCAGCAACTCTGGTCCTCCAGAACCGTAAATGAGGACCCCTGACCTAGGACAAATTCAAGACATGCTTGATCATTTTTTTTCATGTTTTCTGGCAACTTTTCATTCAAGCATTCATTCTTGCTAACCTATGGTAGAAGGTGCTGAAGTGTCCTTCATGTGACACATACAAACCATTTGTTTATTCATTTTATGCAGAACAGAATGGTAATCTAGACCGTCCTATGGACTATTCATGCGCACACACACAGACATGGTCAGTAGAGATTTGCAATGCATCATTGCCAGGCACGTTTTTGGAATGTGGGGAAAAACCAAGTAGTTGAGGGAGCACAAGCAAACTCCATGCAAGATAGTCTCCAGGCCTGGATCAGAAGCCAGATTACTGGAGTTTTCATGCATTAGCACTATCCTGTGTGCTGAACCATTTTTTTCTCATACTAGTAACATTTCCCATAAATATCAGTCAATACACATCTGAATGAACTCCATTCATATGTAGCAGTCAACTTGAAACACTGTGTACTGGAGGTCCAAGTGGTACTGCTGTGCACACATCCTTAATTGAAAATCATTCCTTTGCTTTAATTGCAAAACTTTATAAGTGAGTCAAAGTTTTACTTCTGTCTGTTGGAAGAGAGAAAAAAAAAACAAACAGGAGTGTTCCATAAGTAGAAAAATTATAATGTGTTTGAGTTACACCCAGAGGAGAGTTTAATGACCAAAATCCTGTAGTGTGTGCTGATCAAGTCGAGTATTGTGAGTCAACCCAACAACCCTCACACAATGACTCTAATTTACCAGTGTGACTTCCTTCCAGTGCAGCTTTCTGCATTCTGGTGCTGTTATGTGCTAAATCTAAAATGGTCTGAGCAAGGCCAAGGAAAAGAATGGATGGCAGTGAGGATCAGCAGATTTTAATGATCTTGAAAGTGTCAGGCCATTGGCTTTTCACAACAGTTTAGTTTCTGCTTCAGAGGTCTCATTAATAAATGGGGGTTGTCTGTAGCCAGGTGGCATAATGCATACCCAGTATGTGGGCAGCCTTCAAATTTTTTTGAGTATTAATTTCCCTCATGTGCAGCCTATTTTGTTACACTTGGTGCCCTGGTGCTCACAGCACTGTACGTGGTTGCTGACCTTGGTTCCAGCTTCTGTCCTTTTGAGTCTTCACCCTTAATAATTATTTTCTGTTTTTTTTACAGCTAGTAGCAAGAGTTTAGCAATGTTTAATTTTGTGCACTGCTCTTTGGAACATTTCTCACATCATTTATTATTATCTTTTTAGTATTATTTTTACTGTCTCTTGGCACCTTCTTGTTTATTTTATGGCTGTTATCATTTTGTGAACTTTGTTTCTAGGCCTCCATCCCTAGTTGCAAGGAGGCAGGGCTCATAGGACATAACGTTTGACATTGGTTACACAACAGTAACAGTTTAAACCATTTAAACCCGTGCAATGTGTAACTCTGTGATTTGGATTCAAAACAAAAAAAAAACCTGTTTGTAACGCGTATATTTTTATTGGTGTTTCTAGTTGTGATATTTTGCCATTCTTACTAAACCTTTGGTTTTCAGTTTTGTGTTTTGTTGTCCACTGTAACAATCTCTTTGACTTGGGGTTTAGACATCTTTTGTGATTTCAGACCATACCTTTTTTGATTTCCTGGTCCCTACAAAACATCAACCCCACATAGAAGAGGAAGAAGAAGAAGAAGGGTGTTTCAGTTTTTCTGTCTGCTCAGTTTTTTAGCAGAACAACCATTAGGTGATTCTTGCCATTCAGCTGCCTGATGTATTGAATTAGTCTGTCATTTTTAACAGTGGCTGAGGGGTACCTTGTCAGTTTCTGGTAGTCTCAGCAGGAGACGTGTGCTCCACCATAAGTGTAGCTTATTTCCTTAAGTCAGAACCACAGCTGGATTCACAGCTGCATCCGAAAAGCTGATACGAATTTTGACAACAAGATGAACTTCAAAGAACTTAAACACTTCCTGCAGGAGGTCAACATAAAAGTGGATGACCTGTATGCCAAGAAGCTTTTTGAGGTAGGAGGGGGGCACAGTGGGTGGGAGGCTCAGCTTGGCAACCTGGGGCATTCTTTTCTTTGTTTTTTTTAATTACCTATATATATTTTGTTACATGTTAATTTATTTGGGGGTACATTGTCTTCCCAAAACTCTTGGACCTGGTTGCATTCCTAACTCTTCTTTCCATGTTTAATTGGTATAGATTCTTCCAGATTGCTGTAGCAGCTCCAGAACAAAACAGCACAGTAGTTCATGAAATGTGTTCACAATGTTCACATGACATGCCTGCTTGCCTCACACCTCTTCCAGTTGACGATGAATTTCAGCAGGGACTGTGCCCTTGGCATGCAGAAATCGGATCACACCATACACATTTATGCTTGGCCAAGTACCCTGCTACCTTAATAGAGAAATACACAGTAGATATTCAGTAGCACTCTCTGATGGCCTGAAACATCACCATAATGTATTTATAAAACATCACCATACTGTGTAAATAACTGATGTAGGTCTGTTTGGAGAAGGTGACCAACCTCAGTTTTTAAAGTTAAGCTAGCTTGTTACATTTTTCATCATCAGAAAGAGAAATGATGCTGCAACCATGAAATGTTAAAATATAAGAGGGGGATTTCATATTTGTTAACCAGTTTCATTTACAAAGAGGAATAAACACTTTCCTTCTGGCCTTCCTTCTTCTTTTGGGCTTGGCCCCAGATTTGCCTGATCTAATAAGTGTTGCAGAGGGGAGTTGCTTCCTGGTCTGCAACCAGATGATAAACACCTTGTCCTCTTCCCATTGGCCCTTTTATTCTGGTATCCTGGAACACCTGATCAGAAGGGGAAGTCCTGTCTGTTCTTTTACATCAGACCTGTGAAACTGGCCACCGTGACCTTCTTGGGAAGGTTCACTTTTGGCAGACTTCTAGCTCTTACCTGTGAAGGAGTATGAGGAGAATTTGGAGACCCTTAAACTTGAGAATTAAGAGTTTTCCCTGTGTTCCCGTGCAGTATAATTTACAAGAGATTAGAGCAAACTGTTAAAACTCACACGACTTGCCATATTTAAATATCTAACAACAAAAATACTTACCTTTCTTAAGATTCCTAATTAGTTTTTTAGCACCACCCTTCATTTTCATACATAAAACTTGTTAAATCTGAGGTTTGCTTAGAGAGAGAACCCCCACCTCCAGGTATATCATATTAATACTAATTTTTCCTTTTTCCTTGTGTAGAAATGTGACAAGTCCAAGTCAAATATGTTAGAGGATTCAGAAATTGAAGAATTCTACAAGCTCTTAACGCAGCGAGAAGAAATCGATGTCATTTTTAATAAATATGCAGAGACTGAGGAACTTATGAGCACAGATGATCTTCTGAAATTCCTACAGATTGAGCAGCATGAGAATGTGACAGTGGAAAAGGCCCACTTGCTCATTGAGATGTATGAGCCTGACGATATAGGTAAGGATGGGCTCTGTTGTCCTCTGGTTGTTTAGTTCACTCACTATTGCCTTGAAATTAGTATGCTCAAGCCTATTTGGCCATGTCCTTTTTGTTCGCAATCCCTTTGGGACTGGAATGCTCACCAGAAAAAATGTGGTAGATCTTGGGAGTTGTGACCAAATGGGGCTTTCCTATTGCCTGAAAGCTTTTGAGTGCTTTTCCCATATACTCCTCTTATCAATTTTTCAAACCCCATTTAGGCTTGTGGAGTGGATAAAGGTCACCCCAGCAGCATCAACTATCCACTGAAGCCTGATAGAATAAAAGATGAAGGAGGAAATATTTGCAAGTCCCTCATCCAGGGTGCTGAAATTATCGTATGTGCTGAAGACCACCAGCCATTAGCCTATAATACACATTTTTTTTTCTATCGTGCCCCACTTTTGCAATAACTATTGGTGATATCAGTAGCAAAGAGGACTAAAGCAAAGCAGTGAAAGTCTCCTTATAGTCCTAGGGACCAGAGTTCACTGTCTCCTCGGGCTTGTTCAGGCGCAAAGAAGAGATGAATGTTTATTCATGAACTTTGTTCACAAATAGACAAAGGGTCACATGAACCATCTGTTTTATAGGTGGTGTAGGCAAAATAATTCAAACATGCTTGCATTAATTAAGAAAATAATATAATTCACTTATAATAGCAGGGTTATAGAAGGTGGATCTATGCATGTAGATATGGGCACAGTACAACAAACCACACCAAGAATCAGTCCAAGCTGATTTGTTTAATTAGATGTCCACTTCTAATTCTTATGCACAGATTGTCTGACTTTTAAAGGGCTTTTGTGAGATTTCTGATTTGTTAAATCTGTTAAAAAGTGAGATGTTTGCTTGTATTGTGAGTTTTTTAGTGTTTCTCTCTGATTGTCTCTGTGAGCACAGTATATGTGCCAGTCTAAAAACTATTGTGAGTTTAGTTGGAGTGTCTCTGATGTCTCTGTTGTGTCTTTCGGACGGGTCACCTTGTAACGGCCGACCCCTTGCCCAGACCGGCCACTACACTACTAAGACTCTTTCTTGGGTCACCTAAGGCTTCTTGCTCTAATAATAAGCCGTACTCCTTAAAAGTTGTCTTACTTTTCCTGACACAACGAAATAACCAGAAAACAATAACAGATATGTAAAATCAAACACAGATATATTGTAAATGGAAAAGACAAACAAATATTCAATAATATATATATATATGTGTGCTCAAAATATCACTATCCCAAATGACACCAGTGACTAATTATTATACAAGACACGACTATACAAATATTTACAAAGAACCCTCTCTTGCCCCTACACAATTAATAGAAACACATAACACAAATATAAACACAGCAATAGAAATGTGGAGAAAAATGAGTCCAAAATAAAGTCCGGTGGTATTGATACTGGCTGTAGTGTTATTGTACTCCTTCCTGAAAACAAAACGACTTCACTGTGAAAAGTCCTGGCAATGGCTGGTGTGAATCCAAACCCCGGGGTTTCTTGCCTCTGGCTGTTGTGATGTTGAATCCTCTTTCCCTCTCACCTTTGCTCCTCTTTTTTAAATGCAAAATGTCCCGGATGTAACTTGTGGATCCAACAGGTGATTTTCGTCTCGGGGTTGCAGTCTCTTTCCATCATCCTTCCCCTCTTCACTTACATAGACAACATTTACTGATGCACATATTATGGACAGTAAATGGGATGATGAAAACTAAACACACTCAGCACAGACAAAAACAAATACTTATTATTATGTAGCCCTGCTACAACCTTTTATGCCAAAAGACGTTCATGGGGTTTTGTACCTCATGATATTACCCATAAATAGCTGGCTAGCTATGGGTGCTCTGGGGATGGGCAGCTTTGTATAATATAAAACACTTGATCTTGTCAATGGCGCTTACCTGATGTATCTCCATTTCCATTTCCCTTTACTCGTGTCTAAAATTTAACTTATAGGCTCAGATAGCATCAAATGGAACATAAGCAGTATACAAAGGATTAAAACAGTGTCTCACAGCATTGCTTTGTGTCCAGTGACTTCATTTGTAGTTGATCATCATCCACACTTATAAACGAAACAGATTGCAGCCTGCTTTTAATCTAGTGCATACATTCCAAAAGTGACGATTGACAACACCACAGCAAACTGCTGTTGGTCTGGCAGTAGAGAACTACAGGGGTATTCAACCCTTTCATTGAGGGCACACCCATGAAAAGGGAGTAGGGGCTGGCAGAGTAGGGAATAGGTAACTGACCTTCAGTATTAAAGGAGGGTGTGGAACTTGGGCTATTGGCTTCTGTGGTACTCATACATTCCACCCTGTTGGTTAATAATTAATGCATGGGTATGTCAATGAAATTTGGGAAATGTAGGTTATGGTCACCCTGCCAATCCTGTAATGAGCGAGGTACCTTGGAATCTGGGATGTGCTGGCAAGAGAGTCATTTAGCTGTGATTGATACCACCTTATCAAATGGAAAGACCCCGATGTTATATACTGGTTATTATTATGGGAAAAGAATAAATTTTTGGTCAGGTGAACAACTCTACTAAAAGACGGTGCCCTGACATAACTGAGCGCTTGCTTGAACTCTCTGGAATGCTGCCCTCTCTATGTGGGTCCCCTCATATTCGGTGTAATGACATTGATATCATATTGCTTCCAATTTAAGATTACCTAAATTTAATACCCAACCACTTTTAAAATCCAGATTTTTACAGGAAACTCACTTAATAAGCAAGGATCAGTTCCGGCTGCAAAAAGACTGGACTGGCCAAATGTTCCATTCTAGCTTTACGAAGAAAACTAGAGGTGTGGGAATTCTCATACATAGAACTGTTCCATTTGTAGCATCAGATGTAGTATTGGATCCTGAAGGGAGATATGTAATGGTTATGGGAGACTTATCTAACTGTAAAATGATCTTGATAAATGTTTATGCACCTAATGTTGATGATAAGGAATTTATACAAAATTTGTTGGCATCCATTCCCAATCTGAACACTCATAAAGTTATAATGGCTGGGGATTTTAATTGTGTTATGAATCCACTTTTAGATAGGACCTCCTCCACAGGGGGAACGGCATCTAACACTGCAAAAATAATTACAAAGTTTATAACTGATCACAACTTATCAGACCCCTGGAGGTTTTTAAACCCAAATTCAAGAACATATTCTTTCTACTCACCAGTACATCATTGTTACTCAAGGATCGATTACTTCTTTATAGACAATAACTTCTTGCCTAAGATTAAATCTTGCAAATACGATGCTATTGTTATTTCTGACCATGCACCTATGATCTTGGAGCTAAAATTACTAAGCCCCATGCACTCACCCCGCAGATGGCGCCTCAACCCGCTTCTATTAGCTGATGAGAATTGTACTGAATTTATATCCAAACAAATCAAATTCTTTCTAGAGACAAATACATCCCCCGAGATCTCTGCAGGGATACTCTGGGAAACTCTTAAGGCCTTCTTAAGAGGACAGATTATCTCATATCTTTCCCACAGAAATAAATCCGAGGCCAAGAAAGTAGCAGATATAAAAAGCGAAATTACTAAAATAGATGAAGAACATGCCAGACTACCAAGCGAGACTCTACATAGGAGAAGGCAGGCTCTACATTCGGAATTAAACCTCTTGACAACTAAAGAAACTGAACAACTAATTTACAAATCCAGACATCATTACTATGAACATGGGGAGAAAGCTAATAAGCTTTTAGCTCAACAAATTCACAAGCAAGAAGTGCGCAACGCAATCTCGGTAATCACTAGTACGAACGGAGATAAAATCGTCGAACACCAAAATATAATGCACACTTTCAGAGACTACTATAAATCCCTATATACTACTGAGTTTAAGGAAGACAATACACAATCTAATGCATTTCTGGATACATTACAGATACCACAAATAGACGTTTTTAGTGCGGAGGAACTTGATAAACCTCTGATGCTACCAGAATTACTAGATGCTATAAAATCACTCCAAGGCGGGAAAGCAGCAGGCCCTGATGGTTACCCTGCAGAATTTTACAAGAAATTCTCCGCTCAGCTAGCCCCCCTCTTATTAGCAACATTTACAGAAGCCAGAGATAACCAATCTCTTCCACAAACCTTTCGCCAAGCACTAATCACTGTCTTTCCAAAACAAAATAAGGACTTATTACAATGTGCATCATACAGACCAATTTCACTTCTGAATAACGACGTTAAAATACTCTCTAAAATCTTAGCCAGAAGGGTGGAGAAAGTGCTCCCCTCGGTAATATCACAAGACCAAACTGGATTTATTAGGGGCCGGCACTTATCTTCCAATCTTCGACGCCTGTTTAATGTAATATACTCACCAACTAAATCAAACACCCCAGAAATATTATTATCATTAGATGCAGAAAAAGCATTCGACATGATTGAATGGAAATACCTTTTTACTATATTGGAGAAGTTTGGGTTTGGCCCAAACATCTGTGCATGGATTAAATTACTGTATACTAACCCAGAAGCTTCAGTTTGCATCAACAACATTTGCTCAGACTACTTTAAACTAGAACGTGGCACTAGACAAGGATGCCCCTTGTCACCGCTGCTGTTTGCGATTGCCATTGAACCACTGGCAATACATTGTCGAAATACTGATCAGATAAAGGGGATTAGCAGAGAAGGACTGGAACAGAAAATCTCATTATATGCAGATGACATGGTACTGTATATATCAGACCCAGAAAATTCTGTACCTGCAGTTTTAGCAGCACTCACAGAATTTCAAAAGATCTCTGGTCTCAGAATTAATCTGAATAAAAGTGTACTCTTTCCAGTGAACTCTCAAGCATATAATATTAGATTAGATACCCTACCTTTTATCATTGCAGAACAGTTTAAATACCTAGGGGTAAACATCACAAGTAAACATAAAGCTCTATATCAACAAAATTTCGCCGTTTGCATGGAAAAAATTAAACAAGACTTGCATAGATGGTCAACCCTTCATCTCACACTAGCTGGAAGAATTAACACTGTTAAGATTAATATTCTTCCTAAGCTCCTTTTTTTATTTCAAAACATCCCAATATACATTAATAAATCATTTTTTAGGCAATTAGATTCGACAATAACCTCATTTATTTGGAATTCAAAACATCCACGCATCAAAAGAGCGACCCTACAAAGACAAAAGGCAGAAGGCGGCATGGCTCTACCTAACTTCCAGTTTTATTACTGGGCAGCAAATATACAGGCGATAAGAACCTGGACACAAATAGAAGAACATACACAGGCTTGGTCCGCAATAGAATTAAATTCCTGCAGTACTTCTTTGTATTCCTTGCTCTGTGCTCCAATAAACACACGTTATCGGCAATACACTAATAACCCAATTGTGCTCCACTCACTTAGAATCTGGAACCAATGTAGAAAGTATTTTAAGACGGAGAAGCTTCTATCTGTGGCACCCCTGCAAGAGAACCACCTCTTTCAACCCTCACAAACATATGCAGTTTTTAATATTTGGAAAAAATTTGGAATTAACTTGCTTAGAGATCTTTATATAAACAACGTCTTTGCATCCTATGAACAATTACATTCCAAATTTAACATTCAAGCTACACATTTCTTTCACTATCTTCAAATCAGAAACTTTGTTAAACAAAACCTTCCAGATTTTCCTCATCTTGCACCCTCATCCATGCTGGAAAAAATATTGCTCAATCTCAAGGATTTAGACTCCATCTCTACAATATATAAAATCATTTTACAATCCCTCCCTTTTAAAGATCCAAGAGGACACTGGGAAAAAGATCTTTCAATTAATATATCAGAAAAGGAGTGGAAAGTAGCAATGCAGAGAATTCACTCGAGCTCCATATGCGCAAAGCATACAATTATACAACTCAAAATTATATATCGAGCACATCTGTCTCGACTAAAACTCTCCAAAATGTTCCCAGGGCATGATCCAACCTGCGAACGTTGTAACCAAGTCCCAGCCTCACTAGGTCACATGTTCTGGTCCTGCACCAAATTAACATTATTCTGGACAAACATTTTTAATTACCTTTCAGATAGCCTTGGACTTACAATCCCTCCAAACCCATTAACAGCTGTGTTTGGTGTTCTTCCAGATGGGTTTAAAGCGGAGGAAGACAAACAAATTGTGATTGCATTCACTACACTTTTGGCACGTAGACTTATTCTCATAAACTGGAAGAACCCAAACTCTCCTCTTTTAAGTCAGTGGGAAACCGATGTGTTATATTATTTGAAGTTGGAAAAAATCAAATACTCAGTCAGAGGATCCGTACAGACTTTTTTCAAAACATGGCAGGATCTAATCAGTAATATTTTAAAATAAGTTCAAAAGGCACAGAGAATTTATTAACTTAGGTATGTCTCCAAGCCTTAAATTTAACGCCGTTTGGTTTGCTCTCTCTCGCAGGGGTGGGGATCGATCTGTTCTTAATTTTTCTCTTTGTAAAAACTTGATTGCTTTGTATGGATTGTAATAAAATTAATAAAATAAAATCCAGATTTTTGAGGACAACAAAATCATGCTATGTACAATAAAATACAAGTAAATATATCAGTATAGCAAGACCTTTTTGTGGAATCACTTTTATGTGACAAGCCAATGCGCACAGAATGGCTTTCCTTTCACAAACCCAGATTAGCTTACTTCAGCATTATTGCCTTGTAGTTGGAAGGTGTTTGGACTTAACACTTGATAGTTTTAAAGATGCTAAGATTTGCATTGGTTGTGATGAGGATGGATAGGATTAGGAATGAGTACATTAGAGGGTCAGCTTAGGTTGGACGGTTTGGAGACAAAGTCAGAGAGGTGAGATTGCGTTTGTTTGGACATGTGCAGAGGAGAGATGCTGGGTATATTGGGAGAAGGATGCTAAGGATAAAACTGCCAGGCAAGAGGAAAATAAGAAAGCCTAAGAGAAAGTTTATGGATGTGGTGAGAGAGGACATGAAGGTGATGGGTGTAACAGAGCAAGATGAAGAGGACAGGATGATATCGAAAAAAGATGACCGGCTTGGCAACCCCAAACAGGAGCAGCTGAAAGAAAAAGAGTTCTTAATATGAAAAGCATGGCTTTCAAGATTTTTATAGTGTGACAATAAAAGTCCATGAATATAAGACCCACATCCCCCAATTTTCAGTAATTTTCAGTCATAGCCTTCATTTACATAATCTTACTCCTATGAAGTCGATCATCTAATGTGACATGCCTAACGACTGAGACCAACTAGTCTGCGACTGCCTAGGATAAAATCAAGTGTGTTGTTTTTTCTCATTAGTCAAAGGGGTAGACTTGTGTACACAGGAGAGCAGACAACCAAATGAACCAATGACTGCTCATCCAAACGTATCAATGCATAGAATGGAGTGATGAAGAATAAGGAATCTGCGTGTTTTAAACCTCACAAACAGAAGAGAGGCTTGTCTGTTTGATGTCTCGTATTTTACATACCATAAGAGAATGGACTATGATGTTTGCTGATGACATTGTGATCTGTAGCGAGAGTAGGGAACAGGTTGAGGAGATATGCTCTAGAGAGGAGAGGAATGAAGGTCAGTAGGAACAAGACAGAATACAGTACATGTGTGTGAATGAGAGGGGGGACAGTGGAATGGTGAGGATGCAGGGAGTAGAGTTGACGAAGGTGGATGAGTTTAAATACTTGGGATCAACAGTACAGAGTAATGGGGATTGTGGAAGAGAAGTGAAAAAGAGAGTGCAGGTAGGGTGGAATGGGTGGAGAAGAGTTTCAGTAGTGATTTGTGACAGACGGGTATCAGCAAGAGTGAAAGGGAAGATCTACAGGACGGTAGTGAGACCAGCTATGTTATATGGGTTGGAGACGGTGGCGCTGACCAGAAAGCAGGAGACAGAGCTGGAGGTAGCAGAGTTAAAGATGCTAAGATTTACATTGGGTGTGATGAGAATGGACAAGATTAGAAATGAGTACATTAGAGGGTCAGCTCAGGTTGGACGGTTAGGAGACAAAGTCAAGAGAGGTGAGATTGTGTTGGTTTGGACATGTGCAGAGGAGAGATGCTAATTATATTGGGAGAAGGATGCTAAGGATAGAGCTGCCAGGGAAGAGAAAAAAAGGAAGGCCTAAGCGAAGGTTTATGGATGTGGTAAGAGAGGACATGCAGGTGGTGGGTGTAACAGAGCAAGATGCAGAGGACAGAAAGATATGGAAGATGATGATCCGCTATGGCAACTACTAATGGGAGCAGCCGAAAAAAGAAGAACAGAATGGAAAAAAGAATTAAGGGGTGGAGATTGTTGCTGATCTCGCCTCAACTGTTAACCCTCTCTAAAGTGCCACTCCTTCAGGCAACACGGTATTGACTATCAGTAAAAAGGGCGAGCACAACTGCACTGGAATATAGGTGCTTGGTCAGTAAATGTGACATGGGCTGCAGTTTTCATTTGTGTAGTCTGTCATGGTACAGCAACAAGATCAGTTACTGCGATGAACAAGTGTGACATGCCCCACTCGTAACGTGACATTGGCATAAAATTGGCAGCAATGCATTATTTTAAGGGTACAAAAATGCCCCACAACCCTTCCCTTTTCATTTCTATTTCTTTTTTCAGCTTCAGTCCTGCTCTTCAGTGGCCCCCATGAATTATACAGACATCAATGAAGCAGTCTGCACTTTTCTACCTAAAGTTTAAAGCATTGAGACACAAAGTGAATTGATGCAAGTAAAACATCTGAATGGTGAATTGTTAATTCATTTTTTTATATATTTTATTTTCAGCAAAAAGTGAGAAGCGGATGACCAAAGATGGTTTCTTGATGTACCTCCAGTCTGAAGAAGGGCAAATCTTTAATCCTGCTCACAGCAGAGTCTACCAGGAGATGATGCACCCCCTCAGTCATTACTTCATCTCTTCTTCACACAACACCTACCTGGTGCAAGATCAGTTAAAAGGAGCCAGCAGCACAGAGGCTTATATCAGGTAGAGGCAGCATGCCCTCGTGTTGAATTGATGTTAATGTGGCAGATTACCTCCCCTCATGTTGACTTCATGGTAACGTAGCGCTATATCCCTTCTAATTAAAAGGAACAGCATAATAATGGCCACCTATCTGTTGATTATACCTCCTTGGTTTAGTTTATGGAGCACAGTGAGCTGCAACCTAGCCTGTTGGCATTGGGTGCTTGATATAAATGGTCCATAGATGGGCTGACTGTGCATCACAGTAATAAACTGGCAATATATCACCGGAAACAAAGTTAACCTCTAAATAAGCTGTAAACATAACATGATTTTCTAAAACCTTATTTGATATAACTTAGGATCGCAGTGTGCTGGAGTCTACCTTAATAACACTGGGCAGAAAGCAAGAAAAAGCCCTGCAATGGATTTCCGTTGATCACAGGGTCTGCTTATTCACTCTCAAAACTGGGCCAGTTTGGAATTGCCAGTTACCCAGAAAATGCTGGTTAAGTTATGTGGGAGGAAAGTGGGAGTGCCAGTATATAAAGGGAGAAGTGCAAACTCCAGAAAGACAATGATCAGGAAGCATTCTTGTTCAGGACACTTGATCCATGCAGCAGCAGCACTAAATGATGTTCCCTTAATACTATCTCAATAAAAACACTTTTGAAAACTCTCTTAAGTAATGCATAAACATAAAAGTGAATGCCTTAATAAACCATGGAATGTATCTGTGATTCCGGAAGGATTGCTCTAACATTAATTGTTGATCCTAAGTGTGATGCTGAGGTGTCATCCGTCGAATGACTGCACTCGGGTCCTAATCGGGGATCCTGAGTTGATTTGTCATGTTGTGGGTGCGGCAATGCGCTGTATCAGCGCGTGCTGCTAACCACCACCACCACCACCTAAACTGGCAAAGTGGTTGTGTGCCCTTCAGTGACCTGGCATCCCATCCTACTCTGTATGCCCACAACACACCAACTAACTAGTCATATTTATAGATGGATGGGTGGTTTAACTGACCAGCTAGTTATATTTGAAAATAGCAGCAGCCATAGCACTGACCCCTTCGAGACACCACTTTTAATAAGCGTGATAAGGTTCTTCGCACCATTACTGTCTGCTTCCTGTGTTTTAGCCTTTTCTGCACTCCTCTGCACACATCCACATCCATAATGATTCTGTTAACTCCATGGCATCTGCCATTCCACTGTGGTTTAGTTTTACCAGCAAACGTAAGCATTTTTGTTAGTTATAATTTTTACTAAGGTCATTTATAGTACCATCAAGGAAACCAGAGTGATTTCACATTTACCTAACTCTGAAAAGGATCCTTGTATTAGGTGAGGTGAGGTTAGGAGCACACGCTGATACAACGCATTGCTGCACCCACCACAGAACAAACAACTCAGGATCCAGATTAGTTCCAATTCAGTCACCAACCCCCAAGTTTTTCCCTGTATGTTGGAGGGCCTACATGCAGGGCTGGATGCAGATTAATACCCAGGACGGAGCAATTGCAGCTTAAGGGCCTTGCTCAAGGGCCCAACAGAGCAAAGACCCTTTTGGCATTTACGGGATTCAAACCAGCAACCTTCCGATTGCCAGTGCAGATCCCTAGCCTCAGAGCCACCACTTTGCCCGCGATCCTTGCATGATAACATTTTATTCTTTGTTGAATTAATTTTGCATCCATCTACTTGTTGAACCTTGAACATCCACTTCTTTTAGTTTGTTCACAAGCTTCACATGTGAGATGTTATCCAAAGCTTTTTGAAACTGAAAATAAAGATAAATAAATTTTTATGCAAATCATATAATTCTGACTAAAACTGAATCATGATTTCCTCCATCGAAACTTCTCTAAACCCACATACAATTTGCTCCAGAATGCATCCAAACTAAAAGTCAAATATTAAATTTATTAGCATTCTGCACATTAAATACTGTACATGAGATGAAGTCTGATAATTGGACATTCTGCCTCAAGCTTTAAGGGCATCTTGAATTGACCAAATTTCTCTAGTTGGGCTAAAATATGCTGCAATATTTTCATGTAATAAGAATTGTAGTCACTGCCCCTCCTTACTGTCCTCATAGTCTTCAACACTGCATTACACATGTAGGTAATACAACTTTGAAGTTTGAAGTCCATGAATTTAGATTTTAAAACCTTGTTTCTCACGAATACGATAGATAGCCTTTGTGTATCATTAGTTTTATTTCACATGTGTTGTTCAGTGTCTTTTGTCTTAAAAGAAGTGTGAACATTTTACCAATTTATGTTCTTTCAGAGCCCTGACCAGAGGTTGCCGTTGTGTGGAACTGGACTGCTGGGATGGACCAAATGGAGAGCCAGTGATTTACCATGGATACACCCTCACCTCCAAAATCCTCTTCAAAGATGTCATTACGACTGTCAAGGAATACGCCTTCAAGGTGAGGACTAGCTAATAAGCATGTTGTAGACACTGGGGCTCTTATAAAGCTTTACCTGCAACTCTATGCTTCATTTGAGGCTCTTTGTTAAAATCTTAAATGATAACTTGCAAAATGTAGTTAAACCTTTAATATATCAACATAATATGTGGAACTGAGGGGCTGCAATTTATTCTAATGTAGGAGCATTGGTTTGTGTCAAAAAACTTCTATTCTTCCTCTTCATCTTTTCCCACTTTCATCTTCTTCTTCTTCTTTTGCCTGCTCCCGTTAGGGGTTGCCACAGCGGATCATCTTCTTCTATATCTTTCTGTTCTCTGCATCATGTTCTGTTACACCCATCACCTGCATGTCCTCTCTCACCACATCCATAAACCTTCGCTTAGGCCTTCCTCTTTTCCTCTTCCCTGGCAGCTCTATCCTTAGCATCCTTCTCCCAATATACTCAGCATCTCTCCTCTGCACATGTCCAAACCAACGCAATCTCACCTCTCTGACTTTGTCTCCCAACCATCCAGCTTGAGCTGACCCTCTAATGTACTCATTTCTAATCCTATCCATCCTCGTCACACCCAATGCAAATCTTAGCATCTTTAACTCTGCCACCTCCATCTCTGTCTCCTGCTTTTTGGTCAGTACCACTGTCTCCAACCCATATAACATAGCTGGTCTCACTACCGTCCTGTAGACCTTCCCTTTCACTCTTGCTGATACCGTCTGTCACAAATTACTCCTGACACTCTTCTCCACCCATTCCACCCTGCCAGCACTCTCTTCTTCACCTCTCTTCCACAATCCCCATTCCTCTGTACTGTTGATCCCAAGTATTTAAACTCCTCCACCTTCGCCAACTCTGCTCCCTGCATCCTCACCATTCCACTGACCTCCCTCTCATTTACACACAATGTATTCTGTCTTGTTCCTACTGACCTTCATTCCTCTCCTCTCTAGAGCATATCTCCACCTCTCCAGGGTCTCCTCAACCTGCTCCCTACTATCGCTACAGATCACAATGTCATCAGCAAACATCATAGTCCAGGGGACTCCTGTCTAATCTCGTCTGTCAACCTGTCCATCACCGTTGCAAATAAGAAAGGGCTCAGAGCTGATCCCTGATGTAATCCCACCTCCACGTTGAATGCATCCATCGCTCCTACCACAGACCTCACCACTATCACACTTCCCTTGTACATATCCTGTACAACTCTTACGTACTTCTCTGCCACTCCCGACTTCCACATACAATACCACAGTTCCTCATGTGGCACCCTGTCATATGCTTTCTCCAGGTCCACAAAGATGCAATGCAACTCCTTCTGGCCTTCTCTAAACTTCTCCATCAACATCCTCAGAGCAAACATTGCATCTGTGGCGCTCTTTCTTGGCATGAAACCATACTGCTGCTCACTAATCATCACCTCACTTCTTAACCTAGCTTCCACTACTCTTTCCCATAACTTCATGCTGTAGCTCATCAATTTTATTCCCCTGTAGTTACTGCAGTCCTGCACATCCCCCTTATTCTTAAATATTGGCACCAGTACACTTCTTCTCCACTCCTCAGGCATCCTCTCACTTTCCAAGATTCCATTAAACAATCTGGTTAAAAACTCCACTGCCATTTCTCCTAAACACCTCCATGCTTCCATAGGTATGTCATCTGGACCAACGGCCTTTCCATTTTTCATCCTCTTCATAGCTGTCCTTACTTTCCTTGCTAATCCGTTGCACTTCCTGATTCACTATCTCCACATCATCCAACCTCTTCTCTCTCTCGTTCTCTTCATTCATCAGCCTCTCAAAGTACTCTTTCCGTCTGCTCAATACACTCTCCTCGCTTGTGAGTATGTTTCCATCTTTGTCCTTTGTCACCCTAACCACCTGCACATCTTTCCCAGCTCGGTCCCTCTGTCTAGTCAATTGGTACAGGTCCTTTTCTCCCTCCTTAGTGTCTAACCTCTCATACAATTCATCATACGTCTTTTCTTTAGCCTTTGCCACCTCTCTCTTCACCTTGTGCCTTATCTCTTTGTACTCTTGTCTACTTTCTGCATCTCTCTGACTATCCCACTTCTTCTTTGCCATCCTCTTCCTCTGTATACTCTCCTGTATTTCCTCATTCCACCATAAGGTTTCCTTTTTCTCCTTCCTCTTTCCAGATGTCACACCAAGCACCCTTCTTGCTGTCACCCTTACTACATCTGCTTTAGTTTCCCAGCTGTCTGGTAATTCTTCACAGCCAACCACTGCCTGTCTCACCTACTCCCTAAACTCAACCTTGCATTCTTCCTTTTTCAACTTCCACCATTTGATCATTGGCTCTGCCCTCACTCTCGTCCTCTTCTTGATCTCCAACATCATCCTACAGACCACCATCCTGTGCTGCTTAACAACACTTTCCCCTGCCACCACTTTGCAGTCTTCAATCTCCTTCAGATTGACTCTTCTGCATAGGATGTAATCTACCTGTGCGCATCATCCTCCCTCTTCTTAAAATACGTATTCACCACAGCCATGTCCATCCTTTTGGCAAAATCCACTATCCTCTTACCTTCTTCATTCCTCTCCTTGACACCATACCTACCCATCACCTCCTCATCTCCACTGTCCCCTTCACCAACATGCCCATTGAAATCCGCTCCAATCACCACTTTCTGTCTCTTTGGTACACTGTTTATCACTTCATTAAACTCACTCCAAAAATCTTCTTTCTCACCCATTGCGCACCCAACGTGTGGGGCATGTGCACTAACAACATTCATCATCACATCTCCAATTTCCAGCTTCATAATCATTAACCTGCCTGACACTCGTTTCACCTCCAAAACACTCTTGACATACTGTTCCTTCAGAATAACTCCTACCCCATTTCTCCTCCCATCCACACCATGATAGAACAATTTGAATCCATCTCTGATCCACTTGGCCTTACTCCCCTTCCATTTAGTCTCTTGCACGCACAATATATCAATCTTCCTTCTCTCCATCATATCGGCTAACTCTCTCTCCTTACCAGTCATACTTACAAAGTTCCTACTTATACTCAAAGTTCCTACCCTCAGTTCCACTCTCTTTACTTTCCTCCAGTCCTCCTGCCTCCTGACACGTCTCCCCCCTCTTCTTCTCCTTCTTCTTCTTCTTCAGCCAACAGTAGCCCAATTTCCGCCAGCACCCTGTTGACTAACAGTACTTGAGGCGGTCGTTGTTAACCCGGGGCTCGACCGATCCGGTATGGAAATTTGTATTGTTGTCCGCATATTGATTTGTCAAAATTTTACACCGGATGCCCTTCCTGATGTAACCCTCCCTATTTATCCGGGCTTGGGACCGGCACAAAGAAACACACTGATTTGTGCATCCCCTGTGGCTGGGTTTTTTCCCACTTTTATGTCTACTGTTTATTAATTTCAAGCTGCTTTGACTGTAAGCCATTCTCATCTCCCCCAGAGCTCGCCATACCCGGTGATCCTATCACTGGAAAACCACTGTACCCTGGAGCAACAGAAGGTGATGGCACGGCATCTTCGCGAGATACTGGGCGACATGCTGCAAACTACACCAGTCAGTAGCAAAGACTCTTCAGATCTGCCTTCACCTGAGGTAAGAATCGTTCTCTGCCAGGCCAACAGTCCTATTTAAGGCCTTGCCTACCCAGCACTGTCACTTTTTTCCCCCATCTCTGTGCAGGACCGTTCGCGCACATACCACGAAATTATTCAGGATCAGATTTTATCTGTTATCTATAAGGCTGCTAAGCAGTTGCTGCTGACAACTGCATGAGCATACCTGTTGTCTGTTCATTTACCTGAAGTCTGAAGTGTCATTTATTTTATATTATCTGAGGAAAAATTAAGTATTGGCAATTTGAAAAATTCATAGTAACTGAAACTGATGGAAACTGGCACACTACAACATGTTCACGTTGGGGTAGCGCAAACATGCACAGTGCAGCTATGCTCTGCCATTAATCTTGTTGAAGCCATGGTCAAATCAACATGGATGCTCCACTTTGAGGTTTCATCATTGTTGAACAATGTTCTATAGTGAGATTTTCTTTGGGCAGAGGCAGTAAAAACCTGTTGAGATTCTGCTTGTGCAGATCAGTAAGATGTTTAGGTACCCATCACTATGGCATGTGTAGATCCATAGCTGATACTCAAATCTGTAGCAACAGTGGACAGTGTAATGCGCCAGACTTCTCTGGTGAACGCTGGACATGTCAACGTGGGCTTGTGTGCCCAGTGTTGATGGTTGACCAGATCGAGCTTCATCCATTACACTTACTCTTCCTGTTCTAAACCTTTCTGCCCATTCATAAACTTTTTGTTGAGTCATGTTTCTTTCAGTTCTGTGCTGAGCCAACATCCTAGTTTTGCCTCTGATATATGCATTTTTCATGTCCATATTTCACAAAAAAACATAGCAACCCTTGAGAAAGTCCAGAGAAGAGCACCTAGACTGATTCCAGGACTAAGAGGTATAAGCTATGAGGAAAGACTGAGGTGAGATGATCAAAGTGTCTAAAATTATGAAGGCAGCTAGTACATTGGATCCCAGGGGGTGGGCAAGCGAAGCAAGCAGGCAAAGCCCCCTAGTACACATAATAACACTTGTAGTACACATAATAACACATGTAAGTGCATTTAGAAGTGAAGCCAGGAAGCACTTCTTTATGCAATGAGTTGTGGGAATCTGGAGCAATGTACCAAGACATGTAGTTGAATCAGAAACCTTAACAACCTTTAAGAAGAACCTGGATGAGATATTGGGACAGCTTAAATTAGCTAAACCAACAAGGCTGATGGACTGAACGTAATACTTTTGTTTGTCAAATTTCTACCAAATAGTGTAGTACAGTAGGACTTTAGGGACCTTCAAAACTCATATTTTGGACAATCTAGATAATAAAGATTGATGAATGACCTGTTCTCATCATAGTATGTTCATTACCTGGGAGTCTTTAAGTGGCACTCAGCCTGGTTTAGCTTCAGTTGTACCAGAGCTCTTGTAAGACTTTCACTACAGAATATTGCATGCTGGAATTCATACAACAGCTTTCATTCCAGGAAGTCACAATATATCATTTGTGGACTAATCAATGGCTCATGCTGTTAGAACTGCTTAGCAACTTGCTCTTTTTACTGACATTGAAAAATATGCAGCTTTCTATGTGTAACAAAGGCCATGGTGGTTTGAGGCACCTCCCTGGATTGTTTAGAGTGCCTGGAGTGAAATGCTGACAGGCCATTCTAATGTGTCTCACTGATGTTGACATCTAACAAAAACAAAAGCTTCCTAGAGCTGAATAACAAACGGTAGGGGCGCATATGCAGAAGGGTTGCGTAATGCTGTAATCATGAAAAGGAAGTGACGTGTGAATTAAGACTTCTGTCTTCTCTTGGCAAAGATGTCGCTGCCAATAAATGTGTCATGCATACCCGGGAGCTGAGAGCCATTTATAGAGAGGAGACGCATCTCTGTTGTAATGAGATGTCTGCTGTTTATGCCCTCAACTCCTATTTGGCATTGTGGCGGCAGCTAAAGGAAAAATGAAATCTGGGCCATGTGATGTCGTTGCTCCCAGTATGGTAGAGAACGTTTTTATAATTTCATGATTTCCATCCCTTTTTTTTTAACCGCTCATTATGATTGGGATCATAGGAAGCCTAGTTTACAAAGCCTTAAATAATCCTCGCTCCATGTTACATATCGGAATGTCTAACACCTTATATTCCAAATCGTAATCTTAGATCCTCAATGTCTGCTTAGAATTCCAAGAGCAAAACTTAAAATAAGTGGTGAGTCGGCCTTCTGCTGTTATGCACCTAAAATCTGGAATAGCCTGCTAATAGGAATTTGCCAGGCTGATACGGTGTAGCACTTTAAAACACTGCTGAAAACATATTACTTTAACATGGCCTTCTCATAACTTCACTTTAATTTAATCCTGATACTCTGTATATTCAATTCATTATAATAACTATTTATGGTGGCTCTAAAATCTGTACTGAGCCCTACTCTCTCTTCTGTTTCTTTTCTTGGTTTTCTGTGGTGGCGACCTGCGCCACCACCACCTAATCAAGGCACCGTGATGTTCCTATATTGATGGATTAAAAGCCAGAAGTCTACATGACCATCATCATATTCAAGTCCTTCCATGAGAACCCTAAATACAATGATGGTTCTGTTTCATTTATGTTAGGTAGAATGCCCAGAGGGGGTTGGAACCCCTGCAGATTTTATTTTTTTTTCAGCCGTCTGGAGTTTTTTTTGTTTTTTCTGTCCTCCCTGGCCATCGGACCTTACTCTTATTCCATGTTAATTAGTGTTGTCTTATTTTTATGCTTATTTTGTCTTTTATTTCTCTTTTCTTAATCATGTAAAGCACATTGAGCTACATTATTTGTATGAAAATGTGCTATATAAATGTTGTTGTTGTAATCTAGTAAAAACAGGGACAATTGCACACATAGTAGGGGCATAAGTTAGTATGACCTGAAAACAGACCTCTAGAGAAGGCATCCAATTAATGCTGAGGAGAACATGCACATTTCACCCAGCACTACTTCTCTATAGAACAGCCTCTGAATCGAACGAGGATCCAGACATCATGAGGCAGGCAACCCTACTTGCTCACCATACCAGTTGGTTACATATTTTCAGCAGTATAATTAATTTCTTACCAGCTTAGCTGAAGTTCTTAATGGTTGATTTGAAATTCTAACAAGCATTTGCAGGCCTTTTGCATGCTATGGTTCTGCTTCCACCTTTCATGATCTAGGCCTGCACTGCACTGCTCCTGTAGTTGAGTGGACCATTGTCATGAAAATCACCAGGGGCCTCGGATATAAATGGTGTGTAGATACAAAAATGTTGTGATTGCTCATTTCCATACTCACATCAAGATGTATAAAAACTAAACTTGGCGTAACACCATGCACATTTTCACGACGGCCTCAGACCATGCATAGACACATTTCTGCTCGGTTTTGTTAATGGGCGGCACCCAGTGTCAAAGCAGTTCTACTCCTTATGTGTGATTTGCCTTTCTTTTTTATATTCTCATCAATGACACATGCGTTATCAAATATACTGAAATTAAATGTATATCGTTTACAAATTTAAAACACTTCATTGTAATAATTCTCTTAAGAACATAATGGTGCATGGAATGGCCATACTGTTTCATCTACCATGGCTGCTTTAGCATTGTTGGAAGACATCGCAAATGTAAGAATCGAAAGAGTGCGCATTTAGGGATTATGCTGATTTCTTGTCCCATGATGATGACTGACTTGTAAGTCGATTTAGATTTCCAAGAGCTATCCTCTTGGAACTGTGTGCTGAACTGGGGCTGGCTTTGCAAAGGCCAACTTTGAGGAATTGTGCTTTACCTGCTCCTTTCCAAGTTCTGTCCACAATCTGTTTTTTAGCCACAGGAGCTTTTCAACGTGAAGTGGCTGACTGATCAGGTATTTCCCAGTCATCCCTGAGTCACACCATGCCAGCTGTATGGGATGGTATTATTTACTTGTCATCCAGATATATTAAGATTTCCTGACACTGTGATTGAACAGGTGGACATCAAAGCAGCAATCGACTGCATGCACATCACTATAACGGCACCTTCAGAGGTTGAATTTGCACATGTAAATAGAAAGCATTTCCACTCTTACTAGTTTGCAAATTATGTGTGATATGAAAATGAGTCTTGTTAATATTGTGGCGAGATATACAAGTGTCTTGCCAATAATTGCAGCAGCTTGTTCCTCAAATGGTTTGAGACCCGGAATTTTGCGACCTCTTCTAATGTTGTTGACTCTCAGATGGTGGGCCACAATTCACCTTTTCACGACGACTTTGATATCTGACCACTTCTTTTTTATTTCAGGTGCTGTGTGACTTTCTGAACTTGAACTTTTAAATGCCTCCAACATGCTATGCCACTCTTATCAGTTTCCTTTTGTTGCTTTTGTATCACTGCCACCAAATAGTATGTTTTTCCTTACCTGCACTTCACTAAGCAGGACCTCCATTTCGCGCTTGCTGAAATTTTTTACACATGCTTTTTCCATTGTCTTTTAACAAAATACTGAATGGAAGGGGCATATTAATTTGTATATTCAAATATGCAAAATTCTGGGAGGAGTTGGAGTGGGGCTTGTATGCTCATACATGTGTGTTAAAATTCACATTGAATGGTTTATAAAGGGAAAGGGAAACTTTGCTTATGCACGGTTTTATGCATCTGAATTTCTAGTTTTGTCCGTGTTTTAGTGTGAATTCTACACACATGTTCATACATATGAGGTCCCTGGTGGTGATTTGAACACATCTAAGGCCAATGAGCCATTAACTCCTGAACTAGGTGGTGAGGTGATGTGGAGACTTCCTGTTGGAAAGAAGAGAATTTAGAATAGTGTGTGAGTTAAAAGGGTATAAGAGGCCAAAAGACAGAAATGTTTAGTACAGTACTTTGAGGTGCGCAAATGAGGTTTACAACCCCCATAAAGTTGAGGCCAAGGAGGACATTTGTTGTTTTGTTACTTGTACTTTTGTGTTCTCCATTTGTTTGTCTCCAATCTGACATTTTTTTGTACATTTTATCCTTACTGGCGTCATTCAGTTTGTTAAAGGCTGCTTCTGAAACAGCTATTGTGTTTCAAGAAGAGCTTGCTTAGGGTTCAAATATCTTTTTACATCTTTTATTAATTTTTTACGTTAACATTGTTGATTATTTAGTTTCTTTATGCATTTTTCTTTTTCCATGTGTCATGTGTTTTGTGGGCGGTCCACCAAGAGGCAGGGCCACCTGCCCATCACCATCAGGGAACCACCCTCAGCAAACCCACAGTCCCTTGTGGTTCATTGAATGTCCTGGTGTTGGTAGGCGTTTTTTGTGTCTTTTCTGGATTTTTCACCACAGTGCTTTGTGTTTGGTCCATTCGTAGGATTTCATATTGGCATTGTTTTAAGCTTCATTGTTGCAGAGCATTTTTGTAAAAGTAAGTCTTTTTTAGATTCTGTGTTTTCCCTGCCATTGCTAGCCGGTGTTTGATAGCTCCCATCCAGTGGGTATTTTGAGATGTCTTTGTTAAGGAACTCTCTAGTTTATGACAACAACCTCCTTTTAAATTTGGAATACAGGCAGGTCAGGTGTCTTCTTTAAGATCACCCAGTGGTCTACATGTTTGCACTTTTCATTCTTTTACTTTCCAGACTCAAAGGAGACAATAAAATAGATGAAGCCGACAAACTTTAAATACCCTGGAAATTCCCAAGGCGACTTTTATGCTGGTCATTCCTGTGAAAAATAAAGAGGGTGGTGTGGTATAACATAAAAAATATTTGACTGTTTTAATTTACCTAAATTCAAAAATTTAACACTCTGTCCAAAAACCAGTAAACAGACCTATAGATGGAAAAAATATTTACAAGACTTCTCACAAAAACTGCTGATCATAACAAAGATTACTTTGATAGATAGATAGATAGATAGATAGATAGATAGATAGATAGATAGATAGGTAGATAGAAACTTTAGGTGAGGAAATTCACATACTTCAGCAGCAGCATACTGATAAAAAACAATAAAAAACAATATTGAATTAAAGAGTGATAAAAATGCAGGTAAAACAGACAGTAACTTTGTATAATGTTAACTTTTAACGTTTACCCCCCCGGGTGGAATTGAAGAGTCGCATATTGTGGGGGAGGAACGATCTCCTCAGTTTGTCAGTGGAGCAGGAAGGTGACAGCAGTCTGTTGCTGAAGCTGCTCCTCTGCCTGGAGATGATCCTGTTCAGTGGATGGAGTGGATTCTCCATGATTGACAGGAGCCTGCTCAGCGCCCGTCGCTCTGCCACAGATGTCAAACTGTCCAGCTCCATGCCTACACTAGAGCCTGCCTTCCTCACCAATTTGTCCAGGTGTGAGGCGTCCTTTATGCTGCCTCCCCAGCATAATTGGGTTGACCATGCCCATGTCACGGTTAGCCTATCACAGCTCTTGACCCGGACCTTCACAAGGCTAATTGACATCCTGCTTGAACCAAAGTTTCAGATCCATTCATAATCCAAGTGTATTTTGTGTTTCCCGAGTCCTTGCTCGTTTCCCTCTGGAGGACACTTGATTTCCTCCAGCATCCCACATTCTGTATGTGTGTAAATTGGCCCAAGTGTTGATGTGAGTGTGCCCTGTGATGGGGATGGCTCCTTCCTTGTGCCAGATGCAGCTGTTAGCCAATGGGTACTGGGAAATGAAGGGTCAGATAATGGATAGCCTGGCCCCAAAACTTACTAGGGGGCAGCAAAGCCCGAGTTATACAGGAATTATATTTAATACAGTGATACTTGAAACATGAGCTGTGATTTACAGATATAAACATTGTAGAAAACCTTAAATAGATAGGTTACTGTGTGAAGTCACCATGAATAATAATAAGGAAAATTTTCTTTGTGCAGAAATGTAAGCAAGCTCTGAAAAGCTAGCCGTCTGTCTCTGAAGGAAAATTTGTAACCTGACTCTGGTGTGCTACTCTATTTTCATATGTGCTACTACAGATGCTGGTGCAGCACTGTGTGGGCTGAAAATGTAGATGCTAACTGTTGAAGTGGAACCGCTCTTAAGTAAGATGATAGCAGAAAGTGAAGGCCCATACATCTGAATATTCTGCAGAGTGCTTACTTCTAGTATTTACAACACTGAGGTGAATGACAAGAAATAAGAGACTGTCTGCCTGTCCAATGGCTTAGCTAACACTAAATGTGTTTACATGCACACGATAAAATTAGGATAAGGTGAGTAACCCGGTTGAGACAGAAACTTGGTTTCTTACAAACCTGTTTACTTGCAAGAGTCCTCTTAAGGAATTCTCCATTGGCAAAACACTCCAGCGTCATAAAAGTGTGATAAAAAAGATTAAACACCATCAATGGCCGCTCTAAATCCGAATACAAGCATGAAGACTGTCTCCTGAATAGCGTAGTGAACGTTACTTTTATTAGTAACTGTTAACATTACTCATTATTTACAAAAAATTAAATACATTATATAGTTACTTAATATAAAATGTAATGTATCGCAAGTAGTGTTTCTTTTTTTCTTTTTTATTAAAAAGTATATTTAACTGGTCAGCATTTGATATTAAATCCTAAGCCCACATATATACCTTCATGAAACTGACCAGAAACACAGCCAAATGTGGTCATTTTCTTGGGTTTTATAAATTCATTTAGTCCTTCATGTGCTGTGTAGTAAATAACATCCATCTCCTTTTTACAGCTCCGATCTGAACCCCTGAATTTTTTTTTTTAATTTTATGGATTTTATTGTAATCATTCCATACAAATAGATCAATATTTACAAAAATGGGATTGAAAACAAATCAACCCCCACCCATGAGTAAAAGTTAATAAAAATAAGTAAATCGATGAGCTTAATAAGTGGATTAAGATAAATGGAGAAGAAAAAGAAATGATGAGAGAATCTGCTTCCTCTGTGCTTTAAGAGCTTATTCTAAAATGTTATTGATTAGATCCTGCCAGATTTTGAAAACGTTCTGCACAGAATCCTCTAAGTGCGAATTAGATTTTTTTCCAGTTTCAAATAGTAGATAACATCAGTTACCCACTGTCTTACAATAGAAGAGTTAGGATTCTTCCAGTTGAGCAAGATAAGTCTGCGCGCCAATAGTGAAGTAAAGGCAATCACAGTTTGTTTGTCCTTCTCCACTTTAAGCCCATCTGGGGGTCCACCAAACACAGCTGTTAGTGGGTTAGGAGGGATTGTGACACCAAGGCTGTCTGAAAGGCATTTAAAGATTTTGGTCCAGAATGATGTTAATTTGGTGCAGACCCAAAACATGTGACCCAGTGAGGCTGGAACTTGATTGCAGCGTTCGCAGGTTGTATCTTGCCCTGGAAACATTTTGGACAATTTTAAACGAGACAGATGTGCTTGATATATAATTTTGAGTTGATTAATTGTACGCTTTGCACATACAGTATGGAGCTCGAGTGCATTGTCTGCATTGCTACCTTCCACTCCTTTTCTGAGATATTAAGTAAGAGATCCTTTTCCCAGTGTCCTCTTGGATCTTTGAAAGGGAGGGGCTGTAAAATGTTTTTATATATTGCAGAAATGCTGTCCGAGTCCTCGAAACTGAGTAATATTTTTTCTAGCATAGAGGGAGGTGGGAGGTGAGGAAAATTGGGCAGGTTCTGTTTAACAAAGTTTCTAAATTGAAGATAGGGAAAGAAATGTGTTACTGGAAAGTTAAATTTGGAATGTAATTGTTCATAGGATGCAAAGACATTGTCTATATACAGATCTCTAAGTGATTTAATCCCAATTGTTTTCCAGATATTAAAAACTGCATATGTTTGTGAGGGTTGAAAAAGCTGGTTCTCATGCAGAGGTGCCACAGATAAAAGCTTCTCTATCTTAAAATGCTTCCTACATTGGTTCCATATTCTGAGTGAGTGAAGCACAATTGGATTGTTAGTATATTGGCGATAATTTGCATTTATAGGGGCACAAAGCAGGGACTATAAAGAAGTACTGCAGGATTTTATTTCTATTGCGGACCAAGCCTGTTTATGTTCATCTATTTGTGTCCAGGTTTTGGATGTTTTGAATTCCAAATAAATGAGGTTATGGTTGAATCTATCTAATTTCTTAAAAATTGATCTATTGATGTATATTGGAATGTTTTGAAATAAAAAGAGAAGCTCAGGAAGAATATTCATCTTAACAATGTTAATTCTTCCAGCTAAAGTGAGATGAAGGGTTGACTATTTATGCAAGTCTTGCTTAATTTTTTCCATACAGATGGTGAAATTCTGTTGATAAAGTGCTTTATGTTTACTTGTGATGTTTACCCTTAGGTATTTAAACTGATCTGCAATGATAAAAGGGAAGCTCTCCAATCTGATATTGTATGCTTGAGAATTCACTGGGAAGAGCACAATTTTAGTCAAATTAATTCTGAGACCAGAAATCTTTTGAAATTCTGTAAGTGCTGTTAGGACTGCAGGCAGAGTATTTTGTGGGTCTGATATATACAGTAGCATATCATCTCCATATAGAGAACTCCTGAATATTCACAGTACGTACACTAACCATTGTGCCACCAGATCACACTGTTTCAACATGTCTGTAGCAAATAGATAATATTGTTAATTGCTGCCCCCCTCTGCTAGGCATTGATCCTGCTATCTAATGACTTGCCTCTTCATGAAGTTTTAATGGAACAATCTGTTGCTATGATCTCAAGTGCAATTAATATCATAAGCATCTGTCATATTATCTTACATGATATGATACTCAGTTGTGTTCTGTTTTTTTTTTGCATTACTTATGTGAAGTCCTTTTATGGAATTGTTTATTGTATTATTCCCTTCTAAAGCTCGTGTCTGATAATCTGTAGGCCTTATATCTGTAACTTAACCTTGCACACACTTGCCATTTCATATATCCTGTTACAGTAAACTGATGTTTAGATTTATCTGTTTTCTTGCAGAAGCTAAAGGGAAAGATCTTAATAAAAGGCAAGAAACTTTCAAAATTAGAGCATAACCAAGGGAGCAACATTACGCATGATGTGGAGACCGTGTCTGAAGAGGATGAAGCTGCAGAAATTGAAGATGAAAGTGTCAAGAGTCAAGTTAGAAAGAACTCTAAGGCAGGAGGGCATTTTGTACTCTTTTCAATGTTTCAATGCCATGTATTTTGAGCTTTACGCAGTATTTCAGTGTAAACATTTTTTTTTTGGTTTTTTCTCTTCTGCAGAATACCAAACTGAAATTGGCTCACGAGCTCTCGGATGTTGTGGTCTACTGCAGGAGTGTCCACTTTCCTGGCTTTGACAATGCCAAGAAGAATCAGACCTCCTTTGACATATCATCATTTGTAGAAAGCAAAGCACTGAAGCTAGTTCAAGACTCAGGTATTCGCACACTCCTGCACCATGTCAAATATTATCTTTATATATTGTTGAGGAAACACAGAAATCCAGAAAAGAAATGTTAGATAACAACCGAGTCATCCCATTTAATAACTGAGGGTCTGGCAAAAAAAATGGGGAAGGGAGGAAGTGGCAAAAAAACAGAAACAAAATCACAAACAGGCTAAAATGCCATTCAAGCAAGGGTAATCAAGCACCGTTCGGTGGTCTGCTCTTCCCAAAGTGAGACCCCTCCTTCTGGGAGCATCCCGGCGTTTAGTCCCAGGACCAGAAGGGCTAGAGTCAGTCGCCCTCATTGGGCATTTTCTCGAAGCTGTGAGTGGGAAAACAATACCATCAGCAATAGCAATCCCATTTTCCTGAGTGGTAGTGCTTACCTCTGACAAACGCAGAAGGTGACTCTCTGATGCCCCATGCATGACAATATATATTACACTGGGGCTGTGCCCCCTGCTCGCTTTGCTTGGCCAACCCCCTACCCTGCCCCAGGGCGCGCTGCATGCCAGCTACTTGACGTCTCTGCTGCTCGCATTGTGAAGGGGGCTGAATGCACGCTAAGGAGATGCGGTCGGATCAGCTGCTGGCTTGCTGCTGCCACCAAGCTGCGTGTTCTGTTTGTCGTGCCGCGCGTCAATCATTTAAAAAGCCTGTGCAGCAGCTGTCCTTTTGTCTCACTGCCTTGTCTCGCAGGATGTTAAAGTGTCTCCGAGAAAATCACGTATCGTCTACTTCCAAGATTTTGATAAACTTTTTCAAAACCTGGCAGGATCTAATCAATAACATTTTAGGATAAGCATTTAAATCAAGGAAACGGACACTCTTCCCTTTTTTATTCTATTTATATTTATTTATTTTTCCTGCTATTAAGGTTTTACTCTGTTGGCCTAGCCCTCTTTCTTATGGGGGGAGGGAGTTGATTTGATTCAAATCTAGTTTTGTAAAACTTGATTTGCTTGTATGGAATGTTTTTTGATTTTAAATAAATTCAAGAAAATGTTATAAAACAAAAAAAAAAACTAGATTTCCATTAGCATGAACTTCTGGTTGTATCTCTTCTCATTAGCCAATGACTTCTTGATTCACAACACGAGACAACTAAGCAGAATCTATCCTGCCGGCAAGAGGACGGACTCCTCAAATTACAATCCAGTAGATTTGTGGATTGCAGGCTGCCAGATAGGTAAGCTCTCTTGTTAAAGATGAATTCTGTATATGAATTCTGTATTTTTGTTTGGGTTATCATCCAAGATCCCATTAACAAACACTGCATTGAAAAAGTATTCTGACCTCTGTCATTTTTCAACATTTTGCTTCATTTAAATTATTTTTTTACCTCATCAAGCAGCACTCAACACCCAGAATGACAAAGAGAAGCAGGATTTTAGAAATAATGGCAAATGTATTGAAAATAAAAAAGTTAAATGAAATATCACATTGACACAGGTATTCAGACCCCTTTACTCATTACTTATATGAGGCCCTTTTGGCAGAAATTTACAGCCTGGAGTCTTCTTGGGTATAAAACGATAAGCTGTACACTCCGGGATTTGGGGATTTTTGTGCTATTTTTCTCCACAGATCATCTCAAGCTGGATGGAAACCATCAGTGAACAACTATTTTCAGGTCTCTTCAGAGATGTTTGATAGAATTTAAGTCCGGGTTCTGGCTGGGGCATATAAGGACATGCCCAGAGTTGTCCCTAAGCTACTCCTGTGTTGTCTTTGCTTTGTGCTTAGAGCGATGGTCCTGTTGGAAGATGGATCTTTGGCCCATTGTAAGGTTTTGAACACTCTGGAGTAGGTTTTTTTTAAGGATATCTTTGTACCTTACTCCACTCATCTTTCCCTTGACCCTGATTAGTCTCCTAGTCCTCAATCCACAGCATGATGGTCCCACTGTCTTGCTTCACCATTGGAATGTATTACAAAAGTCATGAGCAGTACCTTATTTTTTCACATGCTAAAATTGAGGCTAAAACAGTTCAGTCTTGGTTTCATCAGACCAAAGAATCTTGTTCCTTATAGTCCTTTAGATGCCTTGCTACTAACTCCAAGTGGGCTTTCATTTGATTTTTCTGAAGACGGGCCTACATCTTGCCAGCCTGTCATAATGTCAAAGTGATGGTTTTTCTTCTGGAAGAAGAATCTTCACACAGGTTGTCTGTAGCTCAGTCAGAGTGACCATCAGGTTCTTGGTTTCCTTTCTTATCCAGGCCTTTCTCACCTTATTGCTCAGTTTGGCTTTGCGGCAGTTTTTAGTAAGAGAAGTGGTTGTTCAGACCTTCTTTTATTTAAAAATACTGAAAGTCACTGTGCTCTTGAGAACCTTCAATCATACAGAATTTTTTTTAGCTTTCCCCACATCAGGGTCTCAACACAACCTTGTCTTTCAACTCTACAGACAATTCCTTTGACATCATGACTTAGTTTTTACTCAGCTGTGGGACCTTCAATAGACAAGTGTGTACAATTCTTAAAAAGACCTCAACGATGATCAATAGTATAGGATGCAACTGAGGCAAATTTCAAGTGATATGGCAAGGATCTGAATTAATGTGTTAATGGGGTATTTCAAATTCTTTATTATGGTTGGTCCCTGCCTACAATAAACCAAAGTAGGATTAAGCAGATGGACTAAGAAAGACTGCAGCATTAAAAACCTTGCTCTCACATCATGAAGTTGCTCTTATGTGTTGTGAAGTGTTGACACACACTGACCCGTAGCTGTGGCTCACTAACTGCATACTGATGCTTTCCTTCATTACCTTTGCCTAGTTGCCCTGAACTTCCAGACACCATGCCTGCAGATGGACCTGTACCAAGGAATGTTTAAGCAGAACGGTCTCTGTGGCTATGTTCTCAAGCCCAAGTTCCTTCGAGAGAGCACTAGCCAGTTCAACCCCATGTGTGTCACATCAGGAGAATGGCTGCAACCCAAGAAACTCCATGTGATGGTAAGACTTTTTTTTCCCAAGTAGTGCCTGCCGGGCTCTATGCTCAGAGACCTTAGTTACTAAGGGGTTGTCCTGCAAGACTACCTTGGCATGTTTTTGAGAAGGAAATGTGGCACCATTTCTACTTTCTGAATACTGTAGGGCCTGGACACTCATACCAGAATGCCATGGTAGGTATTCATTGATTATATGGGTGGTGATACTTAAACAGTGGTGTTGCATTGTGGAACATTATCATAATGTACTGATTTTAGGGTGGCTTGATGGTGTGTGGGTTAGCATTTTTGCCTCACAACTCCTAGAATCTGGTTTCATATCCTGGTCCAGATTCTGCATGTATGGAGTCTGCATATTTCCTCCACATCTATGCAGTTGTTTCTTGGAATTACAGCTTTACTTTACCACTTTACGCGATTAATTGTCCTTGAATTAGGTCTTGTGTTAGACTGGATTCCTCTGTCGGGATTGACCCTGGCTTGTACCCTGTGCTTTTGAGTTGCTCTTCAGCTCTTTTTGACCCTAAAATTAAATTTAAGAGGGTTTGGAAATTAATGGGCAAGTTGTAAATGTGACAAAAATTAGGATCAATCGGGCAGCAAGGTGACGCAGTGGGTAGCACTGCTGCCTCACAGTTAGGAGGCCCGGGTTCGCTTCCCGGGTCCTCCCTGCGTGGAGTTTGCATGTTCTCCGCATGTGTGTGTGGGTTTCCTCCGGGTGCTCCGGTTTCCTCCCACAGTCCAAAGACATGCAGGTTAGGAGCATTGGCGATCCTAAATTGTCCCTGGTGTGTGCTTGGTGTGTGTGTGTGCCCTGCGGTGGGCTGACACCCTGCCTGGGGTTTGTTTCCTGCCTTGCACCCTGTGTTGGCTAGGACTGGCTCCAGTAGACCCCCATGACCCTGTAGTTAGGATATAGCGGGTTGGATAATGGATGGATGGATGGATTAGGATCAATCAATACCCTCATTGTTACTCAGTTTTTGCAGAAGAAATGTGGATGACCATGGGTACAGCACATTACCTCTCTGCTCAGATTGCTTTGCAAACGCTACTGATATTATTAAAATGAATGTGAGATTTGTGGTTGCCCTCTTAAGGCTGTGTCATATTACGTGACTTTTCCAGCGATTTTCAGTCATAGCCTTCATTTACATAATCGTTGCAAGTTGGAGACAGTTGACGGCATGCTCTTGTGAAGTTGATTGCGTAATGTGACATACTCAGAGATTCTCTATGACTTGTTCTAAGAAAATCAAACCGATTTGATTTTGTCTTTAGTTGTATGGGCGGCTCTGTGTGTATGTGAGCAGACAACCAATGAGTACTGCTTTGGAAGTAAACTGCACAAACAGAAGAGAAGCTTGCCTATCTGATGTCTCAAGTCTTACGTAACAGAGTGGAAAAAGAAAAAAGGGTTGAGGAGGAGTTTAGAGAAGAACAGACCAGGGGACTGACAGGTGGACCAGAACAGCATCAGCTGTAATGCAAATGTTGTACCGGTCATCGTGTCAGTTTAGCAGTCAATCTTCATTCCTTCACTCACCTATGGTCAGCAGTTGCAGGTAATGACTGAAAGAAGTAGATCATGGACATAAGCAGCAGAAATGAGTTTTCTTTGCAGGGTGTCTGGACTCATCCTTAGAGATGAGAGTCCAGATGAGGGTGAGGAGAGCAGACATTCGGGAGGAGATCAAAGTAGAGTACATCAAAAGGAGCCTCTTGGGGTGCTTTGGCCATCTGATTAGGATGCCTCCAGGCAGAGGTGTTTCAGGCATGTCCAAACAGGAGGAGACGAGACCTCAGGGTAGACCCAGGACACTCTGGCTGGCCTGAGAGTACTACGGTATCTCTCCAAAGGAGTTGGAGGAGGTGGTGGAAAAAAGGGACATCTGGGCTGAATAAGCAGTAGAAGTTACAGTGGAACCTCAAGATACGAACAGCTCTGTATACAAGAAATTCAAGATACGAGGAAAGTATGAGCGAAAAATTCGGATCTAAATATGAGCATTGGCTCGCGTAACGAGCCACGAGCCAGGCTGTGGATATGCGTGACACGTTTCCCGATCCGCCTCGACTCGGGGATTCACCCAAGCTGACGCTGCCAGCCCCGTCAGCTCACTCGGTGTTCCTTGTTCTCCCGTAGCGTGAGGATCTACGCGTTTGTGCGCTTGTGATTTCATTGTTTCGCTGTATAAGCGTATCCAAAAATATCGCGGACATGCAGACGGAGAATAGGAGACGATTGCCCTCAAGAGGAGAGAGAGAGAGAGAGAGAGATAAGGAGAGAGAGAGAGAGAGAGGCAAGCGAGTGAGAGAGATAAGGAGAGAGAGAGACGCGTGCGCGAGCAAGAGAGAGAAGGAGAGAGAGATGCGCACGAGAGAGAAGAACCATCAGCTCAGTTATGATCACATGACGCTCAGCAGACAGTGTATCCATACTACTCGTATTGCAAGATATCGTACGTTTTATCAAGTCAAAATTAATTAAAAAATTTAGCTTGTCTTGCAAAACACTCGTAAACCAAGTTACTCGCAAACCGAGGTTCCACTTATATATATTATTTATCAGTGTTATTTGTTAGGAAAATTGATTTTTATGTTGATATTTTTGGGGGTGCGGAACGGATTAACTGGATTTCCATTATTTTCAATGGGGAAGTTTGTTCTAGATACAAGAAATTCACTATACAAGCTCAGTGCTGGAACGAATTAAACTCATATCATGAGGTTCCACTGTAATTGTTAACCCATTGTAAAGTGCTGGCTCCATCCTGCAGAACATTTTTTTGCCTGCCGCTAAAAAAGGGGAGCATGACTGTGCTGGAAGGCATGCACTCAGTCAGCAAAGTAGACATGCTTAGCGATTTTCAGTCGTTTAAGCTGACATGGTCCAGCAATGAGATCAGCAGCCACGGCTGGCAAATCTGACATACCAACGACTAGAAGTCACGAAATCTGATATTGGCTTTAGCTAAAATTCAAACTAAAGAGCACTGTCACTAATGTTACCTACCATAATATTCATCCTGGTGGTGATAAAAAAAATAACAAAGTAAGTCATTCAAAACTTGTGGTCTGCCTTTCTTCTGTGGTTAGGAGCTTTGGGTAGTAATTCAAAGAATGAGCTCTCAGTGATGGAGTGAGGAATGGCCTCTTAGAAGAAGCATTTCAGTTATTTCATTACTTTTTGAAACTTGGTGCTCCTTATTTAATATACATCAATTCATTTATTTTTGGAAATTGCCGATGTTAGTCTTCTCAAGAATTTGTATAATTGCAGGGTGCAATTTAGGGTGAAATACTTTAAATTTTTAGATTCATTGTTTCTAGAGGTAATAATGTTAATAAACATTTTTTTGCAGATTATATCTGGTCAACAGCTTCCAAAGGTGAACCAGGACAAAATCAACTCCATTGTTGACCCTCTTGTAAAGGTGGAGATCTTTGGAGTCCCAAGAGATGTCCAAAAGGCAGAGACACATCATCTGAATAATAATGGTAATACATTGGCTTGCTAGTACAGGACTAGAGATTGAACAACAAATAAAACAATTGATTTATTTTTTTACAGAATCCAACAAGTGAAACTTGCTGAATACCAATGAGGCCCATTCACAAGTTAACTCTGCATGATATGCTAAACGTCTTAAGTCTTGGATTATTTGATAAACATTTTATTGATAATTCAAATGACTTTTGTTAACACCAGCAACAATACTGTTGCATCACACTAAATATTCTTTTTGAATGTGAGATCTATGCTTTATGCAACGCAAGCAAAGAAAATGATTCAAAATTAGTTCTTGTAGTGCCAGATGGATTACTGTCAAACTGGCATCATGTTCACTGCATAGGAAAATTCTATGAAGAGGATTCTCAGATACCACCTAAGCTTACGTGTTCCACCTCCCATCATTTTCTGGCCTGTTTTGGCTTACTGTGTTATGGATCATATGCTGGCTTGTTCATCCTCTAGTAAAGGCACCGGCTCTGGTACTAAATTTCATTTTCTCTACCTCAGTCTGTTAATCTTTGCACTGGACTCAAGGGAACTTTGTACAATTTTACTTTTAGAAGCTGCCTTGAGTAAAGGTGTCTGTTTATCAAGAATAATAATTTTACTTCTTTCTCCTTTACGTTAGGATTTAATCCAATGTGGAACAAGACTTACGTCTTTGACATTTCAGTCCCACAATTGGCCTTCATTCGATTTCTGGTGGAGGATTATGATGGAAGTTCCTTCAATGATTTTGTTGCACAGTATACCCTACCTGTAACCAGCATCCAAAACGGTAAAGAATTTCAAATGTTTCTAGAAGTGATCACATGGAAACATGCACATGTACCTTATTGTTATAAATGTTTAGTGTAGGACACAGTGTACATGTTTAGGTGTAAAATTGTGAGGTATTGCTAGGAGGAAGATGGTGCGGGTCTTAACTGGGGTAGCTATTGGGGCTGTGTGTTGGCTAAGATGCTTAATGTTCGGTCTCCCATATTCTCTAAGGAAGTTAGTGAGTCGAAATAGTTCCTTCATAATTATGGTGTATGTTATTTTCTAAGCAAAATTGTGTTCTAAAGTGCTATACAAAACATTTTTATACATTTTAAAAATAACTAGCTTGTTCTTACATTTTAAAATGGGGTTGAAAACAAAAAACTTAAAACCAACCAAATACATCCATTTTTCAAGCCATGACTGTTATTTGGCATTGATCGTCATCTTGAGAGTACACATATATTGCAAAACAGTGCATTTTTGGTGGATTAGAAAGGAAAAAAGGCAAAGAAGCTAAACTTTTTATCAAGATTCATTTATTTTGAATGAAGACAGGATTGATGCTTCACCTTGCTGATCTTCTAACTCTGCGGCAACCTTTCAGCCCTGGGGCCGTGGATTCATGTCAAAAAGTCACCTCCCAAGCGCTGTTATTGTATGTTGGTGCCCAGATGTGAACTGCTGTTTCTGTTCAGTAGATAACAAAATAATCTTCTATATGTATAAAAGTCAATGTGTGTGTGTGTGTGTGTGTGTGTGTGTGTTCCAGCATCACTTCCATTCATTTTCATGAAACTTGGTAGACATGTTTTTCATTGGTTGACTAAAAATACTGTAGAGTGAAATCAACCCTAACCCACCCCCTTCTGGGTAGTGGGGGGTGATCTTACGGTCTTGTATGCATGTTATCATCCAGTTGACACTTGGAACGACCACCAGAGGGCGAACTGGAGGTGACTGCCAGCATTCTTTATGTTTGAGTGCCACCGCGCCGCTGTTGCTTTTGAATTTAAATAGAGTTTGCCGGCTCTGAGCGTCAACTGGATGATAACATACATACAAGACCACAAGACAAGCACATTAGATTTTTATTTTTAATAAAGTTGTTTTTTTTTAATTATATTTTTCTCAAACAATTAAAAAAAAAAACACTTTATTTTCATCCCAGGCAACATTGGGTATTTCAACTAGTAAGCACTGAAAATCTTGTAACAATCAAGAGGGAAGTGAACAAGTTTTGAAAGATATATCAGCATTAAAAAATATTCGGTCCTCTTCCTCACTCTCTGTGCCCGCCAATACTTGAAAGAAACCCAGATGATAGTAAGATTGCTTTAATATGCAAGTGAATTGCAATCCAGGATCCATTGTTTATACAGGTACATGAAAGGTGACTGGGTGCTTGTTTTGTGATCCCTTTTTCCCGGACGCCCTCCCCAACCTCCCCTTCCCACAGTTGCCAAACATTAATCTCTGGTACGTGTAACAAAGGCGCTATATAGGCGCCTGACCCGACACAGATGGACACGGAGGCACGTATAAAAATAAACAAACTTTTATTTTTCTTCACCCGTGGGCGCATGTCTTCTCTGTGACCCACGAGCAATACACAGTCCAAAAACACGACTCCATCACACAACACCACCACCTTTCTTCCTTTACCACCACTCCTCCTCAAGCTTCGTCTCCTTCCTCCCAACTCTGGCTCCTCGTGTGGTGGTGGCTGGGCCCTTTTATAGCCCACCCGGTCCTAATTGCACTTCCGGGTGGGGCTGAAGACTTGTCCAGCTGGGCTGTTGGAAGCAGACAGCCCCCCCAGTGGCCACCCCGGTCCCCAACCAAGCTGTAGAGGACTTCATCTCCCATGGAGCCCTGCGAGTGGTTGGGGAATCCCTGTCAGCCAGGGAGGCTGCCACCAAGCGTCCTGGGGGAGATATTGGACTGCCCATGGTGGCTCCCCCAGAACATAAGCAGCAGGGGCGTCCCTGCCAGGCATGGGACCCGGCTGTCCTTCACATACTATACACACAAAAAAAGAAAAGGAAATCAGAAAGAGGATTATTATGCATAGTCTGTGTGAAACAACAATGTATCCAGTCTTACAGTTCTCATTGTATTATGTTGGGAAAAAAAACAAACAGCAGACGAATATGGCTGCTTTCTCTCTATCTTTAAGAATTTAAAAGCGAGTCCGATTCATCAATAGGAGCACCCGGAGAAACACTGGGCCATACAAAGAAACCCTTGCCTCTTCTCAGGGATTCGCCACACTGTTTCTTGTCTCCTGGGTAGCCACCCACAAATAGCAGACGTCCCTGAGTGAAGTTCGATCTCGCTGTCTTCTTAGGCTTAGATAGACAAGCTCCTGGCCTTCTGTTTCTCTTCCTCCTGGGCAGCCTTTCCCCTTTAAAAAAAAGTTTCCCGCGGAAGTGTCCCATTTCCTGCTTTGGTCGTCACAGAAACATGACGCCTGCCCTAGGCAGCTGGAATTCTTACTGGGCGAGGTCCTCCCAGACTTAGTCGTCAACTATAATGCCTGAAGGGATACTCGATACTCCTTTATCATCATCCAGACACTACATAATATAGTGACAGCAGTCCAGAAAGCAAACCCGATTGTAGTGCTATGTAGGCTTACTACAATCTGACACACGATCACTCAAATCTTTCACCAAGTGTGATAAAAATAATTAAAAGTGTATTTAAAACTGCTTTGAATCACAGCTTACAACTACCTCATCATATTATGAGCCCGAGTAAATGTCTACCAGGAAGAAATAGTGAAATTTACCAGTTACATCTATTCACTCAAACTCAATTATCTTATTAAAACGTCCTCAGAGAGCGTGAATCGGCTGGTTTGTGGCACTCTAGTCTTTTTCATCGTGGTTTGGCTTAATCGCATAACCTGCCTTTTTTTCATTTTCACATTATTTTTGAATCTTGCATGCACATTACATACCACAAAAAAGTGTGTAATGCCAAGTGCTGATTGGCACTATGATCTTAGTATCAGTGTGCAGGTGGCCTTTGTTCTTTCATAAATCTAAGGCTTTCATCAATCAGTTCAGTTCAGATTTATTGTCGTATGTACAAAGTACAATGAAAAATCTTTTGTGTATGCTCACAACCACACACCATACTGCAACTTAGCATGATTCCTAGTCTATAGGGAGAGTAATAGGCGACAAGTAGGTACCCATTGTTAAAAAAAATAACATGAATTGATTGTGCACCTGTCATTAAACAGCTATGTGTGTATGTGATTCAGTATGTGTGCAGACATTGACTACAGAAAATCACATGGCATGAAATGCCAGCGTTGGAGCTTATTTTGAATCACTCCAGATGCGTGCATAAAATCAGCATGATGACTGCTTGGCTGGCATATCGGACACTCTGCACACTTTTATGCAGAGCATCATTTGTTACAGGTGTGACAGTAGGGGGCGCTATCGCTCCCTTGAATCCTCAGGTACCACGCCAAACACCAGGTAAAAGTGGTACAATAAATCTTTTTATTATAATAATGTGCACTAAGCACCCTCCACTCCACACTACTCATTAAACAATCACAAATACTACAATAAATCACAATCCTCCAACTCCCGGACGCGTTGCCCTCCTACCACCCAGCTCAGCTCGCCGTCTGGGAGCTCCCACAGTCTTTTTATATTCCCTGACCCGGAAGTGTTCCCAATCTCCAGTCCATGTGATCTTGTATCACTTACGGGTCAGGTAAAAAGTACTTTTCTTCACCCCGGAAGCCCGTCGCTCTTCCTGTGATGAACTTCCGGGTCATAGTGCACAAATGAGTCCACTGGCCTCCCGACAGCGACTCCCAGTGGTCCCCAAGGTATCCAGCAGGGCTGTGCATAAAAACTACATAGTCCATGAGGCCCTGCTGGAATTCGGGGCCCGTCCATGCTCTCGGGAGAGCTCCTCCTGGCGGCCTGGGGGTGAGGGCCGGAATATGAAGCCGGTCATCCATCACACAGGACATGGCAGAATATCACCGTTGAAGAAACAGAACTACAGAGAAACAGAAAAAGTAGGATAACATAAAGCCTGAAACTACAGAAATTTGGCAAATTGTTGGGGAGTCCAGAGGTAAATGTCAACACTTCATCCATGACAGCCACAGCAAGCACACACGTGAAAGGGAAACATTTCCTTACCTCAAGGAAACATTATCAAGAATCTCTTAGTAAAGTTTATTACTTCCAGTTTACTTTTGTTTTCACGAGCATGCCTTAGAAATGAGGGGATGCACATTTTCTTGAATCAAAGTCTTTGCTACTTGCCGGAAACATGCTCACAATCCAAAGCACTCGTATATCAAAGTGAATTTCCCCATAAGAAATAATGAAAACTCAGATGATTCATTCCACAACCCAAAACTATTCATATAAAAATGATTTATACAAAATATAAAGTAAAAATATATAAAACAAATGAACCTGCACTTTACCTTTGAAAAGAATCACGGCTGGTGTGAGTGAGTTTCTAAACTCTTGTGGGACTTCACCCAACGGGACGACACACGGAAGAGCGTCCCGAAGCAACTGCAGACACCCAGCTCCGTAGCAGTTCGCCGTAAAAGCAAATCCAAAAAGATCGCGGTCATGCTATAAGCACCTGCCGTCAATGGGTGGAACAGTATAAATGCGCAGGGCATAGTATTGCTTGGCCACTAACCTGGGCATGACCCTGCCTGATTGCTGTGTCTGTGTATAGGAGAGCGGCAGATTCCGCTACAATAAATAACCGCGCTGTTCCTGTTTCAAGCTGACTAAAGTTGGTGTCGCTAAAGTACTGAGACTCAGCTTCGTGTTTTGGGGTGCAAGATGGGGACTCACACATTACAACACACACACATGGTCACAATGCTATAGTAAACAGTATACGCTCGTACGGATGTTGACTATATAAGTGAGGTACGCCGACAGACGATTACCCACAAACCCGCAGCGAGAAGAAGAACCATCAGCTTAGTTGTGATCACGTGACGCTCGGCAGACATAGTGTATACGGACTACTCGTATTGCAAGACCTCGCTTGTTTATCAAGTCAAAATGTATTAAAAATTTTAGCTCGTCTTGCAAAACACTTGCAAACCAAGTTACTCGCAATCCAAGGTTCCACTGTATTTGGTAAGTTTTAAGATTTTAGTTTTTACATTTGGACCCCAGCGCCATAGTATTTTTCAAACTTACAAAATATTCTTCACAGTTTATGTGACAGGCATGATTAGGAAGACCCTATGACCCTGCTCAGGATAAAATCGGGCTGGGAAGATGGATGGATGGATGGATGGTTAATTGGGAAGAAATCAACTTGAAAAATACCAAACGCATCCTTTATCCTGCCCCCTCAATAAAAAGACAATAAAAAGAATAGACAATTAAACTCTGGTTCTATTGCATGATGGTTCCTTGGAATGGTGTTCACTATAGAAAGGTGCCGTATAGGACCAGTGATTGAAATAAAATAGTTGGACTTTTCCTAAACTAAAGAAATGTGACCTTTTGTAGTACTGATATGGTGAAATGGAGACACACAAATTGGAGTCACTGTGTCATCACTCCATTTACAAAATGTAGACCTCCACCCTGTCACTCTTTTTTGTGTTGTGCCTGCACACTTTGCAGATGTTTCCTGTTGGTCCTGTGCTTTTCTCCACCATGTCAATGGCAGTTATGTTAGGTTAATTGCCAGTTCTATATGGACCCTGAGTGAGTTTGCATGGTGAACACAGCCAGCCAGCACTACCACTTCACACCTTAAGAAATTTAGGCTTGAATTCTCCTTATTTTTTTAGGATGGTCTGTTTTCCTCCCATGATAGGTTAATTGCCTAATTAGAACATTAGGACATTAGGCCATTCAGCCCAACCGGCTTGTCCATCGTATTCTCCTAAAGTCACCAAAATCAAGTCCTAAAGTCCTACTCGCCACCACACTACTTGGAAATTTATTCCACGTGTCCATGGTACTTTGCGTGAAGTAAAACTTTCTAACATTTGTCAGAAATCTGCTCTTCAGAAGTGTATAACCATGTTCTTGTTGCAGAGTTTTATTTTAAAGTAACAGCTGGGATCCTCTGAACTAATTATTGTATAATTTTAAGCACTTCGGTCATGTCACCTCTTAAAAATCCAATTTTATTAAAGCTGGAAAGCTTCAGCTCCTCCAGTCTCTCCTCAATAGTTTTGTGTGGTTGGCATGGTGGTGCAGTCCCATATACGTACAAATCGTGGCCTGTGGTCACCATCTGTGTCAAATTTGTGTGACCTGCCTGGGTCGATTTGGGCTTTTCTTGGGTCAATCCTGTTTCATTTCTGCATCCCAGAGGCATGTGTTAGGTTAGGTGCCAAAGTCTAAACTGGTGTACTGTGGGTCCATGTGTGTGTGCGCCACGCCTGTCATTCAGTCCATGCCTAGTTTCCAGCTTGTGGGGACAGGCCTCACCCATGACCCTGAGATGTATTTTTAAGAATAGATGGAGATTTAGGATGTCACAGTTTAAAACTGCTGTAGCTTTGGTTTCTGTTGGCAGTACTGAAGTGACCAGCCTTTTGGAATTAATCCTTTTCTTTGCTATTCCTGTCTCCCCAGGTTACCGCCACATCCCTTTGTTGTCCAAGACTGGGAATCCATGTTCCTCAAGTTCTCTTTTTGTTAATATTTTATTGGAGGACCAATAATAATAATCATCATCATAATAACAATAATGCAAAGGATCCACCAAAGCAGCTGGAAGACAAAGAATACCCCAGCGTGAAACTGAAAATGTGCAACGGGCACTGAAAACACTTCAACTGCGTTTTTAATTTTAGTTTTTTTAATTTTACTTTTTAAAATTTTTAATGTTAATATCCTCTTTTTATTGAGTTTTATCTGTATTGTGCAATTGGAGTAGAGTTCTTGTATGATTTGAGTTATGGCAGGTGAAATTTGTGACTTGTCTCCCTGTGCTCATCTCAACCAAAGCTGCTGTCCATTGTGGAGAGTCAGGCCAGCCAAGTGAGCACAGCGGCACCTCGCTTACTGGACACACGCCTACTACTCGCGGGCGCGCACGTCAGTCGACACACGGCCAACTCTTTATGATTTTAAATTGTGCTTTTCTTGAGTTGGCACCCTGTGTGTGTACTCTGTTGGTAAATACACAAGTGGTGTATTCACCTAGTGGGCTACAAGTGTGAATACACCCATAAACTGACATGCCTTTTTCTATTATTTATTTTTTTTATATTTTTTTAGTAGGTTTTAAATTGCAGCAAACAATTCTGGGTTTGAATAACTGAAAAAGCTGCATTTTAGGACAATTAGAATGCCCCCGTAAGCAGGGAACTCTTAAGAGAACTTCCGAACAATGGAGTTTAAACTCATAGACACGTGTTGGCAAAGTTGTTCTTTTCCAACCAAAATATAAGGTAACTAAACCCGGCCTTTAGTCTCACAGAGGGGTCAGCCTCACTGGTTATAGCAGACCACCGCGGTATTACAGAAACTGAAAACGCTGTGGAGCAACCGCACCATACATTTGTCATACATGGTCATATTTTGTGTTCTTTTGTCTTAATAGACCATTAAAGAAGGACTATTCCATCAAGCATTTAAACATATACAGTGAATTTAAAATTAACATTGTACAAAAGCGTACTAAGAAAAATAATATCTACAAAATGTTAATTTCTGCTTGTAGAGCTAAGAGGCCATTAATGGTGTTGCATGCCAGCATTATAAGAACAACACATAATGTCTTCATTTTTTATTGCTGTTATTATTCAACTTATTTATCCTCGTTTGGATTGAATTAGTCTTTCTATTTCAACACATTATTTATTTTATTTTAAATATTTTTGTTCATTTGTTTTATTTTCTGAAGCTACATCATTCTCTTCATGGTTGAGGGAGAGCCAAACTCGTACTATTTTAGTTCTATTTTTAAGTAAGTTATTATTAATAATTTAGATTTCAAATTACAGACTAGCACGAGAGCCTGTATTGTGAAGTGTTGTATTAATGTTGTCACAGAGGCCTTGGCCAGAGCCATCATGGCTGTTTACTTTCACGTTATGTTGGCAGGTCATAAAGGACCGGGCTGACACTTTAGCTCTGCTTAGTGTTTGGAGAAAAGGTTTACCTTCTCATTTTGAACAGTATCCGTTTATACATTGTATAGTAAATATCCCTTTAATTGTGTTTGTGTCATCTATCTGATCTTTAAAGTTTTTTTTTTTCTAGTGTTGCTGGTTTATAATCAGGTCTAAGAAGTGGCAGTGGAAGATAAGGAAGCTCCTGTTAATTCAGTTTGAATAATCTTGCAAGTTTGGTCTTCCTTGAGAAGTATGGCTAAACTGTGCAGAAGGAAGCTTCGTCAGAAGTTAATCGTTTTATTAACTCACATTAACGTTGCTTATTTATCTTTCCTTTTATTTTCCATAATTAAAATTCTGATTTGGCAGAAGCCACTGGAGATTTTTCAAGAAGGGATATTTATTCTTTCGGATAAACTGTGTTCGATATGTGTTAGGTCATAACATAGACATTATTATTCATTTTCGCCTTTCCTCCACAATGCCCTGGAAAACAGAGACATTTAAATAAATGGTCTCTAGTGCTTCTGAAAACGCCGGCTTGGTCTTTCACTATGTGTGGGTGAAAAGTCAGAATGCGATTGTGCTCTGATTTGTTTGTGCTTATTACATAGCCTCAATACAATATCTCATTCCCTGGTAGATAACCATTTTCTAACAAAGTGGACATACACGAGTAGCTTTCCATGGCGCTTATTCTGTTGCTTACCTGTGTGCGTTTTTAATTGAATTTTGTACATTCCGAGTGCTGCATACATGCGTAAAACGATGAAGAATTTACCAATCACTTCAGTTTATGATAAATCCCAGGGTGGCGGCATAACCAGTTCCTTCCAGGAAGACGCTTCCTCTTTGTGCAAACACAAAGTAGACAAATGGTTAAAACATACGCATTTTTCGGTTATTTTAGTGCGGATGGCGATACGTTTGTAAACAATGTGAAAACACTAGTGTGGGTAGAAATATTTTTTTTCATTTAAAAGTGTCATTTTTAAATAGTGTGAATGTAGCCTTAGATTCCTGTCTCTCACCTTTTAAATACACTACCATTATTTTGAATGGAACATTTTAGCAGGAAATGTTGCCAAAATTTGAAATAAAATAAAAAAAATAGAAAAAAAACACATTCTTTTGATTAGTCTGAAGGACACTCTACGTAGATGTTCAGCATGCAATTTCGTTAGGAGTTACGTGTGGAACTATACAATACTTACGTTAAATTGTAATTACTGATCTGTATATTAATGGAAACTTTTTACATTTTGCTGTGCTGTTTTCTAACTTTTAATTTCTACGAGAGCAGAAAAACAGTGGAAAATTTAGATGCTGCATTTTTTAGCCCAAGAGTCACTAGCAACTGTCCAAATTGTGCATTATTAGTTTATTGTGTTTGTTTTAGTATGATATCTTTAATGTTACAAGTTGTATTTTACATATCCTTTCTGAATTGTTCAACTCTTCTTGACATTCCAGTTGACACGTTCAACAACACAGAGGAAGATTCAGGCAGATGACACTTTATTGCATAACTTTCTGTATGCCACGCACATTCCATGTAAAATCTATTGAAGTCATATACATGAAGCACAAAAATGGCTTCTTTCAGCATCACTTTCACATGGAAACAGTATATTTTATTTTTTTCACTGCTTAAAACAGTAAAGAGGAAGAAAATGAGCAGGGATGGTTGTTCATCATTTTTCAGTGTTGTTTTTTATTCACACACAAGATCAGCCCCAAGCAGGACAATCTGGTAATTGTATGCTGGCGGAAGTGTGCGATGCATGCAAGGCGGTTTGGTAGTTAGCGCTCACCATGCCAGCACAAGTATCAAGTGTTGCAATCAAAAGAGTTGGAATTTTCCCTTAAAAAGATGGATACTTTTTTTTTTCTTCTGTTTACACTGCACTTTGTTTTCTGTGTGCTCCCCGGCTCCAAGAGCTGGCCAACAGGAGAGAAATACTTGTTACTGTTAATGTGTTATGATGCTCATTCTCAGGCAGTTTTATGGTGCTGCGTAGAATAAGTGAACAAAACCATATAACATGATGCTTGGGTCGTACCATAAGAACAGAGAGGACACAACGCTGGTATCCCCTCACCTGTGTCAGAGTTTGAAATCTAGCAAGATACAATAAGCTAAGATTCATCCATGCTGAAGAAGACTTGCTTACTGGGAGATCCATATAGTCTTTCAGTACCTGGAGAAATCCCTTGTAGACTTGTTGACTTTTTCAGGTAGCTGCTGAGGGGATCACCGCTGGGGTCTGTGAAATCTGAACTCCATGTATTGGACCAAATCTGGGAACAAGCCATATCTGTGTAGTTTGCACTAGTCTAGAGCTGATTAGCAGCACCACTATGCAAGTTGTACATCTTAGAGAAACAAAAAAAGTGAATATTTTGTACAAATTATGTGTTTGACCGGGGTTCTGTTGTGTTTTCGAAAGTGTTTTTGTTAGATACAATGAATGGATAATAGACTGAGCACTTTTTTTTCAGAAGGCGCATGTATTTTTTCACACTATAAAGTAAGAAAAGATGACATGAATCCTGCGTCTCGTGCCTTTACCAGATGGTGCCTTAGCCACATGCGGTGTACAGTATCTTGTTCTTAATAAATGTATTGTGTTTGAAAAAACTTGCTTGTGTGGAGTGTAATTATAGAGTATAAAGACTAGGATTATTTTCTTTAGTACTGTAAAATTGTAATAAAAAGCAGGTTGCCTTAAGAGTAATATGTACATGTTATTGAAGTTGATTTACCTTTTGAGACTTAAATATAAAACCTTGCTTTGGATATCCCTGAAACTTGACCGCAGGCAGTTCCTTGACCATTGACACTTGGAAACTACAGGTTTCTGCAACTGCTTTGGTCCCATGGATGCCACCAATGGCAGGATGACTGGTATCACATTGTGTTTTTGTATGAATCCCATTTCAATTTGCTATGCCATGATGGACAGATCTCTGTATGAAGGCTCCTGGAGGAATACACTGTTTTAGGACTATATGGGCTCAGCGCAAGATGTTATGGTGTGGGTGGCTACTGGGTTCCACTCCCATTCCCACCTCTTACACATATCGTTGAGACCCTGACCAGGCAGTGATACATCACAGAGGTGTTGGAGGTCGAGATAGTACCCTGTCTGCAGAGTTTTCTGGTGCTGTATTCCAATAGGGCAGTGCCCTACCATATGTGGCACAAAGGTCTTAGTTTCTGGATGACCACCATGTTCCAGTTCTTCCCCAGCCTCAGCCTGCATGTTCACTTAATTTGCACATATGGGAAATGTTTGGACAATGACTGGTGAGCCAGAAACTACCAGTGGACCACCACAGATGAGCTTTGGGCACCTACAGAGGCTGCATGGCATTCCATTCTGCCAGCACTCCTCGCCGGACTTATTGGATATACCAAATACTGATTATCGTGCATTCTGCATGTTTGACCAAGATGTACTGCTAATCAGGTTTGCCATCTATCAGAAGTAATCTGCCATAGAAATGTCACTTTGATATCTCACCTCATTCTTGGTGTTGCCATTTTAATGGCCAGCAGTGCATATTGTTAAAACGTGATCAGGTAAGATTAAAAGATGGCCAGATAGATGCTTACAGTGTCTATAAAAAGTACTGATTCTTTGAATTAAATGGCATTTGTGATACTGACCTGCAGAAAGGACCCTTTAATGTCAAAGTGGAAACGAACCTGTTTTGCCAAGTTATCTAAATGAATTGCAGGTGTAAATCACAAAATGATTGTTCTTGCAAGGATTCACCCGCTTCAAGTCCATATTTAGCAGGTGCAACCATGGCAGCCTTGAGTCTGTGTGCACTGATCTCTGCCAGCTTTGCACATCTGGACACTGCTATTTTCCCCCAATTTCTTTGCCCACCTGCTCAAGGTCTGTCAGGCTGTGTGGAAATCGGGAGTGAACACAATCGAGCCCAGTCACAAATTCTCAGTTGAACTGAAATGTGGACTCTGACTTGACCACTCCAGAAGATTAACATTGATGTTTGTAAGCCATTCCTGTGTAGCTTTGGCTTTATGGGGTTATCTTACTGGAAAACAAATCTTCCAAGGCACAGGCTTCTTGTAGACAACATCAGGGTCTCCTCCACCATTTCCTTGTATTTTTGCTGTTATGTATTTTACACTCTCAAGCCTTCCAGGGCCTGGTGCAGAGAAATACCTCCACAGCAAGATGTTGTCATCGCCATGCTTCATGGTTAAATGCTGTGTTCAATCATGGCATTTAATCTGATGGTCATAAAGCTCAATTTTGGTCTCCTGAGACCACAGATCCTTCTTTCCAGCTTACTTCAGAGTCTTCCCATGCGGCTCCTGTCGATGATGAAGCACCTTTTCAATCAATAGTTGTTGCCTGCACAGTCCCTCCAGTCTCACCCTCTGCAGCTTGTAACCTCTTGGTGGACTCCCTCACTCCTCATCATCTTGCACAATCACTTAGTTTTTAAAAAACTGTGTGCTATGCTCTTTCCATTTCTTCATGGCTGATTTGGATATTTTCTTGTCACCATTCCCTGACCTGCTTTTCAATCTCCTCCTCTTGGAGTTGCTTGAAGTGTCCTTTCGTCTCCATTGTGTAGGTTAGGCCTTGATACTTACTCAGCGTGACTTGGACCCACCGGATCATGGTGCATTTATACGACAGTCAATTGAAACCCCTGACAAGTGGTCTCCATTGAACTGGCTATGTGTCTTCTGAAACCAATGGGCTGCACCAGTGATGATTTAGATGTCATATTGAAGAGGTGAACACTTGTGCCATCTAAGAACTTATGTTTATAATTAATTTAGACTGTTCCTGTGAGATTCAATGCTTTTATAGTAATGAAATAATGAAAACTTGCAAAGGGATGAATACTTCGGACACTGTATGCTCTCCCTAAGCCCCTATTAAAGGCTTCACGCTAGGACAGTACAGTGTGTTTAGGTGGAGAATGACGGCCTTCATAAGAGGCTTGACCCACTTCAATAATTTGCTGAACTGTTAAGATAATTTGCTTAAATATCTTCCATCTGTTAAATCATGTGATTCAAGTGAACAGTAACAAGAACAGCGGCCTAGTGTCATTGTGTTCAGAGTGATGGTACAGAGGAGTTGCCTGAGAAAGAACAGAAATAAACCTATTTTGAAGGGCATATCATGTCAGAAGCCAGTCCTATTATTTTCTAATTTTGCTTTGCTGGCTTTACAATCCCATTTATGACCTAGTTTTTATGCTCTAGACCAAACATATTTTCTCAGTAATTTCCTCCTGTAATTCAGGGTTGCCTGGCAATTTTCCACAGAGCACAACAGGTAATTATCAAACGTTCCGAAGTCAAGTGAAACAAACACAACCTCCTCAGTTCAGGAAACCATGCAAAACTGACAGTGGTCCTCTCCGTCTCCGGTCATATCTAAGCAATAATCCCACACACAAGACCCTTTAGTGGTGTATTTAAGCAAGCTAAAATATTTGATAAGATCTGCACTCATAGTACAGAAAAAAATAATTTTACAGAGATGGCAAGGTGGTGTAGTGCACGGGTGTCAAACTCCAGGCCTGGAGGGCCGCAGTGGGTGCAGGTTTTCTTTCTAACCCTTTTCCTAATCAGTGTCCAGTTTTCATTGCTAATTCATTTCTTTTCCCTCTATTTTAATAGCCCTGTTTTTAAGGATTAAGTCTTCTGAATTGATTCTTTTCTTCATTAAATGATAGCCAAACAGAAATGAGGCATGAAACGAGCCAACAGAGAGATGACCAGCTAAATTGGGGCTTCAAACTCCAACCAGTTCCTTAATGAGATGCTGATTCTTGCTGTTAATTAAACTCGTTATTCAATTCCATGGCTTGCTGCTGCTCTCTTTTTGCCACAGCAAACATTTCCAAAACTGTTGATATTCTGTTTTTTTCTAAGAACTCCTATAATGTTTTGGTAACCTGAGGGATCAACCTTACTGAGCCCTTCATCTTTATTTTCAGATTTTGTTTAATGGGTACGGGTGAGCTGGTCATGTCCTGCTTGTTTTATGCCTCATTACTGTCCGGCTGCTAATTAAGGAAAAAACAACTAAGGGGCCTGAGTCAAGCTAATTAAAGCTAAGGCTAAAGAAGTTAATTAGCATCAAAAACTGGACACGAATTAAGAAGAGGGTTACGATGAAAACCTGCAGACACTGCGGCCCTCCAGGACCGGAGTTCGACACCCCTGGTGTAGTGAGTAGCATGTTTTGAGTCTGAAACCAGGAATGGCAACTGGCCTGGCTGGGACTGAGGTCATTAAATGCACCAAAGGTCATTTGCTTGGGAAAAAGAAGAGTAACTCAAGATGTCAAGACTACAATATTCTCACCTTGTGCAACAATAAGGGGGACAGAAGCGACTGCAAAAACTACACGGGAATCTCTCTGCTCAGAGTATGGTGAGCAAGATTTTTGCCCAGGTAATCCCGAATAGGCTCCAGCAACCTGGAGAAAGAGTTTTAGCCCGAGTCAGAGTGTGGCTTCTGGTCTGAACGCTCAACGACTGGCACGATCGTTCCCGATGGCAACTACAAGAGATGAGTAAAGAGCAGAGGACACCTCTATATTTGCCTTTTATTGATCTGACTAGGGCAGCACGGTGGCGCAGTGGGTAGCGCAGTTAGGAGACCCGGGTTCACTTCCCAGGTCCTCCCTACGTGGAGTTTGCATGTTCTCCCCGTGTCTGTGTGGACTTCCGCCGGGTACTCCGGTTTCCTCCCACAGTCCAAAGACATGCAGGTTAGGTGTATTGGTGATCCTAAATTGCCCCTAGTGTGTGCTTGGTGTGTGTGTGTGTGCACCCTGCGGTGGGCTGGCACCCTGCCTGGGTTTTGTTTCCTGCCTTGCACCCTGTGTTGGCTGGGATTGGCTCCAGCAGACCCCCATGACCCTATAGTTAGGATATAGCGGGTTGGATAATGGATGGACGATCTGACTAAGGCTTTTGATCTCATCCGTTGGGATGGTCTGTTCAAAATCCTTGGCAAGATTGGATGCCCTCCTAAGCTCCTCAGCCTGATCCATTCCTTCCACACAGACATGAAGGGTGTTGTCCATTTTAATGGTACATCATCTAAATAAGGCTACATCCTCGCCCCCATGCTTTTCTGCATCTTCTTGACTTCGATGCTGAGACATTCCTTCAAGGAATTGACTAAGAGGGTGTAACTTCACATAATGTCTGATAGTAAGCTGTTCAGTCCTTCATGTGTAAAAGCAAAGACCAAAGTCCAGCAAGTTCTCATGAGGGACATTCTGCATTTCAGAAATGCTGTTTTGACCTGAGTAACTGCAGAGACCGATACTTCTCCAGAGCTTGTCAGGACTTAGGTTTCACTCTCATTCTGAAGAACATCAATGTGATGGGCCAAGGTGTTGAGAGTCCACCCTCTTATTACCATCTGAGACTTCAAGCTGGAAGTGGTGCATCAGTTCATCTACCTCGGCTTCACACTTACCTGGAGGCAGAGATTGATTGGAGGATCGGCTCTGCTGCCCCAAACTTTAGCAAGCTGACTCAGAGAGTCTGGAGCAACATGAAATTAAATTGATGCTTACCAGCACAGCAAGCCCTTACAAGAGTCCATGCCATTGATGGCAAATGATGAGTGAGAGAGAGAGAGACTGGGAGGCATGCAGCAGGGAGACAAACTGAACAACAAAGTAATGCAGTGCAGAGTCACACTTCTGGCCATCGGATCCTGAATGTTCTGCGCATGGAATTGTAGAGGGGCAGAAATCAGGGGTGGGGTTTTGGAGGGCAGTAAGATGCACGGAGTAAAACAACACAAGTTACTTCACCTAAAACAGCTTCTTATACAAATGCAAAATCGTACAAAAACACAGAATGTGCCACATATGTTATCACTGGACTGCAAAACAGTTGTCTGCTGCAGTGTGTGCTAGCAACCATATTGCTCAAAAATGTAACTTTGGATTCTGCTGACTGGCAGACTATGATTGTGAAATTACAAATAAATACTAAAAATTGAAAGTATGAAAAATTATTTTAGTAAAATGGTTCCAATAAAGGTTTGGCCAGGTATGATCTCTAAAGACCCTAAATATGTAAAAGTGATTATTGTATGTCCCATGTATACAAGGGTACGAAAACTGGCAGATTGTTTGTAGGACAAGGACCTGAACTGAGTAAAAAGGAATCCAAAACATGTCCATCTGCTTTGGATCGAGTATTCCCAGCTTTGAATGGCTCTGAACTCCTCCAAAACACTATAAGCTGTGGAAGAGCTGCCACACACAAGTACCAGGGGTTTGTCGTTCAACTGCAACATAAGCTACAACGGCTATTTGAGGAATATGAGGAACTGTAATGAAAAACACATCTGAAACATTCTTGTGCACCAGCTGTCCTTTCAACAGGAGTGTCTTACCTTTGTGCATTCCACGCAGGTGACTCATTTGGGCAAGGCCGTCTACTGAAGAGGAAGAAATGAAGAGAAAAAGCAGCAAGCAGTCTTAGGTCAGCTATGGAAAAAAGGGCATCTGTATGATATGAAAACGTATGATTTATATCTCCTCCCGAATAGTAGGATTGATTGTACTGTATATTGGAGTGATAGTGATTTTGTATAATTTTTATTTAGTATTAGCAGATAGAACTCACTGTGGAGTATTATCACAAAACAGTCTCCTAATAGGGCAGAGACTGTAGTACGCTGTCATCAAATGCCCAGCTATGTTTTGTGAACATCATCGACTGTGCCCTGCCCTGTGTCCTCCTCCTAGTGTGGCATACACTAAATGATTATGTCATGAAACTCCTGATTTTGATGCTGTTTGCCACTAATCTGAGTGACTCATTTACCTATGCAAAATTTGATTTCATCTGTGCATGTTGTCTTCTACAGTTGCCAGCATGTTGCTTGCGGCAAAGATTTCCATTGTCAGCCATTGATTTTTATGTGTTGTGGCAGGTGTCTCATTGTGTATCCCTTATTCAAGAGGATGGCAAAATGAATCATCTGTTTCTTGGATTCAATACCCAAACAAACCTCGCGACTTGAATTAGGGAAATCTACGATAGTCAGAATGAAGCTCTATTTGTAACATTTACTTTGATTCTGGTTTGTGTTTTGGTTTCAGTAATCAGTTTACCGATGCCTCTTTTGGCTTCCAGCTCTTGTCTTTATTTTGTACATCCACACCCACCCCCAAGTTTCTTTATACTGTATGTTTTTACGCACTTTCCTCCAGTCTCTTTTTTCTTTCTTTTTTTTTTTTTTACCATAAATGGCACTTAAAAGATTTTAGTGTCCTGTTTTGATTTGATTTCCTGCACTCTAAACAGACCCCTTAAGTATTTTTAAAATGCACCCAACAGTCAGGTCTTAGGTTCATGCCTTTCATGACTATTCTGAATGAAAAATGATTGATTGAAGTCGGGAGGAAAGAACAGAGCAACACAGATTTGTAAACTTGAATTTCTGAAAGTGATTATATAACCATGGTTTAAACACAGTATGATCATCTATTCATTTTATCAAATCAGCTTACCCAAGGTAGGCATTGGGCACAAGGCTTGGAATAATCCCTGGATGGAGAACTATTCCATTCCAGGAAGAGCACATTTACACTCAAACCATTGTTTGACTGATTTTTTGTGACGTGAAGTTGATGTGAACTTATATATCTTGTTAGTCATTAGCAAAATTATTACATAGGCAAGTTAATGTTAGTTTAGTCCAAGCACATAAAGAGAAACACTGGTAGTTTGGATAGATAGACATGTAAAGGTACAATATAATAGATAGATAGACAGATAGATAGAAAGATAGATAGAGATAGATAGACAGAAAAGGCACTATATGATAGATAGATAGATCGATAGATAGAAAAGGCACTATATGATAGATAGATAGATAGATAGATAGATAGATAGATAGATAGATAGATAGATAGATAGATAGATAGAAAAGGCACTATATGATAGATAGATAGATATGTAAGGTACAATAAGATAGATAGGAAAGGCATTATATGATAGATAGATAGATAGATAGATAGATAGATAATAATTCATTACATTTATATACTTTAGATAGATAAATAGGAAAGGCACTATATGATAAATAGATAGATATGTAAGGTACAATATAATAGATAGATAGACAGATAGATAGGAAATGCACTATATGATAGATAGATAGATATGTAAGGTACAATAAGATAGATAGATAGATAGATAGATATGAAAGGCACTATATGATAGATAGATAGATAGATAGATAGATAGATAGATAGATAGATAATAATTCATTACATTTATATACTTTAGATAGATAAATAGGAAAGGCACTATATGATAAATAGATAAATAGATAGATATGTAAGGTACAATATAATAGATAGATAGATAGATAGATAGATAGATAGATAGATAGATAGATAGATAGATAGATAGATAGATAGATAGGAAATGCACTATATGATAGATAGATAGGAAAGGCACTATATGATAGATAGATATGTAAGGTACAATAAGATAGATAGATAGATAGATAGATAGATAGATAGATAGATAGATAGATAGGAAAGGCACTATATGATAGATAGATAGATAGATAGATAGATAGATAGATAGATAGATAGAT
>JANRMT010062817.1:26736673-26776443 GCA_026402145.1 Polypterus bichir lapradei
GATAGATAGATAGATAGATAGATAGATAGATAGATAGATAGATAGATAGATAGATATGAAAGGCACAATATGATAGATAGATAGATAGATATTACTCAAAGATCAAATCCACGTGGCTCTTTATTTGACCTCAATCGTTTCCTCCAGGCTGTGATACAGTACTTGCACACATAGCACGCACAATATTTGGCATTGCATTACCCTTTTACAAAATAAAATAAAAAAGATTTGGATTCAGAAAAGTCCTGCATTTTTCTTCATCTGCTTCTGTCTCCATGCTGGCATGTTATTGAATTCTGTACGGCTGCTTCCAAATATGTTCTGAAAGTCGTCATCGGAAATGTATTGCTGATGAAGACAAGAGACAAGAACATGCTTGCTTAGAAATAAATTGTTCTGGCCAGTCAGGAGATCAATCTGGAAGCTGCTTGTCACTTACAATTTATTTTTGTATAGCCCAAAATCAAACAAGGCGTTCTGCAATTTGCTTTAACAAGCCCTGCTTTTTGATAGCCCCAAGCCTTGATTCTCTAAGAAGACAAGGAAAAACTCCTCAAAAAAGAAAACCCTAGTAGGGAAAAAAAATGGAAGAAACCTTGGGAAAGGCAGTTCAAAGAGAGACCCTTTCCAGGTAGGTTAGGTGTGCAGTGGGTATCGAAGAGAAGGGGGTCAATACAATACAATACACAGTACAGAACAGAAGTAATCCTCAATAGTACAGCTCAGAACTTAACAGTAGATGATATCACATAATAGGATTCAGATTTGTTTAGAGTCCTGGAGACCTCAGCCATAAAGCTGCCTCCCCCTATTGGCCATTCCTCAGCTGAGACAGCGCTTGGACAGCCAATCCGATGAAAGGACCCCTCTACCCGACAATTCCTGCAATCCTTCATCAGCTGTGGTCTACTGCCCTTCCAAAAACCCACCGTGTCTTTCTGGTTGCAGAAATAGACCCAGAGTTACTTCCTATTAACATGGGACCACCTAAAATGAGTCTACGGTGACAGTTCAGATGTGATACCCCTCTGCACTACAGAACAAACCAAGCTATAGGTAGGCAGCCACATGAGACTCACCTCTTTTTTCAGGGGGTCAACACCCTCTGGTAGCTCCTCCACTGTTTTATTGATTAGAAGAGCTGGGTCAAACCATGATCCCTTGGCCCCTGAAGGATTTGTGGCTGGTTTACTTTGGCCCTGTTGGTGGGGTTTGTATGTCGCATGTGTTACTCCTGGTGTGGCTGGGCCCCCTGGTGCACTGTAATCGGCTGGTACAGTCTGGGTAGGCATCTTCTTCCCTGACTCGATCTCAGTTTTGTTCAGATCCTTAAAAAAAAAAAAAAAAGCCCATTTTCATTTTTTAACTGTATTGGTAGTCATAGTTAAAACCCATGGAGCTGCATATGCCACTAGTTTGAGCGAAGGAGACAGAGATGAGCTGACCACTTTAAACTTGTGCTCAATGGAGACCCCCAGTGATCTTCATTATGTGGTGCACTGAACGGCTCCTTTATTCAAGAGATGTTTCTGCAGGGAGAAGGGCGCCCTCATGTGGCAGATAAGTATAAGTACAGGCAGAACCGTTCAACTGTGAGCACAAAGCAGCAGTTATCAAATACAGTCCAGTAGGGCCACAGTGGCTGCAGGTTTTATTTATTACCCATTTATTATGATGTTAAAACAAAGTGATTTTTTGGGCTTAATTTTATTTAACTCGCTTATTACAATTTGGAGCACTCAAATTTTTATTTCAGTTTTAAACAGCTGCAATTAGGCTTTATTTCCTATTTTCTGTAGAGAAGAGCCAAGCAAAATGACACCTTTTATTGGCTAACTAAAAAGATTACAATATGCAAGCTTTCGAGGCAACTCAGGCCCCTTCTTCAGGCAAGATGTAATCCTATGTTTCCTATTTTCTTAAATGTAGTGAGACGTCAAGCAAAATTACACCTTTTATTGGCTAACTAAAAAGATTACAATATGCAAGCTTTCTAGGCAACTCGTTTTTTGTAATGTGTTGATTGCATCTTTAGCCATTACTATCAATAGCCAATATTTAATAATGCGTGTGAGTCGTCATTTAGCTGATCTAGGCATTTCCCTGCCTGTTTAAGCATGTCATCATTTTCCCACTTTCTCTGAAATGTTGCGTACGCGTGGGTCAGAGCTGCCATAAACAAACAGGTTTCCCGTAAAGTTTTCTTTTATAAGTCCCAACTTTTATGTGGAAAGTTTTGGAAGCACATTTTTTGTGTTTTTACGCAAGTTTTATAAATCTGTCCTCCGTTGTCCAGCAGAATTGGATCCACTTAAAACTGTGTATGTGCAAGGTAAAGTTTATGTATTAATTGGATGTTTAGAAATAAGTGAGAGAGAAAAGGAAAGGCAGAGCAGCACAAATCTTTAACAATTCACAAAAAATATGGATAACATTTTCAGAAAAGGAAAATCTACAATGTGCCAAAGATTTGTTGTGGAAGAGTGAAAGCGCCAAGGAGCCATATAATTAATCCCAAATTTCATTATCATCAAAGATTGGCTCCTAATTAAAAAAAAACTGGCTGGAATGAAAACCTGCAGATATTGCGGCCCTCCAGGATCATGACTGAGGACCCCTGGTATAAACCATCTAGCACTTGTTAGGAGGGTCATTTGTTTCAATCTTTTATTTAATTGTAGCCTGTACTCAGTTTTAAGAATGTACTTACTATGAAAGCTGCTACTGTATATAAAACAATTTTCTTCACTGCAAGCATTTTTAAAGAGCTCAGCTATTTGAAAAGAGGCTACCGTAAGCCCACATTGTCGTGCCTGCTGCTTTTCTCTTTGTTCAGTGGGTCAGACTTGCATTTGTGGTTCTTTGATCTGGTAAATACGGATTAAACCTTCCCAAACCTGTGGTCTGTCACCCCTTGTGATCAATAAGAATAATTATTTTTGTGGGTTCTTAAAACTTTGACTTAGCTTTAGGTTGTGATTTTAAGTCTCTACAACGTGATGAAAGACACAGAAAATGCCAGCGCATAACCATCACAAGCATTAGAACATTAGAATTTTTTTTTTGTGGGCCATTCAGCCCAACAAAGCTCACCAGTCCCATCCACATAAATCCTCCAAAACAATATCAAGTTGAGTTTTGGAGGTCCCTAAAGTCCTACTCTCCACCACACGACTTGGTGACTTATTCCATGTATCTACAGTACACTATGTAAAGAAAAGCCTCCTAAATGTTTATGCAAAAAGTACCCTTAAGAAATGTTCCTGTGTTCTTGATGAACTCATTTTAAAGTGACAGCCTAGATCCACTGTAGTGATTCCTTTCATAACACTTCCATCTTGTCTCTTTTTAATCTCAATTTGCTTAAACTGGAAAGGTTCAACTCCTTCAGTCTTTCCTCATAACTCATACCCTGCAGTCCTGGAATCAGCCTAGTTGCTCTTCTTTGGTCCTTCTCTAATGGCACTTTTCCACTGCATAGTACGGCACGACACGGTTCAGTTCAGCTCACTTTTGGGGGGTTTTCCACTGGGAACAGTACCTGGTACCTGGTCCTTTTTTTAGTACCACCTCAGCCGAGGTTCCAAGCGCGCCGAACTGTTACCAAAACGTGACGTGTAAACTCTGCTGGTCACTGATTGGCCAGAGAAAATCGTCATTACTGCATCACTGAACTTGCGACACGAGACACAACAGACCCGCTAGATTTTTAGCACAGCATTTTAATGTTACACTGGCAGTTAAGTTCATTTTATGCTTTGCAACAGTGATAAAAGTTAGCTAGTGATGTGCTTTTTTTAGATGCTTACCCTTGCGCGTCGTCGAGCTAAAATGTTGTCGTTGTCTGCGTGTTGTTGTAAAAGTTCCAAAACTCTCTTGTTTTTTTTAGCTGTGTTTTCTTTGGCTGCCATCAGCCTCTTTTGAAACAAACTCCTTCGTCTTGCTGTTAAAAAACATCCACAGGCCGAGAATGAAGAACACCATTCCGTCGATATGCTCCATTGCTGTGTGTTTGTTTGTGGCGCGTTTACGATGATGTCACGGCAGTAGAGGCGGCGCAACTATAACGACACGTGAATAATCCCGCCCACTCTAAAGCGGTACTAAACTGCAGTCGAAACGCAAACCGAGCCGAACTGAGCCGAACCAAGGTGAGCTGTACTGAACCGTGCTGTGCCGTACTATGCAGTGGAAAAGCGCCATAATGCTGCTTTGTCTTTTTTGTTGTTGATTTTTATATAACTTAAGCATATCCTTCTTGTACTCTACACATTGTGCTATACAGGGGGTCCTCGGGTTACAACGTCTCGACATACAACGTTTCGAGTTTACAATGCTAACTCCCATAAAAACTTTTAAAAATTGAGACGTGAGAAGGAATAAAGGTAAAGATTTTTTTTTAACACTCATTTTTTCTGTTACTACAGTACAGTATATTTATGTTATTTTCCTTTTTTTGTGGCTTAGTTGTGTTTTTATGTTCTAGATTATAATGTGTTAGGAGGGCGGCACGGTGGCGCAGTGGTAGCGCTGCTGCTTCGCAGTTAGGAGACCCGGGTTCGCTTCCCTGCATGGAGTTTGCATGTTTCCTCTGGGCGCTCCGGTTTCCTCCCACAGTCCAAAGACATGCAGGTTAGGTGCATTGGCGAATCTAAATTGGGCTTGGTGTGTGTCCTGCGGTGGGTTGGCACCCTGCCCGGGATTGGTTCCTGCCTTGTGCCCTGTGTTGGCTGGGATTGGCTCCAGTAGACCCCTGTGACCCTGTGTTCGGATTCAGCGGGTTGGAAAATGGATGGAAATGTGTTAGGATAGATAAGTGACTTAGGCTAGGGTGTGTTTCGACTTACACCAAAATTCGGGTTACATCACTGTTGTAGGAAAGGAACTGTGTCGTAACCTGAGGACCCCCTGTATAACCCAACATTCTACAAGCCTTCTGAACACAGTCGGGAAGTAGATAATGATACGTTTACTATGCCTCCTAAGTACTTCTCTAATTGTGTATTCAAACCTAATATTTTTGCTTCCTATGTGTAATAAATTACATTTACTTGCATTAAATTTTGTCTGCATAAATCTGCCCAAGCCTATACGCTGTTGACGTCCCTCCTCAATGATTCTTGGGTTTCTAGATTATCTACCTTTCAATCCACCTAGCTTGGTCTCATCTGCAAACTTAACCAGCTTCTTGCTTATACAGTATTCTTCTCCAGATCATTTTGTATACATTATATGAAAATTAGCAGTGGCCCTAGTTGTGATTCTTGACATCGCCCAATTCTGATAAGGCTCCATTCACCATAATCCTCTGCTTCCAGTGTTTGTGCCAATTTCAGACCCATCTCAACAGTACACCCTAAACTCCCACTTCTTTTAGTTTGATGCCCAACCTCTCAAGTGGGACCTCATCATTAGCTTTCTGAAAATCTAGATAATTAATATCATACAAACTACAGTGGAACCTCGGGTCACGAATGTCTCTGAACATGTACAAATCAGGTTACGACCAAAAAGTTCGCCAAACTTTTGCATCTGTTCACAGCCCCACAATTGGGTGACAAACAAGCTGATGATTTCCTCACGTGTTCAGTCTCTTCTTGTACTGTACATTGATCTCGGTGCATCACGCAGAGGGATTCTCCCTCAAAACTGTAACTTCCTCTCAACCCAGCTTCCTCCTGTGGTATAGCAGGTCCACAGCTCCCGTCAAAAAGGCCAGTTTTAATAAATAATCACCGCACTCGCGGCGTGGTGGTGTGTGGCTGAAGCGGTTCCTGAGGAGTCCGTGATGTGGGCGTTTCTTACCTAAGTGCACAGGTGAGAAGTGGTCCGCATCTGTAATTGTTCCCAGGAACTGCTGATTGCCAGGACTACCACATCCCCTTCATAAATAGAAGTGCGAGTCGGCTAAAGGGAGAAAGAAGAGAACAGGAAAGAACGGGAGGTTGCAGGAGAAGGCAGGAAGCAGGAGGAGAAAGCCGGTGCAGGAGAGATAGACAGCCAGAGAGAGCGAGAGAGAGAGAGCGCGCGAGAGAGAGAGAGTGAGAGAGAGTGAGAGAGAGAGAGAGAGAGAAAGCGAGAGAGAGCGAGAGCGAGCGAGAGCGAGAGCGAGAGCGCGAGAGAGAGAGAGAGAGAGAGAGAGAGCGCAGGCTCGCGTGGGTGTTTCTCTCAGTATTATTCAATGTTTTTACTTTTAGTTTACTATTACACCGTGCATTCTATGGTATAATTAACAATTTTTGTGCTTGAAAATTTTTAAAGAAAATATATTTAGATACAGTTCGTACGGTTTGGAACGGATTAATTGTATTTACATACAATCCTATGGGGGAAATTACTTTGGGTCACAACCAAATCAGGTTACGACCAGAGTTTTGGAACGAATTACGGTCATGAGCCGAGGTTCCACTGTACTCTGAAGTTATCCTTTTGTTGCTTCTTCATAGTATTCCACTATGTTAGTAAAACATGACCTCCCTCGTCTAAATCCATTCTGACTGATCCCGAACGCTCCTGTTTTTGCCGTTTGTTGTTTCTCCTTAATTTTTCCTTCACTTAAGTTACCTGTGATGCAGATAAACCTTACTGGACTTGTGTTTTTTTTAAGTTGAAAAGGATCTCAGAGAGCATAAGAAAAACATATAGGGGGCTTAGAAAGGCCAAATGTTCACAGACTCTACAACAGGAGTAATCTGAACCTGGACTCTATTAGCCACTTGACTCCATCAAATCCTTGTTATCTTCTCAACCATGCCCTGGTTCTATTGGAAGCAGCTGGCAAGCTTCTAGTCCACAAAAAAATTTAAAGAAAAAAGAGAAGATATTATGAATTGTAAAATGAGAGTACAATACGTACAACAGTGATTTTTGATATCCCAGAAACATCACCCAGGCTTTTCTTCATTTCATCATAGTTCTTTATTCCCTGCAGGGAAAAAACAGCATGAATTAGTGGAGAAAGAAGAGACACCCAACCCGTATGCTTTAAGTTTCTCATCACTATCAGGTACTTTTGTCTGACATATTGTGAACATATTAAATGGCATCCAATATTCTACAGTACGTGCCAGCACCCCTGTGGGCATTACAGGTGGTAAGGGACTAGATCTCTTTTCTCTTCAGTTCAGACTTTCCTTCTGTTCAAAGCTATACTAGTAAAATGGAGAGGTTTACACGGTGTTTTGTCAGTTTATCCAAAGGGCAGGATCACCCCGAGTCAGGATTGGCCTGCAAACGGCTTCACTTCTCAGAACACATGATTGAGAGAACTGCACTTGTGCCTGAATAATGGCTGACTGAAACCCCTAAACAGATGCATGAGCTCCACATACTGCAGTGTCAGGTTCAACACTATTTTAAAACATTACTCATTACTTTTTGCTAAATATTTAATAAGCAACTAATTTGTTGGTTCATTATGTTTATCTCTTCAACTCATCTCATCATCTGAAACCACTTCTCCAGGTGAGGGTCGAGGGAGAAACAGGTCAAGCAATCAGCCCTGACTTCCCTGTCCCCAGCTGCAGACTCCATCTATTCCTGAGGATTTCCCAAATGTTCCCAAGCCAACTTAGACATATAATCCCTCCAGTGGTTCCTGGGTCTCTGTTCAGTAATGTGTGCTGCAAGCAGGAACAGGGGAGCCACCCAAATAACCTCAACTGGCCCCTCTCCGTCTGCAGGAGCAGTGACTTTACTCTGAGGTTCTCCTGAATTGCTCAGCTTCTCACCCTATCGCAGAATGTCTCTACAGAAAAACCTCATGTCTGCTGCTTGTACTCCAGATGTCATTCTTCTGTTCACTACCCACAACTCATGACCACAGATAAGGACATGGATGTAGGTCAATCATTAAACCCAACGTTTTGCCTTTAGACCCAGCTCCCACTTCACCGCCGTAGACTGGTACAGAGCCCACACAACAGCTGACACTGCAATCCTCTTGTCAATCTCATATTTCCTCCTTCCATTACTTGTGAACAAGATCCTTGCATACTTGAACTCCTCCACTAAAGGCTAAACCTCCACACCTGGAAAGAGCAATGCATTCTCTACTAAGAAAAAACCATGACCTCAGTCTTGGACATGCTGAACCTCATCCTTGACCCTTCACACTCAGCAGCGAATAGTTTAAGTGCATCATAAGGGTTAGAGTCAGATGAGGCAAAGAGGAAAACATCATCTTAGCCTCCCCAACTGGACACACTCATATGCTCAGCTGTGCTTTCACATCCTGTCCATGAAAAACCACAAACAGGAGTGATGACAAGACACAGCCTTGATGGAGGCCAACACCTAGAGTGAACGAATTTGACTTAACACCAAGTATTCTGACACTGATCTCACTGCGTTCATAAAGGGAACAAATATAAGTACCTCAGGATTATTCAGTGGCAGGCCGTGAAACCATCCTGGTGAATGGATCTTCTGCTTGTTGAAGCATCTTAGATATGCAGATTAAGTTTAAGGCATATCTTCTTTCTGATAATGTTTCCACAAACTTTTGTTGTACAAATGTCTCAGTGAACTTTACACTATCGCTATCATGTGAAACACAATGTTAGCCAATGAATAAGCTCTGACTGGGCTGGACTCATGACCAATTAATGAGAGTGGAAGGCAGATCTTCAATTCAGATGCTTTGGCGCATCTGAGTGAGTGCTGCTCTACTTGATGAGAGTGTTTTCAGGAAATTACTTATTTAGCAATATTTTAGTAAAACTTCATGTGTTTGGGATGTTGTGAGCATATGACTGGATAACTTCACATGTGGATTATGTGACACTCACTATATAATTGATTTAAATTGTTTTAGAAATATTTTTATCTCTTTTCTGTGTGAAAACAGAAATTAAAACTTTTTCTTGGCTATCCCTACAAACTACACGGAGTAAGTAACATACAGGGTGAGGCAGAAAGGACAGACTTTTTTACAAAATCACAAAATTATTAATTTTTTCTTACAAAGAAATTTATTGAAAGATTTGAGTTCATATTGAAATAGCATTTGACAATTTGTAAGGATGGAAAAGTAGGTCTAAATGCAAAATACGCCTTACCGAACGATTACTAAGGCCAAGTTCAAAAGAATGCTTCTGAGCAGATCGACTTGGACTGCGCAGCAGGGCTAGTCGTACGCTTTCCACATTTTCAGGGGTGCGTGCCGTTCATGTAGCCCCCAACGGTCTTTTGTTCATTAGTGTACCTCATGTACGAAGTGCTTTAACCCAACGTAGGATAGTATTACGAGCGGGAACATCTTTATTTCTGTGGATATTGAAAAGGCAACGAAACTCATGCTGAACTGTAGTAATAGATTGGTTGTTCTTGACAAAACAGTCGTACGCAAAAACGCAGTGTTCTATCGTCCACGGCTTCAACTAAAAAGAAGATAAAAAAATGCCAAGACTTTGCGAACCTAACGCCACCTACCGCACATCTGTCACTCCACCTAGTGGTGAGTTCTAGCCATTTCAAAGACATCCGTCCTTTCTGCCTCACCCTGTATAAAGAAATATCATTTTTGGTTGGAGTATTTAATCCCTTATTCTTTTTCTCTTCTGATTATTATTTATCATTATATGAATATCAGTATTATTATTTTTTGGCTGATGTCTTCATCCAAGGCAATATTTGATACACGGTTATTTTTTCCAGTTGGATCACATGCAGGTGAAGTGACATGCACAGTCACACACTGCCAGTAGCAGGATTTGAACCTCATGGTTTGAAGTCAAGTCTTAGCCACTACGCCACACTGCCTATTACAACACCAGTATTGCAGCACCATTTTGTTTTCTGGATACACCATTTTGGAATAGTTTTTTCTTGGCTGCACTGATAATTATTTATTGGCACTACAGTAGGCTATATCTCTTTCTACGCATTTCACTAAGCATTGTGTCAGCACCCATTTGGTTATACTTGAGCTTCAGAATTAGCAAAATAACAACAAATAACTCTTTATAAATGCTTTGCTGGAAGAGGTGTTGGTGATTCCAGCAGATGGGTGCTTACCCTGTGCTCTGTGTGTGGATCCCAATGCCCCAGTGCAGTGATGAGGATGCTGTGCTATTCAAATGGCTCTGTCCTTCAGATGAGATGTGAAACCAAGGTCCTCACTCTCTGGTCATAAAAGATCTCTGGGCATCTTTTGAAAAGAGTACAGTGTTTCCTGATGTCCTGGCTAAATTGCCCATCACAGTTCTATCCATTCTGGCCCCCTAATCATCCCCTGTCTCTAATTATCTCTCTCTCTCACCCCTTCACCACCTAATAGCTAATGTGTGGTGAGCGTACTGGCACAATAATGGCACAATCCAGGTGGGTGCTACACATTAGTGGTGGTTGAAGTGGTTGCCCTCTGTCTAAGTGCAGAAAGAAAAGCACTATATAAATTGAATTATTATTATTGTATTTAGGGAAAGAAAGTTTTTCATGTTGCTTCTTGAACTTTTTTCCTGACTTTGCTTTCTGGCTTTAAACATCTTTCTCGTAAAATGTTAGTTTTGTTTTCAAATGATTCCTTTGCATGCTCCTGAAAAAACTTTCATCTTCCCAGCTTTGATGAATGATTGTGTTTCTCTGGGCAAGCCAGTTACTATCCTGGCCATATACTTACATCCCACTTGTGGGGATCCCAGGCGTTGAACCAGCCAGTGAAGGTGGGTGGCTCGTGGCCTTGCTTCACCATAGTGACGGGGGTGCCCAGGTCTCTCCCAGCTGGGTGGGTCTTAAGGTATTCCATAGAGCTGTTAACCGATTCCTTCTTTTCTACGTCATTGGCATTTTTGCCAATCCATAGGAAGATCTTTGGAGAAAGAGACAAATGAAAGAAAAAGGAAGATGAGTGACCAGTTTCTTATTGAGCCTTTGATTACACCCACATTCCTGCTGTCATTCATTTTCCATTATACTTCATTTTTCTTTAACATTCCAGTGGTCAAGTAGGATCTGATTACACGTTATTGCATTTTTTAAACTCCCCTTTTATAAAAAATCACAAAAGGTCAGAGGTTATTTTACTAGCCTTAGGCACAAATAATAACTAACCCAGATAGGAGGCCAGTCCATCACAGGACACACTCATTTATAGAAAAGGCCATTTAGATCAGGTAATCTATGTGTCTCTGGTATGTGGGAAGAAAAAAAAAAAAAAAAAAAAAGAGTATGCAAAGAAAATATTCTTGCACATGAGCAGGCAATATCATCAATGTGAAATTTTAGTTCTTTTAAATTTTCAATAAATTTCCAGATATTTCTAATATCCTGTTTTCGCTTTGTCATTGTGGGGTATTGAATTTTGCTTGATAAAGGAAAAAATGTACTTAAATAATTTTAGTAAAAATCTGCAACATAGCAAACTATGAAAAAGTGAAGGGGTCTGAATTGTTTTTGAATCCACTGTATGTACAAGCAGTCCCATCCTATACTCAGTTAGGAGCACAATAAAAACATAAATTGAACTGAATCATTACTGCACCCTTCTGAGGTGAAGACAAAACCACCACAGAGATCACCTGACACTGAAACTCACCTCATCCCAGGTATCCAGCAGCATGACATCATCTTCATCCAAATCTTCCTGTGCGAAGTCTTGTACCTCTGTCATCATGAAGCGTCCCGTCTGATTGGAGCATTCAAAGAGGCGGGGCTTGTAACTTGTTTTCTCTTCTTCAAACCTGAAGAGCAGGGAAGACACAGAGAGAAAGCAATTTTCAGATTCTGGACACAGCCTCCTGGTGCTTTTCCATTTGCAGGGCTGAGGCCACAGATGGGTTTTGGCAGGCCTCTAAAATGCATGTGAAATATTGTAGCTTAGGCAGACAGCGTGAAATTTACTTTTCTGTGTGTTGGCATTATCAGTTGGAGGTCTGTATACGGCTAAGGAGATGACCTTGAAACCAATGGGTCACTGCTTCAGGTTTTATTATCTTCTGTAATTCACTCTCAGGCCCTGAGTGGATCGCATGCTTGAATGCACATGGGCAGGCAGCATGGCTTACTGTTTACAGTTCACAAGATCACTAATTAATTCTCACTTCATATACATATGTTTAATTTGATCTTTATATATTCAAAATTCACACCATAATTTCAAATTAAAATGTGTTTATGCAAAACTAATGTCATACAGTTTATTCAAACAATTTATATCAAGTCTGACTCTTTAGGTTCCAAATATATTTGACTGTTTGGCACCCCATGCTCTTGATGTAGTGTTCTTTATCTGTTGGATTAATACTTTTGTAAATTACCTGTGGTAGACATAAAGCAAGAATCTCATTGAACTATGTAGACATGAAATAAATTTCGATTCGACTGCAACACCACCATGTGTTTACATGTGTCTACATGTGTTTTATGGACTTGGAAAAGGCGTTCGACCGTGTCCCTCGGGGAATCCTGTGGGGGGTGCTCCGGGAGTATGGGGTATCGGACCCCCTGATAAGGGCTGTTCGGTCCCTGTACGATCGGTGTCAGAGCTTGGTCCGCATTGCCGGCAGTAAGTCAAACCCGTTTCCAGTGAGAGTTGGACTCCACCAGGGCTGCCCTTTGTCACCGATTCTGTTCCTACCTTTTGTGGACAGAATTTCTGGGCACAGCCAGGGTGTTGAGGGGGTCCGGTTTGGTGGACTCAGGATTGGGTAACTGTTTTTTGCAGATGATGTTGTCCTGTTTGCTTCATCAGGCCGTGATCTTCAGCTCTCTCTGGATCGGTTCGCAGCTGAGTGTGAAGTGGCTGGGATGGGAATCAGCACCTCCAAATCCAAGACCATGGTCCTCAGCCGGAAAAGGGTGGAGTACCCTCTCAGGGTTGGGAGTGAGATCTTGCCCCAAGTGGAGGAGTTCAAGTATCTTGCGGTCTTGTTCATGAGTGAGGGAAGAATGGAGCGTGAGATCAACAGGCGGATCGGTGCAGCGTCCGCAATGATGCAGGTCCTGCATCGGTCTGTCGTGGTGAAAAAGGACCTGAGCCGTAAGGTAAATCTCTCAATTTACCAGTCGATCTACGTTCCTACCCTCACCTATGGTCATGAGCTATGGGTAGTGACCGAAAGAACGAGATCGCGAATACAAGTGGCTGAAATGAGTTTCCTCCGCAGGGTGTCTGGGCTTTCCCTTAAAGACAGGGTGAGAAGCTCAGGATAAGCTGGAGGGACTATGTCTCCCGGCTGGCCTGGGAATGCCTCAGGATTCCCCCGGAACAGCTAGAAGAAGTGGCCGGGGAGAGGGAAGTCTGGACATCTTTACTCAAGCTGCTGCCCCCGCGACCCGATCTCGGATAAGCGGAAGAGGATGGATGGATGGATGCAACACCGCCAAGCCCACTCAACATGAAGGATGCCTATCTACATTATACATGCAGCAGTCAACAGGCACCACTGTAATCTCTGAGAATGCCATACTAGAGAAAGTGTGGTTCTTGGTGTCGGACAGTAGGGGCACCTTTAAGGCTCTGAAATGACATGCAGTTGGCACAGTCACTAACTCCTTCTTCCATTTTGCCTTCAGAGTTGATGACTACCAGCCGGAAAAGTTATAGCATCACTCTCTCTGCCATTATGAATCTCCTGGCTATTCTGCCTGGGCTTCTGTATAAAGGCAGGAACACCCAGAACTTGGAGTTCAGTTAGTATCCTGCAACTGCAACAAGATGACCTTCTAGAGTAGCTTCCTATTTTTTTGTGAAAAAGACGACTGACTCATGTAGTTCCCTTATGTCATTTTCATCTGGTTTTGTTTCAGATTCTTTAATTAGTGTGGGTATTAAATGGAGATTGGCTAACAGTATTCCCACCTCTTTATCTTGTTTGGTCCAATTATATGACACTGGTCAGCCCTAATCACATTTTTTAGTAGTCACCTGACTACTAAATAATAACACATGGACCAAGGTACTCTGCTGACCATAATTACTCTCATAAACCGATTGCCAAGTTCTATATCATACAAATTAGCATTGTGGGTTTGTACCTTACCATCATTGAACTCATTTACATATTATCACACATCCACATTTAAGCTTAGTATGTACCTCTTGTCACTGGCATAGGGTGCCTTGCCCCCAAGTGCTACCCAGAAGTCAGCTGGCTCCTGTCCCTCCATGACAGTCTGCTTGTCTCGCTTTGAGATGATGTCTGCAACAGTTTTGGCCATCTCACGCTCATCTCCGCTGCAGCCCTGGAGAGACAGAAGGGATGGATAAGGAACTGGACAGAAGATTACAAAAAGTTAAAACAGAGCTGGAAGGAAGAAGACATTTGATGGACAGTGTGTTTCCAACTCTGTCTGAGATTAATTAGAAATGAATCTTTTATACTGTATTTATAGCTGCACTTGCTTTGTTAGCATATCAACAAGTGTCTTCTTTACTGGGTTTACCCGTGTCCTGTCCTGTCAGTGACAACATCACATTTGCACACAATAAAATATAAAGCAGGTGTGGGGTATGCACAGATCACATGTGTATGCGATTCAGAGAGAAAATAGGCAAGACAAATCAGATAAGTAGCTGTAAGCATTGAATGGTGGTGAAAGCTGCAGTATACAGTCATATTAAAAGTTTGGAAACTGCTCTTAATTCTTTGGATTTTTGTTTATCATTGGCTGAGCTTTCAAAGTAGCAACTTCCTTTTAATATGTGACGTGCCTTATGGAAACAGTAGTATTTCAGCAGTGACATTAAGTTTATTGGATTAACAGAAAATATGCAATATGGATCATAACAAAATTAGACAGGTGCATAAATTTGGTCCCCCCAACAGAGATATGACATCAATACTTAGTTGAGCCTCCTTTTGCAAATCTAACAGCCTCTAGACGCCTCCTATAGCCTTTGATGAATGTCTGGATTCTGGATGGAGGTATTTTTGACCATTCTCCCATACAAATTCTCTCTAGTTCAGTTAAATTTGATGGCTGCCGAGCATGGACAGCCTGCTTCAAATCATTCCATAGATCTTCGATGATATTCAAGTCAGGGGACTGTGATGGCCATTCCAGAACATTGTACTTCTCCCTCTGCATAAATGCCTTTGTAGATTTCGAACTGTGTTTTGGGTCATTGTCTTGTTGGAATATCCAACCCCTGCGTAACTTCAACTTTGTGACTGATGCTTGAATATCCTGAAGAATTTGTTGATATTGGGTTGAATTCATCTGACCCTTTACTTTAACAAGGGCCCCAGTCCCTGAACTAGCCACGCAGCCCCACAGCATGATGGATCCTCCACCAAATTTGACAATAGGTAGCAGGTGTTTTTCTTGGAATACGGTGTTCTTCTTCCACTATGCTAAGTGCTTTTTGTAATGACCAAATAACTCAATTTTTGTCTCATCAGTCCAAAGCACTTTGTTCCAAAATGAATCTGGCTTGTCTAAATGAGCATTTGCATACAAGTGACTCTGTTTGTGGCATGAGTGCAGAAAGGGCTTCTTTCTCATCACCCTGCCATACAGATGTTCATTGTGCAAAATTGTAGAACGATGTACAGATACACCATCTGCAGCAAGATGCTCTTTGGAGGTGATCTGTGGGTTGTCTGTAACCATTCTCACAATCCTGCGCATGTGCCGCTCCTGTATTTTTCTTGGCCTGCCAGACCTTCTGGGTTTAACAGCAACTGTGCCTGTGGCCTTCCATTTCCTGATTACATTCCTTACAGTTGAAACTGACAGTTTAAACCTCTGACATAGCTTTTTGTAGCCTTCCCCTAAACCATGAGACTGAACAATCTTTGTTTTCAGATCTTTTGAGAGTTGCTTTGAGGATCCCATGCTGTCTGTCACTCTTCAGAGGAGAGTCAAAGGGAAGCACAACTTGCAATTGACCACCTTAAATACCTTTTCTTATAATTGGACACACCTGTCTATGAAGTTCAAGGCTTAACAAGCTAATCGAACCAATTTGGTGTTGCAAGTAATCAGTATTGAGCAGTGACAGGCATTCAAATCAGCAAAATTACAAGGGGATCCACATTTTTGCACGGCCAGTTTTTTCACATTTGATTTAATTTCATACAACTAAATACTGCTTCACTAAAAATCTTTGTTTGGAAAACACCCCAGTACTCAGATGTTCCTAGGAAATGAAAGACATACCACTGTTATCTTTTTTGTTGAAAGTAGAGTCAATTATTATGCAGGCTGAGAGGGGTTTCCAAACTTTTTCATATGACTGTATGTGCTAGTAGGAATGTACCAGGAGCAGGAAAGTGAAAGACACCTGAATGCCACCACACCTTGATTGTGTCAGTCAGCGCCATCTATGACGGCTGCTAAAACATCCAGGCTGTATGGTGTGATAGTCACGCTCATTTAAATAGTGAATGAATCTAAAGTTAGCGTCTGCTTCTCTGCTTACCTTGTTACTTTATTTTGCCACCTTGAAACTAGAGACTAGGGCAGATGCTCTTTAATTGGGGAAGCAAAGTCACAGTAGCAGTAAACCCTGAGTGAAGTCAAACCGTAGTCCTATGTGCAGGTGCATTGTGGCTGTGGCTCCTTCCCAGTTAGGTGAGTGCAAATGAGTTGGTGTGGAGGACATATGTGTGGTCCTATGTTACAAATATTCTTAGTGTGGGAATAAAAGAAACTATGTTCCAGAATGGGTGGCACGGTGGCGCAGTGGTAGTGCTGCTGCCTCGCAGTAAGGAGATGTGGGCTCGATTCCCGGATCCTCCCTGCGTGGAGTTTGCATGTTCTCCCCGTGTCTGTGTGGGTTTCCTCCCACAGTCCAAAGACATGCAAGTTAGGTGCATTGGCGATCCTAAATTGTCCCTAGTTTGGGTTTGTGTGCCCTTTGTGTGGATTTGTTCCTGCCTTGTGCCCTGTGTTGGCTGGGATTGGCTCCGGCAGACCCCCATGACCCTGTTTTAGGATATAGCGGGTTCGATACTGGATGGATGTTCCAGAATGAATGGATGTTTTTTTTCCTTTAACCAATTCATTGATTCTGAGTCTCGGTGACCCCATGGATAACTGCTTATCAGATGTTCTGTCAGTGATATTTGAATTTCTAATGCCAACGCGTCTTATTTTCTGTCTTCTAGCTTGTCTTTCAACCTTTGACTTTACTAATCAACAGACCCCTTTGGAATGATCTTTTTCTCATCTTCATATGTAATTAAAAGTTTAACTTTTGCTGCAAATAATTCTAATATGTTTTATTCATTTGATAACCTGTGGTTGAGTAATGTCTACTCATAAAATTAACCTGGAGAACCCTGAGTGCTTAAACACGAAAGCACTAACAATGCTGCACATCCGCATTCTGACACACTGAGTAGTTTCAGCCAATGGATTATTCAGCAAAATTGTGTCAAGAAACACAAATGGACCTCCTTTATACCAATACGTTTGTATAAGGCCTCATTGGGGCCGTGATGGCCAAGTTAGAAGTTTTCTTCCTTTTTAAATTTTCCATTCTGGTATGAGTTCAGACCAAAGTTTATATGTGTATATTTATTTGTTTATTAAATTATATGTCTGTTTATGTATTTATTTAAAAAGATTATGTAAAAAGCCAAAATTCTACCTGGGGACAAATGAAGTTCTATCTATCTTATCTATCTTATCTAATAGGTTTCTTTTATATGATCATCAAATAAGGCAACAGGAATCTATCAGAAAAGGTGCCATTTAACTTAAATCATCATACCTTGCCACACCACAGGTAGCAGATATGGTCCGTTTTGAGCAAGAAGACGTCATTTGAATTGAGAGAGGAAGCTCGAGCTGGAACTTCTGTAGCTTTAGTGTTGAATGCATCTGTTCCTCTGACCTGGAAAAGCCTGATTCCACTTTCTTGAGATTTTGGTCCTGTACGGCTTGTGCCCCCCTAATAAAAACATAAAAAGTTTACAAATGAAAGGAGACCACTTTGCCCACTTGAATAATGAGCATGAACATGAACAGAATATGTTTTTAATGAAAGGATTGGATGTTCCAGACAGATCAGAAGATGGAAAAACATTTTGTAGTGTATATTCTGATGTTCTTTTTCTTTTATTCTTGGATGTCCTTATAACAACATACCATATACAGGGGGTCCTCGGGTTACGACACAGTTCCGTTCCTACAACATCGATGTTACCCGAATTTTGGTGTAAGTTGAAACACACACTAGCCTAAGTAATTTACCTATCCTAACACATCTGCAAAATCATAATCTAGAACATTAAAACACAACTAAGCCACAGAAAAAGGAAAAGGACATAAATATACTGTACTGTACACTGTACCGTAGTAACAGAAAAAATGAGTGTAACAAAAAATCCTTACCTTTATTCCTTCTCACATCTCAATTTTTTTAAGTTTTTATGGGAGTGAGCGTTGTAAACTCGAAACGTATGTCGAGACGTTGTAACCCGAGGACCCCTATATATATATATATATATATATATATATATTCTTACTTTATTTACATGAAGTTGTTTTAAAGGTCACATGATTTTGATTGCTGCACCAGTGACCTTCAAAACAACTTCATGCTGCACCAAAAGTTACACTATAAATAAAGTGGAGGTCACTTTTATCCCTCTGTGGATACAAAAACATTTGATCTTCAAAGCGATAGTTGTCTTTATTTCCAAGCAGACCATAGAGTTAAAATATTTGTGTTCTGGTTGAAATCTTTTTCGGATTCTCACTTTCAACTTTTGTCTTGCTCTTTGGTTCACATTGCTCATTTTCGCTTTGGCTCCTCCTGTATTCTTGCCCTTGCTTGTCTTTTGACCTCAATTTATCATTTCTAAATCATCTCCTTTTTGTTTTTGGTACACATAATCCTTTGCATTAGGCATGTCGCAACTGATACTGAACACCAAGTTATTTTTCAAAATTTTGAACGCAAATCACAAATTATGAGGAGAAAGACCCATTATGCATCTTCTACTCATGTATAGTTAAAAAAACAAGCATGAAATACGTGGCCTGTGGTAGTGGCGTGGCTCCTACTTGTAAACATCACACCAGCCCACTACATATTAATAAATATGACGCCTGTAGCCTTCACTCACTTTTCCTTGCTGCACACATTCTGCTGCTCAGTAGATACTGACACACTGAATATGTCATCTGCAGTTTTTGTTAATAATCCTGAATTTTCTACCATAACAACTAGACTAAAGTTAATGCAGCCAAAACTCATTAAAGTGATATTCCAAGCCAAATGGATGTCACATTAAATTGTATAGGTAAAAATTCTACTTGACTGTGAACAAGAATCATTCCTAGCATACCAAATCATTTTAAATGTAAACCTCAGATAAATGTCTTCATAATTACATCTGCCAGGATCATTTTGAATGCTTCCAATGTCTTCATTGCATTGTTTTTTTTAATCATATAATTAGTTAAAATAGTATGCTATTGTTTAGTAAAAATAGAAATATTACATTGTTGCATCATATTAGATGTTATTAGATGTTATTTCCACACCCAACAAGTAACGAAGACTTCTTCTGCACCTGAGTCAGCAGAACTGCCAAAGTATTGCATTTAATGTTTTTAAATCTATTAATTTTTTACATTTAAGATTTCTCATTTAAAGATCTACCAATGTTGTTTCTTGTCCTAGTGTGTATATAAACACAGGGAACTCCAGTTTCTGTATTACATCTTGCCTGAAGAAGAGGCCTGAGTTGCCTTGACAGCTTGCATATTGTAATCTTTTTAGTTTGCCAGTAAAAGGTGTCATTCTGCTTGGCTTTTCTCTACATTCATAATGGCTAACACGGTACAACTCCCTAGTGCTACAGGAATTGAAATTCAGCTATTTTTCTTTTCATAGATGCCCCAATGCCCATTTCTAAACCCTCTTCACTTCTTGTTATTTTATGCAAATCATTTACTGAGAGAAAAAGAATGAATAAGAACTTAAATTAATGTGCTGCAAATAACAAGTCAAAATTGTATTTGTGACAACTATACCTCATAAACAATGAGCTTCCCCTTGAAGATAGCCAGAAAGTGACGGGGCTCCTTCCCCATGGTCACTCTCACTTGGACTGGCTCGCCATTATATTTGTTGTCCAAGTTGACAGCCTGGTAAGCTGAAGCAGTGATCTCATCTTGAGTTGCATGTCGACCCTGCATTGGGCGATAAAGAAAACTTTTTGAAAATGAGAAACAGAAGGTGGCATCTATCTGTCTATTTATCTTTGTGGTAGAAAACACTGAACCATCCCATACTTCTACCACAATTTTTTTTACTACAACCAAAAGTTTCAACACATTTATTTTTTGTATATTTAAAAGTAATATGCTACATTTTAGTGAGCCGTAATCAAATTTTTACAAGAAACTGTCAAAAAATCTAGCCTTGAAAAGTATTTATCTCATTAGTCTTTAAGAATGTAATATTTGCAGTATTCCAGCATCAGCACTCATATTTATCAAGCATTTTAGAATTACTCTATGGAAATGCATTAAAAGTCTGACTAGGATAAGAATTTGTGCTGTCCCAGAAAAGGAGTTGAGAGGTAGCTATGAAGCATCCTACACTCACTCCCAGCTACCGTAGATCCCGGAATACAAGCCGAGAATTTCGTCCTAGATTTTTGGCTTGGAGTTTGGGGGTCGGTTTATACAACGAGTATCATTTCAGATTCAAGATTTCCAGCGCAATGCCGGTTTTGCCGATGAATACGGAAGTAAATAATGACGAAACCACAGAGCAATCTTTCAGATGAAGAAGTAACTTTGCATGCCGGTACTTTAAAAAAAGAATTTATTCAAAAAAGTGTTTTAGTTGTTGATTTTATTAATAAAATTTATAATAAATTATCGGGAAGTTTAAAATAAAATTTTTTATTTTGATTTACGATCCACATCTTGTGTTACGAAACGGATGCGGTCACGTGTATCCGCTTGCGCGATTGTAAACAAACAACCGAGAGCGTTAGTAGGAGCCCAGATACATGTGTTTGTGGATGTAATTTCGAAACGAAGATGGACATTGTGTGGAAATATCTCCTCCTCCTCCCTTCCTGCAGCCCAAAGATGTCAAATTAAATGGTGAGTACAGTATGAAATTGTTTCTAGAATAGAATGCCTTTTACTGTCACTATACGCATCTACAATGAGATTAAAAGCAGCTCCTTCAGTGCAGAAAAAAGTTCTGTATAGGGCTTGTATGGTTGTTTTTTAGCCTTAGCATAACGCCGTATCTGCGGCCCCGCTTCTGCTTTCTTTCCCTCCTCCGTCTGTGTCGTCTCCTAGACCCGACAACAAACCACGGAGAGCCCGCTGGTCTCGCTATGTTGTCTAGGATGTTGTGCGTGTGATGAAAAACACTCAAAACAGATGTCTGGCTCTAGACACCGATGTCTATAAGGTTCTGAATGGTGTAGCGGATGTTCGCCGAACCGATCGTGCACAAACAAGGACAAAAAAAAAAGGTACAAAAACCACAAAAAAGTGCACTGAAAAGGAGAGCCTTGATCCGCTGTGACGATGCGCGCCGCCATGCTCCTAGCCTAATCAAAGTAGGCTAGGCACTTTTTATAACTTTTTGGTTAGTACGTTAGAAAAATTATTGGTGTTTTTTTTTTATGAAAAGGTTAAGTAAGTGTTGCAGTGGGAGGTTCGGAACGCATTATGGGATAGCCTTTGCGAACGAATTAAGTTCGTAAGTCAAGGGTCCACTGTATTGCGTATTTAAGTTAATCAAATTTATAACAAGTCTCCGGAAATCCACCTGCCGATGTACCGTATTTGCGTATATAGTTTCAACACAAAGGTTCCATTTTACCAAACTTCTCCGCAATCACTTCCTGGTTTCCATCAAAAATGCCGGCAGTCTCAAATTCTCTCCGATAAACATTATAAATATACCCGAAGAGACACTTTTAAGGAAATTTAGAAAATTTTGCTTGGAGAAGGGGGTCGGCTTAAATACCGGTCATCGGCAAATACATGTAATTTAGTAGGTAGAGAAGGGGATCGGCTAATATACCGGGTCGGCTTGTATTCCAGGATCTACGGTACTTGTAGAAGTTGGAGCTACTTGTAGGCATGTTGTAGTTTTCCTGGAAATCATGATCACTCTTTGTTGTCTTCTGATATTAACACCAAGTTTTCACCACAAAATATTATTATTATTATTAATACCTAGGGGGCTTTGCCCCCTGCTCGCTTCGTTTGCCATGTGCATTTATAATGTACAGCAATTTTAAATTCTTTTCATTGATTTCTATGTGAATTTATGTCAGGAGTTCAATCACACAAGATGTATATTTCCTCCTTTTTAAGCCCATATACAGTAGCTGTGGCTTTGTTGTAGTTTATTTAATACTTGTTAGAGTCAGATATAGATTTGAATTTGTTTTTAAATAGTGTATTTCTTAATTAATGTGGTGCGTTGATGTAGTGGCCTTACAGCAGTCCTAGTTTCAAATTCTAGCCTAGACGCTTCCTGTGTCACGTTTGCATCCCAAAGATGTGCAGATTAGGTTAACTAATCTAGGTTAATTAATAAAGTATCTATCTATCTATCTATCTATCTATCTATCTATCTAACTGACAATAACTAAGTGGCCCAGAGTGTGGGTGAACTACAATGAATATGGCATCCTCTTCAGAGCAGGATCCTGCCAATGCCACCCATGACCCTGCAGCGGATAAAGTAATTTCAGAGAAAGGATTGATGGATGGGTATAGCAAGCATAATCAACATTAAGAAAGTGTGAAGTCCCTGGATGGACCGTCTCTTCTCATGGACATGTAGCTTATGTACAGTGGCTGCCAAGTGTAAACTTTCCAGATCTGGTGAGTTCATTGTCACAGGTTTTATGAAGTCCAGGACATCAGTGATCACAACTCAGAATGTTACAAGGTGCCTACTGTACATCTATTTAAGTAGTGCTTTTATTCTCACCCTCACCTGATGACCTCCTAAAAGTGATCTTATCAAGTCACTTTCATGAAAGCTGGGATTGCTGTTTTATGGGACCTGTCTTCGTGTCATATTCTTTTTCTCTATCCTTTCCCACATTTTGACAAACATGTTCCCTTTCTTTCCTTCTATGTACTGAATTTGATACCTTTGTTTTCTTTTAATGTCCCCTGGGATGTAATATGGACAAGTGGTTAAGGTTTTGGACTGTAAGCCTCTAGGCTGTAGGTTTAGACCCCATCACTTGTTATTGAACGAGTCACCTTTCCAGCCAGGACATTACAGAAAATGTTAGATTGGTAGATTTTGCATAAAATCACCCTTTACATACATAAACAAAAACATACACAAATACTTGGTCCTGACAGGCCAACTCAGAGTCACCAGTTAATGTAATACAAATGTGTTTGGGATGTTGGAATAGACAATAATGTGCAAACTCCACCCAGGCAGTGATTAGGCCAAGATTCAGATACAGACTGCTGGAGCTGTAAGGCAGTAACACTAACCACAATGTCACTAGCTATGAACCATGCTTTTTGTGATTCAGCATATTTGGGAGCCAGTTACCTAGGGAATGAAGCAAAAGACAATTCTGTGTAATGACTATTGTCAGAAAGTATGAAAAAAAAATGATATGACCCTCATCCTGTAACATCTACCACAAATATTTCGATGCTTCATCCACCCCAAACTGAGGAAATCCCTTTCTTCTCAAATCCAAGAATACTTTAATTCTTCACCACCCTCCACCCCAAATTGCTTCCCCCCTCTTTATTGTCCAATTATGCAAGTGTTGCAGTGAAACACTATCACTGACTTGATGGTTATTTTTGAGAAATTAGGTGCATCGGATGGGACTTGAATGGTCTGTTCTCATCAAAATGTCCTCATGTTCTAATTAGATTAAATCGGCCTATCTTTTTAGCCATCAGATAATCCTGAAGTAATTAAAAAGACTATTATTTTTTTGATTATTGCAAGATAATGATGATCATCAATCCAAGTGATTTTGGAGATTTAGTGAGTCTTTCTGAGTCAAATCTCTTTTTGTAAGGCAAAAGTTAAGTTGTGATCTGTTCACTCTGCAAATCCAGTATACATCATATTGGAGATACGCAGCTGGCCATACCTACTGTGCAAAGGGTAGAGGGACACATTTTGGGAGTGCCAGCAGACAGTAGAATCCTTGAGTCTTACCTGCCAGATGTACAGGATGTACTGAGGCTTGTTGACCTTCAGGTAGGTGTAAAGAATGAGGTAACAGTCACCACCATAGAACTGTCCATAAGTGTTAGGTTCAACTGGCTTCAACTCCAAGTTTTCAATCCTCCACACCTGTTGGAAAAAACATTCAGATTACTAAAAATAATTAGTTGAAGGGGTCATGGAAAGGGGGTGATACGGTGGCGCAGTGGTAGTGCTCCTGCCTCACAGTTAGGAGACCCGGGTTCACTTCCCGGGTCCTCCCTGCGTGGAGTTTGCATGTTCTCCACATGTCTGCGTGGGTTTCCTCCGGGCGCTCCGGTTTCCTCCCACAGTCCAAAGACATGCAGGTTAGGTGGATTGGCGATTCTACATTGGCCTTGGTGTGTTTGAGTGTGTCCTGTGGTGGGTTGGCACCCTGCCCGGGATTGGTTCCTGCCTTGTGCCCTGTGTTGGCTGGGATTGGCTCCAGCAGACCCCCGTGACCCTGTGTTCGGATTCAGCGGGTTGAAAAATGGATGGATGGATGGTCATGGAAAGGAGATACCAAATCCCAGATGAAGAAGTAGGCAGTACATTATGGTATTAACTCTGGACAGAAGCCCACAGCATGAAAAGAGAAGCAAAGTGTGTAGAGTAATGCTGAAGTGTTCAGCATAGTAGACGAGATGCAGTGCTACACTAACATAATCTGATATAAAGTAACAGCCATATTCCATTTTCTTAACCCACTTCTCCAGGGCAGAGTTGCAGGGCAGCTTTAGCCTGTCCCAGCAATCACTGGGTGCAAGGCGGGAATAACCCCTGGACAGGGCACCAGTCCATTGCAGGGTATCTCGTAACATTCTCATTTAATTCAATTCAGGGTTGCAGGGGGCTGGTGCATATGCACCAAACTGAAAATAACCTGGCGGGGGCGCCAAGTAGGATCAGCAACTATACTTTTGTTGATGTCTTCACCAAGTCAAAGAGTGTCAGTCCAGCAGCCCTGTGTAGAAACCTCATTTCTGCTGCTTGTACTCATAATCTCATTCATTCATTCATTCATTACCAACACCTCATCAGTGTTGCGCAAGTTCACACCTTACAAGAACAAGCTCAAAGTTCAGTTCACACAGATTAAAATGAATAAATTCACGCTCATAGTTCACCATTTAAATTCTGAACTACTGCAGTTCATGTTCAGTTCATTTTGTATTTTTTAAGGAGTGAGAATAAATGACCCATGAGTTTACTTTTTTCAATTTTACATGCCATATATTAGGCTATTACAGTGTTCTTGAATAAAATATAATAATTATGAAGACTTTTTTATTTAAATACACTTTATTGAGTTATACCTAGCAACAGTGGCGGTTCCAGACCAAATTTACCAGGGGGGCCAGGGTGAGGCCAGTGTTTTTTCATGGGGGCACAGAACATCACCGTAAATGATTAATTAAAATTTTACCTCTTCAGCACAGGGGCCATAACAGGGGCCAGGGCCAGTTCTACAGGGGCATTGGCCCCTGTTGGCCCCCGTCTAAAACCACCTATGCCCAGTAACAAACACGTATAACCATATATACTAATATCCTCCCTGTCAAAAAAGAAATTAAATCGATGCAAGTATACATATAAATTACCGCTCTATTTCCAAATGGTGACTGTGGAACCAGCGCGTAGGTGAACTAACTTATTACGCTGCCAGTCAAAACTCTCATCTCACATATTGCATGTCCAACGGGGAAAAATATAAAGTGGCCTCGCGCAGTACAATGTTTTCCTAAAAGCAAAAGCAGAGCTTCACTGTGTTCTCGTGTCAGCGGGGGTGCAGCGTAAGTACAAGCAGGCAGACACAGACAGTGCCTATTTGATTTTACGTTATTTTTTCCGAATACAAATAAATGCCAAAAAATTGTACGAAATAAATATTTGAAAAAATCCACTATTTGTGCTTATCCAAATACCCTATTCAGATTTGGCTTCACTCCTACATTACAGGGTAAGGCAAAACGTTTAATCTGGACCTAAACCAGATCCAGAATGTCACATAAAACTGAACTAGCTCACGTTCAAGTTCTTCACTTGCAAATCCGTTACGTTCAGTTCACCATTTTTAGAAAAATGAGCTTGTTCAATGAACACACTCTTTTGAACTAGTTCACGCACAACACTGCAGCTCATGATCATAGATGAGGACAGGGATGTAGATTGACCAGAAAACTGAGGGTTTTGTCTTTTGATTCAGCTTTCACTTTAGCACCATATGCTGGTACAGCAACTGCTGAACAGCTGCCGTCACTGCAATCTCCTTAACGATCTCACATTTCTTTTTTCTGTCACTCATGAACAAAATCCTGAGATACCTGAATTCCTCTACTAAGGGTATTTGTTCCCCCCTTCACCTGGTGAGAGCAATCAACTCTTTTTCAAGAGTTAACTGTGACCTCAAACCAGTGGCATCACTAGAATTGGTGTCACCCAGTGTGGTAACCAAGGCTGGATTGACACCCCCACAGCCCCTGGGTGCATACAGTTCCTTAACAGAGAGTCGATCATGCTTTATACAATGCAGTCCTGGGTGTTTAATGCATCGTGGTAATCTTCTAATATTAATGCCGTATGGAGACTCAACCATTGCTTCGCACAGGGAAGGGGAGATTCAGCCTCCCCCTTAGTGATTTCAGCCCATGGAGACTCGACTGTTTCTAAAACACTCTACACAAATTTTATAGACAGTTAGTTTGGGCTCACCTGTTGTGATCCCAGTGATGCCACTGCCTCAGACTTGGAGGAGCTCATCATCATACACTTCACACTTGGCAGCATATCGCTCAAGTGCACGCTGAAGGTCATAGCCAGACCTACCCCTAACCTCTCCAACTGGACACTCTCTCATCCTTGGTTACAACCTTGATGTCCTGTCCATGCAAACCACAATCAGGAGAGGTGACTGGATACGGCCTTCTGATCAATCGATATATCTGTCTTTTTATGCAGCAAATTTCATTTCTGTGTTTTTTAAATTCAGTTTAAGATTGAGGTGATGGACACACTACATTTGGTAATATGTGTAAGATGTGCGGTTATCTTGGTGTTACATGCCCTTCCTCTCCTCTTTCATAGCGTAACTCCCATTCTGCCCATAAGGTCTGCTAAGTTAAGTTATTTATTTACAGGAGTCTTTTTAACAGTAGAAAAAATTAAAGGTTTAGCCATTTAGTATCAGTTCATTTTTTAAAGTGATCAGATGTGTGGAAATTATAGGTTTATAGGGTTGTTATTGTCACAGAAAAATTCTTACTTGCATGAGATAATAAGAAACATTTGTAGATTTTATAATCAATGAAACCCACACAGTGTGGTAAAAAAGCAAGCAGCCCCCATTATCTCATGTTCTTACCAAGGCCTATAAGTGGATAGACATAAGATCAATTAAAAAAATTCAAGAACGCAAACTTGTACAAAAATCATTTGATTTTTTAAATATATAAAATTTTGTATCTTAGTTGTCAAGTGTATTAAACTCTTAAAAGTGAATGTGTCGTCACGACTTTGTAAATCTTCCAGAAAAACTATCTTTGGCTTAATAAAACTCAGAATGTGATTTCTGATTCATGGGTTTAACATTCTGACAAAGTCCAAACTGACTTCAAGAACTTTACGATCTAATGGCTCACCTCAACTTTTCCTGTGGCATCATCTACCATCCTCTGCTGGGCAGCGAGTTCGGGTCTGGCGTGCAGCTCCATGACATCAAACTTCACCTGGTCCACCTTAGCTGTCAGGATACAAGTATAAGATAACTGAGGATGGGTAGCATGGTGACACAGCTTCAGAGTGCTACATTTAAATATCAGCTTGAATGCTTGTGCTTTCGCATAATTATTAATGTTAAATACAAAGTAAGAAAAAAGTGACTAAATGAACTAGCCTGGCATTGAAGGCTGATTGACACTTCTCTTAATTCTTTGACCCCTGTGGAGAATGGCCAGCCGTTTATCCCAGCCAATACCCCAAGCCGCCAGGTGGAGCCCTCTTTGCAGCATGGAGGTCCCCAGAAGACCAGCAGGGCATCATGGACAATGGAGTTTTTAAGCACAGCCCTGCTGGATGCCATGGGGGCCACAAGAGGGAGCTGCAGGGAGGACCGAAGATTTCTTCGTGCCCTATGACCCAGGAGTTCGTCATAGGAAGAGCGACGGACTTCCGGGGTGAAGAAAAGAACTTTTACCTGACCCGGAAGTGATTGAGAATCACATGGACTGGGGATTGGGAACACTTCCGGGTCAGGAGATATAAAAGGACTGTGGGAGCTCCCAGACGGCGAGCTGAGCTGGGTGGAAGGGTGGCAACGCGTCTGGGAGCTGGAGGATTGTTTATTGGTTATTGTATTGTTAATTTATGAGTATAGTGGTGGAGAGTGTGCTTTGTGCACTGTGGAGATTTAATAAAGTCAATATTTGGACTTTTACCTGGTGTTTGGAGTCGTGGACAGGGGTTCAAGGGAGCGAGAGCGCCCCCTATCTACCACACCCCATATTCTCCAGGATTGTACAGAACCCGAACCCCTACATCTGGACATTATGTCAATTTATCGTAAGACAGACTCTTCTGTCCTGGACTAATTTAGAGTTTGACAGTCAAGTTAACCTTCATCCTTTTTTTTTGCATGTGGGAAAAACCTGAAGGGCCTAAAAAAACCTCATATTGACAGTGGCAGAACATGCAAAATCCACACAGAGGAGCACGAGGACGGGATTCAAATGAATTATGTAAACTCAAACACTTACTAAATTAGTAACTAGCCTAGCATTTGTCATCTAAAACAGTAAAGCCGCTCTAAAGACGTGCTGGTTAATACTATTACTTTTGTATTTTTGTGATGTCAGTTTAGACTGTGTTTCAGATCCAGCCACAGACAGGCTTTTATTCCTGTTTTTCTAGCCCTGAGCTTAATTTGGTGCTTCCTGGCAAGTGTCAAATGACCATACTTATGAGCTTCTAGTAATTATGGTGCTGTCTCCTTTTGTAGCATTGATATATTGCATTGAAAGTGACAAACCGATTCCTGGTATATGATTGGCAGTGGATCGGGGTGCACTATTTGGAGAGTGCAAGTAAGCCAAGGCCAGTATTGACGTAGCCTATGCTCAGTGAAGCACCCATCCATCCATCCATTATCCAATCTGCTATATCCCAAGTACAGGGTCACGGGGATCTGCTGGAGCCAATCCCAGCTAACACAGGGCACAAGGCAGGAAACAAACCCTGGGCAGGGCGCCAGCCCACCGCAGGGCACACACACACACACCAAGCACACACTAAGGACAATTTAGAATCGCCAATGCACCTAACCTGCATGTCTTTGGACTGTGGGAGGAAACCGGAGTACCCGGAGGAAACCTACGCAGACACGGGGAGAACATGCAAACTCCACGCAGGAAGGACCCGGGAAGCGAACCTGGGTCTCCTAACTGCGAGGTGGCAGCGCTACCCACTGTGCCACCGTGCTGCCCTCAGTGAAGCACGCTATACAAAAATAAATAGCATTGAAATGAATTAAACTAACAAAGCACAGTTAACCATGGCTGCTCTAACTATACTCTATGTATGTAAGCTCTGAATTGTGGATAGTGGTCACTCCACTGGGGAAGTTAGAATGTCCACTCTCTCTTAAAACATTTCCTAGGTCAGGGGTGGTGAACTCCAGGCCTGGAGGGCCGCAGTGGGTACAGGTTTTCATTCTAACCCTTTTCCTAATCAGTGACCAGTTTTCACTGCTAATTAACTTTTTCCCCATCATTAGCCCTGTTAGAAGAGTTCAGCCCTCTGAATTGATTCCTTTCTTCATTAAATGACAGCCCAGCAGAAATGAGATGTGAAACGAGTTAACAGATCACCAGCTAAACTGGGGCTTCAAACTCCAACCAATTTCACTCCAATCACGTTCTTAATGAGAAGCCAATTCTTGCTGTTAATTAAACCCGTTATTTAATTCCATGGCTTGTTGCTGCTCTCATTCTGCCACAGCACACATTTCGAAAACTGTTGTTTTTCAGTTCTTTCTAAGAGCACCGTCAAAATGTTTTGGTGACCTGAGAGATCAACCTTGCCAAGACCATCACCTCTCTTTAATTTCAGATACTGTGTAATGGGTACAGGGGAGCTGGTCATGTGGTGGCTTGTTTTGTGTCTCATTATTGTTTGGCTGCTAATTAAAGAAAAAGAAACAACTATGGGGCCTGAGTCAAGTTAATTAAAAGAAGTAATCAGCAGCAAAAACTGGTCACTAATTAAGAAGATGGTAAGAATGAAAACCTGCAGCTAATGCGGCACTCGAGGCCTGGAGTTCACCACCCCTGTCCTAGGTTATGCTCTGCAGGTACAAGCCTTGCTGCTCCATAAAACCTCCTTCAAAATGAGCAAGAGGGCTTCTTAAACTAAGCTCTGTGACAGATAAGACTTTACCGATCTTGCCCAAAGAGTGGGTCTTTCCAATGCCCTGAGTTTGCCCCTTCTCCTTCCAGGACTTGAAAATTTGCTTAAACACAGACGACTCGGCACCTTCATTCATCATCTCCACATTGGTAGTAGAAGGGTAATTCTTGGCTTTGATAAACCCCTAGAAGAAAGTAAGGAGAAAAATCCAATTTGAACAATGGCACAACAACTGTACAGGTTTAACTTTGTGCATCAGATGTTATCCCCGATTCCCTGTAGTCATTAAGATGACACGTCTGAACATTTCCTGGTAGAGTTTAATTGTTAGAACAAGGAAGAAGTAGCACTGCCTGAGTAGAGTGGCTATAAGCCAGAACATTTTATGAAAGTCTCTTTTTTCTTTGCATAAGCACTATTAAAGTACAAAAGGGATTGGCAGTCCTGATGACATTCACTCCAGGTGAACTTTTAATCCCTGCATAATAACCTGACTTAAAATGATAGGGCAATTCAATTAATTTTGGATCAGGTGTATGTAACCTGCACTGTGTTAAGTGCTGACATAAATAAGAATGAGACCAAGCTGGAAACTGATCTGCGGAGAATGGCACAGGCGCACCTAGAAAACTCCTCAGTCAACCAGCGAGTGATTATTGTATGTAGTGCCTTTCACTGATTGTATCACAAGGTGCTTTACAAGACACACAGGAAACAAGAAGATAACAAAGTGAAATAAAAAATACTGTAGCCCAGTGGTGGCCAACTCCAATCCTAGAGAGCCGCAGTGGCTACTGGTTTTCATTTTATTTTCTTAATTAGTGACTAGCTTTTGCTACTAATTTAAATCATTTAATGTATGTGATATTTAAGACTCAGACCCTTTAAATCAGGGCTGATCAATGTCGGTCCTGGAGGGTTGCAGTGGCTTCATGTTTTTCTTCTAACCCAATTGCTTCATGAGAAATCATTCATTGCTGATGAAGCACTTCCTGCTCAAGTGACATTTTCTGCTTCATTTTAGTTGTCTCATTTATTAAGATTTTGAACCCTTAACTGCTTATTGTAGTCTTAAACAGCTGTATTAATTGTTTTAACTGCTCCATATGTGGAATAAGAGGCAAATGACAAAGGAACCAGCAGTTATACATCTAGCTTGTCTCCATTTCCACCCGTGTGTATTCATCATTCATTATTTGGTTTAATTACGTACTCAGAACGAAACTGAAGAGAAAGTGAAGAACTAAAAATTACTAATCCAGTTTAGGCTTCAAATCACTTGGATGATAAAAATCATTAGAAAAGAAAAAAAAAATCTATGATTTAAGAAAGATCTGATATGGTAGAGTGAAAACACTAATAAGAAATTAAATTAAATAAGATGTGTTTTTGTTGAGGATTGGCTTCTAATTAAGCAACTGGGTTGGAACAAAAACCTGCAGCCACTGCGGCCCTCCAGTATCAGAGTTGGCCTCCCCTGCTTTAGCTGAATAAATATTCTGATATCCAATAGTGTAGAATGGTGGTTGAAAGTGAATTTTATGTTACATAACATATTAGATATATTTTTATATGGCTGTGCTACCCGTATAAGATGGGTTGAAATCTAAATAATCAAGTGGACCTCAGTGTTAACATTTGCAGAGCAACATCTATTGAAATGTATGTATTTTGTAATGAATACAGTAATAAACTTAATCGTGTTAGTCATTTATATTAATAAAATACATTACTACAAATATTTGTCAATGAGCCATCTGTTTGAATGACATGTGTCTCTGTTATATGCCTTTTGGTATGGGATTTGTAAAAGCAGTGTTAATGTTTGTGATGCGCCATCTGTTGGAATGACAGAGACATAGCAAGTGGATGGACACACAGATACACAGACACTTGTTCTATTATATATATAAGTTGGCAAAGCAACAGTCCAATTGTTGCACAGTGTGGGAGTGGCAGGCTCGAGCTTGAGGAAAGCCATAAAGGTGCTGGGAGAAGAAACGAAGAAAGGGGGCTACTGGCTTTGGCTGCGGAGGAAAGACATTGGTTGGGGGTCAGCACCCAGTGCAGGGGGAGGCAGGGTGACGTTCCCAGGAAGCCACTGGCCCCCCTGTCAAGAGATGTACTGGTTTAGGGGGCGAAACATTCGTGAGCTGACGACCCTGCAGCTGTCCTAACAGCACCGGTGAAGGTGTGACAGGCTGAAGAGCCGAAGCAGCATCTTACCAGTACAATGAACTGAATAGGAAATGTCATTACATGGGAAATTGACATACAGTAATGGGAATGAGGAACCAAAGTTGTGAAGGATGAACAGGAGAAGAAAAGGAGGAGAGGGGAGTGTGATATAAAGGTAAGACAGAGAATTAGCTACCCCACTGACAGATCAATGTACGGTAAATAGGCAGGGAGAAGCTCCAGTGGTTTGCTATTTCATGTACAATTACATTCTCTAATCTGCTTAATCCAATTCACTGTCACTGGGGACAAGATTCGATAGGGCCAGTCACAAAGACAAGGCAGGAACTACTGTAAGTGTGGACGGGGTGCCAGTCCATCACATGGCCTTGAAATACACAAAGGGCCATTCACTCATTAGCCTAACATGAACATCTTTAAAATGTGTGAGTAAAAGTAAAGTACCCACTGGACTGACCTCCTAGTCTGCTTCCATTGTCCCTCTTTATGCATTTACATCTTGTTTATACTAAGTTAGGAACACCTCAAGAACACCACCAGCATCTACTCTAGGCAGTGCCATTGCCTCTTCTGGCAAGTTATACTGTATTCTGCTCTGTTCACTATGCATCTGCTTCCTCACACTCTATTTGCCTTATCCACCAGTGTTGATGGCATCACTAGTCCACATCTCCTATAGGCTGTACGAGTCTATAGTAGCAAATGTAATAGAACAAATGAATCACTACAGAATGTTCTTGACTGCAGTGCATTAAGTATTTAGCCATTGCTTCCAAACTGAACACATAACTACTTTTTGAAACTTTTTAGTGCAGGGGGATATCAGCTAAAGAAGACTCAATAAAAACAGCAACCATGGCCATCTTTGCTTCTCCAAGAGATATGTGAGGATGATCAGGTGCTTCACTAAGAAAAGACAGAAAAACAAGCAACACACTTACCACGGCTCTGCTAAGTGCCGACTGCCTCTCCTGCTTCGATGCTAGCTTTCCTTTCCATACAAAAACCTTGGCACCACCTTGATCCAAAATGTAACAGTCCTGCAGAAACCAAAGAGAATAATTAAGCATCCAGTTTGCTTATACTGAAAGGGAAGTAGCCCTCATACCATAAACCCATTAATTACTACTTGCTGTAACAGCATTGTAGTAGAGTGGAGACCGAGTACTCTATTCGACAGTATTGGACATCCTTTACTTTGCTGAGGGGCTTCAGGCATGCAACAACACTACTGTTTTAAATATTCAAATACTTCCCACTTCATACTTAAAAATGGTCACGTTTTGCTAATTAGCATAAGGCCATCCTCCATTTCTCTCTTTAATGTTCCTTACTTGATGTATTACTCTTCTACATAATCAATGCAAAGGTGACTATGAAGAGCACATTCTTATGGCTATGTATCGTCAGACACACATCTCCACACTGATATCATGCATCACGACTGAGCCATGGCGCCACCCCAGCTCTTCTATTTGCCAGCATTTTACGCCGATTCCTCCTAGCTTTAATAGCTGATGGACAACATTGGTCACGTTGCAGTTACATGACAGGATAAGTAAAGGAAATAAAAGAGGGAGCTTGACAAGAGCTCTGCAGACTTACACTGTGCATTATGATGCAGTAAAGAATGCAGGACAGGCTCCCTCTTTCATCTTCCTTGATTTGACCTACACATGAGTGCAGTGGGATCACTGATGCCCAGCAACTGATATAAATAGGTGAATCCAGAGCCTAAGTGTAAAAGGAGGAGCAGGGGTAGAGTCCCACCATCTAAACTACAATCCAGTTTCAGCTTTTTTTAAGGAATTAATTTGCTAAGGTAAAATGCAATGTAAACATTTCCATTCCTTTCTTGAGACCCTGAATTGTACATTTTGGGTGAAGAATGGTACCATATACACTCGCATTTAAGTTCTACCACGGATAAGTTGTGGGTTTGATTTTACATATAATTTCTGGTATTTTATAATGTCGGTTGTATAAGTCGAATGCGGAAAACCCACGCTATTGCTCCAAGAGATTATGATATGCACATGCCCATCTGAGAGAGTAACCACGGGGCACACGGCCTCTTTTTTCTGTGTATTGTGCCTACGTGACCACACAGTAATACCCGAACTATTCCAAAGTGACGTTTGCGCTGATTTGTGTTTTTTGTATCTCACACCCTCATACACCTTTATCATAAGAGCATTCCTTATCTACGATGGAGCATTCGATCAGAAGAAAATGTGAGGCTGGTTTTAAATTAAAAGTCGTTGAAGTGGCGAAAGAAACTGGTGACCATGCTGCTGCAACAAAATTCGATGTGTCTGAGAAACTGGTGCAAGATTGGAGGAAGCAAGAAGATGTAAAAAAAAAAAAAAAAAAATTTAAGGGGCGCATTTTTTAACGCACGAAGTCTGATTTTATGATCGATTTTTCGGGTTTCAAGACCCGACTTATACACGAATATATACGGTATGTTACTACTTTTTCTTATTTAAGATTAGTTGTTTCCTTGGTTAACAAATATGCAGCGGCAGCAGGCTTCTTATTCCATCCACCAATTTTCTTTATTGGATTACAGTATGGCAAGCCAAATTACGATTTAGAGTTATCTCAAAATGAATTTCAAATACCTTAAAATGCAGTTCACTTTTTAAAACATCTGCAATATGTTTTCAGAAACCTCAAATGCATTTCAAGATATCTCAATATATATTTTCAGATATCTCAAATTAACCTTGTATCCATTTTAAAATATCTGGTATTAGGGTTAAGGACCCGCCAAGAGTCCTCTCTTCAATTCAAAAGCACAGAATCATGGGAATGCGTTTTCCTGTTTACGACGTACGCTGCTTTTTCCAGAACTGAGAAGAAAATGCATGCGTTTTGCACATTTTGAGCAGACGACTGGATAACAGACATGTGGATTATGCACCATGAGTAAAGTGATTTTTTTTCTTTTTTTCATGAAAGTTTTTCACATCCTTTCTCATTGTACAGCACGTGTTACAATTATGTTCCATTATAGCATATACTTTTTTGTTTTCGTTCTTAATGGAAACATGAGAATACATTTTTTTCTCAGCTATGACTACAAAATGCATTGGGTAACATAAAAAATATCTTTTTTGAGTATTCCTTTAAGAAATTTTGAAATGTACTTGAGATATTTTGAGATACCTTGAAATATATATAAGATATCTTGAACTGTATTATTGATGCAGTGAAATTTTGTAAATGATATTCGGATATCTTAAAATAAGTTGACATCTTTTTAAAGACATCTTGAAATGTATTTGAGATATGAAATAAAATTTGAGATATCTTGAAGTAAAGGCCTATTTTAAGATATAATGACATGAATTTGAGATATCTAAAAATGTATTTTAGATATTTGAAATGTGAGTTAATATGAAGATTCCTAAAATGCATTTTAAAATATCTTGGTTACACTTCCACATATCCTAAAAGAACATCCAGATCATTTTGACAAATCTGAAATGCAATTTAAGAAATCGCAAATACATTTTCAGATATCTTAAAACAGCTTGCTGTCCATTTTCAGATATCTGCAATGTGTTTCGAGACACCTCAAATGTATTTCAATGTATTATAAAATTGACAGGAAGTCCCATCGAATGCATTGTCATTTTCAGTGACAGGCCTACATTTTGGGGCCCTGAAGCTTGAACTCTTATGCAGGCTCTTTTGCCCCCATATGTTTAGAACATATTAGAATGAAACATCCATCCATCCATCATCCAACCCGCTATATCCTAACTACAGGGTCACGGGGGTCTACTGGAGCCAATCCCAGCCAACACAGGGCGCAAGGCAGGAAACAAACCCCGGGCAGGGCGCCAGCCCAACACAGAGAATGAAACATCCTTAATGAATTTATTTTCATTTACGACAAGCCTACATGATACTTTAATAACCTTTTTATGTTAATTAATATGTTGTTTATATATTATTATTTTTTAAAAAACTCATTCACATACAGTACACACACAAAATTTATAAGCAATGTGGACTAAAGTCGTTCCTGGGGCCCCTCCAGGATTAGTGGCCCTGAAGTTTAAGCTTCATTAGTTTCATAGCAGATCCTCCTGTGGTCAGTTTTATAGTAAGTTATTTTGAGATATCTTGAATTACATTTCAGATATCTCAGAATAGGTACACACTTATTTTAAGATATCTCAAAATTCACAGGAACTTAACAGTATTTCAAAATATCTTGAATTGCATTTGAGCTATCTCAATATGAGCAGTGTGTCATTTCAACATGTTTTGAAATATATTTGAAAATGTATTTAAGATATCTTGAAATTGACATATTTTCAGATGTTATTGATTTTAATTCATTTTAAGATATCATAAATGCATTTCCAGACATCTTAAAATGCATTATGAGAGATCACTAAATGTTCACTTAGCTCGACATATTACAAGGCCAAGGGGAGCTGAAGTCTAAGTCCATCCTATCCTGCTGCCCAGCTTCCAGGCTTGCTACCTGCGCAGGTTATAACCCACTGCTGTCTTCTGCCAGACTAAACATGAACAGAAAATGGAGGGATCAGTGAGTATTATGTGGGAAACTAATGGTGAATGGGATTTTTTTTTTATTAAATGTGTTTGTTACATCAAAATACTGTTGTGCATCATGAAAGTAATAACTCCATATGAGGAGATGTATACACATTATGGTCTACACCTTTATACATTGTCACACACGTGCGCTTAGGAGACAGTCGGTAAGCTCAAAGGTGAGTGAAACATCGCAAGATGAAGGGTTGCTATACGGTAATGGTGCCTCTTTCTCTCCGTCAGGAAAAAAAGAAGAAAAATAAAACATACACGGACTGACTCTCGCCTAAAATGTCACATCCGTCCAACTCAGATGATGTATCTACCGGCCCCTTCACATGACTTCAATTCCAGCTCCTCCTGATGACATTGCTACCCATGCCACATAACTTCCGGTCCATCCTTGATGACATTGCTTACATCCCATCACCTCATGCAAATCTCACTTCCCGTTTCCATTTTGTTTTTCTCTGTATAAAACCGCCATTTTGATGTAAAACGATCGTCAAATACTCATTGTTTTTGATCCACTTATAACGTGTTTTGTCTTTTCTTTGTCCTTTGGACGGTCCCCAAACCTTTATGCTTTGTGAGAGACTCTTATTTAAGAAGAATATCACAACATATACCAGTCAGTTTTCCCAGTCATGGTCAAGAGGCGTTCCACGTGTTTCCCATACTTGAAAGGTTTTCGGATTCCTGTTCAGACGTTATGGAATGGACTTGATAGTCAGTCTTCCACAGCAGGACAATTCAAAAACAAATTGGAGGTTAACCCGACTGCTTGCACATGTTGAAAGCATAAACCAGTGCTTTCTAACTCACTTTTCTATTAAAAGTGGCCTGATTTTCCTGACTTGTGCATGAACTGGTTGCCATACCTCAGATTTCAGCAGGTCTTGTGTCAGTGGCTGTGTTGCAATCTCCTGAACCACCAAGTTGCCACTTGCATCTGAAACACTGTGAAGACAAAACAAAAACTGTAAGGATCTGCTTTACCCAGATGAACAACATGAATGTTATAAAGAGTAGTGTGGTCCTGACTAGCCATTGAGCTGAAGAAACGTGAATGTTCAGGTATGCTGTAATTACTGCTAAGTAATATAACACACATCACACAATCATACACAGTATCCACGGTGGATTCAATAAAAGCAAGAAACATTGGCTCACACACAATGGGAGCTGTGTTTTCACTGTTCATATACAGAACACACCCATCTTACATATTTCAGTAGTGAGCACACAAAGGAATTGGATCATTGACAAAACTATTTAGGGGTTTAGGCTATGCTGGCACACTGAAAGAGCTTATTATGAAACACATGTAATCTTGCTGCCTATCCAGAGAATTAACCTACTGATAGAGCCGAATATTTGCCATTTGGTACAGGTCGGGTTTGTCGTCCGGGATGCTGTCCTTCAATTTGCCCTGCCGTTGCCCCAGCACAGCCGTCATAATTTTCAGCAATTCCTGGGAGGCGGCCTCATTTTCACCATCAATGATGCCAATTTGTGATCGGCCACCCCGCTCTCGGTCACGGATATCTTGTGCCAGCATCATACCCTACAACACACCGACAGAAAATTATTACACCACTGCAGAAATCATGCGTAAGAAACAATATTTGTTTTTTCAACACAAATCTTCTTTTTAACAATTTTTACTTTCATATTCACCCACTATTCTTGGTTTAAATGTAGTATTCATAGTCACGTTAAAATTTATTAAAATCACTTGATATAAATGCAGATCTATACATTGAACAATTTGCACAACTTCCCCAACTTTGCCTCAGTTCTACAAGTCACTGCTGTAGTACAATTAGTAATGGGGACTGGTGATACACCAGTTCAAGTTATCAAGGCAATAGTCTAGAACAGCTGGAGTGAAAGGGGACTCAGTATTTTGTTGATGACTCATAATAGGCAAGTGAAGAGACTGTGCCAGTCTTTAAAACATGGGCATAGTTGTGTGTTTATAGCACTCCAGATGGGTGACTGTCAGTTTACATTTCTTGTAAGTATCAACTAATGATGGAGATCAATTGACTTCCTCTCATACTCTGACACTAGAGTCAATATCCCTCTAGAAACCCCAAAAGCAAGGAATGCCAGCCTGGGCTACACATCAGCTGTACCAGTCTCGTTCCTGGAAAACAAAATGACCAACCTTCAAGCGCTCCTGTTTGTTGCTTTCGGGTCCATTCCACTGAACAATCACCTTGCCCATGTCCAGGAGGAAAACATCTCCGCTGTTGAAGCTATTCCAAGAAACCTCCACCTGCGAAGCCGAAACATCAGGTAATTCAGTCCAGTCCAATATAGCGCCCTTCATTGAGTAAATCTCAGTGAGCTTACACAGATTTACAAATATAATATGGCCACAGCAAAATACTGCGTTGTTTAATTTTTTTCTCAGGGCTTTTATAAAAAGTTCCATGTGCAGAATAGGTTTTTGAAG
>JANRMT010062817.1:26781443-26852407 GCA_026402145.1 Polypterus bichir lapradei
TTATATAATGCATGTTTTCTTCAGCGCTTTTTGGGGCTCTTCCTGGTTTTCTACGTACTGCGTGATTACGTGGGAGGCGTGATGATGTCAAACTCCGCCCCCACGGCTTTCAAGCTCATCTCCATTACAGTAAATGGAGAAAAACAGCTTCCAGTTATGACCATTACGCGTAGAATTCCGAAATGAAACCTGCCCAACTTTTGTAAGGAAGCTGTAAGGAATAAGCCTGCCAAATTTCAGCCTTCTACCTACACGGGAAGTTGGAGAATTAGTGATGAGTCAGTCAGTCAGTGAGTGAGGGCTTTGCCGTTTATTAGTATAGATATATATACAGTATTATACATATATTTTTATATATATATATATATATATATATATATATGGAGATGGGTGCTGATATTTTGAGTATACAGTGGAACCTTGGTTCACGAACGTCTCGGAAAATGTACAAATTGGTTTACAACCAAAAAAGTTCGCCAAACTTTTGCATCTGTTCCGACCACAGACTCGGTATACGAACAAACCAGTTTCCCTTTTGATTTGTGCACACCAATGATTTCCGCACGTGTTCAGTCTCTCCCTGTGCATATCCTGTGCAGCGAGAGAGAGAGAGAGAGAGACACACACACACGCACGCACGCACGCACGCAAGAGACACACACACACAGACGCGCGCGAGAGACACACACACACACACGTGCGCGAGAGAGAGAGACGGCTGGATGCATAAAGCTTGTTTTTAAAGAGACAGATCCGAGCATTGTTCTAACCTCGTTGTATTTAATGAAGACTTTTTTCTATTGGATTTTAACCTCCAGTTCACTTCTGTTTACAACGATCTTTTCGTAGGGTGCAATGTTGCAATGTTACTTTTCTTGGTTGTTTATTAAATTACGGATTTTTCATATGTTCATGTTTTTCCCTGTGCTTAAAACTCATGAAAAAAAAAGTGTTTTTAGCACTATTGCGTGAACTCTTGCAGTGTTAGTTTTCTCTGTTGTGCAAGGTTTTCTCAGTGTTATTCAGTGTTTTTACATTTAGTTTAGTATTATGCTGTGCATTCTATGGTATAATTTACTATATTTGTGCTTAAAAATCTTTAAAAAAAATATATTTATATACAGTTTTTACGGTCTGGAACGGATTAATTGTATTTACATACAGTCCTATGGGGGAAATTACTTCGGTTCACGACCAAATCAGGTTTTGGAACGAATTATGGTTGTGAACCGAGGTTCCACTGTACTTATTAGGGTGAAGGTTGGAAGAGGACCAGGAGATGAAACATAGTCATAACTAAAAACAAGATGGAACCTAAAATCTAAATTTTTCCACCAAAGTCTAACCACTAACCAGTAATCAATGTCAAAGGGAAAACACTAAAGTCAAAAACCAGAAATTCAGGACAGACATTTGTGCAGCATTTGATTGTGCTTATATCCAAATCATGGATACTGAAAAAACTGCTGTATTTAAGGTGTCAAACTGATGATGCAGCTGCGTTTGAGCCCACAATCAGTGGCAATCAGGAGCAGCATCACCCACATGCGAAACAAAATAATGTTTCAGCACCTTGAAATTAATAATCAATATGTTCTAGAAACACCATAATGCAATGCAACCTCAAAGAAATGTTCCAGAGTAATAGAAACTCATATTCCCACAAATACATTCGCTTAGAAAAAAATTATTTGAATAGCAATACATCTTTAAATTGAACAACTCATAACAATACTGATGATGGTCGCTATGCTGTTGTTAGGCAAGGTCAGTTGGAAGTGTGAGCTGCATGGCATCACTGGGTCAAAGTTATAAAGGTCAGTGCCATCTACTTCCTGGTTGTCCAGATTTGTAGATACGATTTATAATGTAATTTTTCTTTACCTGTTTTTCTGGTTAGTGATTAGCAAAATGATTTACATGGAACTGACTTTGCAACAATACGCTGTGTTTCACTTCTTGAAAAAATTTGCATAATAAATTTCTTTTTGCTTCCAGTGCAAGTTGTGCTATTCACACAATAAGGAAGGCATTTACTGTAGTTGCTATCTGGACGCATTAATTCCACACATATTCCTGTCATTCAGGATTTAAATAAAGATTTTTAGTGAAAAAAAAAGAAAATCACTGGAAATGTGCATATCCTCAACTAGGGTAAGGTGGTTGTTAACTTGAGGTTTTGTCAATGGAGACTTCCCGTGTAGCGAGTTTCTCCTATGGAGAAAACACAGTAATGTGCATAATATGTTTTGGTGTATCTTCATGTTGAAAATATGTAGCATGTCAAATTCTTAAAAAAAAGTACCACCTACTCGTACTGCATTACTACTAGATGTATAAATAGAGGTTCACAACCTGTGGGCCGCTGTAACATTGCAGGTGGGTTGCGGAGGCATTGCAGATGGGCACCCGCCCACCACTCAAGAGTGCAGATCTGATGTGCAGCAGGTGGATCATGGCCAGTCCTGGATGACCTTCCCAACTCCCGCTCTGATGATCATACCATGGAGGAAAAACATCGACCATCGTGCTTGATTCATGTAATGAATCGCGCCGAATCTCCCCACGCCACTTTGACAACTGAGCTAAGTTCATAGAGTAGGACCCAAACAGGGTTATGCTAAATTCACAGAGGGACTCAACTCCCATGGTGGGTTGTGAACACACTGCCATGTCAAAAACTGGGTCATGACACCACACAGCTTGAGAAACACTAGCGTAAATCAAATAGATTTTATGGATTAAATGCTTTGCGTAGCTACAGAAAAGAATACAGGCAAATATAGACGTATGAATGAGGCTTTAGGAAGCAATATTCCTTATTTTACTGTTCAAAGAGACCTTTAAAACCTCCAAGCAACTTTTTTTAATGAGTTTTCATTTTGCAATTGCTAAATTGCCAATAAAACAAGTTTTAATGCCAGTTTAGGAGAACAGGGTGTGAACTGAAAGTTACTTGTTACAGCCATCATTACTTTTAAACTTGGCCTGGCTTTTTAACTCCATTTCATCTGCTGATTTTTAATTCCCATCACTATATCAATTGAACTTTAATTTAAATACAGTCAAATGAAAAAGTTTGGAAACCCCTCTCAGCCTGCATAATAATTGACTCTCCTTTCAACAAAACAGATAACAATGGTATGTCTTTCATTTCCTAGGAACATCTGAGTACTGGGGTGTTTTCCAAACAAAGATTTTTAGTGAAGCAGTATTTAGTTGTATGAAATTAAATCAAATGTGAAAAACTGGCTTTGCAAAAATGTGGGCACCCTTGTAATTTTGCTGATTTCAATGCATGTAACTGCTCAATACTGATCACTTGCAACACCAAATTGGTTGGATTAGCTTGTTAATCCTTGAACTTCATAGACAGGTGTGTCCAGTCATGAGAAAAGGTATTTAAGGTGCTCAATTGCAAGCTGTGCTTCCCTTTGACTCTCCTCTGAAGAGTGACAGACAGCATGGGATCCTCAAGGCAACTCTCAAAAGATCTGAAAACAAAGATTGCTCAGTCTCATGGTTTAGGGGAAGGCTACAAAAAGCTATCTCAGAGGTTTAAACTGTCAGTTTCAACTGTAAGTAATGTAATCAGGAAATGGAAGACCACAGGCACAGTTGCTGTTAAACCCAGTAGGTCTGGCAGGCCAAGAAAAATACAGAAGCGGCATATGCACAGGATTGTGAGAATGGTTACAGACAATCCACAGAACACCTCTAAAGAACATCTTGCTGCAGATGGTATATCTGTACATCGTTCTACAATTCAGTTCAATTTGCACAAAGAACATCTGTATGGCCGGGTGATGAGAAAGAAGCCCTTTCTGCACTCACACCACAAACAGAGTCACTTGTTGTATGCAAATGCTCATTTAGACAAGCCAGATTCATTTTGGAAAAAAGTGCTTTGGACTGAAGAGACAAACATTGTGTTATTTGGTCAGAACAAAAAGTGCTTTGCATGGCGGAAGAAGAACACCGCATTCCAAGAAAAACACCTGCTACTTATTGTCAAATTTGGTGGAGGTTCCATCATGCTGTGGGGCTGTGTGGCTAGTTCAGGGACTGGGGCCCTTGTTAAAGTAAAGGGTCGGATGAATTCAACCCAATATCAACAAATTCTTCAGGATAATATTCAAGCATCAGTCACAAAGTTGAAGTGACGCAGGGGTTGGATATTTCACCAAGACAATGACCCAAAACACAATTCGAAATCTACAAAGGCATTCATGCAAAGGGAGAAGTACAATGTTCTGGAATGGCCGTCACAGTCCACTGACTTGAATATCATCGAAAGTCTATGGGATGATTTAAAGCGGGCTGTCCATGCTCGGCAGCCATCAAATTTAACTGAACTGGAGAGATTTTGTATGGAAGAATGGTCAAAAATACCTCCATCTAGAATCCAGACACTCATCAAAGGCTATAGGAGGCGTCTAGAGGCTGTTATATTTGCAAAAGGAGGCTCAACTAAGTATTGATGTCATATCTCTGTTGGGGTGCCCACATTATGCACCTGTCTAATTTTGTTATGATGCATATTGCATATTTTCAGTTAATCCAATAAACTTAATGTCACTGCTGAAATACTACTGTTTCCATAAGGCATGTCATATATTAAAAGGAAGTTGCTACTTTGAAAGCTCAGCCAATGATAAACAAAAATCCAAAGAATTAAGAGGGGTTCCCAAACTTTTTCATATGACTGTAATTGAGCCTCCTTTTGCTTGCCTTCTGGTTGGGGCAAGGAAGTATGACTCTGTTTCTCCTATTTTAGCTTCGTTACACTGGCTGCCTGTCAGTTTTCGAATTGATTTTAAAATCTTGCTGCTAGTTTTTTAAATCGTTACATGGGCTTGCTCCTGCCTATTTATCTGAACTGTGTGTTTTACACCAGCCATCCAGAGTGCTTAGATCTTCTGGTCAGTTGTCTCTTGTTGTCCCTCGTACCAAATGTAAAACCAAGGGGGACAGGGCCTTTGCAGCTGCTGCCCCTCGCCTGTGGAACTCTCTACCTCATCATATTAAGGAGTCGTCTACAATTGAACAGTTCAAAACAAGATTAAAAACTCACTTCTTTTCACTTGCATTCAGTGACCTTCAGTAATACTGATGGTTTTTCCTCTTTGTGATCATATAACATCATTCCTATTTATTATCTATCTTATTTTATGTTCATATATTTTATTACTATTTATGTTTTATTGTTTATTGTTTTTTTCTTTTATTCTATTATTGTAAAGCACTTTGGCCGAAGCATTACTATGTTGTTTTAAATGTGCTATATAAATAAAGTGACATTGACATTGACATTGAGAACTTATTAAGATGCTTGAAATGATTCAATAGCTGCATGTCTCAGCTTGATATTGTGTCACAAATGGTGTTGAGTCCATATGATACTCATCCATCCATCCATTTTCTGAACCGATTTACCCAACTCAAGAAAGTCTGAGCCTCTACCAGCATCATCAGGCACAGGACACAGACCATGGCCGGGCAAGGCCCCAATCTAATGCTACAGTGCCAGTTCAGAGTCACTAATCAACACATCATGTCTTTGAAATGTTAGAAAAAACATTGAATACCTGGAGAAAACTCTCACAGAGACAGTAACCATGTCAGCATATTAAACCAGTGTTCTGGTAAAGGGAATCAGTAGTGCTAACTATGGTGCCACCATGTAGCCCTACTACTAAATTCACTTACCTCTTTTGCCGTGCAGTTTTTCCGCCCTTTAACGTGTAGCAATCGCTTGATGTTATACACATTTGTCTCCACATGCTTGAAGCCTGAAGCTAATCCACCCTTTTTGTAGCTGTTTAACAAACCAAGAATACAGAAACAATTAGAAAGAAGCCAGAATGAGGAGTGACTTTTCTTGGGTTTTGTACAGTGGATATTATGTGTCAGACACAATGGAAAGAAATTAAATGCCATATGTGAGCTAGACTCACAGAATATTCTGTGTGTCACACAGCCTGCGTTCGCAATATCTGATGTGTTTAATGTCTTCAAGAGTATACCAAAGGAGAGAGGGTCCAGCAGAAAACTTTACTCACATGATTCCATTCTTGAAATAGCTCTTGAAGGTAGCCGACTCATAGCCCTGCACCTCTCTGTACTGGACAGGGCTGCCGCCAAGAAAGTCGTCCAGCTGTGTGACTAAGATGGCTGCGGCCCCCTGCTCATCTTGAGATGACTCACTCCCAATCCAATAGTGGATATCGAAAGCCAACTTGCTGGAGACTTGTTTTCCCTGCATATAAAGAATAGGAGTGTTTGCAAAGTGAATCTGATTCAGATTGATAAAGATGCTGACATTCTTTTGAAATAACTCTACTGAAAGCAATGGTAGGCTGAAACATGCTACTACATGATACTATTTTTATTATCTTTTGAAAGTAATTTGTCTGGAAAATATGGAGGATTAATTTGGCAATTCTAGCCAAAGAAATCACGTTTCACTTTTCTAATAATTCTATAATAGAAGAATGTCAAATGGCGTACCTTTATGCATACAGTCCCTGCTTTATTATGTTAGTGACAAACACTTAAGCTGTCTGGTTGAATGTAAATAATTGTTCTGGAATGACAACTTTGACGTCAATTCTGGAACAACAAGAAGCTAAAGAAATTAGTAGCAGTAGCATAGACCGCAGAACCACGGGGCCACCTGGGTTGTTTTCATCATATAGTTGTGTGCCAGCCATTGTTACAAAATTGAGCCCACAGGGAAACTTAAAATTTTGCTTTGCAAAAAGAATCAGTAAACTATACAGTTTCTTGACCAGTCAATTTAAGGCAATTGATCCAGGAAGAAAGGTATTTAATACTATTGGGCTTTGCCCCCTGCTCGCTTTGCTTGCCAACCCCTTTCACCCTCTGCCAGCGGCCGCTTCTCCGAAACCCCTCTTAGACGGTGATACAATGGGAAACAAATACATTTTTTTTAAACAGTGATGCAAAGGTAAACAAATAAACTCCTCTTTGCTCGAGCAGCCGTTGGAGTGCTGCTGGTGCCCTCATGCGTGATCTGCAATTCGCTCGCCCACCCCTTCCCCCGCCCCTCCGCCAGTGGTAGGCGCAGTTGTGAAGATGGGGGCTTAGCGCACCTCAAAGAGATGCGGCCACTCCTCCGAAACCCCGCTTAAATGGTGTTACATTGGGGAAACAAGTAACAGGTCTTTTTTTCACCTCCTCTTTGCTCGAGAAGCTGTTGGCTTGCGGCTGCTGCTGCGTGCCGTGTGATCTGCATTTCATGCCGATCTTCTTACATTTAAAAGCCTGTACAGCACCTGAATATTCAATCTCTTTTCACTGAGCCATTATTTCCCAGAGTAATATCTTCAGTTTGTTTGCGCTAATGTGATCTTTACTCTAATTTTTTGAGACTTTCAAATTTTCCTACTTCCATTATCTCTAACCTGCTCTGCCTGTGTAGCACGGGACTTGCGTCTGAGAGTTGTAAGTATGACGTGACTTGTCCATCTCGCGGGAAGTGAAAATGTCTCTGTCTCTCTTCTAAAGATCACATCTCGTCCCTGGGAAAAAGCCTGGTCTCGTCACAAGTTTTTTTTTATAATAGAGAGATATATACCCCACTCTTTAACACCCCCCATATATTCATCTCATCTGCAACCTTGTGACCATGCCAACACAGGGACTACAAATCCCATCAGGCAGAAGGGGTGTGCTGTGCTGGACAATTTGATCAGCGCCCACAAAGTTTGAATAGAAGTGTTGGCAAAAGCGAAATACCATCAATGATGGGCTGCTGTTTTTTCTATTCTCAAGCACTTTGGGATAACAGTTTCATTTTGCTGGATTGCAGCTTTTGCCTTACTGTTTGTCTCATCATGGATTTTATTTAGCCATGTTGCTTTTACAAAAGACACTTTCCCTCAGTGTAATTTAATCTGGCCCATTTTCTGAGAAATGAATGGGTACAAAAGGAGTTTATGAACTGTTGCCAAATCCTTAGGGAGCAATTCTCCTTTTTATTTCTTTTTCACAGTCCCCCACTTTAAAAACTCCCAAGTCTAAGTAACTGCTTTAATGAGTATCGCTATTGCAAAATCACATGCGACGTATAACGTATTTGAAAAAAAAAATCTTATCTCCTCTACATCTTGCTACCTATTGTGATGATCTATAAAGTGAGATTTGGGCCACTCAACCAACTTGGTTAGGTGTGCTCTTCATTTTACTGTGTACATCACACGTGACAATAAATCTGAAATGATCTGATTAGACTGCATTGTTTTAATTAATACACAGTCTTAAATTTTTTAAAAAGCCAAGACTGTTCATCATCAAGTTCAAAATACCAATCAACAAAGACTGTAAAATGCTTTTTGAAGTAGGAAAAATAAAAACACAAAGAACACAAATCAAGCGATGGAGCTAAGCCACGTTGGAACAGAATGAACTGTAATTTTTTCTACAAATGATAGAACTGCTGTTTTTCAGAATGTGATAGAAAGAGAACATCAACATAACTTTTGAATGAGTAAAAGTCATCAGTAACTTGTATTATTTTTTGTTGGTAGACATTAATTCAAACCAACTGAATAATGAGGCAGTACTTATTTAATAATAACAATAATTCTTTGCATTTATATAGTGCTTTTCTCACTACTCAAAGTGCTCAGCAATTGCAGGTTAAGTGCCTTGCTCAAGGGCCCAACAGAGCAGAGTCCCTATTGGCATTTTACGGGATTCGAACCGGTAACCATCCGATTGCCAGTGCAGATCCCGAGCCTCAGAGCCATTTGGGGTTTTGATACTAATTCAGAGAGATTTATAGCATTACCAGATACGGGTATTGGTGATGTCCGTTAACACGGAGTTCTGCAGCATTTGTTCCCACACCATCCACCGCCTCCCACCTTTGACAGATGCTTTCTGCAGTCCACGAGTAGTAGTAGTAGTAAAGGGAATGTTGTGCCTGTACTTGTAAACTAAAGGTGTAGGATGAGCAGCAGTGGGGAGCTGAATACCTTGTTTTAGTCATAATAACTCCTGACACATGGCAGACGGCACCATGGAAATGTAAGGGATTGCATACAATTACACTTACAAATCTTAAGGAAGAAGATACAAAATTGTAAAACATTTTAAAAAGCAGCCTGTGTGTACAGGCTAGAATAAATATTCATGCAGAAGTCAGGTGGAGTGGTGGCTCTGAGGTGAAGGATCTGTGTTGGTATCTGGAAGGTTACTGGTTCAGGTAACCCGTTACTGCCAGAAGGAATCCTACTCCATTGGGCCCTTGAGCACGGCCCTTAACCTGAAAATTGTTGAAGGGTCACTGTACAATGTACTGTACAGTTTAAACACCAAGATTATGCAAAAAAAACAAGTAACCCTTGGGGATTAATGAAGTACAGTATATCAAATCAAAATAAGGACTACCTGCAGCCTACAGTGTCAAACAGCGCACACTATTGTAACGCTCTTTTCAGTCAATTAGGAATAACTCTCTAGCAGCCAAAGATGTTTTAAAATAATTTGTCCTTTCATACTCTTGTGAGTTTTGTAAAGATGATATTAAAAGTCATCTCTGTGGCTGGCTCTGTAACAAATAAAGATGAATTAAAAAAATGAAAATAAAACGGTACAAACCATGTCGCCATTTTGAAATGAACCACAGTTTTCTTCGACATTGTGATGTAATATACTTACATAGGGATATCATAATAAACATATGTTATTAGTTTAAATGAAAACGTTACTAATTGTGATGCATTTACAATTAACACTAATAATAAATAGAAAAACAGTAGAACAACAGTCAGGATGCAACATATTATTATTTTATTATTGGCTGCTAGGAAGAGATTTGTGCCTGTGATCTGCTGCGGTGACAGCAGCCAATCCTGTCTAGTATGCCGCTACATCTCTGAAATGTTACAAGAGACCTACCACAAGCCCAAGGGTTCTGAGGCACATTCACATGGTAGCATGGAGGAGAAGTTTGTGCATCTTCAGCTTTGACGGCTTTACCATTTCAATCTTAGGCTTTGGTGTTAAAAAGAAATTTATGGATCTTAATTTATAAATAACAGAAGAGTAACACAACCAATTTAAATATGTAATTAGTTAACAAAGAGATGATATTCATCGAGCCATCTTGTAAACCTGCTTATCCTGGAGATGCTAGAGCCTAGAGGCAATATCTGAGTGGCAAAATTCACAACATTTCCATGAAAAAGGTAATACCCTGTTCTCTTTTTAAAATTAATGGTTTCCTATTGTAATACTGGGTCAAATAACAGTCCCCTCAATGCTTGTCAGTTTGTAGCATTGCTACATAAATTTGTATATGGTTTGTTTTTTGTCTCTCTATGTAAAACCCCATTGCCATTTGAGAGTACTGTAGCATAAGATTGGCGGGTTGGATAGGGAGGACCTTTTGGGAGGTACAGGGCTGTCATTGTGATTTTCGGGAGTGCCATGGAAATGGACGCACTATTTAAATAGGGGAGCGAAAAAGGCAGGAAGAGAAGGAAGAAAAGACAGCCTGAGTTTTTATGGAGGAGGAAAAAGACATGACCCATCTGAGTCCAGGAATGGTGGCTCTGAGGCTAGGGATCTGCACTGGCAATGGGAAGGTTGTCAGTTCGAATCCCGTAAATGCCAAAAGGGACTCTGCTCTGTTGGGCCGTTGAGCAAGGCCCTTAACCTGCAATTGTTGAGTGCTTTGAGTAGTGAGAAAAGCGCTAAATAAATGCAAAGAATTATTATTATTAGGAGAAAAACTGTTTTCAGGGAGCACCATATGTTCAACGCATTCTGGGGTTGCCACCTTGAAGATTCCAGATACACGGAAGGGAAGTGAAGTTTACCATGAAAGGGATCGGAAGCAGAGTGAGACGTAAATCTTTTATTCTGGGATTAGCGTGTCTAAGAAACTGAACTATGGGGAAATAGGATAATCGGATAAAAAAGGCTAAACCGAATGGACGGTGGGGAATATTCTTGGGTACATAATTTTATGCCTTTTGTTTATTGTATATATTGGAAGAGGGGGAGTTTTGGGTAATTGTAGAAAAGGTATTAATTACATTTTGTTTGTTGCATCTTTTCTCTGTGTGGTTTTGTAAAAATCGCTTTTATTATTATAAGTCATCTTTCTGTGCAGTGGGAAGGAGCTGAAGGCAGATTGGGGTTGACCTGCAATCATCAGTACAATTTTCATTACAAACTTAGTGAAGCATAGTGGTTACAATCGTTACAAGTTAAGGAAAGAAAACTGAGCATCAGTAGAATACTTACACTAAGTATTATGTAGCAATCTCCTTCAAAGAAGTTCCCATAGGCCTTTTCTGGGACAGGAGACATTTCCATTTTCTAAAAAAAAAGGTCATTATATTAGAGTGTACTGTAAGAGACAGACGCAAATAGTATCCAGAGGGTGATTCATAAAAAAATGAGATACACACTGCATTAAGATCTATTATTGTCAGCTGACAGTGTATTATTGGCATCAGATCATAGTGATCATCATGAGATCTGTGAAAATACAGATTTAAACAAGTAATCCAAGTACCTCACAACCACTTGTTACCTAAAACAATACATTGAACTGCCTAAAATGAAACATAAACACCTCCAGTTTAGAACTGAACAGTTTTAAGGTGAAAATAGACAATGGCAACAATACCCAGACTACACACAAACACTAGTGACTCAAACACTAGCGCGTCCTGCAGCATCTCTAACCGCTGGGCAGCCAGGTGTGTGCCTAACAGAATGAGGCAGACAAATTATTTTCTACATACAGTACCTTTTCTTACTGCACCAGCAATCTGCAGTTCTTCGAAACGGGAGAATCATACCACTGGCTTATTTCCCAATAGTAACGAACCAAATGATTCTTGCAAAATTGAATTCACAGTGAAAGTTTGAATTTCACATTGCAAAAAAATGTGTGATACAGATGGCATTTTGCCAAAAGTGAAATTAATGTCATTAGAAAATATTTTTTTTAATTGAATCTGTTATCTTTTTTTCTCAATGTGCAAAAGAATGGAAAGAAGGAGTGCAGCTAGACAGCACTTAGAAGCACTTCTCCAACAATACTATTGACTGTGGCAGGAACAAAACCTGGACAGGGCGCCAGTCCATTGCAGGGCAAACACACACACACACACCCCCCAACCACACACCAGGGCCAATTTAGGATCGTTAATTCAGCTAACCTGCATGTCTTTGGACTGTGAGAGGAAACTGGGCACCACAAGGAAACCCACAAAGACACAGGGCGAACATGCAAACTCCACGCAATAAAGCAATATTTACATAAATAAGAAATTACACTTAGAATGAGATGAAAAACTAAAAAAAAAAATTATTATCAAGACAGCTAAGGGTGGTGGCATGGTGGCGCAGTGGTAGTGCTGCTGCCTCGCAGTAAGGAGACCTGGGTTTGCTTCCCGGGTCCTCCCTGCGTGGAGTTTGCATGTTCTCCCTGTGTCTGCGTGGGTTTCCTACCACAGTCCAAAGACATGCAGGTTAGGTGCATTGGCGATCCTAAATTGGCCCTAGTGTGTGCTTGGTGTGTGGGTGTGTGTATACTGCGGTGGGCTGGCGCCCTGCCTGGGGTTTTGTTTCTGCCTTGCGCCCTGTGCTGGCTGGGATTGGCTCCAGCAGACCCCCGTGATCCTGTGTTAGGATATAGCGAGTTGGATAATGACTGACTGACTGACAAAGCTGAGGGTTGTTATAAATATTTCAAAAATTTAGATTATTGAGGATCGCTTATTATTTATTTTGCACAACATCTGGTTGGGCTATGCCCTAATGGCCCATAATGCAGAAATGCCATTACAGAAGTATAAAAATTCAAAGTATCCTCTTGGCACCTAAACCTATACAAGAATTATTTAAAAAGGCAGTGCTGCAATGACAGGTTATGAAGATATTCAACATTTAACCCTGCATGTGAAATTAACTTATGAGTCAACAAAAAAGAAAATATAGGAAGAAAAGAACTGAATTTCTGTTTGGTGGGTGTTGTTGCCCACTTTTGTCCTTATCCTAAAACATTAGAAAACTGACAACAAATCTAAAAAAGTTTGGTTCACATTCCTGGAGACAGGATATGACTGTCAGGACGTGCAGTCCCATAATGCATATGACACTTTATACAAACTATAAAAGTTTTGAAGATTTGCTGTTATACAGAACTTGAACTAGAACTTGGACTCATCTGCCCTTTTGAACACATATTGTGTAGCCCACTTAATCATTGCAGGGAAAACCTGCATTTATTTTCCATTATGGCAGTAACCATCAGAGTATTTGTTTTGCCTTAAGGACATGTCAAAGAGAATTAGCCCCCAATAAATATATTCCGCAAACAAAGGGAAGCATTTAGATGTTGTTGTTTTGGCAGAAAATGATGTGCGGTTCATTGTCATAAACTGACTTCTGAAATTTCACACCCGCTCAGGTTGAAGAGGGGGACTTTGAGAAAGTGAAGGGCTCTTAAAGAACAATGAAGCTCTCTCAGCTGGATAGGTCGGTATTTTTTTTGATAGTGCTGTCTACACGTTTACAATAAGTATGTTAACTTCATACTCGACTTGATGTTATTTGGGATGAATTAAGTGGATAGGAGAGCAGAGCTTTTTTGAGCTGAATGGCCTGTTCTCGTCTAGATTGATCTAATGTTTTATTAAACTGAGAATAATGACCTTTGTTTTACAGTAAGATTTGACAAATTCATATTTACCCATTCACTACATCTGACCTGACCACAGTGTCCACAATAAAATACTAACTGAAGGCTTTGACTTAGGCCTTTACCACTTTACCACACAGAATATATAGTGTATATATATATATATATATATATATATATTTGCTTTCGTTGAGCATTCTTTATCCATTCCAGTGCCTGTGATAACTAAATGGACTAACAGAAGAATATAGTGTATGAATCCTCCTTTACCTCGATGGTCCATATCTGCAGTCCTGGCTTCTGAATGACACTTTTGAAAGCTTCAGGAACAACTGCTGGCATCTTCGGTAGTTAATCTAGAAAATAAATTTACCATCAATATTATTAGACAAAAAATTCCATAGCTTGTCAAACTCAGTGTGTTCCTAATATTTTCAGTTAAAAATGTAATGCCAATAATTCACTATGAAACCTTTACAATTACATACACTTTAAAGGTGAATGTAAGGTTGCTGACCATGAATATGAAAATATTTTGGATATTTGATTCTTTACCAGTGGTCCTAGCTCTCTAAGAGTCACTACCAAAAGGTTACAAATAACAAATTCAAACATCAGTATGTGGGCTATCTTTTCTGACTATTTCAAGGTCACTGATTAGAGATATGATGTTACTTTTCATTTCCGATCCTTTAGGATTGGGATCTAACACCCTATAGACCTCTATCAGAGGTTGAAAAATGATTCATTTCTGTTACAACTGAGAATATTTAAACTTTAAACATTTAAATTGAAGCACACATTTTAATATTTCAAATTGTGAGAGATGGCCAGCAGCTTATCCTGGCTAATACATCCAGGCCTCTAGATGGAGTCCTCCCTGCAGCATGGAGGTGCCCCGGATTCCCGCAGGGCATCATGGGAGATGGAATTTGACTTCACAGCCCTGCTGGGTGCCGTGGGTGCCATCGGAGGATGCTACAGGGAGACACAAGGATTTCTATTTTCGCTATAGCCTGGAAGTACTCCCAAGTCACGGGGACGGAAGAACAGAAGTACTTCCGGGCTGAAGAAAAATATGAATCTTTATCTAACCCGGAAGTGCTATTGGATCTCGTGGACTGAAGGACAGGAGCACTTCCAGGTCAAGGACTATTTAAAGGACTGTGGGAAACCCAGCAAGCTGAGCCAGAGTTGGGAGGAAGTGTAACGGAGCTGCTGGGTGGAGAGGAGGATTTATTGTTGTGATTATTGATTATAATTTTGTATTGTGAAGGTGGAGGTGCTTTGTGCACATTATAAAAGAAATTAAAATTATTTCTGATACTTTTACCTGGTGTCTGGACATGTTGTCTGCGGGTTTGGAGGAGCGACAGCACCCTCTACTAGTGTCACAAAATATATGATGCAACTCTTCTTGTGTATTATATACTTTTTCATACAGTATATCAGTACATTTGTTATGAATACGCTGAATTAGGGCAGCAGCATACTTTATAAAAATGACATTTGATGTTTCATTTTCAGAAATATGCAATAATTCTATGTTTAGTTTAAAATGTAAATCAGTATAGAGAGTATAATGTAGTGAGTGGTAAGCAGTGTTTTTTACATAAAAATATCGGCAGTGATAAATTCTGTATTTTGGTAATTACTGCTCATTTGTTTATCCCTATAATGCCTACTTATTTCATGTCATGATTGTGAAATTACAGCAATAGTAAAAATATATACAGTATATATATTTTATTTATTATTATTATTATACAGGCTTCTTTTTTAAATGGCATATTAATTTTGTTTTATGTTTTCTCTATAGGGGGGCTGTCAATTATTGTAATGGAATCCTGGGAGACCATAGAGGAATAAAGGCTGAGAACTGCTGCACTACAGAACAGCGCCTCCTGGTAGATCTTGGGGCCTCTGCCCTCCAAATCCCAAGGTACCTGCCTGCATTTTTGCTGCCTTTTTATACTATTCATTCCAACACAACTTCATGTAACATATTATAATGACGATCTCAATAGTAATCTTTGAACTGACATAATAGTTAGTCCTCCATAATGGTAGGAACATGTGGTGAAGACTTCACAATGTGGGTGGCTCACGGGCTGTCGTGCGCAGATACAAGTCGCATAATCTCCCCTGAATACCAGCCTGTTAGAAAGGAAGAGAACAGCTTTGACAATTTTCTAAATATCCCGAGGCAAGCAATGCAAGCACTTGCCATTGAATAATCTCAAAAATAACAGAAGAAAGAGAGTGACATTAGTAACAGCTGGTCACCTGGGAAAAGCTGCTTTTCAGTGCTTTGACAGCAACTGCTTCCCTTATTAGCCGGCATGCTCACCTCTCAGTGCTCGCTGGCTTTCACAATACCTGAGCAACTACACCAAAAAAAACCCACCCATCATCTCCAAAAGATCTTTGTCTGTGCCTGCTCAGTCCAACCAAGGACCATTAGGCCTCCAAAAGTTAAGTTCTAGCCATTTTTCAATCTGCTCATCCATGTGGGGTGGCAGTGTCTACAATTTTAAAAATAAAGCTGCTAAAGAGTTTCTTCAGGGTGATGCCACAGCGGAAACCTTTTTTGCTCCTAAAAAAACCATCCACTTGAAGTTTCCAGAAAGAACCTTTACATAATCAGATCCAAAGGTGCCATAAACAGCCATGAATAAAAGATAAAGTAACTGATTTGTGAAATACCAACAGGGTCCCAATGTAAAAATAACTCTCACTGTATACAAGAACATCCTACCCTCAGGTTTATCTTGATCTGTGGTTATCTTTCTAGGTACAGTGCATCCAGAAAGTATTCACAGCGCATCACTTTTTCCACATTTTGTTATCTTACAGCCTTATTCCAAAATGAATTAAATTCATTTTTTTCCTCAGAATTCTACACACAACACCCCATAATGACAACGTGAAAAAAGTTTACTTAAAGTTTTTGTAAATTTATTAAAAATAAAAAAACTGAGAAATCACATGTACATAAGTATTCACAGCCTTTGCTCAATACTTTGTTGATGCACCTTTTGAATATGATGCCACAAGCTTGGCCCACCTATCCTTGGCCAGTTTCGCCCATTCCTCTTTGCAGCACCTCTCAAGCTTCATCAGGTTGGATGGGAAGCGTCGGTCCACAGCCATTTTAAGATCTCTCCAGAGATGTTCAATCGGATTCAAGTCTGGGCTCTGGCTGGGCCACTCAAGGACATTCACAGAGTTGTCCTGAAGCCACTCCTTTGATATCTTGGCTGTGTGCTTAGGGTCGTTGTCCTGCTGAAAGATGAACCGTCGCCCCAGTCTGAGGTCAAGAGCGCTCTGGAGCAGGTTTTCATCCAGGATGTCTCTGTACATTGCTGCAGTCATCTTTCCCTTTATCCTGACTAGTCTCCCAGTTCCTGCCACTGAAAAACATCCCCACAGCATGATGCTGCCACCACCATGCTTCACTGTAGGGATGGTATTGGCCTGGTGATGAGCGGTGCCTGGTTTCCTCCAAACGTGATGCCTGGCATTCACACCAAAGAGTTCAATCTTTGTCTCATCAGACCAGAGAATTTTGTTTCTCATGGTTTGAGAGTCCTTCAGGTGCCTTTTGGCAAACTCCAGGCGGGCTGCCATGTGCCTTTTACTAAGGAGTTGCTTCCGTCTGGCCACTCTACCATACAGGCCTGATTGGTGGATTGCTGCAGAGATGGTTGTCCTTCTGGAAGGTTCTCCTCTCTCCATAGAGGACCTCTGGAGCTCTGACAGAGTGACCATCGGGTTCTTGGTCACCTCCCTGACTAAGGCCCTTCTCCCCCGATCGCTCAGTTTAGATGGCCAGCCAGCTCTAGGAAGAGTCCTGGTGGTTTCGAACATCTTCCACTTACGGATGATGGAGGCCACTGTGCTCATTGGGACCTTCAAAGCAGCAGAAATTTTTCTGTAACCTTCCCCAGATTTGTGCCTCGGGACAATCCTGTGTCGGAGGTCTACAGACAATTCCTTTGACTTCATGCTTGGTTTGTGCTCTGACACGAACTGTCAACTGTGGGACCTTATATAGACAGGTGTGTGCCTTTCCAAATCATGTTGATATCTACTGTATTCATGGTTATCTACTCTACATAAAACCCTAAGCCTAAAAGTGCAACGGTTTTATGTCACATTTTTTGTCACGCTTTAAATCGGGCTTATTTTAAAACATATATATATGTTTGGTATCATTCTTTTCAGAATTTATCAAATTTTATTGTGATATTTTCAGATTCTTATTCCATTTTTAAATTACAAACTAAAATATCAAGAACTCACATCCCGAGAGACAAGACTTTTTGCCAATTGATTTAACCACACCCGGGGCCGGAAATAAAAGACAAAGAGTGGATGACAAAGACAGCTGCTGTACAGGCTTTTAAATGTTTGAGGCGCTGTGCGAGATGCAGATCAGCAAGCCAGCAGCTGATCGAGCAAAGAGGAGGTAAAAAAAAAAAAACTGTATTTGTTTCCCATTGTATCACCGTTTAAAAGGGGGTTTCGGAGGAGCAACCGTGTCTCCTTGGGGTGCGTTCAGCCCCCCTCTTCACAAGCGAAGCGAGCAGGGGATAAGTCCCCTAATTTACTATACAGATCATGTTACATATCTAAATAAATAAAGGTTCTTTCTGGAACCTCCATGTGGTGTTTTGGGAAATGAAAGTGGTTTCCCAATGGCATCGCTCTAAAAACCTGGCCCCTTTCTTTTTAAGAGTGTACTCTACTAACTTAAAAGATTTCAATTTTGGCCTCATAGCAGAAACCTTTTAAAAGAATCAATTTCATATGAAAAAATCTTTTTGTGAATGAAGTGGTTCTTTATAAAGCAATGGATCAATGAGGAACCACACAACCCAGTGAAGTGCCATTACAGAACAGTTATTTTTAAGAGTGTACTTAGGCAGCACTGGCCATGACATGCGAGCCAACCCTGAATGAGGCACCGGTCCATTGCATACATCGCTTCTGCAGACATCACACTCACAATGAAGCAGTGTGAAGTAATCAAATAATCAAATACGCATGCCTTTAGGATGTGGAAGAAAAAGAGAAGAATCCAGAGGATCATCCCAAGCAGGAAGAGAATGTGCAGACTCCACAGAAAGCACAATGAGCTGCCTTCCATGTTACTGCCAGCAACGCCCCGTGATTCATCCTTCGCTGTTTCTGTGGATGACGTGGGAAGGATTTTGAAATAAATTGATTTCCATAAAGCATGCAGTCTGGATGGAATTTCAGGACTTGTTTTTAAAACCAGTATTACTTGCCAATTAGATGGCGTTCTCAATCACATCTTTAAAAGTTCAACGGTAGAAGCTATGGTCCTCAAATGTTTCAAAAAGACACCAATTATCCGTGTCAAAGAAAATTAAATACATACTGTTCAAATGACTACAGATAAGAGACACTCACTCCCATTATAATGAAATATTCAATTATGTTGATGTCTTTTTTTTTTTTTAAATCGCTTTGAATAAAAGCATCTGCTAAGCAAATAAATGGACATAAATGTTTTGAGAGACTGGTGGAGGGACACATTAAACAGCATATTCCAGTTAATATTCGTGGTTGTTTGTATATCAACAACAACAACATTTATTTCTATAGCACATTTTCATACAAATAATGCAGCTCAAAGTGCTTTACATGATGAAGAAAGAGAAAAAAGACAAAATAAATAAGAATTAAAATAAGGGAACACTAATTAAAATAGAATAAAAGTAAGGTCTGATGGCCAGGGTGGACAGAAAAAACAAAAAAAAAAAAAAACTCCAGACGGCTGGAGAAAAAAAATAAAATCTGCAGGGGTCCCGAGGCCACGAGACCACCCGGCCCCCTCTAGGCATTCTACCTAACATAAATGACCTCAATCAGTCCTCATGGTATTCATGGTATACTCAAGGTATATCGTCAAAAGGGCCCCACACAGGATGCCACATCCATTGCACTTCATAACATTCTAGCACATCTGGATTCTCAGTCCAGTTTATAGTTTCCCCTTAGGATTAATAAAGTATCTATCTATCTATCTATCTATCTAGTTTACAGCTCAAGGTCGGGATCTGTTTTACTGTTAGGAAAGCCTGTCTGACTTGTAAAAGCGGAAAATATACCAAACTAGAAAACAGATAATAGAATATTTTAAAAATATTTGCTATCTCTTGCCTTACCGGTTCCTTCAGCACCTTTCCTCGGTATCAGAATGTATCTGAACCTTTCCTGACCGACTCTAAATCTCTTGAAACTGCATTCCTGTAAAGACTGCTCATTTCTGTTATTATTTCCTGTCTGTTTTTATACTTTCAGACCTTGAAGATGATGCCCCCCTATAGATGCCATTTCTCCATCACCAAAGCCAAACTGACTAACTGCTCTGAGGGACACACATGGACCTTAGTGTTGTATTACATAGTAGATATAAAAGTTAAAATAACCTCTCTGAAGGTACATTTGAAACATTAAGTATATTTATAACTAAACTCACAGATAATAATTCTATTTTAAGATATTTGATTTCAAAAATTGGCCAATGCTTTTAGATAGGAGCTTTTGAAATTGTGCAAATTTGTAGCTTGTGCTCTGTTCGAGATACCTCAATGAAAACTGACATTTTTGTGTAGATTAGGTGTACCAAATTTCAACAAAGCAGTTGTTTCATGAGGGCCGACAGACATGATGAAAACAATACAGCAGTGCTTCTTGCATTATATGCAAATGGCCTCATTAATGCTTAACAGATTATTAGCTCTTTTGTAGTCAAGTAGTTATAAATTTCATTAAATGATAATTAACATATTGGTAGCATTTTCTAATAACTTTTATTAGTTAGTGATTTACAAACATTACATAATGCTTCTTTACATCTTTACAAATCACTTATGCATTGCTGTACCTAATCTAGTAGAAACTATTTATGCATTGTAAAGGACTGTAAAGGGTCAGTCAGTCATTTTCTAACCTGCTTAGTCCTAAGGGGTCTGCTGGAGCCCACCCCAGCTCGCATAGGGACAGGGCGCCAATACTAAGGCCAAAATAGGATCGCCAATTCACCTAAACTGCATGTCCTTGGACTGAGGGAGAAAACCAGAGCACAAAGAGGAAACCCATGCAGACACGGGAAGAACATGTAAATTCTATGCAGTGACGACCTGGGACACAAACCCTGGTCACCACTGTGCCACTGCTGTCCCAGATTGTAAAGGTTTTTTAATGAAATTAATGAGAAGTGAAGCAAACTGATACTTTTTATTGGATAACAGAACAAATAACAATATGCAACTTTTGGAGGCAGCTCAGGTCCCTTGTGAAATGAATGAAAATTATTATAAAGTGTTACCAAGGGTTGCAGTCAGATACATTACATCTCCACATTTTAACACATTTATGTATACAACAATCAAAGGAGGAAAGACTAGTAATTTTGAAACGAGTATAATAAGTAAGAAAATGTACACATGGTGTAGTATTCAGATGCATTTGCAGATTTGGTTAGCTGGTTTGAAGGCTGAAGCATTTTTAATTTTTCTAGTCTACTCATCAAAGAGTTTGATATTGCAATTGGGCTCGTTGCACATTTTTGTAACAGGAAGTCATATTCAACTCAAGTGATGAAAAGATTCATCTGGCATTGTTATAGCTACTGGGTCACTGGCTAATTGTAGTTATCAAGTTTTTAAAGAAATGCTGACGTCTCTAGCTAAAATTGTTGGCTCAATTTAAATATGATTGATAGTGGATTATTGTGGTGTTCTGCCGATAAATTACAGTGTCACAGAAATACTTAATCAATTTAATTCTTTAAATAATGCAGCTATGAGGTTAGTGTAACGGAAATACTGAGTACACATTTACTCAATGTGGCATAAAGGGTCACCAAGCCATCATTCATACATTTCTATATAAGTTTAGTTGCTTTCAGTTTTTACTTTTTCAGACATGAAAATTCTGTCACTTAACCGCTTTAATTTCAAGGAGCAGGAGGAGTGAGCTGCTGTGACTGAAGTTTGTGCAAAACTGTGCAGCCATAGAGACAAGCACAGGATGAGGCAGACGCAGAACTCAGAAATGTTAGCGTATAAAGGGACCTACCATGGCATTTTGGTACAGTAAGGGATGGTACTGCACTTCTCATGTGTGGTGATGAATAAATAAAGAATATCATTATTACCGTGCTGAATAAATAATGAATAGTCATCTTATCATAGTTAACTGAATGAATATATACACAGATAATGGTGTACTTTCCTTATATGGTAACACTCAGCCATCCAGCCCCACCCTAACCCTAACCCCTTCCCATGCCCTGCAGTGAGGTGTATTTGCTTTAGAGCAAGGGTCTCCAACACGTCGCTTGCGACCTACTGGTAGCTCACAACCCCTTTCCAAGTAGCTCGCCAAAGGGTTAATGAATCCTACATAAATTTGAAAACTTGATTAATCAAATTAGGGGTGGGCAAACTTTCCAAAAAATCATATCACGATCCTTTAACACAGTTGAATTCAATTGTACTCTCGTTCGTTAAGGAACACGACCCGAAGCTGGTGAGTGAGTGAAGAAGGCCTCTCCCCTCGGCCCACTGCGTGTTTCTCAGATTCGCACAAATAAATCGGTACCACAAGCGAACTACGTCACATAACGAAATGAGAGAAGTCGCAAAATCAAAAAGAATGTTCAAGCAAATTATAGAAAAAAACCTGATCTAAATCTGTTCAGTAGCTCTCTCGTGAAAAGTGGACAGATAGAAAGACATTGGATTTTATACATTATATATTAGTAAACCTTCAAAATGATGTGCAGTTAAAGTCTCAACAGCATTCTCAGCATTTCTGGAGCTTAGCAGAGCCAGATAACTATAAGAATCTTCATCAAGCAGTTCTGAAAATGTCTGCTTTGTTTGGGTCTCCATACCTCTGTGAGTCTGACGTGAAAATCATGAAATCAAATTTCAGAACAAGACTGACAGATGAACATTTAAATGACTCCATAAGAGTGAACCTCAGTGGCTCCACTCCACCATAACTAAAAAACACATCACACATGCAACTGGACCTGTGAATACTCTTGTGAAGTGAAACAGTGGCATGCAACAAAATGACAAATGAATAAGTCATATCTGTTGTCACACACGTGCGCATGGGAGGCAGCTAAAGGGCTTGAGTGAAGGCAGTTCGGAGGCATGCCGGGGTGTGGCAGAGTGCACTGACTCTTTTTCTCCCTTGCCTGTAGACCATTCCCGGGGGATTCCACCTGGCTCTCCTGACATCACTTCCGGGACCGAGCCAATGGAAGTCGGCCACACCAGCTCCAGTCCCCCTGATGTCACGTCCGGCTGTGATCCAATGGTGGAAGACCACGTGCTTGATCCATATGACCTCACTTCCTGTCTTCCCCTATAAAACCTGCCCCTTTTCCCTTTTTCCTCAGTCTTGTTTTGGACTCCGTTGTATGCACTTCAGTGCTGTATATTTTGCTCAAACGACTTTTGCAGCCAGGATACCACATTACACGGGTGGCTACCCCAAACCTTTATCTGTCCATGTCTCGTTCTTGTGACACAGTGTATTTGGAATTGCATGGTTTTGTTTTGACAGCATTCATGTTTTAATTCAATAGCGTGAGAAACACTAGAAAATGCATACAGACGTACAAAATGCACTTGCAGGTGAACTACATATTTTTTGGTGATGTTTTTATGCAAAATGTGAGTTGTGGACACCAACATTTTGTAAATGTTCAGGCAAAAACAAGCTTATTCAGTTTGATTGGGTTGAAATAAGCTATGAGAATAAACATTAGAAAGCACGAGTAGCTCTCGGCCATTTTCATTTTGTAAAAGTAGCGCTCAGGGGAAAAAGGGATGGCGACCCCTGATCTAGAGTGTCAGGTGTGTCTGGCAAACAAGTAAAAAGAGAAAATATAATAAATGTAAAAAAGGTGAAGTCACCAGTCTCATACCTAATTTTTAATGGAAGTTACACAGAATGTTTCTCTGCTCTAAGATACATTAGCAAATTTGCAGTTCTTACACAAAGATAATCAAATCTTCTTAATCTAATTAAAGTGCTGTCAGAGTCCATTCTTACCCCAGAAGCATTTGACACAAGCAAGGAGCAACTTCAAAAGAGCAGCCACTCCATCACAGGGCACACTTACTCCTTGGGGGTCAGTTTAGAGTTTCCAACAGATCAATGTCTTGATCAAAGTCAACAGTATGTCTTTGGAATGTGGGGGGGGGGGGAATCAGAGCAACTGAAGTAAAACCCACTCAGACAGGATGAGAACTGGCAAACTCTGGCTGGAATTTGAGCCCAGAGTGCGGGAGAGCTGTGCTTGTTTCACAGTGTTGCTGTGACACACCTCATGAAGTCAGACACGGTATTTTGTAAACTTATATGACTCAGGCACAAAAGCATGCTTTCAGAGGCAAAACCCAAAATGAGTCAACAAAAGTCCAATACAAATGAATGAAAGTAAACACCCATTAGTGAGCCTGTGACATCAGCCAGCCATAAATGAGCCCCTCTCATTGCTACATATATCTCTACCCAACTGAGTTCTTTGGATGCTTTCACCACATAAAGAAATCCTAACAGGCTCAGTAAAGAGAACTTACATCTGTTGGTTGCTCTGGAAATGACCGACTAGCCGTAATGACTTTCTCCCTGTAGCACACTGAAGTTCAAGCTTCAACAACGCAGTGAACCCTGACTCTGAAACAGCAGAGTGTACACATTTCAGTTTCATCCTATGCTTACTACCCGCACTTCCACTTATAAGCCTGGCAAGATAAATAATAATTTTAAATACATTATGAAAGAGCATAAACAAAATAACATTTTAGAACATAGAGAAACATCATGCACTATATTAAAAAAGTATATACACTGCATATATGCAGCGTGTTTTCAATGTATCTTCTCAGGTCAGCCAAATTTGATTCAGATCTTAACATATAGTCTAAAAAGTCCTTGAGATTCCTATCCTTGTCCAATGACCCCTGCCAAGAACGAGACCCCTGGTTTTCTATTACTTCAGTGTAATCCTCAGAATTCTAAAAGGAGGATTTAAATACTATGAAGATTTTATAAAGAAGGTGGTCCTGGGTAACGCAATACACCCTGGTGCCCTAAATGGAAGCACTTCAAGGGGTCTCAATGACCACAGCCTAGTAGTTCCTTATACTAAAGGCCAGGTGATGTCACATACCTTACTTGCGTCAGAAGGAAGTGTCCTCCAGGAAAAAATAAAAACAGGAGAAAAACAGTCCAGTTACCACGCAAATCAAGTTCTGCTAGCAGTGACCACCTGATGTCAAGTGCGTGACAGGCTCACATAATGTGGTGAGGTCTGCACCTGCATCCCTATTTGTTTGCTTAGCCTGCTAAGGCGTGTCCAAGTTTAGCAAAGCTCCATTATTTACCACAATAAATTAAAAGTGACAAATAATGCAGTTTCTGGGAGGATAAGTGTACTTTTTCAGTCTTTATTGTAAAGTCCAACCTCTCACTGGTTGGCAGCCATGCCACTCCCTCTAAGCCAAGATAGCTACAGGCAGGGCTTCACTGCTCGGTGTACCTTTGACTCCATGCTGTGTGTGACCAAAACTCATAAAAACTCAACTCCACCTAGTTTCACAAAAAAACAAGTGACTTGTTTGTGGCCTAGTGGTTAAGCTGTTGTATTGTAAATATTAAGGCTGCTAGTTTAGTCCCCAAAACTCCTTAATAGGAGTGCACCAACTGTAGAAGTACACTGGCAAGAAAAAGTATGTGAACACTGTGGAAATAACTGCTTTAATGTATAAACCTGTCTTAAAATATGGTCTGATCTTCATCTAAGTTACAAAAACAAATGAACAAACACAATCTGCTTTAACTAATAACACACATTTTATTCTGTTATTCTTATACCCATTGAATACATCATTCAAACAATCACAGTGAAGGCTGGAAAATGTATGTGAACCCCGAGGCTGATGACCTGAACAAAAGCAAACCTGAAGTCCAGCCAATAAAACAAGATTAGAGGTGTGGTTTAGAGATACTTTGACCAATAAGAAAGACTCAAACATTTTCACAAAAAGCATCTGTTGATGTGAAGCTTTCCTTGCAAAAAAAGAAATCTCGGGTGATTTACAATCAAGAATTGTTGAATTGCATAACGTGGGAAAGGTTTACAATGCAGTTTCAAAGTGCTAAGAAATCAATTAGTCCACAGTTAGACAAACTGTGTATAAATGGAGAGGATTTGGTACTGTGGCTACTCTCAATAGAAGTGGGTGCCCAGCTAAGATAATTTGATAGGCATGACACAGGATACTCAATGAGGTTAAAAAAGGAACCCCTGTGGAGCAGCTAAAGGTTTGAAGGAATCATTAGAACAAGTTAACATCTCTGTTCATGAGTCTATCATACGTAGAACACTAAACATGCATAGGGTTCATGGCAAGACATCAAGGAGGACACCACTGCTCTACAAAAAATAAATAAATGCTGCACGGCTGAAGTTTGCCAAAGACCACCCTGACACTCTGCAATTCTTTTGGGAAACCTTTTGTGGAATGATGAAACCAAGATCAAACTGTTCAGGAAGAATATGCAGCAGTGAAAAAGGGTATGCAGTATTCAGAAGCACATACTTGATAAGGCACAAAATAATATATTATTCCAAATAATTCAACATCACTTCAATTGATTTTTTGCATGGTGCTTTTCACTGAATAGAGGCTCACCTACACACACACACAAACAGACCCACAAGAGCATTCAGACTCATTAAACAATTTGTTAATTTTACCAAATAAAAATCCTGCTGTGATATTTTTATAGCTCTCAAATGTAAAATTGTTTTAAGAATGACATTGTTTAGTGTTAGAACACTTTTCATCAATAACATTGAAGAGATATTCAAGAGTCTGAATGCTTCTGCAGGACAATATTTAAAATAACTACGTCTACCTAAATCCACAGGGTAGATAGATAGATAGATCCATTCATCCATCCATTATCCAACCTGCTATATCCTAACTACAGGGTCACGGGGGTCTGCTGGAGCCAATCCCAGCCAACACAGGGTGCAAGGCAGGAAACTAACCCAGGGCAGGGCGCCAGCCCACCGCAGATATAGATAGCTAGACACAAGAATTATAAAAGGAAGAAAACCTATGACTTGGCTAAATAGAAAAGAGCAGTCACATTGAGAGGACATCCCAAACAGAGAAAGAAAATAACTGGTGGTCTAAGGTGCCAATAGGGGGCAGTAGTTCCACTATGACAGAGATTATTATACTATTCAGTGCCCTTATATAAGCTGATAGGTTAATAGAACATGAAGGATAAAAGCCCCTAAGGGAGAAGAGCGCCCACAGAGGCCCATCATAGGTAGGTAGTGAATACACTGCATGCTTTCTATGGATAATTTAACACCACGTCCCCAGTGAAAGCAGCAGGGAGAAGCAATGAGGTCTGGGTTTTTCTGTTTGCCATTCCTGGTAATTTAACTCTGTGAGTGTCTGCTGGAAATAAAAAGTGAAATTCTGTTTGGAGCCACTAAAGAACAGCATTGCCTTTTTGGAGCACCTCAAAGCTTATAGCAGGGCTATGTGACATCTGAGGCTTTTGTTGAGTGGAAATAGAATAGATGATCCCTGGTAAGAAACAAGTGATGAGACAAGGAACTCCCTTAGGTGTCAAGAGAAATCGCAGGATGAGTTTGGGATTTCTAGATTTACATGCATGGATTTCACTCCAGTGTTAAGGTCATCAAGGTAGATGCCTAGCCTGCTTCCTTCACGCTAACGCTTGCATTTCTATCTCTTTCCAAGTGCACTCTCACCTACACTCATGGTGGTGCGTCTGCTTAATAAGCATTCATGGAGACCTTTCATCATGTGAACCGTGTGTTTTGCATAAACACCTACTGCCAACCTCTTATTAGCACATGTCATTTTGGGGTTTTTCATTTTCACTAGTTATCATGGAGACATTTCCAGTAATTACAGTTTAAGTGGTGGTAGGTTCAATTTAATTTTATATGTAACACCCGGTGTGACTGCTGATGATCCCCAAAGTTGTATACACAGATTATCCGCTGTCTGCAGACCCAGAGACTACCCAGCAATTACATTGTGCTCCCTTTACACCAACTGTCCTTATTCAGGAGCCTAACAACTCTGACATTACAACAACAACCAAAACATCTGTGATGTTTGTATTTAGCATTCAGCGTGGCACCAAAACACAGCCGGTGGCATGGCCACCTCACAGTGTTTGAATCATCATGAAATGAAGTTCCAGATGGAGTTGTGCATGACGTGTCTATGCAGTTTCAGTGTTCTTTCCATGGCATTTAAATATTTGGTGTTAAACTGAGTGTCATTGCTAAACTGGCTTGAGGTAGGCGACATTGTGCAGAAAAGCTGGGGAGAGCTCAGCAGTGGTGCCAGGAAGCCACTTGCAGTGTTCAGAAACTAAAGGAGCCGTCTGTTATTAGCTCACACTGAGCAGATGCTGCGTGTTCACGGCTGACCACCGGCAGTTCACCACAGTGCAAATCTTCGACCTGAGATGTTTTATGGTGTGAATACACAGCAATTCATTTGGTGACGAGGACAGGATTTGCACTGTGGACGGGTAGGGTGTAGTGGCGACATTGCACAGAAAAGATGACGGCTGTCTGATTAACTGTGATTTTAGTTCCCTCTCCTTTCCCTTTCTCAGATCGCTCTTCAGAAGTCAGTTTCATAGTTTTTATGAACAGTTCGAAAGTGCCTTTCCACATTTTCCTTCTTTGGAATAGCAATGATAGATTGACAGATCAGACAAACACACTTTGATTGTGACATTGTGAGAGAAACAAATCCTCTTCCAATTTCACATCCAGCCCATAAACAACAATTTTTTTTTAAATCCCTTCTTTAGTCGCTATAAATTGGAAGGCTATCACTTCGATAGCCAGAGTTTTGCAGTAGCTCGTGCGGGATGACCAGTGTGTTAGAAGAAAAGAGATCTCAGACTGGCCGCCCTGTATGTCAATCAAGTGACAAATGCCATAGGGAGGATATATGATAGATAGATAGATACTTTATTCATCCCAAGGGGAAATTCACATACTCCAGCAGCAGCATACTGATACAAGAACAATATTAAATTAAAGAGTAATAAAAATGCAGGTAAAAACAGACAATAACTTTGAATAATGTTAACGTTTATCCCGCTGGTGGAACTGAAGAGTTGCATAGTGTGGGGGTGGAACGATCTCCTCAGTCTGTAGTGAAGGAGGACAGCAACAGCAGTCTGTCTGAAGCTGCTCCTCTGTCTGGAGGTAATACTGTTTAGTGGGTAGACTAACATTTAAAAAAAAATGTTTTGAATGCAACGGGATCTACCTGCACTACCTTTCTGATCTACTGGTCGATTACGATCGATGTATTGGGCACCCCTGCTCTACACAGCCAACATCCAGGTGCAGGAAATGAACGCAAGACGCCGGATCGGTTAGGCACAAGCACAAACTACTGCATCACTCTGCTGACCATATACAGTACAAGCCAAAAGTTTGGACACACCTCCTCATTCAATGTGTTTTCTTTATTTTCATGACCATTTACAGCACTCCATCACTCTCCTTCTTGGTCAAATAGCCCTTACACAGCCTGGAGGTGTGTTTGGGGTCATTGTCCTGTTGAAAAATAAATGATCGTCCAACTAACCTGACTTCTGCACAACACAACTGCTGGTCCCAACCCCATTGATAAAGCAAGAAATTCCACTAAATAACCCTGATAAGGCACACCTGTGAAGTGAAAACCATTTCAGGTGACTACCTGTTGAAGCTCATCGAGAGAATGCCAAGAGTGTGCAAAGCAGTAATCAGAGCAAAGGGGGGCTATTTTGAAGAAACTAGAATATAAAACATGTTTTCAGTTATTTCACCTTTTTTTGTTAAGTACATAACTCCACATGTGTTCATTCATAGTTTTGATGCCTTCAGTCATGAAAATAAAGAAAACACATTGAATGAGGAGGTGTGTCCAAACTTTTGGCCTGTACTGTATATCATCCATCCATCCATCTTCTCATCCACTTCATCCTGAGAAGGATTGCAGGGAAGCTGGAACCTATAACAGGAAGCTTAGGGAGAAAAGCAGGCACCAGTCCATCATAGGGTGAACACACACACATATCAGGGGCCAATTTAGCATCGCCAATCCACCTAACCTGCATGCCTTTGGATCGTTAGGAAATCGGAGTACCTGACAGAAACCCATGCAGACACGGAGGGAATGTGCAAACTTCAAACAGGGATGTGAACCTTGGTCTCCTTACTGCGAGGCAGCAGTGCTACCACTGTGGCACTTATATTATTTGAAGCATGGCATTCTGGGGCAGTGTTACAGTTGTTATTGATGCCCCCTAAGAAATCTGAGACCCTGGCTTCAGATCTCAGGCCAGGTCACTGTCTGTTTGGAGTCTGCATGTTCTCTTTGTGTCTCTAAGGCATATCACCAGTTAAAGTGGGCCAGTGCAAATGTGGTCAGTTGAGTGGAGTTAAACTGGCACCCTGTTGATTCCTGGCTTGTGCATGATGCCTCTGGGTTAACTCAGGCGGGTTGAAAATGTTATGCTACTGTATTTCAAGTTATATGGTATATCAGCGCATTTAGGTTTGAACTAGTCATGTTGATAAGTATTGTATTTCTTTTCTTCCATATCTGGTGACTAAAAAGATGTGAATAGCATTTTCTAAGTTAAACCTGATATATTTTCCTTCATAGTGAATTTATCTGTCGTTTTTAAACTCTTGACCACTGAGTATGAGCCTGGTATACTTTCCATAAAGAGAGTGATATTTATTAGTCGCCCTTTAATGCATGTAAACCACCCAGTTGTACTGTGGACGTAATGCTCCATTTAATGTAATAACGGACCTTACCTGGAAGCAAAGCCATGTCAGGAATGCCACATTCATATTCCACAGAAATGAATTAATATCTTTATGTGTTTAGAGGCTGGCTGTCACTCTGTGATATTTATGTCACTTGTAAGTAACAATTTTGTTATAATTACTTCTTCACAGTTCTCTGACAACACACCTGATCAGATTCTTTGTGAATTCCAATAATGTTAACATAAACTCTAAAACAGTACTCCCCATGCAGACTAAATATTATTTGTATGTCTGGCATTGGGACACTGCGATTATATTTAGTTACACTTTTTAAAAAGTACTGAGGCTCAGATGAGAGACCAATGATGTGCAGCTCCTGCCACTTTGTCCAATGCTGTCACACCTCATTCTACCTGCAACTGTTGCTGCTTTAAACACTTCTTCAAATCTGCCGCCTGGCTCGATTTTAATGCACAAATGCTGCTTCATAATGGAATCAAATAAGCCACAGCAGAGGTAATCGGGCAGAATTGTCAAACAAATCGAGCGCAGTATAAGCTTAGAGTGAAATGCAAATGCTTGTATCGGATGAAGGAAGGGCGGTCGAAAAGCCACATTCCAGATTTTGCATTCCAGTTTTGGAAACAAGTTGACACACTAAACTTGCTGCTACAGGGTGGATACGCCCTGCTGAGATCAAAGGAGGCATTTCAATTTGTGATTTTAAGAAGGTAACTTTAGGAGATACTGCAGGCTATGCAGCAAAGCAGACTCAGGTATCTGAATGGGCTGACCATACTGTCCTGTCAAGCTTCACTTTAGACATGTGATGTTCCTTAACTTGATATGAGATATCTTTGAATTTAATGGTGATCTAACTCTCCACACAGGTGCAATGTGTATGTGAATGACCCATTTGAGTCCAACAGACTTCTAGGGGTTCTTCTTACACATCACTACTGCATGAGAACAAGTGGTGTTATATCTCTTCAATGTGAGCCCTGGCTTGAACCTTGAATCATTCAGGCTTACAGAGAGAGTGATGAACCCTAAAACCTGTGCTATGCAATCCAATACCTAGGCCATTACGATGACATGGTGACTGCATACAGAAGCCTACATTGGGCTTCCCTTACCAGAGACTCAGACCAGCCATGTCAGGTAGGTAAGACACAAAAAGGAGCATCAAAATTTTTTTATTTATTCCTAGTGTAAAAGGAACTGTTTCCACAGTGTCCTTGTACAAAAGGAGCAAAAGATTCTCTAAAGGCTAAAACCAATGTCAAATTGTGTAACTTTTAGCCATGGGGCCTGTCAGACTTGCTGGCTGCAGTTGCTGTGCCATGTCAATTTAAGCGACTAAAAATTGCTCGCCATATCAGAATTACCAACTGAATTTCAACCTTTCAACACAGCTTTGCTCACCCGCTTTTTTCTGACAGCCAACTGCATTTTGCCTGATGGAGATGGTCCTGTACAAAGAGTTAACAGCTACTATGAGTCCAGACACAATCTCTGCCTTTTTTTTTTTTTCTTTTTTCCATTCTCCTGTGGTATATAAAACACAACATATCCTGTTTGTGAGGTCCAAAACACCCTCATGCCTTATTAGAAATGTTGGATGAGCATTCAGCCTTCTTGGACACTGAGCGCACCCCATGATTAAAGACAAAATCAAACCTGTCTGATTATGTCTGGCCGAGTCGTGCACCAGTTGGAGTGAGTCGCTGGTTTGCCACATTAGTCAACCAGCTTCACAGGAATGACCCGCAAACTGCCTATGACTTGTTAAGATTATGGAAATGAAGACTGAAAATTGGTGGAAAGGTCACATAATGATACATTGTCTTAGGATATGTTCATGCTTTAAGGATTTCTTTGGTGTACATCTTATGATGTACCCTCTAAAGGTAAGGAAATAATTTCTTTTTATGATAATGTTCAAGAGTCTAGTTCTCCTTTGTTAAATTACTGCTTCCTTTACCATAAAGTTCCCCTTTTGAAAAACAGGATCGTAAAACAATGTTGGAAACTCTAAATGCATCAGCATAAACAATGAGGTTACTAGAACAGTTCCTTTACAATAAACTGGTTAAACTGGCTCCCTGTCCAGATCTGGTTCCTGCCTTGTGTTTGATTGACCAGGAACGGACATAAAGGATGCCACATAAAAATGTTTAAATGCTGGGTCAGTTTAATGAAATGCCATTATTCTAACTTCAGTTACTCTTGCTTTATGTTATTTAATGTCTCTCATTTTTAACACTTTTGCAAAGTGACTTCTATGTGGGTAAGAAAATTGGATTTGGATTGACAAAGGGTTAAGAAATGAACACACAACAAAAGTGGAGAGGTCACGTTACCCACCTTGTGCTGAAAAAAAAAAGCAATGGCAGTTTGTAGGAATAAATGAACACTCCTTTAGTGTTGTGCAACTTTTCACTGAAGCTAAGGGATTTTCAACATGGGATTGTAAGTCTGTGTATTGTGTGGATTTTAACGCAGATGGAGACAAGTGTGAGATTTAAATGTGTGGTCTGGGGGGGTTTATATTAAAGCCTCAGTTTAAGTAGGGGGGGTTTGGTGTCTACAATGGAAATTGATAGCAACTGCAAGATAAGAAGACTTAAGGAGAATAAGCTATTACAAATAATTATGGTCATGCAGGTTAGCTTATTCTGTTGCAAGCCTTTAGTTCATTTAAAATATATTCACAAAGTTCTTAACATTAAATTAAAAATGTGGTCACATCACTCCATTTCTTACACCACTTCACTATTAGAGCAACCGTTGCAGCAATCTAGATTAGAACAGGCCATTCAATCCAATAAACTCACCAATCCTATTCATCTTGATTCTCCAAAATAACACTGAGCTGAGATTTGAAAGTTTACCACGCTACTCTATAACATATTCCATCGCAAGATTTACGCTACTATCTGGAAGGCTGCTGGTTCAGATCCCATTACTGCCAGAAGAGCCCATTGAGCCCTTGAGCAAAGCCCTTAACCTGAAAATTACTCCAGGGGTGCTGTACATTGGCTGACCCTGTGCTCTGCCCCCTAAAGATCACTGAAAAAGACAATTTCCCCTCAGGGATTAATAAAGTATATCAAGTTAAAATTTAAAATCTGTGTATGATTCTTTGTGTTAAGAAAAGCTTTCTAACTTTTATGTGATTTTTTTCCCTTAACATGTCTCCAACTGTATCATCATGTTCTTGTTGAGTAAAATCTGTGATCCAATGTACTAATTCCTTTCAGAGTTTTGAACCCTTCAGTCAGGTTACCTCTTAAATCTCCATTTGCTCAAAGTGAAAAGGTTTGGCTTCTTTATACCTTGCAATCCTGGAATCAGGAGACCAAAACTGTACACAGTGCTCCAGGCGAGGCCTCACTAGTCCACCTTAATAAAAGTGTACTTGTCTGTGTGTCCATTCGATTACTCCACAAGATTTTCAGTAATTTAATGCATTTCATTTTTCATTCCAAAAGATGGCACATCACAAACATTAACACTGCTTTTATTAATCCTGTGCCAAATGGCATATAACAGAGACATAAGCATTGTGTGTTGCACTGCAAAGATCTACATTGATTACTTAGATTTCAGTCTGCTTTGACAGATAGCACAGCTAGTGCGTTATAAAGCTTGACCATAGCCTCCTCTGGCTTGTATTCTACACTTTGTAATCTAACATCCTCTTAGCCTTCTTGATTGCTTCTCTAAACTGGATGTAGATAATGTCGAGTCCACTATGACTTCTAGACTTGACATCTACAGTAGGTGCACTTTCAAGTTTCAAAGCTCTCATTATGTATTCAAATCTTACTTTTTTACTTCCAATGTGTAATACTTTACATTTATTTAAAGTGCATTTCATCTGCCCAAGCCTGTATCATCTGCATACCTAACCAGTTTGTTATTTATTCTCTTAGGGCTTAGAAGTGACTTTGCACTCTTCCATTTGACTTCTAAAATTGACTTTTTACCTTGCAGAACCTATTAATGCTTAAAATATTACACAAATACAGGATTCAAATTCTCTAGATGAAGTAAGGTTAATGTAAGCAGAAATGTCTTTTAAAATGATGTATCAGTTTTAAAATCCTCCTGATTCTGTCTCCATCAATGCATCTCAAGTGCCTTAAAATTAAAGATGTGGTCTACACAGACTGCGGTGGGCTGGCGCCCTGCCCGGGGTTTGTTTCCTGCCTTGCACCCTGTGTTGGCTGGGATTGGCTCCAGCAGACCCCCGTGACCCTGTAGTTAGGATATAGTGGGTTGGATAATGGATGGATGGAAGGTCTGTGTGTTCAATCCCTTGGAGCAATCTGATTTGTCAGTTTAGCTTTGGTATGATTGGTCAGGTTGGCTATGTTGACATGTCCAAAGAGGAAGTGCGAGTATGAGATGCACGAGGACAATCACTGAGAGTGTCGCCTTCAAAGATACAAAGTGTAAAATTGGACAGGAGATGAGAAAGGCACCTCAAAAATAAAGACCGAGTCTGAGGAGCCAGCTTTACAGGAACGTGCTCGAGAAAAGGAGTGCCGGTTAATAGACGTAGTTATGATATAGCAGGTTGGATAATGAATGGAAGGATGGCCTACACAGATGTGGCCAACGGTCACTTTTTAGTGTAAACTCAATGTTGTCATTACCATATTTATTTTACAACATATATTTATGTGAAAAAATACTAATTTTCAAATCCAATTTTTCTTGATTTACATTACAGAAAATTATCAATAATGACCCCCTGAGCCTTGAAGGCAGGACTGATGGAGCAGAAGGGGAGTGTAACCTACCATCAGCCGCATAGAATTAAATGATTTGTCAGGGGTGGGTTCTGCCATCAAGGTGAACTTTACCGAAGTAATGGAGGTTAGTTGGACAGAAGAGAGGGGCTATGAGTTTGAAGAGATGTAAAGAGACAGAAGGACTTTGAAAGAGTGAGGAAGCTGACTTTGAATACTCTACAACTCTGCAACGCATACATGGGACTCTGCATATTAAGAAATGCAGCAAAAGATTGTCCATGGTAGTTTTAGAGTCGTCAACAGTCGGATTGTTTTACATAAATGAACATGTACATAAGTGCATAACAGACTATTGTTTCTAAACCATTTACAGTATTTGTCAGTTTGCTCAGATAGAATTACTGCTACTACTTGTCTCACACTTTTCCAGTACACATTTTGAACTAATAAGGCTGTCATGCTTCTAACGTACAGTATAATCATCTGATTTTCTCCTTAGTATCCTAGGTGTCCATTCCACTTTTAGACAAACAATCAATCTTAACCATAAACTACAGCAGATGAGAAAATGGCACTAGTGTAGAAAAATCAAAATTTGGACCAAAAACCACATGGTACTTCTTTAAGCAAGAATCCTTTACCCCCAGACAATTTCTTGAGCAGTTCTGAATTCACATTGTGGACCACCAAGAAGAAGCTGATTGGCATGCCAGTGCTTTAAAATTTCTGCATTATTTATTTATTTAAAATTTCCATTACTATGATGTTTTAGTTTTACCTTCTTCTTTTGATAACTGCCCAACTGCAATGAAATGCACTCTATAATTTGTATTTTTCAAATAAAGAAGCCTGAATCTTTGATGTATTGAAGCTTTTTAATTCAAGAAAGATTTTTCTTTGAGGTAATATAGTTATTCTCACTAATTATGGTTCCAGAGAGTGGTGACATATTACATGTTGATTTTCACATGCAAGGAAAAATTTCAGTATATACGTTGTACATGTGACAATAAGGAATCTATAACCCTATAAACCTTAAGCATATTTGATAGATAGATAGATAGATAGATAGATAGATAGATAGATAGATAGATAGAAAGAATGTTGGTAACAGTGAATCATTTCTTTTGCTTATTCCCTAATGTCAAAGGGGTTGACTATAACCATGTATTAGTATGACAGACAAATTCCTACAGCCAGTGTTTTAACATGTGGATTACAAATTTTAGTTTAATGGTAATATGCCTACATTAACACTATTTCTCATTCACATAGATGGCCATTTCCTTTCTATCTTTTTCCACTCCTTCTGATCACATCTGAACAGAATGGTTTCATATTTCTGTATATCACTACACCCTATTATGCTCATTCAGTGAATACTGTTACAGACTTCTGCTCATAATTTCTCAGTTCTTGGTGGAAGGCATCCCACTCCAGACACCATTGTAACCAAGGATTTGTCCTTAATGTCTACTGTGGTTTGTCCCACACTTGAGACTGAATCCCTACCTTTGGCTTATCGTCCCCACTAAGTAGCATTGAAACAAGCTAAATAAGATCTGACCCCTGGTGACTAGTAACAGTGTTTTGTGTGGGGCAATGCAATAAATTTCCATACCTAACCAAGCCTGCATGCTTCTTCCTCTCATATTTTTCCACTTCTCTCTGGGGGTGATGTGTTTGATCAACTCTTTCTATACAGCTTGGACCTGCACCTCCTCCCTAGTCAAACATTTTTCCTTATGTTTACCTCATCTACCCACCTCCACTTTGGCTTCTTTCACTTTCTCTTCCCCTGTACTACCAGCCCATCACTCTTTTGCCCACATATTCATTGTCTTTCCTCCGCACATGTCTATACCACTTTAACCTACTTTCTGGTATTTTCTTGGATATCTCTCCCACTTTTGCTGTACTTCTGATTGTCTCATTTCTTATTCTGTCCTTCCTGGTAACTCTACATATCCTTCTCAACATTCTCATTTCTGTCACATCCAACTTCTTCTCCTGCACTCTCTTCACTGCCTATTTCTCAGACTCATATATCACTTCCATTTTTATCGCTGTCTTAAAAACCTTCTATTTGAAATTCACCTTACTTCTCTGATCACACAATACTCCTGACATGTTCTTCCAGTTGTTTCATCCATACTGACTGTACTTTGTGGTTTATCTCAGCATACACCTTGGGCTCCCACTGATCCTAGATATTTAAATGTATCCACTCTTTTCAGTAGTTGTTCCTGCATGTTAATTTCTCAGTCCTGCTCATAATTAAACCTCAAATATGAAGTCTACTGTCTATTTATTTTCAGTCCTCTATCTTCTAAAGTCCTTCTCCATTCTTCCAGCTTCTTCTACATTTTCTCCTTCCTGGTGCTACACAACCCAATGTCATCAACAAAAAGTATGAACCAAGAGGCCTGGCCCTTTACCCCATGATTCAACACATCAACGGCCAGATCAAACAAGTTAGGGCTTAAAGAAGATCCCAGGTGCAGACCTACTATAACTGGGATCTTGTCTGTTACCCCAACACTGCTTCTAACCTGGGTCTTAACCCCCTCATACATAACCTGGATGTACTTCTCTGGTACTCCCCTCTCCCTTATACATCTTCAGACCTCATGAAGTGGCCGCCTATCGTAAGTCTTCTACAAATCAATAAACACCATATGCAAACCTTTCTGTTTATCTTGATCCTTCTATATCAGTTGTCTCAATGCAAAGACATAATTCTTCTGTGATTTATTATTTGAAGCATTTTGACATAAAATAATACAAATATTATTATATTTTTCTGGAAAAGGCAGTAATGACATATCAAAGGTAGACCTAAAAACAGAAGTTCATCCACAGCCGTCCAAATGTCATATTTCTGAATTTTGTTTTGATTTTCTCTTTGACTTACTGAGCACCAGACGATTTAGTGTGCCTGCCTGCCCAAATCCTGATTATCTGGCAAACATGTATCATAACGGGAGTGACTGCAGGAGAAACTCAAAGATCTGATTAGCCCATAAAAATCAACATCACAGCTGATGGAAAGAATGCATCATGATATAGCATGGGTGTTAAGGTAAATTCTGCATCGTGTAAATGAGAAAAGGTGACATCAGATACAACTGAAAAGCAAACAAGTATGACTTCCATGCGTTATCTTTGGCCGATGTACATACACACTGTTATCAAGACATCCTGCTGATGGCACCACACATAATGCACTGCTCCCTACAAGCCAGAGATAAGACGCTGCCACTGCTGTAAGTCTGTGCAGCATGTCTGTTTCCCTACACATCAAGCTGCAGTGTAATTTCAGGTCTTTAGTAATCAAGAAAATATTCGTGCAACACGGGAGTGGTAGATACCAGGGTGAGGTGAAAACTTTACTACACAAGAAGGAAGCAAAAATAAAAAAATCTTTATTTCCGAGGAACTCAATATATACGTATATTCAATTAAATGTGTAGCCTTGAGTGTCTCTTAGCTGCAGATCTTCCAGGTATTAAAAACATTCACTTTTCACATAAAATTAGGGTTAGGGTTTTCATCTGAAACCTTGAACCTGCAGCTCCCCATTTAGGTCAGTTGTACATTGTATATGATGCTGATGAAATAAATGGCCTTGTGATCCCCAACTGAATAAGCATGTTAGAAAATTGATGGATAGATGGATGGAAGAATATGCAGTGACTGTGTGGTGATGCAGTTAATGATGCTGCCTGATTTGGGTTAAATCTCACATCCAGCCCGTTTCCATATGGAGTTTGCACGTTCTCCCTGTTTCATACCACATCCTCAAACGCTGTTCATTTTAGGTTTACTGCTGATTCTAAAATAGTTCTGTGTTAGTGTGAGGGTATGTGAACATGGGAGAATGGTGCCCCTTGTGCCTAATGTTACCAGGATATATTAATCGTACAGTATACCATGTAATAATAAACTGCTCAAAAAATAAAAGGAACTCTTTGAAAACACATCAGACCACAATGGGAAAAAATCATGCTGGATATCTATACTGACATGGACTGGGTAATGTGTTAGGAATGAAAGGAGGCCACATCGTTTGATGGAAATGAAAATTATCAACCTAAAAAGGGCTGAATTCAAAGACACCCCAAAACTCAAAGTGAAAAAAATGATGTGGCAGGCTAGTCCATTCTGCCGAAATTTCAATGCAGCAACTCCAAATCGTACTCGGTAGTTTGTATGGCCCCCACGTGCTTGTATGCATGCCTGACAAAGTCGGGGGAGACACGCTCCTAATGAGACGATGGATGGTGTCCTGGGGGATCTCCTCCCAGATCTGGACCAGGGCATCAATGAGCTCCTGGACAGTCTGAGGTGCAACTTGGCGGCTTTGGGATGGACTGAAACATAATGTCCCAGAGGTGTTCTATTGCATTTAGGTCAGGCAAGCATGGGGGCCAGTCAATGGTGTCAATTCCTTCATCCTCCAGGAACTGCCTACATACTCTTACCACATGAGGCCGGGCATTGTCGTGCACCAGGAGGAACCCAGGACCCACTGCACCAGCATAGGGTCTGAAAATGGGTCCAAGGAATTCATCCTGATACCTAATGGCAGTCAAGGTGCTGTTGTCTAGCCTGTAGAGGTCTGTGTATCCCTCCTTGGATATGTCTCCCCAGACCATCACTGACCCACCACCAAACCAGTCATGCTGAACGATGTTACAGGCAACATAATGTTCTTCACGGATTCTACAGACCCTTTCACGTCTGTCACATGTGCTCAGGGTGAACCTGCTTTCGTCTGTGAAAAGCACAGGGTGCCAGTGGTGGACCTGCCAATTCTAGTATTCTATGGCAAATGCCAATCAAGCTCCATGGTGCCTGGCAGTGAGCACAGGGCCCACTAGAGGACATCGGGCCCTCAGGCCACCCTCATGAAGTCTGTTTCTGATTGTCTGGTCAGAGACATTCACACCAGTGGTCAGCTGGAGGTCATTTTGTAGTCTCTGGCAGCACTCATCCTGTTCCTCCTTTCCCAAAGGAGCAGATACCGGTCCTGCTGATGGGTTAAAGACCTTCTATGGCCCTGTCCAGCTCTCCTAAAGTAACTGCCTGTCTCCTGGAATCTCCTCCATGCCCTTGAGACTGTGCTGGGAGACACAACAAACCTTCTGGCAATGGCACGTATTGATGTGCCAATCAATAAAAAGTTGGACCACCTGCGCCACCAAACTCTGTAGGGTCCAGGTATCGCCTCATGCTACTATTAACAACCCCCTGTGCTACTTAACTGACCAGATCAATATCTCAGAAGTTTCATTGACTTACTATACTATACTCAGATTAAAAAGTGTTCCTTTAATTTTTTGAGCAGTATATAAATAATAATTATTTACTTTTATATAGAGCTTTTTTCACTACTCGAAGTACTTTTCAAAGTGAATGGGGAGCCACTTCAACCACCACTACGCATCCACCTGAATGATGCGACAGCAGCCATTTTTGCACCAGTACGCTCACCGCACATTAGCTGTTAGGTGGTGAAGTGGTGAGAGAGAAAGAGACAACTAGAGGTAGGGGATGATTAGTGGATAAAAATGATTAGGCCATGGAAGGTAATTTAACCTGGACATGACGGATACACCCTACTCTTTATGAAGGATCCCCAAAGATCTATTATGACCACAAAGAGTCAGGACCTCAGTTTTACATCTCATCTGAAGGACAGTGCCATTTTTACAACACAATGTCCTTGTCATTGCACTGGGGTCCACATTCAGACCACAGGGTAAGTACCCCCTCCTGGCCTCACCAATACCACTTCCAGCAGCAACACAAGCTTTTCCTAAATGGTCTCCTATCTACAGTAAGTACTGGCCAGGCCCGAACATTCTTAGCTTCAGGTGGATGACCTCTTCTGAAGTGCCGGTGGTATGGCTGCTATAGTTTTAAAGGATCTCCTAAATTCACTTTCCCACACAGGAAATGACAGTAAATTAACCGAGTGTCACCTAATACTACTGGCATAACTCAAATAATTTGCATCCCTGGACGGTGATAAGTTAATTTGGAATTCAACCAGAAGGTATTGTTTCATCAATAAAACATCAGAAGTACATTTGAAAAATTAAACACTTAATGCATCCAGTAGAAAATGTACAGTAATTGAATTGTTTTGGCAAGATGATGGGAAGAGCATGTTCTGTAAAACTGAGGAGGCACTTACAGCCCACTTATAGTATATCGATTATTTTTAATGATATAGAAAAGTTAATATTAAATGAAACAAACCTAATGGTTAAGAGCACAGTGTCACAGTGTGTAGCCCCATCCTGGTTTTGAACCCTATGCCCAGTCATTATTTGGTGTGGGGTTTACACTTTCTGTTTTTGTTCATATGGGTTTTCCTTCCACATCCCCAAAGATGTGCACACTTGACTGGCGATTTCAACCTGGCCCTGCATGAGAGTGTGCATGTTAGGACTGAAATCTTGACTAATATGTCTGGGTTCCACACATACAGAAACTCACTCCTTTACTTGAAAGGAGCAGCTCAACCAAGAACAGAAAGGTCGAACATCCAGACTGAGGATGAAAGTAAGGTGGAAAGGTATCAGATCTGCTCTGGCTCCATATAATGAGGAATGTTTGATCATTTTTAAATAAGATGGATGAACTGTCCCATCCCATAAATGAGTCACAATGAGTTCAGGTACTGTGACATTTTGGGTATTGTGGAGAACTGCTTAAACTTTTATTTCAGATGCTGTTTTAATCACACAGAGTTGAAAAAGCAGGAGGGGGCCAGGACAGGACACCAATGCTAAAAAAAGTGAGTACATTATATTTAAAAACTAAAATGTGTGATCCAGACACTGGAATGCGGACTGAATTCTTCCATGTTACCATCTAGGGAGATGAGTTGCATCATCCTTGTTAATGTTTACTAACTCGGCAACCGACACGGCTATGTACAAATCATTCTGATCCTAAAATGCTGGTGACTTCAACCAGGGAAGTTTGGAAAGAACCGACTTCTATTAGTGTGTTCCATTTATGGACACAACAAGCTGGACCTGCTCCACCCAGAGCTTTAAATATAAACCTGCGGCCCAACTGGGCAGATCTGAGCACATCTTACTGCCACTCTTCAAGCCTGTTACTGACAGCGGAGGCTCTCTTATTATCCATGCCAGAAGTTCTTGGGTTTTGGTTGATATATTTATAATTTTTGAGTTCCTGTGAAGACTTAATCTTCCCTTGCAAACAAAGAAAGTTTTATCGATCTATTTATCTATCTAATCCTGCTGCTGCTGTTATAAACTCTAACTCACAGTGAACTTGACTTGGATTAAGTGGGTTTATGTTCAGGGGCATAGCTCAAGTTCGTGCCACTCTGGACGGGGCGGTGCTTTAATTTGCTGCCCTCCAACATATCTGAATATGTTAACTTATTTAAATAGAAAATAAAAATGACGCATAGAGAAAAATTAAGTTAAATTTTGCATAGATTTATTCATATATAGAGAAACAGCAATAACTTTTCACATATAATCATTTATAAGCATCAACTAGACAAGAATATAGTATAGACGCACTGATAAGCCGTGTTCTAATTATTAGTTTATTATAATTAAGCCGCAAAAACCAGAACCAGTGTAGTGTACAAGTGATAGGTGGGGATGTTTTCTGTGCAGAGCAAGAATGCATTCGGATTGATCACGAAACAAAATCTAAATTGTAAATTAGTTGTTTATCTTCCTAGAAATTATTATCCGTGAAATGTTTATTTTTGTTATTGCTAAATTTGTTAAATTTGAACTGCTGTGTCTGATGCCGTCAAAGAAGGACAGTCTAAAAATTATTTTTGAAGCATTTGAGGATAAAAATCAGAGAATTTGACTTTTTTCATTCATGAGTGATATTTTTCTGAACTCTGCTGCTTACACACGAATTGTACTGAGCCTTATGGCCAATAATGCCACCCCCAAAAATGTGCCGCCTGGGGCGGATCACCCCTCCGGCCGCCAATAGCTAAGCCACTGCTTATGTTATGCAAAGATCAAACTAAACTTAAGGCACATCTATACCAACTAACCACTCTCCCTATTGGTGTAGTAATGTGCCATCATTCATACCAACTCATTTCCTGCCATGCGGAAAGCCCAAACCTGTAAAGAGACTTATGTGGCAATCTCCGGCCCCTTCTGATACATTACAAAAGCATGCCAGGAGCTCATCTGATACTCTTTCAGTTTCTATTTCTGGTAATTAAAAGAGAGGAAATGTCTACCACCTTGCTGGTTTATCTGAATCAGACTGGGTGGGAAAGCCAACAAACTACATGTCTACAGAGACAGCATCCAGCGTGTTCGCATGAAAGGCAAAAAAAACAGCTACCTTATATAAAAATGGGAACAGCTACAGAAGAAGAAAAATTATTTAAAAAATGTGCAGCAAAATCAGGTTAGCCTACCATGAAGCATATTGTGCTGTCTTATTTGGCTGCTGGGGACTACTGGACAGATCTGACCACATCTTACTGCCACCCTTAAGCCTGTTATTAGACGCCAGCAGCTCTCTCATTATCCAAGCAAGAAGTTCTTGATGTTATGATCTTGATATAATATTTATATCTGGTTTTAAGTCATGGGGCGGGTGGTCTGTGTGTGAGAGTGAAGCAGCGCTCAGTCAGAAGTATAGGGTGATCAGATCTAATTATGCAATTTTCATTACGCTATAACTTATTAAGTTTATTACATAGAAAATCACCGGAAAAATCCCAGACCATCGAAAAGTGTCCGAACTGACGACATGAAGAATCATCTTCACGCCGAACTGGAATCGTCCCCGCATAAATCAAACTCATCCAGAGGATCTGGATCTGCATAATTAGATCTGGACCACCCTGTACAGTGCAGATACTGTGCCTAAAAGGAATGAAGAACACGGGTGTTTTGGACCTCACAAACAGAAGAGAAACTCATCTATCCTGTTTCGTTTTTTTATGTTTCATAACAGAATAGAAAAAAGGGAAAAAAGTCAGAGATTGTGGTTGAACTCGATGTAACTGGAAAGCATTTGTCTACAGTCAACACTGACTCTGTCAGGCTGTATGTTACTGGCAATAACAAAAAAAGACACTCTTGATACTGAAATGCGAAAATGTGCTGGAAAGTTGTCACAAAGTCATCTAATTTGTCATGCCCTGCAAGTTCTAGTTGTATAACTTAACACCCTCATGCAACAAAATCAGCAGGTGACTTTGACATCCCCTCTGGGTAGAGGTCATGTAATGTGCCACTAGCTAACTTGTTTTCATTATCTTTATGCTGGAAAGCAAGCAAAGCACAACCTGCAGCCAAACCTTATACTGCAACAGCAAAACGGCATTTTAGTGAGTCTGTTCACACGGGCAGATCAGAGGGTGGCAGAGAGCAAGAGACAGAAAAGGAGAAGCACGGAGACATACATGATGGAGCTACCTGAAGGTCTTTCTCAGTTTCGTACAAGCATCTTCTCTATATTCACCAAGAAATCATGACCCACAGAAGAGTGAGAAGAATTTAGATTCTGAAGTTTCCAGGAGCACTATAACCAAGACAAGCTTGATCATAGTAAAATTGAACAAACTTGTTGGTGTAGTGTAAATGAATAAAACAGCTGCCACATATCTACAGAGTGCTGGTTCAAATTCCAGCCCAGTTTTTAGATTTGCACATTATGCATTTGCAGCGATGAGTCTGAACCACTCTCCAAGCATGCTGAGGTAGGACTGATTGGTATCCACGACCAGTTCCTGCCAATGTGATCCTGGAGTGGAAAATGTCAATTAAGAAATGCATTGATAAATGAGAAAGCATGGAGTAGAGACATGACTAGAATCCAATCATGCTCTTTAGAAGGCAGTTTACATTGAACATGCGAGTCCTGAATTTGATCCCTGGTCTGGCTAAAAGTCTATAAGGAGTTTACACATTTTGTGCCTTTATGGGCTTCTGCCAAAAAAGTGGGAATGACATTTCATTCACAGACGGTTTCTAATTTGATAGGTTCACACCCCCCACCCCAAACCGAGACCCCTCAGTTATGAGATTTGAAAATGTGGTCTTGAAGGGCAGCTTATCAAAATGGGCTATGGGATCAAATCAGTGCAGATATAAAAACAAACTTTGTTTTGAAAGTAAGATCCAGGCTTACTTTCTCCTGTTCTTAGTGACCCAGGCTTAACAGAAAAAATGATTATCACCAGCGGTAGCGGAGTGTGAAGCAAGGATTACAGAGATCAGATTTTACTTGCCTATTCTCAATTAATTAAAAATTCACCTAGAATTGTTTCTTTGCCTTCCCTTTGCCCCCCTCACACATTGCAAGTTGTGGATGACTTGCTGGTGTGTTCCGTCCTTGCTGTGATCCCCTCACCAAAACAGATAACATAAAGATCTGGCCAGGGAGCCCATCCCCCAGAGACAAATAGACACATTTGAACCGCAACCCGGGCTGTCCAACCCTTTATAAAGCGCACAGTTCTACCGGCAGCAGCAGTTCAGTTTCAACACCTTCAGGTATGAGAAAGTCTAAGCTCGAGACGCGACTCCCTCCAGGTGGCTCTCACTTTTGCAGCACCTGCTGCGGGGAGGCCACGCCCTGACGACGGTTGCTAGGTGACTTGAGTGCGCTGGCACCGTCTCGCTGTCGTGTGCGCGTAGGAGGCAAACAGGATATGTGGGGGGAGAAGAGGCAGAAGTGCGCTGTCCTTCTTTCTTTAGGGGCCAATTATAGAAACGACAAACAAAATCCACATTAAAAAAAAGTTACCTTACGTGGAACTGGAAAGGGAGGGAGCACACGAGCATGGTGTGAGGCTGAAAAATGTGTTTAGTCGCAGCTTGTCGCTCAAGCAGTAGCGAAAGAGCGCCCCGGGGATTAGTGGCAGAACTGATTGCAATTTAGATAAGTAGTGCCGTTTCCCTGAATAACAGGACGAGCGAGAACGGCTTGTAATCAGCACGAGGGAAGGCACGGAGCCATATGGGATCAAATTGTTTTGCAGGTGCCTGCCTCTCCCGCTACATCCATCCTCCCGCTGTTGCCATTACAGGCTGCCGTGGGCGCAGTGCAGGACTCACCCCTGGACAGGACACTTCCAGTGTGCCACACAGCAGGACAATTCCATAAGTTAAATTCAAGACTTTTAAAATGAAGGGTGAAAACTCGAGTAATGGTAGTTACCCACCTAAAGAATGGCTCTGTAAGTGTATACAATCACATCTTTAGGATGTGGAAGAAAAACTTATGTAAACTGGAGAAAAAGAACACAGTAAATGATGGAGCTTTAGTATTAAAGCAGAGGGATAAGAACACCTCAAATACAATCAAGAAACCAACTCCAACTTACACCTCATCAACACCATCCAGCTCAGGTAGCAAGGTGATGCTTAAAGAGAGTAAGCCATTCATTTTCTAACTCACTTAGTCCTGAACAGGGTCACGGGGGTCTGCTGAAGCCAATCTCAGATAGCATAGGGCACAAGGCAGGAACAAACCCTGGACAGGGTGCAGTCCATCGCTGGGCAAACACATACACCAACCGCAACCACACACTAGGGCCAGTTTAGGACTGCCAATTCACCTAACCTGCATGTCTTTGGACGGTGGGAGGAAACCCACAAAGACATGGGGAGAACATGCAAACTCCACGCAGGAAGAACTCAGGATGTGAACCCCGGTCTCCTTACTGCAAGGCAGCAGCGCTACCACTGTGCCACCCTTTAAAGAGAGTAGGGGGTGTAAAAATAGATTGATGTATATTAATGCATCTGTTCACATCATGAAAGACATGTGTATTCATTTACTTTTAAAAATCGAGGTTAACCGTTTTAATCAAATGTACTTAATAAATATAATAGGATTTGCTTTTATACAGTCTTAATTTTGGTATTTTTGACATTTCTAAAGATTTGTCAATAAAGTACTGAAAGTTAAACAATACTTGTCAAAGACTAGCACTGGAAGAACAGCCTTCATGTTTATCGTTCACTTTGGGTTCATAGTTGTTCTTATGCAAAGGTTTATAAAACAGTATTCATGCCAAATGTTATATTAGGACAGTATTTGAAGTATATATTGTATTTTAGAACTGAATGGTACAGTGTATTTCTTTAAACAGTATCCTTTCCACAATCTGTCACTTATTATCACTTGTTTGAAACTTGGCATGTGCTGTTACTGTAATGAATGCTTTTGCTTGAATACTAAGTACAACATATCAGTTAAAGAGTGTCTTATGTAATTGTCCTATTATATCAAACCATATTATATTGTATCATAATGCAACGTGCACAATTCCTGAGAAAATGAATATATCGTGATTTTTCCTCATGTATTGATAGTGCATGGTATCTTTAGCAGGTCCAGAGGTTTACACCCAGGGCTGGCACCACCATTAAGATGAATTAGGCATTCGCTTAGGGCGCAGATCATAACGGGGTGGGGGGGACCCAGCTGCACGGGTTAGCTACTGAACAGTCAGTTGGCACACTAATAAGCTTGGCACAAAATAACTTAGCACTGGCACTGCTTACACCCCTAATAAAAAGCTGGGGCTTATGCACCAAAAGACCATAGCATTCACTTAGCCACAAATCTGAGTCTGTCTCGATTCTTGTTAAAGAAAACCCATGTGGATACCTGGAGAAGGCAGCAGTGCAGACCACTGAGCCTCCATGACACCCAAAAGTAATAAGATGATCACGTTCCACATAAGCCTTTCTTATCAAATATTTGCAGATTTATAACAACATTTCTTCTCTAAAACACATAGCCAGTCCTGAAACAGTTCAGTAAAGCCACTGTCACATTACGTGACTTTTTGTCATCAAGTATTTCAGATTTGCTGATTTTGTCACTGATCTCATTGCTGCACCATATCAAATTACACAACTTGAAAATCGCAGCATAGGTCAGATTTATCAACCGATCGCCCATCTTCCAATGCAGTTGTGCTTGCCCCTTTGTCTAACAGCCAATAACGTGCCGCCTGACAGAGTCAGCAACGTACAAAGGATTAGCAGCTGCAGCAGGTTTAGCGGAAATCTCTGCTCTTTATTTATTTTTTTCATTCTGTTACGCTATGTAAAATAAAAGAAATTAGATGGACGAGATTCTGTTTTGTTTGTGAGGTCCACATCCTCTGTGCTGCCTGACTGAGCTGGCGCTGCATCATCACTGTATGAAAGATTAATAGCTGTGGTGCATTTCGCCACAGTCTCGGCACTTTTTTCTTTTTCCATTCTGTTTTATTAGATAAAACACGAGACATCAGACAGACATGCTTCTCTTCTATTTGTGAGGTTCAAAACAAGCGTGTTCCTTATTCATCGTCGTTACATTCTATGCATTGTACTTCCAGCCACACACTAATTGGTTCTCCACTCTCAAACACAAAAAGTTTGCCCCTGAAACCAAAGAGAATATCAAACTTGTCTAATTGGCTTAACGGGAGTGTGCCACCGACTGCGTCCGACTGGCTAAGATTACGTAAATAAAGACTAAGACTGAAATTCTCTAAATAAAGTCGTCTAATGTGACCCTGCCTTAAGCAGGCAAAATCCATCTCAGTTAAGGTGATGTCACATTACACGCAAGTTAGATTCTTGTCAGATCAGGGTCTCTGATCTCATCACTGCCCCATGTCAAATTTACACAACTGTTAAATCACAGTCCATGTCACATTTACCAACCAAACACCAATATTTCAGCGCAATCCCGCAGCCAGCCAGTAGAGTGTTGCTTGACGGAGAGGTGTTTTACAAAAGGTTAACAATTGTGGCGAGATTAGCAATCTCTGCCCTTTTAATTCTTTTTCTCATTCAGTTATGGTATGTAAAATATGCGACATCAGGCACATAAGCTTCTCTTCTGTCTGTGAAGTTCAAGAAACACATGTTCCTTATTCCTCGTCACTCCATTCTATGCATTGTACTTTCGGATGAGCAGTTATTAGTTCATTTGGTTGTCATCTCTCCTATGTATACAGCACACCCCTCCGGTTAATGAGAAAATAAAATATGCTTGATTTTACCCTAGCCTGTTGCAGACTTGTTGGTCTCAGTTGTTAGACAGGCCATAGTAGATGATCAGCTACATGGGAGTGCGCCACCAACTTCCCCAACTGGCAAAGTTTATGTAACTGAAGGCTACGACTGAAAATAATTGGAAAGTCATCTAATGTGACAAAGCCTTTACTTTGAAAAAATCTAAAGTTTCCTTCAAATCATTGTGTCTGAAGCTGCAAAAGACCATCAGGTTAAATAAACCTCTTCTTAACCAATTGATGAGGTATGCCTTCAAATGGTGAGAACAAACCATGGTGAAGTGGATTGTGATACGACCCATCTCAACATACAGAGCAATTAAAGTGAGCATCACAGCAGAATGTGTTAAAGGCAGGCAGTGTGATGTCTGCATTTGCGCAATAGACCTTAAGACCATAAAATTATTTGTTCAGTCCTCACAGCCGATGAATTTTGTGAGCCTGAGCATGTCAGGCCCAACTAGTTAAAAAATATTTATTTATGCTTCCACGTCATCTTGCCAGCGTGCCTCAAACAGGGTGTAAGATCAGCCTTACACTTGGCACCACATCCAAGTCCTAAAGTCCCTTCATTCCACCTAAGCAAGTTAGCTACAATTCTCTGCCCACAAGAACAACTAAACTCCAGAAAACAACAGCCTTCATCCATGATGGGAAAAGAGCAGCCAGGAATGTGTCCTCAACAACAGAGCTTTACCAGTTGCACTGGGCCTGTGACTGTGAAATGGAGGAAGTCATTGGCGCACCTTTCCATCAGAGATCACCATCACCCCTATAAGGCTTGACCTAGTCCTCTGGTCTGCTTCACTACATACAGTTGATATCTTTGAGCTCACCATACCTGAAGAAGAATCGGTGAATGAGGCATCTGAGATGAAAAAGGCATGCTGTGCAGAGTTTGCTGCCAAAACACATTATTGGGTCTGGAGCAATAAAGGCTGCCTATTGCAAGAGGGATGCAGAGGTTTTAAGTCAAACTACCACCGGGCTGCTCAGAGATCTGGAAATCATTGCCGGGCTTTAAAACAAAATATCAAATCAAATCTGCCTCAGATGTGACAGAAAAGAGCAGCCACTGGCTTTGGTTGAAGAGGCATGACCTCATTTGGACTCAAAAATAGTGATGCTGAAGAGTAGGTAGACATTTAGGTGGGGCAGTTCTGGAGTACTAGAAGTTGTCATCGAAACCTCCAGAGACATAGTGAGCTAATAAACAACACATCAAGGGAGGAGGATATCCATCTATTCATTATCCAACCCGCTAAATCCTAACTACAGGGGTCTACTGGAGCCAATCCCAGCAAACACAGGGCGCAAGGCAGGAAATAAACCCTGGGCAGGTCACCAGCCCACCGCAGGGCATGCACACACACACTAGGGACAATTTAGAATCGCCAATGTACCTAACCTGCATGTCTTTGGACTGTTGGAGGAAACCGGAGTACCTGGAGGAAACCCACGCAGACACGGGGAGAACATGCAAACTCCAAGCAGGAAGGACCTGGGAAGTGAACCCGGGTCTCCTAACTGCAAGGCAGCAGTGCTACCCACTGCGCCACCATGCCGCCCTAGGAGGAGGATATCCACCTCAAAATTCATCCATTCTTCACTGACATTAACACAAAGCTCATCTCTTGGAAGGTCTCTCACAATGGATGACCCCTTATCCTGTGTTTCAAGAACATGGGTAAAAACGTTTGCAAAAATACAATTAATGATAAACTGAAGTACCCCAGTATATTGATGCAGGTGCAAGCAATGGAGGTCATCCAAACTGAGGAATGAGACAGATCAAGCTCTAAAGCAAATGCAATGAAGTGCAGTATAATGGCCTACTGCCTGTGACCGGAGCACCAAAAGCTGTAGCTTCCTCATGGAATGAGCACTTTGAACAATGAAATAGGTACACTAACACCTTGTGGTCTCCAAATGGACGGCAACAGAATGTCTTCAGAAGAATGCAGTTTCACTTCAGCCAGGCTCAGAGTCAAATAAGTCTCTCTCCTTAGCCTGTGACCAAGTACTTGCTAAACCAGTTTGGGAGAACAATACACATTTATTCGTTATAAAAAGGAATCTTGGGCAACAGCTAACAGGGCCAGGAGTGGAACTGGTCAGGCTGCAGAGCCAAATAACACAAGATGGATGAAACAGAAAGTCAGAATTCCTTCCAGTCTTTACTGCTTTCCCTATTTTTGCCGTAATGTTCACTAATGCATCACAAACTACGGACCACACTATGATACCATGGGTAAGACATCTGGCACATACTGCATCTTTGCTGCCTGTCCTTTAGGTCACTTCATCATCCGCTGTAAGGCACAAGAACAGAGATGATTAAAAACTAATGTGTGGTTTGTGCTGCTGCCTCTCAGCTCCAATTGGATGAAACTGATTGAAGTTCTGATCACCCTCAGAGTGCAGTCTGCAGGTCCTCCCCATGTCTGTGTGATGTTTCTTCAGGGATTTGGGTTTCCTCTTTCATCCTAAAGGCATGCAGGTAAGGCTGGCTGGTGACACTAACTTGACCCATTCTGAGTGTATGTGCATCCTGTGATGTTTTGAATATTCTCAATTATCTGTGAACAATTAACTGAGCTTGTGTGAATAATTTGATATTATAAACAGGTAGTGGATCGGGCTTAAGACAAGAACCACCCCTGGCAAGGTACACTTGCTCCAGTACAATAAACATAGCATGGATAAATGTCACAAAGGGGCTTGGCGTGAGGAGATGTGAGTCCATCATGTCGGCTCATCCTTATTAACAGTTAAAAAATCTACAAGCTGACACATTACTGCTTGTGGAAGTGTGACTATAAAAGAAGGACCTGAATGTTAACTTAGTTCACTTTTCCTTTGTGATGGCTCACTTGTTTATTCCTGTAGCAACGATGGTCAGGATGTTGTGCTTCACATTATTTGATGAGCTGTATTGAATGAGGCAGGACATTTGCACTCTGTAAAATGATTGATTTAATCTATTGGCAGATTAACAGGGAAAGTGCATAAGGCATTAGACTCTACAGGACTTCTTGTTCCGCTTCTTCATCACACTCGCTTCATGTCATCTAAGGGCCATGTCACATTATGCGACTTTTCCAATGATTTTCAGTCCTAGACCTTCATTTATATCATCGTCATAAGTTGATGGCGGGCTCCAGTGAAGGTTATTCGAGTGATGTGACAAATACTGAAGACTTGCAGGCTTGATTTCGTCTTTAGTTGTAGGGGAAGGCTGTGTGTGCAGGAGAGCTGTCAACCAATGAATGTTCATACGGAGGTGCAATGCATATAGTGCAGTAAGAAAGAATGAGGAATGTGGGTGTTTTAGACCTCACAAACAGAAGAGAAGCGTGTCTATCTGATGTCTCATGTTTTATGTACCATGACACAATGGAAAAAAGAAAATAAAAAAGTCCCGAGATTGAGGCTGAATTTGCTGTACCTGTTAACCCTTCGTACAGCATGGGCTCCTTCAGGCAGCACATTATTGCCTGTCACAAAATGGGGCAAGCATCATTTTAGTAGAGTTAGATCACAGTTGTTAAATATGATGTGTCCAGAAATTTTCAGTCATGTAAACTGATATGGTCTGGTGGTGGGATCAGCAACTGCAGTTGACAAGTCTGACATATCTTACTAATAGAAGTTGCGTAATGTGACATCAGCTTATCCTGTGTAAAAAATTGTATACTGAAGTCATAAGGGGCCATAAATAAAGACATCAGCAAACTACACAGTAATACTAATTAATGTCATCACTGCCTTATGCCCGTTGCTTGCTGGGATAACCTCCAGCTTCCCTGTTACGTTACTCTGGATAAACAGGTTGGTTAAATCGATAAAAGGACAGATGTCATCACGTTTTCTAAGTGTATTAGACTTTTACATTGGCTTGTAAGGCCAATTAAAGGTCTGAAGCCATCAGGAGGGTGGAGGAGGTGGACACAAGGCCAGAAGGCAGAAGCAAAACGCCACCTGCATTAACAATGTGCCGGTAGCACTAAACGAGAGAAATGTGAGAGGACCAGCTGTCAACCATTTCTCATGTAACCAATCAACATCAGTGGTGACAAAGAGTATGAGAAAGAGACTCCCTGTGGGTCAAGTGTTACACTCATTTAAATTACAGCTCTAACAGTTTAATTAATACATCTGTACACAACCTTGGGCTGGTGATCAATGGCCACCTGTCCCTCAATGACCATGTTGCAGCAGTCTCTCAGTCTTGTAGATTCACTCTACACATCATCTGCGAGGCCCGACCGTATCCGACAAAGTTTGCGGCACAACTCCTGGTCCAGGCTTTTCTCTTGTCAGATCTGGACTACTGAAAATCACAGGAATACCTGCTTGTGTCACTAAAGTACTACAGATGATTGAAAAAGCAGTGGAACGTCTAGTCTTCAACCAGCCGAGGTGGACACACGTCACTCCTCTTTTCAGATCACCACAATGGCTCCCTATGGTGGCACTATTCAGTTCAAATTTTTGATAGTTGTCTACTGAGAAATCAATAGGGCAGAACCTATACATATAGAGAGACACTTGGGAGGTCCTGTGCTTCTCCTTGACCAATCAAGTCTGCTGATGAATGGTGTCTGGAGATGTCACCCCTGTGTGGCATCAAATCTCAATCGAGCCTCTTATCATGCATAGCTCCTAGCTGATGAATCGGGCTGTCCACCTCCATTAGAAATTCTGACTGCCTCAGTGTGCTCAAGAAATGTTTGAAGACTCTTCTGTTTAGTAAATTTCTATCTAATTGATAATAGCAGGTAGGTTTTTGTAACTCGCTGGCATTTTGTTCTGAGCTCCTCACTTGTGGTCTTCAATTTTGTACCCTTGTCCAGTCGCATTTGTTCCCAAACAGTCCCCAGACTGCTGTTTACACAATTATGTCGACCTCTTTTGTGAGTCACTTTGGATTAAAACATTGACTAAGCTAATACATGTAAAACGTAAATGCAAATATGTAAAATAATTCCATAAAGTTGCACTCAGGAAATAGTAAGAGGGAATGCTGGTTGCAGAGGAATGAATGACTACACACAGAAATGTGTACCTACTACGTAACCTGCATTTTCTAACCTGCTTAAGTCAGTTCAGAGTTGTGGGGGGATGAAGCATGTCTAGGAAGCATCGACCACAAGACAACAACAACAACATCAACAGTATGTTTCTTTTATAGCCCAACATCACACAAGGAATGCCTCAATGGGCTTTAACAGGCCTTGTTTTTGTACAGGCCCCAGCCTTGACTCTGTAAGATGACAAGAAAAACTCCCAGAAGAAACTTGTTATAAAAAAGATGGAAGAAATTTTGGGGTTGGATGTCAAAAAATATGGCAAATATAACAAACCCAAGAAAATACAAGTAATTCTCTTCACAGAGCTAGGTGGGCAACCTACAGTATCATTGCCACCTCAGAAATACAATAGTGCAAACAGACCCAGAATAGAGATGCGGTCGATTACAGGGCCAGCTCACACACACTCACACATACACATACTTGCACACAAATGACCAGGCATACCTTTCAGCGAGCCACCATAACACCAGGAGATAAACCAATACCTGGCCAAAATTCAGACTAAGCTTCTGGAGCTTTAAGACAGCACCACTACCCAACATGCTGTTCACTTCTACCATAATACACTTTGCAATTTATTTTTATAAGTATAGACAATAAACATTTTTTGTAATTAAGAGTAACTTCTCATCTTAAGGAACAACTGAAAGATTTCAGTTATCAGATGAGGTGGCTCGGGCATCTGATCAGAATGCCTCCTGGACTCCTCCCTGGTGAGGTGTTCTGGGCACGTCTAACCGGGAGGAGGCCCCGGGGAAGACCCAGGACACGCTGGAGGGACTATGTCTGCCGGCTGGCCTGGGAACACCTTGGGATTCCCCCGGAAGAGCTAGAAGAAGTGGCCGGGGAGAGGGAAGCCTGGGCATCTCTGCTCAAGCTGCTGCCCTCGCGACCCGATCTCGGATAAGCGGAAGAGAAAGGATGGATAAACTATTTGAAATTTTATATAACAAAAAATTAAGATTGCCTAGGGACACTCAACACCTCCGTAGATACTCAATCTCTCTCTTTCTCTAAGAACATACAACATCTGAAGTGACAGTTTGCCTTATTTACCAAGTGAAGTTCTTTTGGTTCCTCAGAATTATTGTTTATTACCTTAGAGTACCAAAGATTCATTCTGAATTCTGAACTAATTCTAAATGTAGAAACTGCAGGCATCAAAGGTAACCTAAAAAATGGATCTCAAGTTGGTAAACTGGCAGGAGACTAAAAGTGAAGATTAGAGGAGAATGTTCCATGTGGAGAGGAGTCCCTCCGCGATCTGTCCTGAGTCCGTTACTTCAGGATAGTCATTTCAGTATAGTTGGTAAACTTGTTAAATTCTCAGATGACACAAAATTGGACTTGGACAAGCTTCAGAACTGGCCAAACACTTGAAGAATGAAGATTAATGTAGAAACATGCAAAGTTCCACACATGGGCAAAAGGAACAGCAATTATAAATATAATATGGGAGACAATGTCCTATAGAAAACACCTTCGGAAAAGGATTTAAGAGTTTATCTTGACACCACATTTTCATCATCTAAAACTGGAGTTCTCAATGTCGGTCCTGGGGACACCCTGTGGCTGCAGGTTTTTGTTGCTTTTAACTGGAATCCTGGGATAATTAAGTAAACTGTTATTTCTCAGATTCTGTGTTTTGGGAACAATATAGAAATTAGAAAACTAAGTTTGGTAAAAAAAGAAATATGAATATGTACTAAGCAGTTATATGGGAACAATATATATTTTTTTCTTTTTTTTTCTTAATGTTCATTCTATTTTTCTGAGTGTTCCAATTGTTTAATTAGTCCATTGTTTTCTAATTAGTGGGTCTGAAGCTAAAGTAGTTGCAGCCTTTCATGATTCAGTGTTGTTTGCCTGGGTGTCTGCTCTGCTAGTTTTTTATTGTCATTAATAAGATACAATGAAGGGGGAAAACTGCACAGAGAAAGGGCAAAATATAATGAAATCAACAAAAGAGAGGCAAGCATTTAAATCTATAGCAAAAGCAGAAATATTTCTAAATGTCTTATAAATGTAAAAATCATCCTGCTGTGCTTTCTTAATGTAGAATAAGAGAAAATAAAAAACACCAGCTAATTAACTGAGATCAGTTGTCACTGATTGTGAATCAGATTGAAGCAAAAACCTGAAGCCACAGTGATCCCCCAGGACCGACTTTGAGAACCCCTGATCTAAACTAATGCATAGTAGTGGTTAAAAAGGCAAATAAAATGTTAGGCTATATTGTTAAAACTGTTGAATATAAATTGACCACCGTTCTGCTCAGAATATTTAATGCACTAGTGAGACCACATCTGAGGTACTGTGTGCAATTCTGGGCACCAAATGAAAAGAAAGTAGCACTTGAAGCTGTACCGAGGAGAGTAGCCAGATGCATCCCTGGAATCAGAGACTTGTTCTACTCTGACAGACTCAGAGAATTAAACCTGATTGATCTCAAGCAGAGCAGACTGTGTGGAGACCTAATTCAGGTCTTCGAAATTCTCAAAGGCATTGCTGAAGTAGATCCAGAAGAATTCCTTCAACTTAAGGGTGAATCATGTACTCGAGGATACCAAGGGGAAGTGCACTTAGGATTAAAGCCAGAAACCACTTCTTTATGCAAAGAGTTGTGGGAATCTGAAAGATACTACCAAGACATGTAGTTAAAGCAGGAACCTTGACAACTTCTAAGAAGTATCTGGATGAGATGTTGGGACGTCTAGACAAACAAGCTTGATAGACTAAATGTTCTTCTCTCATTTATCAAATTTCTTATGCTCTTAGGATATATTTTAGAATATTTAAAGTAAGTTGAACTTTAAACGCCTGTTCTCCATTTTTGGGGCCTGGACAGGAGCAAAGCCAATCTGTGGAGTTTGGAGGTCAAGCTGCCTAGGGTGAGGCCTATTTTGGGCAGGCAAAGGATGACCCTGGCCTGGTTGTGTGGGTCTCCTAGAAGCCTCACACCATTTTCACTATAAGATTGTACTCAATTCATAAAAAAGAGATTTTCTAAGATGGAAAGACCAACCCAGAAGTTGTTCACTGTAGGCATTTTTCCTGTGTATATTTGCCACCACATGCTTTTGACTGTGTGCTCATGATACAACCCCCGGCATCTCTGTGCATGTTGTTCTTTGTTTTGTTTTTTTGCTTTTGGAGGTGTCCCCCATGGTCTGTGACAGCAAGGAAATTTGCTTAACCTAGGGTTAAGTGGTTGCCAGTATTCAGAGAAACAATAAACACATCTGGTTCCAGGCTCTAACTGTTGCTTGTGTCTCGGTTTTTTCCACTGTGGTGTTCAACATGAAGTCCTGCTGCTTGCCACCAGCCACCAGAAAACACTCACTAATACTAAGAATTGTATGTTTTTTCCTTTGTTTTATTTGCATCTGACCCTGGGAGTGACCCTAATTTGGTGGGGAAAAGGTACATTCAGCACTGGCAGAAAGAATAAGGACAACACTCAAAGAATCTAAGAAAAGTCCTATGCACCATCTGATGACCACAGGGGGCACACCCGTGAAAAAAGTGTTTAGTGTCTGAAAGTGAACACAAGATGGATTTTTCATATATATATTTTTTCTTTACTTTATTTTTCTTTTTTGAGAAGATAGCAGTAGTTTCACCTTTGACAAGCCTTCATGACAGAAGGTTATTCAACAGAGAGAGGAAATACGCAGGAAATTCACCAAGGACTCTTTTCAGTTTGTACTCACAGAACACCTAAAATATACGTTAAAAAAGAAAGGACAAGACATGATGGCAAGTGTCACACAGTGGACCAAATCCTTCTGCCCCCAAATAGCCTGAGACGACACGACTGGATTGGAAGACAACAGTTAGCCATTCAAACACGCAAATAAAGAATGTGTAGAAATATTATATAGGGGCTAAAAATGAATATTTAGAAATGCAAAAATTATTCATCCATTTTTTAAATTTAGGTTTTTAGCACAAAGTGCAATCATCCAATACCCAGCCTGCTGGCTATAGTTAGTGGCTTCACTCCATCACAATGTCACACACAACCTGAACAGCTTAGAGTCAAGCAAACCTGTCCATTGGGCATATATAAGAGGTGACCTCAGAAAGTGTTAGGTGGGCCACGTGGACACAAGGAGAACATGCCAACTCCATCCAGATAGAAACCAGGGGCCTCGTGTATAACACAGTGCGTAGATTTCACACTAAATCATGGCATATGGACAAAAGTGGAAATGTGTGTACACACAAAAAATCCAGATGCATAAATCTGTGTATACGGTAAGTTCCATGCACTTCCCCTTTACAAACCCCAACGAATGTGAAATTTAACACATATGCAGGCATTTAAGAGCCCCACCATGACTATTTTAATATGCAAATCAATATAAATATACACCTTCCATTCAGTGCTGGGATAAAAAGCAATTGAAAAGACGTGAAAAAATGAACGATTTCAGCAAATGCGAAGTGGAGGCAAGGAAAAATGTACTAGTTGTTGGCATACGCAGTGGTATTAGCAACAAAAGTGTGGCGGAGACACTTAAAAATTCAAGTTCAGAAAGTCTTACAATGTCCAAAATGAAAAGTGGTCAGATATCATAGTCGACATGAAAAGGTGAGTCGTAGCCCACCGTCTGTTTATTCTGTTTCAGACAATATTACAAAAGTTGACCCCCGTGTGATGATCAGGTGGTGATGGTGCTGCTGTGCCGAGCTTGTCTTCAGGCGCTGGCTACACACACACCTCTGCCTGGGAAACCGCTGGGAAGCCATCTGGCTGTGTGCTGACGGACACTGTTCTAGAGTTACAAAATGCAATAATAGTGGATGGTGTAAGAGATGTGGCCAATGAAATAAGGAATATAAGAGCTGTACAATGTGATATTGACCACGAATTACATGAACTGGTTAAAAAATAAATGCGGCATCTGATTACCCGTTTTTACATTCTGCTAATTCATTCAAACGAAGTTGTAATATTTTCTGACTTGGCTGATCATTTGGTGGGACAGGGTCAGGTTCATCATAGCACATCTCTTCTGGTACATGTCTGCACAATGCGATACACTTTCCGTGCACTATAGAGCAGCACACTAATAGAGTGGAAATACTTTCTATTTACATAAGTAAATTCATTCTCTGAAGGTGCCTTTATAGTGTAGCAGCAGCACCGAGCACCAATACGATTCTCTGCTCTTACTTTGAGGTGGCTCGCTGTCCTTAAAAGGACTGTGTGCCTTTTGCCGCACTAGTTGGAAAAAGCACCTGCAACTGTGCAGAGCTACCATTGTTATAGGTTCTCCTGCTATATATGATGTAAGGTCAGCTCATTCTTTTGGTGATTCATCCCTGGCTGATGTAACTTGTCTGGCTCTGTTGCAATAGCAATGTGCATGAAGTTGACCGCTCCAATTACATTTGGAAAGCCGGACATTGCTGTGAATTGCATTTTTATGTTTTTCAGTTCAACCATGGTGTAAGGAAATCTTATCTATCTGGATGATAAGCGGATAATACCATCCTATACAGCTGGCATGGCAAAACGAAGTGATGTCTGTGAAATACCCCAAGTTCACGTTGAAAAGCTCCTGTGGCTAAAAACCCGAGAGAGGACAGAGCCGATTATACTTCCTTAGAAGACTGGCATCCTTTAACATCTGCAATAAGATGCTGCAGATGTTCTATCAGACGGTTGTGGCGAGCGCCCTCTTCTACGCGGTGGTGTGCTGGGGAGGCAGCATAAAGAAGAAGGACGTCTCATGCCTGGACAAACTGGTGAGGAAGGCAGGCTCTATTGTAGGCATGGAGCTGGACAGTTTGACATCTGTGGCAGAGCGACGGGCGCTGAGCAGGCTCCTGTCAATCATGGAGAATCCACTGCATCCACTGAACAGGATCATCTCCAGACAGAGGAGCAGCTTCAGCGACAGACTGAGGAGATCGTTCCTCCCCAAAACTATGCGACTCTTCAATTCCACCCAGGGGTGTAAACGTTAACATTATACAAAGTTATTGTCTGTTTTGCCTGCATTTTTATCACTCTTTAATTTAATATTGTTTTTTATCAGCATGCTCTGCTGGAGTATGTGAATTTCCCCTTGGGATTAACAAAGTATCTATCATCATCATCATCAACTTGCAAAGGAGCAAATACAGCACAATTACTCAAAGTCTGCCTTTGTAAAGCCGGCACCAGTTCAGCACAGAGGGTAGCTCTTGGAAATCGAAATCAACTTAGAAGCCAGTCATCATAATCTATAAATATGCGTTTTCTTCTAATTTTTCCATTTCCGATGTCTTCTAACAACGCTAAAGCAGCCATGGTAGTTCAAATAGTTTGGCCATTCTGTGCATCATTATATTGTTACGGAATGATTACAATCAAGTGAATTAAATTTGTAAGCGATATGCAATTAATTTCGGTACATTTGATAAAACCCGCATCATAGACGTGAATGTAAAACACAGAAACAGTAACACTGCTTTGACGCTGGGTGCCACCAGTTTGCAAAACTGAGCAGAAAAGTGCGTATGTAAGGGGGGACCCTGCCGTGAAAATGTGTGTGGCTTTACGTCAAGTTTAGTTTTTATACATCTTGAAGTGAGTGTGGAAATGGGTGTACACAACATTTTTATACATGAGGCCTCAGGTGTTCCCAGAGACCTGAGACAGCAGCAGCACTAATAACTGAGCCATCCGGGAAAGCTATACTTTAGTTAGTATTTGTCATGATTAAATTAAAAAGACAAACAAGAAAACAAGAGAAAGAAACAACTGCCTTTACTGTCCATGGAGGATGTGGACTCCAGACATTTCAGCTCAGTCCTATAAATCCTTTTACAAAATCTTTTAATTCAAACCATCTGAATTACTGAATGTGTACTCAGTATTGTACATTTTCATATTTAAACACAATACAAATGTGATAAGAGGTCTGATTTCATGTAAATTAACTGTTCATATATTTCTTCAGCACAGATGAGTTCTTCCTATTTCTTCAAACTGCATTGTAGGTTTGGCCCACGAGTACACACTCCCACCCACCCATATTATGGATGATGGCCATAAACTGACAAAAACTATTTAAGATTTTGAAAGCGCAGCCGACCTTATTAAATATTTTCACACTTGACGCTCATCAGCATTCATTTTTCAGAACTCTTCGCTCAGCTGAGCAACGGCGGGTTCAAGCTTCGTCCATCTGCTAGTCTCATCCAAATAGGTCACTCGACAACCAAAAGAAGATGTTCACAGATTCATTTAAAAAACCGGAATATGAGAGTGGCCAGGACACTAGATGACTACAGGAACGTTAGGGACATGACCCGATTCCAGATAAAAGCGGTATGAAGGCATTGTGTGCCCATTTTGATTATTTAATCCTGTGATGTGAAATGTGTAACTCAACTAGTGCAGGGACAGACCCCAAATCAACAAAGCATTGAGCCTCTTTTATCAGCCACAACCTATAGACACATTAAATAAAACTGCATTATTGCACCAAATGCTAGTCTTTAATTGTATTTTTAGGACATCAAATACAATCTAAAAACTTTCTCAAGCTAGCTAAGGCGATAGATAGTGCATGCCACATCATTTACACAACAATAAGATGAGTTGGGATTTGTGGACTTTACATGAAGAGCTGGCAAATGGAGAACAAACACAACAGCCTACACATGATTTTCATTCAATAATAGAACACAAATGTAGCAAACCCCCATGATAAAACCCCTGCAATAACATGAATTGGGAAGTAATATGATCATCGTTTGTGCGCTTTCCTTTCCCACAAGCAATCACAAAAAACAGTCATTAGTCCACTGGAACTGTGGCTGTCATCACTAAATAAATGGTGTAGAGCTGAATATTGCTGACATGTTGCGTACATCTCTGCAGCTGCTGATGATCTAAATATCCAGCGAGCAGCTGGCAGTGAGGTGTACCTGACGGGTTTTATAGAGCTACAAATGATAACATCACCAACAAACAATATACTGTAGGCCAACTATGATCACCAGGTCTAAATAGAGTAGAAAAGACAACTAGAGAAGTGGGCCTAAAATCCACACCACCACTCCTAACTCCTTCTGACACAGCTGGTTGAATGTTCTTGAGATGCCCCTCAACCTCTGAACCCTAAGAGGCCTGTTCAGAAATCTATGTACGCAGGGCCTGACTGGGAAGCTTATGCAGGCCAGGAATCCCAAGTCTAACCCAGGCCACATAATATACATCAGTTTTCTTGTACAGGCACAGACTCAAAAAAAAAAAAAAACAACAAACAATGTTTTGTCTTAGAATGAATGAGGAGACAGTAGGTTCAGCTTTTACACATACGTTTCACTCTTAAATATTAGTCTAATAAAGTGTGGAACAGTCAGTCAGGCAGTCAGGCATTATCCAACCCGCTATATCCTAACTACAGGGTCACGAGGGTCTGCTAGAGCCAATCCCAGCCAGCAGAGGGCACAAAGCAGGAACAAACCCCAGGCAGGGCACCAGCCCACCGCAGGGCACACACACTAGGGACAATTTAGGATTGCCAATGCACCTAACCTGCATGTCTTTGGACTGTGGGAGGAAACCCACGCAGTCACGGGGAGAACATACAAACTCCACGCAATGAAGCAAACCCAGGTCTCCTTACTGCGAGGCAGCAGCGCTACCTCTGCGCCACCGTGCTGCCCAAGTGTGGAAAAACACTTCATAAATAAACAAACCAGCTAGTTCTAGAATATTTATATCAAAACAAATTTGCAAAAAGCACTGAACCACAAAAAGTAGTTGTCAGTGGGATCCACGGTGCAGAGATTATGTTTGCAATTTCAACTGTGAGTCTGGAATCTACACGGCCGCTGTCAGCATCTGGATGGTAACGCTGAATACGTGTACGAATTTCTTCAACAGACAAAAGACTCAAAAAATGTCTCAGTGCCACAGAATTCTGTCAAGCACTTTTTAAAGAAGGCACTTAGTAAACAAAAAAACTATGAAACATTTCGTGTAACCTACTCAGTCACTCTCTCTCATCATAGCGCTAAGGTTTAACTGTCAGAACGCGAGAGACGCACTTTAGAAAAATTAAAATAGAGTAAAAACAAGACACGGTCATTAACAAATATCATGAAATCAAGAACAACTGGAACATTTAAAAACACAAATCATTCCACTCACATATGTGTTTCATTAATAGAAAAATAAAACATTCTGTGTAGCCTACTCAGTCACTGTGAGGGAAAAGGAAAAAACAAAAAACGTTAACAATGTGGCCATACGCTACACTTCATTAAAATGTTAAACAAAATAAATACACAGTAACAAAAACCAAAACGCATACCACATCCAAAGTAATAATTCAAAGTATATTATAAACTTTTAAATAATCTCCATACAGTATATAACTTTAATCTCAAAAACACGAGACGTACGCACCTCTCATCCTAGCGCTCCTGTTTAACTGTCAAGAGCGTGAGACGCACGCAAAGTCAAAACTTGACTTGAACAAAAACAAGAATCCCTCCAACGTTAAACCAAAAGGATTTGTGCCCACTACAGAGCAATAACGCCCGCTCATTTTTGACTATAATAACATTATATCATTTCACCATTAGTTTATTTCACTGGTTGCTCTGAATGCCAGGCCAGACCAGGCAGCAGGCCACCGGGAAACTTCCCACTGATTGTAAACGTCAGTCCGGCTCTGGATGTATGAAATTGTGAACCATAATGACATATCTAGACATTAACCTTAATAAATTACATTTATATAGTGCTTGTCTAACCTACTCGGTGCTTTCCATAGATAGTGGGTAACCACTTCAACCACCACCAATGTGTAGAATCCACGTGGATGATGTGATGGCAGCCATTCTTATGCCAGTATGATCATCACACATTAGCTCTTAGGTGGTGAAGGGGTGATTGAGATAGTTAGCCGATAAGGGACAGAAGATGATTAAAGGGGTGGAATGACCAGGCAGTGCCACAATAGCAGGACATTTAGCCAGGACAACACTGTATTCCCTCTGAAAGATACCCAAGGATCTTTTACATCCACAGAGATTCAGGATTTCAGTTTTACGTCTCATCCAAAGAATGATGCCAATTTTTATGGGACTGATCGATAACGTCATTCTCATTATGTCCCAACATCACGAAATACTCACATCAGTGACGAACCATCCATTGCAGTCCTGGTAACATTGTGGTCAAGATTAGCGTCATTGTGTGACTCAAAGGCCATTTTGTGTCTGACGTTATGGCCATTACATGACCTTTGTTAGGTGCTGTGGACTGCAGTTAGACCCATCTCAGTCAGGGAGTGCTCACCCTGTGGTCTATGCGTGGAACCCAATGGCTCAGCGCAGAGACGGGGACAATGTGCTGTTAAAATCAGCTCTATCATTTGGACAAGATATAAAACTGAGGTCTTGTCAAAATCATAAAAGATCCTTGGGCATCTTTCGAAAAGAGTAGGGCATACCCCGATGTCCTGGCTAAATTGCCCCTCACAGCCTGGTCATTCTGGCCCTCTAATTATCCTCTGCCCCCTACTGGCTAACTATCTTTCTCACCCCTTCACCACACGGCAGCTGATGTGTGGAGAGCATACTGGTGCAAACATGGCTGGCCTCATATCATCCAGGGGGATGCTGCATATTGGTGGTGATTGAAGTGGGCCCCATACTGTCTGTGTAAAGCAATTTGAGTAGGTTAGAAAAGTGCTATATAAATCTAATTAAATATTATTAACTGGGTAGGCTTAACCTCATGGCTTTAAAAATGTGACTTGTGTTCTAGTGTGGATCTGAACATATGCGCGATTCTCCTTAAATGGCCTGAGTCAGCCCAAGGCTCTACCCTGGCTTAAGAGCCCACAATGGCCGTCTATGAGTGTTAAAGGGACCTTTAGAGAACAATGCACAATGTAAACAGGGAAATCATTTGAAACAGGATTTGAAGTCAGCAAGGGAACAATAAAAAAGGTGGAGTTAATGGAGAAAGAACACTCCTTGAATTCAGGACAGACAAGGCACATCTGCGGCTGAGACGGCCCGGCGGTCCAGGGGCTGAAACACACATTTGGACCGCTTGGCTTAATCCCTGCTATTAATAAGCAGTGTGACCCACAACAAGTCATCTGAGTCATTTGTGCCCCAGCTATAGAATTATAGAAAAAGGCATCATGTTGTTTGCTTGCAGAGGGATGGACCATACTAGACAAAGACACTATATAAATGGAATCTTTGAGATTATTTAAATGTTATAGTTGAGTCAGCCATACACACCTGACTTAATGTGAGCAGTAACTAGAAGTGCACTGCCTTGCACAAACTCATAAAAAGGCCACACAAATACTACAGTATTAGGAGAAAGAATGAAGCCAAGTTTGACTTGGAGACTCATTACTATTTCCAGTGCAAGCGAGCTCAGATTGTGGAGTGCACACTTTCACACATCCATACATCCATTTTACTTAATTTACTTTTAGTGTATGCGTGGTACACTTTGAGTTACACCCAAGATCAACTTAGCATTGCTGATCAACCTCAACCTATTGTGCCTGGAATGTGAGAGGAGCTCTACATTACATTATGAAAGAGGCACAGGGAGAATGTGCAAACTCCAGCATTGGAGCCACAACTAGAACAAAACTGGACTAAACACTGCGCCAACGTAATACCCATCCAGTACAAATTCAGGTTTTCAAGAAGCACAACAGCAGGAAGCATGAAAGGATAAGATAGATAGATAGATAGATATTACTTTAAACTGACCTTCACAAAACCATATCTCATTTATTTGGTCCCGAGTTCGCACAAAGTCACCCCGAATGTTTCTCGAGTGCCTCAGATTGAAAGTGCGCAGCCTCAAGAGATCTTAAATATAGTAGTTCGCGATCGGAGTGGAGCTGCTGGCTTCATCATTGAAATTACGCAGAAGAAACTGGCCGAAACGCAGTCCGCGGATTGTAGGACTGCAGTTCAACGCCAGAAGTACGCTCAAGTCTCGTATGTCTTTAAGGTAAATCAAAGCATATTTAAAACAAAAACTTACCTGGCAGAGGTGTGTGCAAGCGAGTGTGTACAGGACGGATTGCGGGAAAGGTCACACGTTCACTCTTGCTGTCTCTCTCGCTCTCTCTACCTCCTTGCAGGCTCGCTGAAGCAGATTTGCCAAGCTTGTTTCTCCGCCCTGCTGAACACACCCTGCCAGCCTCACCTGCATGCCAGAGTGAGAGTCAGAGTCGCTCGCTCGCTCGCTCTCTCTCTCACTCACTCACTCTCGGGCACACCTAGCAGGACAGACGAGAACGCGCACACGAGTTTATGTGACTGCGCAGGTTTCTTCCCAACCCTAACAACACACAGATATTGTATAGTTCGGTTAAAATTAATTAAGAAACGTTAACTGATGATACCGTTCCACAGAGTTGGAACTTATCCGTGAGTTACATGCATAAAGTTACAGTCTTTTTTTAAGTGTTATATCTCGTAGTAAGAACCCACCAACTTCCCAAATCCACGTCAACATACCCGACAGATCGGTCAATTCCCAGTTCGTCCAACTCCTAGGCGCACTTTGTTATGTTAAAAAGATGACTAGCTATCCGCTGGGAGTCGCCAAAATGTCGAAGTAAAAACAACCCAGAACTTCATAAAACCCAGAGTGCTTGGCGTGACTCTGCCTTATTTGAATTCTTTATTCGGGGGTGCCCGGTGTCGCAGTTGTTTATTCTGCAGCCTTACGGATCCCGTGTCCTGTGTACTAGAGGTTCCTGTGTCTGAGGGTCTCCTTCCTATAAATCAAAGAAGTACAATATCAGTTAAAAGTTTGGACAAATCCAGAAATATCGATGTTTTTGATACAAATCGATACATTTTATCAATATATTATTAAACTGACTAAAATACAGCCAAAACATTACTAGTGTTTCTAACAGCTATTACCGCTTGAAATTACATATTTTAAATTATTATTTACATGTGACTGCAAAGCCCCGTTTTTAGCAGCCATTCCTTTATTGCCCTAATGACAAAATCTCTTAGTTTACCCCTAATTTGTCTTGTTCAAATGGTAATTGATTAGTAGAGAAACCTTTGCAATTGCATTAGCGTAGCTGAAACCTATTATTCTGTTAATCTGGGCTGATATTCCTAAAGTTCAGTACTTGGTTCAAAAATGGACACAATGAAACCACTTTCTCAAGAAACACGTCAGTCATTTTTTTTTTTCCAAAAAAAAGGCTACTTCATGTGACAGATTTCATACAAAGGTTTGAGAGTAGAGGACAAGCGGGATCTAACCAGGGTAGAAGAAGAAGGACAAGGCTGAACTGCATAGGAGGGCAAGCGCATCAGAGTGTGTAGTGTGAGAAGCAAACGCCTAACACGTCGTCAGCGGGCTTCTTCCTTCAATACTCGCCCAACACCTGTGTCGTCTGCAGCCGTGAAAAGATGACTCCAGGATGCTGACCGTATTGTGATTTTCCACTCATCTTCTATACAATGTCTGTTCTTCTGTCCATTGTAATGTTTTCTTTTTATTTGTCAGTTTCAGAGATGGCTTTATCTTTGAACCTCTGCCTCTTAGGCCAGCATCCCAGAATTGCCTTTGCACCATTGCAATAAAAAAAAAAACAACAAAAAGTGTCTGCTTTTTTCTTTATGTATTTATTTATAATTATTTCCTCATTTATTTATTTCAGTGACACCGCAGATGACATCTAAAATGTCTTGAGATGAAAACTGTCATTTTCACCAATCAAAGATGAGCGGCTGGGCTCTAGCAAGTTCTGTTTTTGATTGGTGAATTGATGGTGGAGGAGACGCTCACAGTTATGATTCTGCACTAGTGTATGGAACACTCAAGGCAAGCAAAGGCCACACTTAAAGTTGTGACTGTGTGTCCACTGTGTGTGAGTGCAAAAAAAAAAGCTGGGCAAAATTTGTGTCTGATTTTTCAATTGTGTGTGCATGTCAAAATTATATGTGTAAACCAAAAAGTCAGTAGCCAGGTGTGACAAAAAAGCAACTGTGTTCAAAGTATATATATATATATATATATATATATATATATATATAAATATATATATATAGTCACTGATGGCCGGGGACCTTGTCCGGCCGGGACACTTCTTCACTGTATGGACCTGGGGAGCAAGTCTGGTTAGAACAGTACCTCCTCCGGGATGCTAGATGGCAGCCACCCTGGGTGGCAGTGGTGCCTCGGATTCCTGCAGGGCTTCATGGGAGATGGAGTTCCCTACAACCCTGTTGGGATCTGGGGGTGTGGCCAGGGGGTGCTTCAGTGGTTCTTGACATAGACATATATAGATAGACGCTGCATTCACTGTGTTGCCCAGTCGACACGATATGTCAGCGCATCCGCCATATTGCAAGTGGCAAAAGTGCCATTTAAACTAATACAGGTAGACGTGGAAACCAGGTTTTCTGATGAAAAAACAATAACATTTAAAACAGTATTGTTTACATACAACAGATTTTGGCGAATCATTTAAATGCAATTATTTATATCCATTTATACACTAATAATGGCAATTATTAAATAATAATAATTATTATTGTTAAATAATTCCTCCCATATAAGTAACATTTTTCGGACTGCCTTCTTCCATCTCTGAAACATTTCTAGACTTCATCCTGTTCTTACGCATCACAGTACTGAAGTATTGGTTAATGCCCAAGTCACCTCACGTACAGATTGCTGTAATGATATTCAACCTGGCATCCTACAAAAACGTATCCATCGCTTACAACTTCTTCAAAATTCTGCTGTCAGGATAATAACCTGCTGTTCTAAATCCACTGAACATATCACACATATTCTCTCTCAACTTCACTGGCTCCCTGTTCACTACTGAATACAATACTAAATACTGTACTGCTCTTAACATTTAAAGCTCTCCACAGTCTTGCTCCCCCTACCTCACTGATCTCCTACAGACTTGCACTCCCTCTCGCTTACTCAGATCCTGTCATTTGAGAGTATGCAGTCTGGCAATATGGAGCAGCCTTAGTTTGTGGAAGACAGACACAACTAAAGACATGAGCATAAAATGATGGTTGTCAATTTCAAACTGTATTTCCTCCATGTGCTCCTTGAGAAAAAACACATCATCTGAACCAATCTCAGCTCAAACAAACTGATTGATCAAAGATACACTGACAGCTTGCCCTAATGTCGACTGTCGGATAACATGCTCAGCTACTTTGACCACCTTGACTATACCTTCAGAAGGAATCATCAAACCTCCTTTGTTTTTTTAATGTGAGCAAGTGGTAGCTTTGATCATATGATGCCGGTACAGCATCTGTTACCAAACTAGCACGGCACACATCACAGGACAGCTTTGTCAAAATCCCGTCTAAGTGCTACCTGACCTCCCACTGCTTCCTGACGTGGATTTCTTTGGGAAACCTTCAAATTTTGAGAAATGTTAACATCTAACAACAATCTAGATAGTTACTGACTAAATACGTTTAGCCAAAAATTTGGAGGCATACTTGAGCTCATGATTGCATAGCTTTGCTAGCTTAGCCTGGCGTAGCTAAAGTTAAGATTATAAAACAGGATTTTCTAATGGCCAGATATAACCAAAACAATTGATCAGCCTTACCTATGAAATGTAATACCCCGGGATCTGGTTTGGAGCGTACAGCAGTTTGTACAATCCCAAGCAGCACATTATCCATCACTTCACTCCACAGCAGTGCCACTCGCAATATGGCAGCGATGTTGACGTACGATGCTGCTGGTTATGCAGCATCTAGTAATTCTATGTCTATGGTTCTTGAGCCTGTGTGGGCAGTCCTTCTGCCACACCAGGAAGTGCAGCTAGAAATAGGTCATCTAAAACTTGGAAAACTTCCGGGTGGGCTATAAAAGGTGCCAGCAGCTACCACTCCAGGAGCCAGAGTCGGGAGGAGAGGGACTAAGGTTGCCGGAGAGGAGTGGAGAAGAAAAGAATAAGAGAAGGATTGTGATTGGGATTCGTACTTTGGACTGTGTTGTGGGCTCGTGGGGATGGGGAAGACGTTCCACATGAGCAAAGAAAAATAAAAAGCCTCTTTGCTTTTGCAAGTGCACCTCCTGTATCTGTCTGTGCCAGGTCAACAGCTGGTATAGCGCCATCTATTGTCACACTATATACACACACACACACATTATATATATATATATATATATATATATATATATATATATATATATATATATATATATATATTTGCAGCTGGAGATCCACAAAGGGAGAAAATGAATCACGTATCATAAAGTAGTTTTTATTCCTGAGCTTTCAACCCCTACCAGGGGTCTTCATCAGAGGATAATGCTTACACTTACAAGAAGCAAAGGCAATATATAGCAATAACTTACAGGGGGGGGAAGAGGTGGCGAGGGGTGGTTAGGTCCGTGTGGTCG
>JANRMT010062817.1:26852507-26867455 GCA_026402145.1 Polypterus bichir lapradei
GGGTTATTGGGTGTAAAGTCTTGTTAATTAAGAATAAGTTCATCTTAAGTTTGCATATGCTGGATTTATGTCCAAGTGTCTGTTGATGGCGTTCTCATTTGATAACCAGGATTCAGCCAGTTCTCTGGCACTTTTATTATTGGCTTTAAATTTTACTTGTACATCGTCCCAATTAAATGTATGTCCTGTTAATTTAGTATGCGTATAGATCAATGATAGTGAGTCCTTTCTTCTGACGGCGTTGCGGTGTTCCTGTATACGTGTTGCGATTCTTTTTGAAGTTTGTCCAATGTATACAGCTGAGCATGAACTGCATGGAATGCTGTACACTGCGTTTCGTGTTTCTGCTGTCGATTTCTTGTTTTTAGCATTAAAGAGGACCGTGCGCAGATTGTTCGTGGGTTTGTGTGCTATTCTGACACCTGACTTGGCCAGGATGCGTGCAGCACCTTCAGACACCTTGTGGGGATAAGGGAGTGAGTGCCAGGTGGGGTGGGGGTTCTGATTCAAGTCAATTGTTTGTTGAGTTTTTTGGCGTCTTCTGTGTAGGCTTCGATTAATGAATGTTTTTGAGTATCCGTTTGAAGTGAAAAGGTGGAAGAGATAGCGTCTCTCTTTCATTTTTGTTTCCTTCGTATTACAATGGGTGTGGACTCTTCTGAATAGAGTTTTAACACAGCTCCGTTTATGAGATATCGGGTGGTTGCTGGCGAAGTGTAATATCTTGTCTGCGTAGCACTCTTTACGGTAAACACTAGTGGTCAGGGTGGCGTCATTACTTCTTTCAATGTAGATGTCTAAGAAGCTGATATGTCGGTTGATTTCTTTCTCTATTGTGAATTGGATTGCCGGGAATATTGAGTTGATGTGGTTGTAGAATTCATTCAGTTGATCATTTTTTATTATGACGAATGTGTCGTCCACATATCGTATCCAAATTTTGGGTGTGAACTGAGATAGAGCCACGTTTTCAAATCGCTGCATTACCAGTTCTGCTAGATCTTCTATATATATATATATATATATATATATATATATATATATATATATATATATATATATATATATATGTATAATACCAATCAAGTGGGGAAATGACAAAGCCCAGAGATGCAAAAAGTTGGGATGCCAGTTGGGTTGCCTTGTTTAATTATAGCAAAATGAAAACAAAAATTACAATGAAATATTTTTAATAACAAAGGGCAAATGGAAAGGAAATAGACATAACAGGCAAGAGATAGCTGTTCTTTGGCATTTGCCATAATTAGCAGGGAGCTCCGTTCTGTCCCCAGCTCAGTCTAACAGTAGACACCCTCTTCCAAGGAAGGCTGAGCTTTATAGTGCTCAGTCCAGAAGGGACAGAGTCAGTTGCCCTGATGGGGAGTCTTCTTGGAGCTGTGAAAGAAGTCGGAGATAACATGGTTAGTGACAGCACCCTCTCTTGTCCCAGGGTGATATGTGTGACACTATACATATATATATAAACTAGGGGGCTCGGCCCCGTGCTCGCTTCGCTCGCCCATCCACCCCCAGATTTGGTTTACCAGATATACAATTTAAGGAGTTTGTTATTTTCATGGGAATTGTTACATATGCATTATTTTTACTTTTCCTTTAAAACTTTTGTAAAAACAATACTTGTCCTTTATTTCCAGCCCTGGGCATAGTTACATTTCTTTCTCGCAGGATGTATAATGCTGCTCACGTTGTGAAGGGGGTGCGGCTGAACGCACGCTAAGGAGATGCCGTCGGATCACCTGCTGTCTTTCTGCTGCTGCTGTCGTGCTGCCCGTCGATCATTTTGAAGCCTGTACAGCTGCTGTCCTTTTTGCCACTTCGGGTCTCTGCCGCTTGCGTTGGGGGATGGGTCGTGCTGGGAGATGGGTTTAGGGTGGCTGAACGCACCCAAGGAGAAGTGGTCGGATCTTCTGCTGGCTCTCTACTGCTGGCGAGCTGCGTGTTTTGCTTGTCACTTGTCGTTGTTTTAAGAGCTGGGAGCAAGCTAAAGTGTCTCTTGCAGGACTTCAAATTGTCTTACAAGAAGATCACATCTCGTCTTTTTCGTCTCCCTCTCCAAGATTTTTTTTTATAATACTGTATATATATATACAGGTGCTGGTCATAAAATTAGAATATCATGACAAAGTTGATTTATTTCAGTAATTCCATTCAAAAAGTGAAACTTGTATATTAGATTCATTCATTACACACAGACTGATGTATTTCAGATGTTTGTTTCTTTTAATTTTGATGATTATAACTGACAACTAATGAAAGTCCCAAATTCAGTATCTCGGAAAATTAGAATATTGTGAAAAGGTTCAATATTGAAGACACCTGGTGCCACCCTTTAAATGGTCTCTCAGTCTAGTTCTGTAGGCTACACAATCACGGGGAAGACTGCAGACTTGACAGTTGTCCAAAAGACGACCATTGACACCTTGCACAAGGAGGGCAAGACACAAAAGGTCATTGCTAAAGAGGCTGGCTGTTCACAGAGCTCTGTGTCCAAGCACATTAATAGAGAGGCGAAGGAAGGACAAGATGTGGTAGAAAAAAGTGTACAAGCAATAGGGATAACCGCACCCTGGAGAGGATTGTGAAACAAAACCCATTCAAAACTGCGGGGGAGATTCACAAAGAGTGGACTGCAGATGGAGTCAGTGCTTCAAGAACCACCACGCACAGACGTATGCAAGACATGGGTTTCAGCTGTCGCATTCCTTGTGTCAAGCCACTCTTGAACAAGAGACAGCGTCAGAAGCGTCTCCCCTGGACTGCTGCTGAGTGGTCCAAAGTTATGTTCTCTGATGAAAGTAAATTTTGCATTTCCTTTGGAAATCAAGGTCCCAGAGTCTGGAGGAAGAGAGGAGAGGCACAGAATCCACGTTGCTTGAGGTCCAGTGTAAAGTTTCCACAGTCAGTGATGGTTTGGGGTGCCATGTCATCTGCTGGTGTTGGTCCATTGTGTTTTCTGAGGTCCAAGGTCAACGCAGCCGTCTACCAGGAAGTTTTAGAGCACTTCATGCTTCCTGCTGCTGACGAACTTTATGGAGATGCAGATTTCATTTTCCAACAGGACCTGGCACCTGCACACAGTGCCAAAGCTACCAGTACCTGGTTTAAGGACCATGGTATCCCTGTTCTTGATTGGCCAGCAAACACGCCTGACCTTAACTCCATAGAAAATCTATGGGATATTGTGAAGAGGAAGATGCAATACGCCAGACCCAACAATTCAGAAGAGCTGAAGGCCACTATCAGAGCAACATGGGCTCTCATAACACCTGAGCAGTGCCACAGACTGATCAACACCATGCCACACCGCATTGCTGCAGTAATCCAGGCCAAAGGAGCCCCAACTAAATATTGAGTGCTGTACATGCTCATACTTTTCATGTTCATACCTTACAGTTGGCCAACATCTCTAAAAATCCATTTTTTGCATTGGTATTAATTGATATTCTAATTTTCCGAGATACTGAATTTGGGACTTTCATAAGTTGTCAGTTATAATCATCAAAATTAAAAGAAATAAACATCTGAAATACATCAGTCTGTGTGTAATGAATGAATCTAATATACAAGTTTCACTTTTTGAATGGAATAACTGAAATAAATCAACTTTGTCATGATATTCTAATTTTATGACCAGCACCTGTATTTGTATATACTGTATATATATATATATATATACAGTATATATATATATATATACAGTATATATATATATATATATATATATATATATATATATATATATTGTAAAAGAAAGACAAAACGAACATAAAGGTTTGGGGTTTCCGGCCCCGTATACTGTAAAACAGTAGAAATATGACAAAATTTGTCGTCAAGGGTCAGTATACTTATACAGTACACAGTTGACTGTTAAACATGGCGGAGGAGGAACATTTATGAGGAGGGACCAGAAGTAGAGAGGTATGCTGGGCAGGAGCCGAGATGGATGGTGGGATTGCTGACGTCATAAGGAGTTGACAGAGGAAGGGCGGAAGTAGCGGTGTGCGGGTACTGATGCAGGCAGATTCATGGCGGCAGTGCGTCTTTCTTTCTACAGGAAACAAAGAGAGAAAGGTTAGTACCCTGCCATTCCCTTCTGGCATATGAGTTTACGATACCATTTAGGTCCGTCTGCAGCCCCCTACTCGCACGTGCGTGACAATATATATATATTTACTGTAAATGTTAGATTGGATAGGGCACATGCTCTGATAGCACATTGTGACACCCATCGCACACCAAACCACTTGGATTGGGACCCGAGTGCAGTGGGTGACACCTCAGCACCGCACTGGAACAGTGTGAGGTTTTTTATGGTGGCTGGAGTGCCAATCCACCCTAGTAGCCAACTTATTTCTAAGCCATTTATTTCTCTCTTGTTCTAATTGTCAAATTAAGAGCAGTTTCATCAATTGGTTTCCAGGATTGATTTGCCTATTTGCAGAGTGCCTCTAATAGTGTGCAGCAAGCAGATTGTAATCCACCAATCCATTGTCTGATTCTTGTATTAGAGCAATTACAAAATAATTCATAATTGGTCATTCATAGCGACAACTGAATTAAGAGCCTTGAGCTTTATCAGACAATGACTTATCACCTTGGCCACTTTGTCTTCATGGAGTTTTGAAATATTAACATTCATTTTGTTGCAGATTCTTTGGCTCACTAGGTGACATTATTGATTTGGTTTAGGTCCCAGCAAGCTTTGCCAGTGAATAACAATGGCTCAGACACAATTTGCAGTTAGCAGGGCCTCCAGTGCACCGTCAGGTTTTTGACCACATGGGTTCATAAAGTGAAGGCATGAACAGAATCTCTAGACTGGGTGGCACATGGGCTAGTGGAACTGCTGCTTGCTTAGAGCTCCACAGTCAAGTCATTAATTCCCAGCCCAGTCTCCATCTGTGCAAAGGTATTTGATTTTCATCCCAAAGACTTGCAAATCAAAAGTGGCCCACTTTACCTGAGAAGGTGTGTCAGTGTGCCCTTTCAAGACCTGGAATCCCTTTATGTTGGTTCTTGAATGTTGTGAAGATGCCACCTGCTGTAACCTGTAAAGCAGAATGTTTGTTCAATGCAATGCAAAGGTCGGAAATGGGGGTAAGTTCAACAGGGCTGGGGCCGTTTACAATGATCACTAGAAAAATGTTTAAAGCATGTGATTAAAATCAAATTAAAACTATAAAACCAATATGTTTCTTTTCTGAATAAGCATAAAAGTAATTTGTGTGATTGCCATCAGAATATTACATGAATCTTTCCTGCTCACAGCATATCTGAGTAGAGTCCAACCCCCAGACAGGGTCATTTAGGAGGTCTTGTCCAGCACAAGGGGACAAACATGCCTCGCTTAGCAACCTCTGGCTGTGAAAGAGGATCACAGGTTGCTGGGAGATGAGTTGGCCAACACTAAAAGTAAATGGTTAGTTGTTTAAAAAAAATAGCCTTTGTCTATGTGTGCTTTTGGCAGCAAGGCTGAATATTTTATATGTGTGTCACTTGGAAATCAAAATTCTTACCAGATAAAAAGAAATCATACAGTGGTATTGCTCAATGGTTTATACTCAGCTGTTTTTACATTTACTGCATATATAAACATTGTAGGTAAGATGACTTGTGTTTTTCCATTAAATAAAATGAAGTTATGTGTTTTAGTACGTGATTGCTCATACTGATGCCGGAGAGTGGTTACATAGTGGTTTAACATGCAAGTAAGACTTTCAGCGTACTTAGTGAAGGATATTTTATATATACAGTACACATCCACCTTTATTAAACAATGTGTGTCTGTGTGTTTGACCGGTTGCTATGTTTCTGTCATTCCAACAGATGACGCATCACAAACATATTTAGTAATAACATACATTGCATTTATCATTCCAATAGATGGTGCATCACAAACATTAACACTGCTTTTACAAATCCCATACCAAATGGCATATAACAGAGATATATGCATTGCATGGTGCACTGCAAACATTAACACTGAGGTCTTCCTACTTAGATTTCAGCCCATCTCATATTTACAGTATACACTACTAGTCAAAAGTTTTACAACACCCGAGTCTTTCCAGTTTCTCTTCAGATTTAATCCGTTTAAATGCAATGAATGACTTAAAATGGGGCGGCACGGTGGCGCAGTGGGTAGCGCTGCTGCCTCACAGTTAGGAGACCTGGGTTCGCTTCCCAGGTCCTCCGTACGTGGAGTTTGCATGTTCTCCCCGTGTCTGCGTGGGGGTACTCTGGTTTCCTCCCATGGTCCAAAGACATGCAGGTTAGGTGCATTGGCGATTCTAAATTGTCCCTAGTGTGTGGAGGTGTGTGTGTGTGCCCTGTGGTGGGCTGGCATCCTGCCCGGGGTTTGTTTCCTGCCTTGCACCCTGTGTTGGCTGGGATTGGCTCCAGCAGACCCCCCATGACCCTGTAGTTAGGATATAGTGGGTTGGATAATGGATGGATGGATGGACGTGAAAAGGTAAGCATAAACAATAAGAGATTTAAATTTAATGTTTCGGTTAGCAAAAACTGAAAAAAAGAAAATAGTAGAATATTACAAATTCAGGGAACAACTAATAGGTTACAACTTAAAGATGTTCTGCAGCAATTAAAGTAAATTAAGCCTTGAATGTTGAAGCAAACAATTTGCAAAGGTTTCTCAACTTCTGTTGATTACTTAAAAGCCCTCTGTGTGTCTTAAAGCAGAGTTGGATTTATTACACCCTCTGAAGTACGACTTGGACAATATTCCAGTGATAATAGCAATAAAACAGCAATTAACAAATGAAATGAGACGGAGCATTAATATCCTTAGAGGTGGAGGGCTTTCATTTACAGAAATTGCAAAACAATCCAAGAGTCAATAAGTCCAGTGGTGTCCTACACAATCCAAAGGCAACTGGAAACTGGAAGAAACTCTGATAGGAAGAGATCTGCAGACCCAAAGTCACATCTCAATCAGAGGACAAGTTTCTGAGGGTCACCAGCTTGCGTGATCACAGGCGCCTCACAGCACAACTTCTTCAAGCACAGCTCAACAGTGCAGCTCGAAAAAAGCAAATCTCAGTTTCTGCTCTGAAGAGGAGGCTTTCTCCAGTCTGCAGTAGTCCACAGCTGGCATTTCAAGGCCCTATTTTGTTTTTTAAGGAATGGCTTTCTTAATGCCACTTGCCCTGTCAAACCTGCAGCACAATGTTGGTCTCTTCCAGAACCTTCTCAGTCCATTTCAGGGGATGACTTGACAAAGCTTATCTCATCAGGATGGGGCAAAAGGCTGAAAACAGGCCTAGGCAGGACTCTAGTTCATCAAAAATACCAGTCTCACACACACACACACACACACACAGCCCTATTTCATACACAGTTACCATTTGCAATTGCCAATTACCATAACTAAATAAAAAAAAAAAAATTTTTGTAATTAATTTCTTCTTTGCTTGAGCATGTCTGGCCATAGTAATTTTCATAAAATTGGACTTGCAAAACTTTATTATGGCAAATGGCCATTACAGATACCAGGTGAATGTGGCACTGTGATAGTAAATTATAGGGTGATCAGATTTTAAAGTCTAATTACTTGTGTAGCAAGTACGCCCACACATAAAGCCCACCCACATTTGTTCAATGTCTGCTTTATCTCCTCATCATCACAGACGGATCAGGTTAGGAAAAAAAAAACACTTTCACGAATGAGCGCATAGAACTCCACACAGTTGTTGATGACCCCTACTTTCTCTGCTGTTCTTTTTCCGGTTTTCTGTGGAGGCCACCTGATCAAAGCACCACGATGTCCCTACTTTGATGGATCAAATGCCAGAAGTCCACGTGACCGTCATCATCAAGTTCTTCCATGTGAACCCTGAATGCCATGAGGACTGATTGAGGTCATTGATTTTAGGTAGAATGCCTAGAGGGGGCTGGTGGTCTTGTGGCCTCGGAACCCCTGCAGATTTTATTTTTTTTCTACAGTCATCTGAAGTTTTGTTTTTTCTGTCCTCCCTGGCCATCAGACCTTACTTTTATTCTACGTTAACTATCCATCCATTATCCAACCCACTATATCCTAGCTACAGGGTCACGGGGGTCTGTTGGAGCCAATCCTGGGCAACACTGGGCGCAAGGCAGGAAACAAACCCCGGGCAGGGTGCCAGCCCACTGCAGCTATGTTAATTAGTGTTCCCTAATTTTATTTTTTTAATTTATTTTGCCTTTTTTTTTTCTTTCTTCATCATGTAAAGCACTTTGAGCTACATCATTTGTATGAAAATGTGCTATAGAAATAAATGTTGTTGTTGTTGATGTGAAAACAAATAAATGGCAGGACTATCTGTTTTTGTTTGCTAGTTCTCATCGCAATGCTGTTCAAATTTAACACAAGTTTTTACTATGCTATTATATGTTGTCACACACATGCGCATGGGAGGCAGCTAAAGGGTGATTCCGAGTCAGACTGGGATGTGGCAGAGTGCACTGATTCTTTTTTCTCACTTTCCTGCAGACCATCCATGGGAGATTCCACCTGGCCCTCTTGACGTCACTTCCGGGTCCGAGCCTATGGAGGAAGACCTTGTCGGCTCCGGCCCCTTTGATGTCACGTCCGGGCTTGAGCCTATGGCTGAAGACCCTTCTGAGCCCGACCCCTCTGACTTCACTTCCTGTCTTTTCCTTTAAAAGCCTCCACCTTTTCTTTATTCCCTCAGTTCTGTTTTGGACTCGGTTTTCTGCACATCAGTGCTATCATTTACTTCCAATTTGCAGCCAGGAAACCAAATATACGGGTGGCTGCCCCAAACCTTGCTATGGCTCTTTGTGGAGTTTGTGACAACGTATATTACATAGAACTCTGAGTATGGGGTTGGGTCCTCATTTGAGTTTCGTATCTGGTGGTCTAAATATGTTTGTTTCAGCAGGGCAATGTTTTATTAGATGGGCAGTCTGTTAAAATCAGGACATTTTGATATTCTTCAGTTATTTATTGAGATGCATAGCCTGAAATCAGGACTGTCCCTGTCACCATCATCCTAGTAAATTATAGTGACAGTATCAGTGAAATAGTGAATCATTATAATCTGCAGACACAGGAGTTCTGAGGTTGGTTTACGGTCAGGATAATACTAAGTAAATGTTTCTGTGCTCTGTGCACAACAGCTTACACACAACAGGGTACTTCATTCATATCCAGGTAACGCTTTGTTTTCCGTGCTTGCATTTTATACTGTTACAATTAGGAATATGATTTAAGTCATCTGTTATGACTTAAAGTATTAGGAGGATTGAGATGCTGACACGCTGTTTTTTATTTCCTTTTGTGTTCAAGCCACTTGGAAGAGTTCATAAAGCAGAAATAATTTGCTGATGCAGAGGTTTTCCTGGACTTGATAAGAGGGTATTGCTGTCCCGCGTGTGCAATCAGCCAGTAACAAGCGGATTTCTACCGGTGTACACAGTCTGCTGGTGCTTCATTATCTTGTATTGGGGTTCGTTTGCCATCAGCAGCAGCTATCGGAGGTGAAATGAGGAAAATATACAAAAAACAAAAGATGGTATAATGGCTGTCAAGGAGAAACTTGAACAAACTGGAATTTGCAGTTCAAGTTACACTTCACATTTCTCCATTTGAAGGTTGTTTGCAAATTCACCAATAGGAGATTTTGAAATTTTTCAAGTAGTGTACCGCACAATCTGTTCAGAATATCTCATCGAAAACTGAACCTTCTTGACAAATTTTCTTGATGAATAAATATGCCACGTATCAAAAATATTGGTCCATGGGGAGGCAAACTGCTTCATGAGGACAGGCAGACAGACATGGCTACCGCAATAGGTGCTTTGCACATTATATGCAAATCCTTAAAAAGCTGGAAGTTTATTTCCATGCTGAAATTTTCAGCAATGTAGCCTTCATTGGGGTGTGTACTGTATACTTCACCGCCATCAACATCTGCCTTTTCAAGCGTTGTTCTTTCTTAAACCTTTCCTTTTTAAGGGATGCTTGATGTCAGGGCAGAAATAAACTTTAAAGGCCAAGTCACATTATGTGACTTTTCCAGCAAGTCGGAGGTAGTCAGTTGTGTGCTCTCAGGTCACGTAATTAAACAATCTCTTCGACTCACTCTGACAACATCAAACCTCTCTTTAGTCGTAGGAGTTTTTCTGTGTGCATGAGAGTCAACAACAAATAAATACTCAATGCATTGTCACACACATGCGCATGGGAGGCAGCTAAAGGCCTTGAGTAAGGGCAGTTCTGAATCAGACCACGATGTGGCAGAGCACACTGACTCTTTTTCTCCCTTTCCCGCAGACCATTCACGGGAGATTCCACTTGGCCCTCTTGACGTCACTTCCGGGTCCTAGCCTACAGAAGAAGACCTTGCCGGCTCTGGCCCCTGTGATGTCACGTCCGGGTTCGAGCTTATGGCTGAAGACCCTCACGAGCCCGACCCCTTTGACCTCACTTCCTGTCTTCCCCTTTAAAAGCCTCCACCTGTTCCCTATTTCCTCAGTTCTGTTTTGGACTCGGTTTTGTGCACAGCAGTGCTATCACTACTCATCAATTTGCAGCCAGGAAACCAAATATACGGGTGGCTGCCCCAAACCTTGCTATGACGCTTTGTGGAGTTTGTGACAGCGTGTAATGTAGCAACGAAAAATAAGAAACGCGGGTGTTTTGGAGCTCACAAACAGAAGAGAAGCTCATCTTTCTGATATAACACGTTTAATGTTCCACAGCAGAATGGAAAAAAAGAAAAAAAGGGCAAGATTGTGTCTGAAGTTGTCGTACTTGTTAACTCTTTGTACAGCACCAGCTCCATCAGGCAGCACGTTACTGGCTATCATAAAAAGGAGTGAGCATGACTGTGTTGGAAAATTGTCACGTAGTTGCTACAAGTGATGTTTAAGCTATTTTCAGTTGAGTAAAATGAACTGGTCAGGTGATAATATCAGCAAGAGCAGTCAGTAAGTTTGAAATATCCAACAACTAAAAGTTGTATGATGTGACTTTGGCCAACGATGTCAAACCTGTGCGATGGGTTAAATTGGATACCAAAGCATTTCTCTTTCTTACTTTATAGTAATAATTATAAAAACTAGACCTATGGGGTGAGAGACAAAAATAACTGGACTGGGTTTGGGGCTTTCCTGGAAAACCGTCTGGAGGTCGGCCGGACGTGAATCACAGAACTATATCCCCTCCTACATGCGCGCCCTCTCAAACGGCCGAAGGGCTAAGTACAGTTAGGTCCATAAATATTTGGACAGAGACAACTTTTTTCTGCTTTTGGTTCTGTACATTAACACAATAAATTTTAAATGAAACAACTCAGATGCAGTTGAAGTGCAGACTTTCAGCTTTAATTCAGTGGGTTGAACAAAAAGACTAAACAAAAATGTGAGGCAACTAAAGCATTTTTTTAACACAATCACTTCATTTCAGGGGCTCAAAAGTAATTGGACAATTGACTCAAAGGCTATTTCATGGGCAGGTGTGGGCAAGTCCGTCGTTATGTCATTATCAATTAAGCAGATAAAAGGCCTGCAGTTGATTTGAGGTGTTTTGCTTGCATGTGGAAGATTTTGCTGTGAACAGACAACATGCAGTCAAAGGAGCTCTCCATGCAGGTGAAAGAAGCCATCCTTAAGCTGCGAAAACAGAAAAAACCCATCCGAGAAATGGTTACAATATTACGAGTGTAAAAACCTACAGTTTGGTACATCCTGAGAAAGAAAGCAAGCACTGGTGAACTCAACAAAGCAAAAAGACCTGGACGTCCACGGAAGACAACAGAGGTGGATGATCGCAGAATCATTTCCATGGTGAAGAGAAACCCCTTCACAACAGCCAACCAAGTGAACAACACTCTCCAGGGGGCAGGCGTATCAATATCCAAGTCTACCATAAAGAGAAGACTGCATGAAAGTAAATACAGAGGGTGCACTGCAAGGTGCAAGCCACTCATAAGCCTCAAGAAGAGAAAGGCTAGATTGGACTTTGCTAAAGAACATCTAAAAAAGCCAGCACAGTTCTGGAAAAACATTCTTTGGACAGATGAAACCAAGATCAACCTCTACGAGAATGATGGCAAGAAAAAAGTATGGAGAAGACGTGGAACAGCTCATTATCCAAAGCATACCACATCATCTGTAAAACACGGTGGAGGTAGTGTGATGGCTGTCAGTGGCACTGGGACACTAGTGTTTATTGATGATGTGACACAGGACAGAAGCAGCCGAATGAATTCTGTGGTGTTCAGAGACATACTGTCTGCTCAAATCCTGCTAAATGCAGTCAAATTGATTGGGCCCCGTTTCGTGATGCAGATGGACAATGACCCAAAATATACAGCCAAAGCAACCCAGGAGTTTATTAAAGCAATGAAGTGGAAAATTCTTGAATGGCCATGTCAATCACCTGATCTTAACCCAATTAAGCATGCATTTCACTTGTTGAAGACTAAATTTCGGACAGAAAGACCCACAAACAAACAGCAACTGAAAGCCGCTGAAGTAAAGGCCTGGCAGAGCATTAAAAAGGAGGAAACCCAGCATCTGGTGATGTCCTTGAGTTCAAGACTTCAGGCTGTCATTGCCAGCAAAGGGTTTTCATCCAAGTATTAGAAATGAACATTTTATTTCCAGTTATTTAATTTGTCCAATTACTTTTGAGCCCCTGAAATGAAGTGATTGTGTTAAAAAATGCTTTAGTTGCCTCACATTTTTGTTTAGTCTTTTTGTTCAACCCACTGAATTAAAGCTGAAAGTCTGCACTTCAACTGCATCTGAGTTGTTTTATTTAAAATTAATTGTGGTAATGTACAGAACCAAAATTAGAAAAAAGTTGTCTCTGTCCAAATATTTATTTATTTATCCTGTGAATATCCCAGTTAGTATTTGCACAACAATAGCTACACGAGTTGCCGCGATAATGTTGGGTGAAAAAATCGAACAGCGAGACAAGACAAGACAATGCTCCCGCGCACAATGCTTTTTCCGTAAAGCAGTTTTTGAGTGACAGAAACATTCCTGTCCTTGATCATCCTCCCTATTCGCCCGATTTAGCTCCCTGTGATTTTTACTTGTTCCCAAAAATCAAAAGTGACCTGAAGGGAACTCGTTTTTCTCCAATGGATTAAGTGACTTCCAGCAATGTTTCAGTCAATGGAAGATACGTATGGAGCCATGTAGAGAGCGGGAGGGGGAGTATATAGAAGGTGACAATGTTTAGAATGCTGCAGTTCATCAATAAATATATTTTTTTACAATCCAGTTATTTTTGTGTCTTGCCTTGTATTTATGTAATAAGAAAAAAGTGTTTAACATTAACGTTCTTATTTAAGGGGTTACGGTACCATAGTCGTGTAGACGCACAACAAAGTAATAATTTGTTTCATTTTTATAGACCACATTACCTTTCAACAAATCTAGAGTGCTTAATATATTTATGAATACAACATAGCTAAAACCAATGTGTAAGGATCCAGCCTTGGACACGATGCACGTCCATGATAACACAGATATATTCTGTAAATTTAGTGTCCTGTTTCTACAGCAACTTGTATGAGATTTGAAAAACATGTAGTGAGAGAAAACCTACACAGATATACGAAGAACATGTACAGTCTACCTCAGATGATAAACATGCCATGCTTTGAATCTGTTGGCACTACTCACTAATCACCGTGTCACCTTTGCTTTCTCCCAAATTATGTATCCACTTTCAAGGTTCCTGGCATCAGTAACCCTTCAGTGAAACAGGCACTTGGTGATGTTTGGCATTTTCAGGTCCAAAGTACAAAGGCAGCTCCCTGAGTTGAGTTTTTACATGTAGCACAGGGTGTGAAGCAATCATTTACAAGCCTGAGGCTTTTAACTAATGACTCACTTCAGCTTCACAGAGAATTCACAAGAAGTGCAAGTGATGAGCTCAGCATGCTGTCTGCATCCTACTCATCACCCAGATTCCAAAACCGAGTGCTAGGATACCACAAGGAACACCCCAATGACACAAAGTATATAAAAAACTGTGCTGCTTAACATGGGGGTTTCACCCAATGCTCATGATGTTCACATGTAGCCTGGTGGCACACAAAGTATTCTTTCATTTTGCTCAACTTTTGGAATCAAACATCTAGAAGACTAGGCATAAATTGTCTTGTTTTAGTTGTAATGAACCAGAACAGTGAAGAGAGCAAAAATAACTGGAGAGCATGCAACACTACCTCTCTACTGACGACTATAGGGTGGTCCAGATCTAATTTTGCAATTTTCATTACGTTATAACTTATTAAGTGTATTACATAGAAAATCACCTGAAAAATCCCGGACCATCGAGAAGTGTGCGAACTGACGACATGAAGAATCGCCTTCGTGCCAAACTGGAATCGACACCGCATAAATCAAAGTCATCCAGACGATCTGGATCTGCATAATTAGATCTGGACCACCCTGTAGTACAAAACCACAGAAATGATCACACAAAACCAATGTGATAGATAGATAGATAGATAGATAGATAGATATGTAAGGCACAATATGATAGATAGATAGATAGATAGATCGATAGATAGATAGATAGATATGGAAGGCACAATAGATAGATAGATAGATAGATAGATAGATAGATAGATAGATAGATAGATATGTAAGGCACAATATGATAGATAGATAGATAGATTTTTTTTTTTTTTTTTTAAAAAGACCTTTATTGTGAACATAAAAAATTGAAAATATTAACAATATACACAGTCAAATAACAAACAAGCCCAATTTTCAGAATATAACAAAAAGAGCCAAATATATCAGACCACCACTACTCCCCCTTTACACTCCTCCTACTCCACACATTAATAAGAAAATCAAAAAAAATTAACAGTTCATTATAACACCAGACCACCACTACTCCCCCTTTACACTCCTCCTACTCCGCACATTAA
>JANRMT010062817.1:26877027-27042861 GCA_026402145.1 Polypterus bichir lapradei
AGATAGATAGATAGATAGATAGATAGATAGATATGGAAGGCACAATATGATAAATAGATAGATAGATAGATAGATAGATAGAATGGTATTTGTCCCCAAGGGGTAATTTGGCTTTTAACAGGAGCTCTTTAAATAAATAAATACATAAATAGATAGTTTAGTAAATAAATAAATATACACATACTTTGGTCTGAACACACAGGCATTATGCAGGTGTATTGCTGTTGGTATAAAGGAGCCCCAGTGATGTTTCTTGACACACTTCTGCTGAATAATTTAATGGCTGAAAGTGCTCAGTGTTAGTGTGTCAAAGAGATGATGTGCAGCATTGTTTATAATGGGACTCCGTTTTGTTTCCATTGTTTCCTTCGCTACGACCTCCAAGGGGTTCAGAGTGTGTGTAACTGAACTGAAATATATATCAATACCAAAAACGTACACCAGAATCATAACATATTAACCCCACCTCAACATGTCGTAATGTGTTTCCCCAATTTACAATGAAGAGTACACAACCCTAAGAGAATAAAACAAGCACACCAGGCCAGCATTAGTGAATTCCACAATTGCTAAGCTCAAAACCAACTCTTCACAGTACATTCACAAAACCTCTGACTGTTCAGGCTAAATGAAACAACGATCTCAAAACCACTTTGTCTTCGCTCCAAACTATCAATGCTTTCAGTCAACATTTCAAACTACTGACCATTCATTCACATCAAAAATCTGAAAACATTGCCAGTCTGTAGTGCTCATGACATGTGCGATGTGGTCTTTTGCATGTCAGAGTGTCTTCTGATCATCGACACACAACAACTGGTAGTTGAGGCACTATTAATGAACCCATTTACTTGTGCCCCAAATTCTTTAACCAAGTCTACAGAACTGCAAGAACATTTTCAGCCTAGCACTCAGTTTATAATGTTAATTTTCACATTTTGCTTAACACTATGCAGTAATTAGACACAATTACCAACACTAATATCACTTTTGTTTAAAGTTGGAAAACACAGCCACTCGAAATGTCTCACTCACTGGTCAGTTACCTACACCAAATTCTCAAGTGTGAAAACATTTACAGCTAATGTCTTCACTTAGATAGCAGAGCATAAGCACAGTAAACAGGCAACAGGTTAGCTTACTTGGTAAGAACAGCAATGGAGACAGATATTGCTCAGAGAGGAAGTAGAAGAGGTTTGAAAAAAAAAGAGAATGACGAGGACAAAGACATGGAAGAAGACAATCATGGATGAAATCTGTACCAACCTGATTGATCTTGTAGAAGATGTATGATTGCTAACCCTACAGACGGATACCTCTTCTCCAGGTTATGGAGGTTCATACTGCATTGGTCAGATGGATAATTTTGTGGGCAAAAGAACTGGTTGCTGTAACAGATCTTTTTTTGTTTTGGGAGGAGTAGAAGTTATAAAGCTGTAACGTTTGCAGCAGTTTTGAGGTGATGATAAGTGTGCAGTGGTGCAGGGGAAGAAATGTACGAGGCCAAAAAGGAACATTAACAGGCATTATAGAAGGACCGAAAAAAAAGAAATTGTGGGATAGTGCCAAAACCTATGAAGACATGCACTTGGGGTGCTTAAGGGTGAAAACTGAAAAATGGGGTTAACAGCCAAATGAGGGGTAAGATATAGTTGATGTACAAAGTTGAACAGTATAGCTTTCCATGGCACGGAATGGAAGGAAGTCAGTAGTGATTAATGGAACAAGCAAGTTTCAATTTGCATATGATTTAGTGAAACTTATACTAAAATTCATACTGCAGGTGCTTTTACAACTGCAAAATGTGAAACTCACAAAATAGTTTTTGGGATTTAAAAGATTTTTTTTGGTTGGAAAACAAGGAATATTGCTTCTAAAGCCTTATTCGCACTTCCATGTTTACCTGTGTTCTTTTATGCAGCTGTGTAAGGCCTGTAAGCCGCACCAAACTGGTAAAGTCAGTTCTATTTATGCTACTTTTTCATGTCACAGTGGATGAACATGGTACACTGCAGCATATTTTCCACACAATGACACACCAAAATGCGTCATCATGAACATTAGTGTTTTCTTCTTCTTCTTCTTTTTCTTCCTCTTCTTTCGGCTGCTCCCGTTAGTGGTCGCCACAGCGGATCATCTTCTTCCATATCTTTGTGTCCTCTGCATCTTGCTCTGTTACATCCATCACCTGCATGTCCTCTCTCACCACATCCATAAACCTTCGCTTAGGCCTTCCTCTTTTCCTCTTGGCTGTCAGCTCTGTCCAACGTCCAACGCAATCTCGCCTCTCTGACTTTGTCTCCCAACCGTCCAACCTGAGCTGACCCTCTAATGTCCTCATCTCTAATCCTGTTCATCCTCGTCACACCCAATGCAAATCTTAACATCTTTAACTCTGCCACCTCCAGCTCTGTCTCCTGCTTTCTGGTCAGTGCCACCGTCACCAACCCATATAACATAGCTGGTCTCACTACCATCCTGTAGACCTTCCCTTTCACTCTTGCTGATATCCGTCTGCCACAAATCACTCCTGACACTCTTCTCCACCCATTCCACCCTGCCTGCGCTCTCTCTTTTACGTCTCTTCCACAATCCCCATTCCTCTGTACTGTTGATCTCAAGCATTTAAACTCATCCATCTTCGCCAACTCTACTCCCTTCATCCTCACCTTTCCAATGACCTCCCTCTCATTCACACACATGTATTCTATCAGGGTGGTCCTACTGATCTTCATTCTTCTCCTCTCTAGAGCATATCTCCACCTCTCCAGATCTACAGATCACAATGTCATCAGCAAACATCACAGTCCACGGGGACTCCTGTCTAATCTCGTCTGTCAACCTGTCCACCACCATTCTGCAAAGGGAAATTTAATGCATAAAAAGTCACTGTTCTCAAAACTGCCATCGCCTAGCAACTGCCTCATCCTAGTGCACACTTCTGGTGATTTTTTTATTTTTTAATAGAGATCATTATCCATCCATCCATTTTCCACCCCGCTGAATCTGAACACAGGGTCACGGGGGTCTGCTGGAGCCAATCCCAGCCAACACAGGGCGTTAGGAAGGAAAGAAACCCCGGGCAGGGCACCAGCCCACCGATGGGCGCACACACACACACCCACACACCAAGCACGCACTAGGGACAATTTTGGATCGCCAATACACCTAACCTTCATGTCTTTGGGAGGAAACCCACGCAGACACGGGGGAACATGCAAACTCCACACATGGAGGACCCGGTAAGCAAACCCAGGTCACCTAACTGCAAGGCAGCAGCGCTACCCACTGCGCCACCATGCTGCCTAGAGATCATAATTTAAATACTAAATGATAAGCAGAAGCATGAAAAATCAGTGCATGAAAACGCTTCCAGACAGGAAGAAAATGCCTTTCTTTGTGTGTGAATGACTCGAATTTTGATGGAGCCAAGGTGTCATTTATTTAGCAGTTCTTTTTGAGAAGCAAAACACAGAGTCTTGCTGGAAATTCAGTTTTGCACAAACCTCATTGCCAAAGTGAAAATAAATGTAGAGATCCAGTAGGCTCATTACGTAAAGTTGCATACAGTATAAGGATGCCATAGTCTTTGGAGATTACAAATATGAAAAGTTATAAAGGTGAAAAGAAGCAACTGGAAAGGACATTTGGACAACATTTGCTTTAAGGCCAGAACTGAGCCAGAGACAGGAAAAGAAGGGAGAAGTAGGAACAGAAAACCTGGACTTCAGTAATTGAGCTCAGAATCGCCACAGATGTCACCAAGTGTCTTATAACTGACTGACTCAGGATTGAAAAGAGATGGTTTGTGAAGAACTGAAGCCTTAACTACCTGCCATCGACTGGATTTAATTAGTAAGGCTGAAAACGTTGATAGAGTTAAACTTTGAAGACTGTAAGTTATAATGGAATTTAAATAATAATAATCCCAAACATCCACAGCAATGACACAATTAACCAGTTAGATAGCCACAAATTATATATCATGCTAGACCCATCATATGAGATGCTGAAAACAACAATTTATTTTTTAAAACCTAAAAATCACACAAAGTGATGCCTCAAAGAGCTTTAATAGGCCCTGCTGAACTGACAGCACCCCAGCCTCGGACTCTCTAAGAAGACAAGAAACCACAAGAACTTTGCACAGGACTCTGCACAAATGAATGCAGTCGATGGTCAACAGTAACAGACTTTGGTAAACTCAGCTAAATGGTGTATTTTCTCCCTGTTTGTTTGTTTGCACCTCCTACAGCATGTTTTGATTCTAATCTCGTGAATTTGGCAAACTATACTGAGCAACTTTTAGTTTTCAAAGGTTTTCTGCTTCTTTATGCAGTGGCGTAGCCAGGGGGGCGCATATGTCTATCGCGCTTTTGTCGGTGAACCAGCTAGGGGCGGGTGGCACATTTTTGGGGGTGGCATTATTGGCCAAAAGGCTCAGTACAATTTGTGTGTAAGCAGCAGGGTTCAGAAAAATATCACTCATGAATGAAAAAAGTCAAATTCTCTGATTTTTTTATCCACAAATGCTTCAAAAATAATTTGCAGACTGTCCTGTGCCAGCATCACACTCAGCAGTTGAAATTTATGAGGCAATAACAAAAATAAACAGAAACATTACTGTACACCAACAATAATTTCTAGGAAGATAAACAACTAATTTACAATTTATAATTTCATTTCGTTATCAATCCGAATGCATTCTTGCTTTGCGCAGAAAACATCCCCACCTATCACTTGTACACTACACTGGTTCTGGTTTTTTCAGCTTAATTATAATAAACTAATAATTAGAACACGGCCTATCAGTGCGTCTATACTATATTCTTGTCTATCCATCCATCCATCCATCCATTATCCAACCCGCTATATCCTAACTACAGGGTCACGGGGGTCTGTTGGTGCCAATCCCAGCCAACACAGGGCACAAGGCAGGAAACAAACCCCAGGCAGGGCACCAGCCCACCGCAGGGCACGCACACACACACACCAAGCACACACTAGGGACAATTTAGGATCACCAATGCACCTAACCTGCATGTCTTTGGACTGTGGGAGGAAACCCACGCAGACACGGGGAGAACATACAAACTCCACGCAAGGAGGACCCGGGAAGCAAACCTGGCTCTCCTTACTGCAAAGCAGCAGCGCTACCACTGCGCCACCATGCCACCCTATTCTTGTCTAGTTGATCCATATGTGAAAAATTATTGCTGTTTCTCTATATATGAATAAATCTATGCAAAATGTATCTTAATTATTCTCTATATCCATCTATTATCCAACCTGCTATATCCTAACTACAGGGTCACAGGGGTCTGCTGGAGCCAATCCCAGGGCGCAAGGCAGAAAGCAAACCCTGGGCAGGGCACCAGCCCACCACAGGGCACACACACACACACACACCAAGCACACACTAGGGACAATTTAGAATCACCAATGCACCTAACCTGCATGTCTTTGGACTGTGGGAGGAAACCCACACAGACACGGGGAGAACATGCAAACTCTGTGCAGGGAGGACCCGGGAAGCGAACCCTGGTCTCCTAACTGTGAGGCAGCAGCGCTACCCACTGCACCACCATGCCGCCCTAATCTCTATATGTCATTTTCAGTTTCTTTTTAAATAGTTTAACATATTCAGATATAAAAATTGAAGCACTACCCCACCCTGCCCTGAGCTGCGTGAACTCGAGCTACGCCACTGTCCTTATGTGATCTAGAGCAAGGACAGTAATTTACAACTTGCATTGGCTCATGACAAATTATCATATTGCAGGTGATGAGCACTCACTATGAAAAGTGAAACAAAGACAAACATTTTGCTAAAGTATACATATGAAGTATTTTACAAAAGCATTCACAGTGAAAGACGCTACACACTGTACAGGGTGGAATGTAAACTGTCAGATTCAAGAAAACATTCTCAAACCTGCTTCATCCAGTCGAGGGTGGGCAGCATTCAACAGTATAAGGGGCTCCAGTCTGCTGTAGATCGATTTGACAAGCCTTTAAAATTGAATAAGATTTACACTGATCATAAATGTGAAGTTTATCGCTCTTAGAACAGGAGGATATACATTCTGAGAGGAAGAAATGCTTTGTACTTCTGCACAATCCAATCTGGCAGGTTTGCCACATTAGGAATGCTGCAGTTAGAAATGCTCGATTTGACTGGTATGAACTCAAACTCAGGCAAGTTATGATCATCTGACATGACAAATTTGGAGCTAACAAATTTCAGAGGACTTTAAACAAAGCCAGTCAGAGCAAGATAAGCAGGAAAGTAAACAGGCAATCAGATAACAGATCATTGAACGTTCATTACCTGTCATCGGTAATCCTCTCTGTATGTTCGCTCTCTCCTGCAGATGTTAGGTACTCTTAGCACAGAGACCGACATAAAGGTGGCGGGTTGGGATTCTTCCACTTGAGCAAGATAAGTCCATGTGCCAGTAGTGAAGTAAAGGCAATTGCAATCGATTTGTCCTTCTCCACTTTAAGCCCATCTGGGAGCCCACCAAACACAGCTGTTAGTGGATTAGTAGGGATTGGGCCACCAAGGCTGTCTGATAGGCATTCACAGATTACTGTCCAAAATGATCTTAATTTGGCTTTTTAGCAAACTTTGAATTTTGTGATTGTGCAATTGTAAGCAAAGCAACTTTTACTTCTAATTTCGTAGAACTGTATGTAAAATGACTGCGGTGGGTTGGCACCCTGCCCGGGATTGGTTCCTGCCTTGCGCCCTGTGTTGGCTGGGATTGGCTCCAGCAGGCCCCCGTGACCCTGTGTTCGGATTCAACGGGTTGGAAAATGGATGGATGGATGTATGTAAAATGAGACTCAGCTGCTTTGCTCATTTACTTATTCTTTGTATTGGCTCCGTGTTTGGGGATGTGAAAGAACATATTTATTTTCAAACACATTTGATCAGCGTTGTGGGGTCAACATGAGGCAAAAGGAAAGAACCAACCCTGTGCAGTCTGTCACATCCAGTATTCATATTAACGTGACCTACAATTCACCAGACGCCCCATCTTGGGTGTGTACCCACTGTAACAACTCTAGGGGGCGTGCCAGCCACCCAACCCGACACAGACAGACGCTAGAGGCACACTTCTAAAAACTTTTCTTCACCACGTAGGAAACGCCTTCCCCATCTCCCACAGGCATAACTGAGTCCCACAAACACAAAAGCACCCGATACAATAATACTTTCGCTTCTCTTTACTTCTCCACTCCTCCTCAGTAAGCTTCGTCCACCTTCCACCCGACTCTGGCTACCCAAGTAATGTCCACCATAGACATAGAATTACTAGACGCCACATGACCAGCAGCATCGTATGTCAACGTCGCCGCCATATTGCGAGTGGCACTGCTGTGAAGTGAAGTAATGGATAAAGATGCCTCACGCATGTGCTGCTTGGGATTGTACAAACCGCTGCACGCTCCAAACCAGATCCCGGTGGATTACATTTCATAGGTAAGGATGAACAATTGTTTTGGTTATATTTGGCCATTAGAAAATCCCGTTTTATAATCTTAGCACTCAAGGTCACCTTACAATAAAATTAAACAACATTAGTAAAATTAAAACAAGAGAATGATAAATCAAAAAGCAATAATTAGCAAACAAACAAAGATAAGTGGCAGTAACAGTGCAAAATTCACAATTGGTATGCCAGTTTGAAAAGATAAGTTTTGAGGGCAGTTTTAAAATACGTTATTGAATTGAGCTGACGAATATGAGAGGGAAGAGAATTCCCGAGTTGAGGAGCACTAGGAGAGACGCTCGAGCTCCCATAGCACTGAGCCTGATGTGTGGTACAGAAAGTCGAGCTGCAGATGAGGATCTGAGTGAGCGAGAGGAGTGTCAGTCTGGAGGAGATCAGTGAGGTTGTGGAGAGCTTTAAATGTTAAGAGCGGTATTGTGTATTGTATTCTGTAGTTAACAGGGAGCCAGCAAAGTTGAGAGAGAATAGGTGTGATATGTTCAGTGGATTTAGAACAGCAGGTTATTATCCTGGCAGCAGAATCTTGAAGACGTTGTAAGCGATGGATACGTTTTTGTGGGATGCCAGATAGAATAGCATTACAGTAATCTATACGTGATGTGGCTCGGGCATTAACCAGTACTTTAGTACTGTGTTGCGTAAGAACAGGACGAAGTCTAGAAATGCTTCAGAGATGTAAGAAGGTAGTCCGAGAAATGTTACTTATATGGGAGGAATTATTTAATAGTAATAATAATAATTATTAATAATTGCCATTATTAGTGTATAAATGGATATAAATAATTGCATTTAAATGATTTGCCAAAATCTGTTGTATGTAAATGATACTGTTTTAAATGTTATTGTTTTTCATGATAAAACCCGGTTTTCACATCTACCTGTAATAGTTGAAATGCCACTTGCAATAAGGCGGATGCGCTGATGTATCGTGTCGACTGGGCAACACAGTAAATGCGTCGTCTACCTATATATGTCTATGCTGTCCCTTATATAAGGCACCCGGAAGTGCTTCAGGTGCTTGTTGCCCTACTTTCTGCAGCACTTCTGGGTGTGGTGGAAGAACCGCCCACATGGGCTCAGGAACAGCTGTAGTGCCCCCTGGTGGAGCCCCCAGATCCCAACAGGGCTGTATTGGACTCCATCTCCCATGAAGCTCTGTGGGAATCCGAGGTACAGCTGCCATCTTGTGTTTCAGGGGAGGTAGTGTTCTGTCCACACTGGCTCCTCTGGTCCTTCCACAGCAGAGGTGTCCTGGCCGGGCAAGGTTCCCTGGCCATCCATGACACCATCTCCACAGGGCGCCTTTTAGTTTTTAAAAATATCGTAGTGGAATAAAATAATTTGAGAATGGATGGCTAAAGCTGACTCTGTGTTTCTGTAGAATTATTTTCAAAGGCTGCAAATGCTGCTCACATTCAGTTGAATGAGTGCAATGAGAGTGGAACCCTGCAAATGTGAATTGTTTCACTAGTGACACAAGGCACACGCTTGACCCCACAATCCACCCCTAGTCTGACACATGCATATATTTATACAGAGTTTACATCTTCAGATTGTAATGGCCAAAAAGAGGGAGACAAAGAACAATGTTTGAAACAGATGGCCCTGAAAAAGATGGTTGATTATTATCCACAGTCCTCACTAATCCAAAGTCTCCTCCTGCTCATATGAAATTTGAGGTAACAGGTGCTTATTGCTCCTCATCACTTTGAGCCGTCCTTTGCCAGGATCGAGATAACTTGTTTTGTCATTAGTGTGTCACAGAGGGACCCCACTCTGCTCTAATAAATCCCCAGTGTAACCTCTACCCGTTTATCTAGTAGTCAGGTGTATATCTCACTTACACAGATCACAGACGGACCAAACCAGGATCGACTGCATGTGTCATTTATCATTAACTTCCTCAGAAACAACATACAGAGTGTGCACCAATCAAGCAGGGGAGCGGGTACAAAACCTAATTTACTTACGTCTTACCTATAGTTGTCCTTATGACCTGAAATGTGATTAAAGCATGCATGCGTGTGTGTGATATTTAAACCAAATACAACCTGGATGGATAGCAGCAATTCTTGTCAAAGGCCAGACACCCCATGTATCTAGTGCTCTCATAGAAGGTCTTCTTGCGTTATGCAGTTGCCATGACTGGGGTGTCACCCTTACCATTTGATTTGCCCTAGCATTTATGACTTCTTCTCATTTCCCTGTGGCATTTTTGGTCCAATGGGGTATGGAAGAGTAGAGACCCTTCCTGTGGTGGCCTCTTGTCTTTGACCAGTCCTGTCCAGGTCCTACTCTTCTTCTTAAATCTTCCATTAGTCAATGTTTACATCTTCTCTGTTTCTCACAGGAACAACTCAATCCCACCAACACAAAAGCACACAATACAATAAATTCTCTTCTCTTTCTCCTCCACTCCTCCTTGGCAAGCTTCATCCAACTTCACTCGACTCTGGCTCCCCGAATGGAGTGAGGTGGCCTCTTTTATACTTCACCCGGAAGTGCTCCAGGTGCTCCTAGATCAACTTCCGGCAGCACTTCTAGGTGTGGTGGAAGTGCTGCAGACCACGGCTCCGGAACTGACCAGGCACCTCCTGGTGGTGGCCATGCTTAACCCTACGAAGGCCCATGGCCCCCTGCTGGAGGCCATGGGCCTCCGCAGGGTTGATCTTCTAAGCTCCAGTTCCGTGGCCTCGATGTAAACCGGGGGGCTGCCCTCTCGTGTCTCAGGGGAGGTATTGTTGGTGATATGTCCACTTCCCTAGTCCTCTTCGGAAAAGGGTGTCCCAACCAGGCAAGATCCCCGGCCGACTATCACAACACATAATTATTCTTAGTCCGTCCTCATATCGTACTTCAGGTGTCAAGCTTGACCAAGTGTAGTAGCAGAGAGGAACCTCCTAAGTACCCTCTGTCCACTGCTTTTCATGTTTTCCATGGACTCCTTTTATGGCCAACCTGTCAAAAGGGGTCCATCCCTTTTAACTGTCAACCTAAGCAGCTTCGCAGATGTTGCAATATGAATGACTTCAGGTTCAGACTGCTGAAAATAGTTTAGAAGTCATTCACAATGTTTAATCAGCATAGTTAGACTGAAATAGTTCAGCTCAAAAATATTTCAACACACCATCTTTTATGGTAATTGGTTTGTTTATAACATGTTGCAAGACGCACTCAGTCATTGTGTTCAATTACTTCTTTTTTCTTGTTTTTGCACAAGATTCTCCACTCCCACATTAACTACTTGGTATGTAGGATGATAGAATTTAAGAACATGTGGTGCCATTTAGGACATTAATCATTCCTAATAATACGTACGCTCTTCTCAGAGCAAAATTGCCTGCACGAAATTAACACTATTTTTTACATCCACTTTAAGAATAGAAGAGTTCATTCATTTAACTCAGTGTATATGCCGTCACTGATCGTATTGAGTATTAGCAGAATATAAATAAACTAAATAAACACAATTCAGAAGAAGATCTATGTCAGCTACACTCCCCACCAATGAGCCTGAATTGGAAAACCTGAGTTTGGGAATGTAATAGAAGAAAATGGATTAACATTGTGAGGAATCCACCTCTGGGTTTTTTCCAGTTGATTCTGGGGTTTGTCAGGGGTGGTGTTCTGCTCCTACTCTGTTCAATGCTTGTATGGACTGGGTGTTGGGCAAGGTCGTGGGGTCCAGTGGCTGTGGGGAACCTGTTGGTGAAGAAAGATTCATGGATGTTGACTTTGCTGACGATCCTGTGATCTTTGCGGAGTCAATGGAGGCTCTGATCGGGGCACTCGAGAGACTGAGTGAGGAGTCTGAGTGTCTGGGCTTGCGAGTGACCTGATAAAAACCAAGAGCCAGGTCTTTAATGACCTCTTAGGCACGGCCATCAGCAGTGTGTCTCTCTGCGGAGAGAGTGTCGACCTTATTGAGAGGTTTACTTACCTTGGCAGTGACATTCATGTCTCTGGTGACTCTTCATATGAAGTCAGTAGATGGATTAGGAGAGCAAGAGGGGTCGTGGGGTCACTGGAAATGGGTATGTGGCGCTCACAATATCTATGCAAAAGGATGAAGGTCCAAGTCTTTAGAGTCCTGGTGCTTCCTGTCTTGTTATATGGTTGCGAGACATGGATGCTATCCAGTGACCTAAGACGAAGACTGGACTCCTTTGGTACACTGTCTCTCCGGAAAATCCTTGGGTACCGTTGGTATGACTTTGTGTCGAATGAGCGGTTACTCATGGAGTCCCGAATGAGGCACATTACCTGCATTGTGAGAGAGCGTTAATTACGGCACTACGGCCATGTGGCGTGTTTCCCCGAGGGTGATCCGGCTCATAAGATCCTCATTGTTGGGGACCCAAGTGGCTGGACCAGGCCAAGGGGTTGCCCACGTAACACCTGGCTGCGGCAGATAGAGGGTCATTTCCGGAGGGTGGGACTGGATCGCGTGTCTGCCTGGGGGGTTGCCAACCGAGATCCCAAGTTGTTTTATCATGTAGTGGGTGCGGCAACGCACTGTATCAGTGCATGCTCCCCAACTTGACTTGACTTGGAATCCACCCTAAGATATAAACTGCATAAACAAATTGGTTTTACCAGCACACGTATTGACCTCTGGCTACTGAGAGAACGCAGCTTCTAAAGTCGCCCCATTAAATTAGACCAGCATATAGTCGTAAGTGTTCTGATTCCCGGCCATTCGTATTGTGCCTGTGTGTACTTTAGTCACTTGTTTTGATCGCTTCACAGCCTTTGGTTTCTTTTTGTTTCTTATTAACGTAGCAAATCGTAGACTCATTCGTGCCATATTTACATTACAAAATGTTTCTGATCATCAAACACATGTAACCATTAGTCAAAAAATCCAAACCTACATGGCCCTGTGTGAAAAAGTAATTGCCCCCTTGTTAAAAAATAACCTAACTGTGGTGTATCACACCTGAGTTCAATTTCTGTAGCCACCCCCAGGCCTGATTACTGCCACACCTGTTTCAATCAAGAAATCACTTAAATAGGAGCTGCCTGACACAGAGAAGTAGACCAAAAGCACCTCAAAAGCTAGACATCATGCCAAGATCCAAAGAAATTCAGGAACAAATGAGAACAGAAGTAATTGAGATCTATCAGTCTGGTAAAGGTTATAAAGCCATTTCTAAAGCTTTGGGACTCCAGCGAACCACAGTGAGAGCCATTATCCACAAATGGCAAAAACATGGAACAGTGGTGAACCTTCCCAGGAGTGGCCAGCCGACCAAAATTACCCCAAGAGCGCAGAGACGACTCATCCGAGAGGTCACAAAGGACCCCAGGACAACGTCTAAAGAACTGCAGGCCTCACTTGCCTCAATTAAGGTCAGTGTTCACGACTCCACCATAAGAAAGAGACTGGGCAAAAACGGCCTGCATGGCAGATTTCCAAGACGCAAACCACTCTTAAGCAAAAAGAACATTAGGGCTCGTCTCAATTTTACTAAGAAACATCTCAATGATTGCCAAGACTTTTGGGAAAATACCTTGTGGACTGATGAGACAAAAGTTGAACTTTTTGGAAGGCAAATGTCCCGTTACATCTGGCGTAAAAGGAACACAGCATTTCAGAAAAAGAACATGATACCAACAGTAAAATATGGTGGTGGTAGTGTGATGGTCTGGGGTTGTTTTGCTGCTTCAGGACCTGGAAGGCTTGCTGTGATAGATGGAACCATGAATTCTACTGTCTACCAAAAAATCCTGAAGGAGAATGTCCGGCCATCTGTTCGTCAACTCAAGCTGAAGCGATCTTGGGTGCTGCAACAGGACAATGACCCAAAACACACCAGCAAATCCACCTCTGAATGGCTGAAGAAAAACAAAATGAAGACTTTGGAGTGGCCTAGTCAAAGTCCTGACCTGAATCCAATTGAGATGCTATGGCATGACCTTAAAAAGGCGGTTCATGCTAGAAAACCCTCAAATAAAGCTGAATTACAACAATTCTGCAAAGATGAGTGGGCCAAAATTCCTCCAGAGCGCTGTAAAAGACTCATTGCAAGTTATCGCAAACGCTTGATTGCAGTTATTGCTGCTAAGGGTGGCCCAACCAGTTATTAGGTTCAGGGGGCAATTACTTTTTCACACAGGGCCATGTAGGTTTGGATTTTTTTTTTCCCTAAATAATAAAAACCATCATTTAAAAACTGCATTTTGTGTTTACTTGTGTTATATTTGACTAATGGTTACATGTGTTTGATGATCAGAAACATTTTGTGTGACAAACATGCAAAAGAATAAGAAATCAGGAAGGGGGCAAATAGTTTTTCACACCACTGTATATAAAAATCCAATGTCTTTCTGTCTATAAGTCTGTCTGCTTTTCACGAGAGAACTACTTAAAGGATTTAGATCGGGTTTTTTTCTATAATTTGCTTAAACATTCCGGTTGATTTTGCGACTTCTCTCATTTCGCTATGTATTATAGTTTGCTTGCGGTTTCGATTTATTTGCGTAAATCCGAGAAACACGCAGCGGGTTGAGGGGAGGGGCCTTCCTCACTCACTCGCCAGCTTCGGGGCGTGTGCCTTAATGAACGAGAGAACAATTGAATTCAACTTTGTTTGATATTTAAAATAAAGTGTTACGTCTAAATGAGTTTGAGTCCGGATATTCTCTTAAGTGTACAGTATGCCACATTGACAAAACAGATTGCAATTCAGATTGTGAATCGTGATTTTGTATTAAACGGATCGTGATATGATTTTTTGGAAAGATCGCCCACCTCTAATTTGACTAATCAAGTTTTCAAATTTATGTAGGATTCATTAACCCTTTGGCAAGCTACTTGGAAAGGGGTGGCGAGCTACCGGTAGCTCACGAGCGAGGTTGTTGGAGACCCCTGTTCTAGAGTGTCCGATAGCCGAATGTAGTCTAGTTAGGTTCTGCCAGAAAATTCCACAGGGAGCCATGATGTGGGCTCACCACTTTGTAAGGAGAAGGATGAGGGCCAGCTGCAATGGCAGTGGGCTGAACAGCCTGTTCTTATCAAAACTGCTTTTACGTTCTAATGAAAAGAAGAAGTTGTACTTATATAGTTTTCAAGGTATTCAGAAAACTTAAAATAGAGAGTGGGGAACCACTTCAACTACCACTAATGTGCAGCATCCACCTGGATAATGCAATGGTGGCCATTTTGCTCCAATATGCTCACCACACATTAGCTATTAGGTAGTGAAGGGGTGAGAGAGATAGTTAGTTCATTAGAAATGGAGGACAATTAGGGGGCCAGAATGACCAAACCGTGATGGGCAATTTAGCCAGGACATCTGAGACATCCTACTCTTTACAAAACCTGCCAGGGATCTTTTATAACCACAGAGATTCACAACCTCAGTTTTAAAATCTCATCTGAAGGACGGCACCATTTTAAATCTCATTGTTCTCATCACCGCACTGGGGCATTGCCAGCCTCACTAGTACAAGTTCAAGCAGCAACCAAGGCTTTTCCTAGATGGCCTCTCATTCATATACTGGCTGAGTCTGAACATGCTTAGCTTCAAGTGAATGACCAGGTGGTATGGCTGCTGGCTAAAAGAAAAGAGAATAAACAGGAACTTATTAACAACTAGCAGAAGGAAAAGAAACCCATAAACCTCTCTCCTTTAAAATGCCACTTTCAAATGAGTGCACATGTGCACACCCTGGACCTTCAATAACATGGAGGGCATCGTAAGGTGTCTGCTGACATAGAGAGGATAAGAAGCATCTGAAACACCAAGGAATCTTTACAGTTCTACCCAGCATGCCATTTCAGGGGGTTTAATGCAATTGCTTTCTTGCCAGTGTTAAGTAGCACCCAATTAAAGAAAGTCAAATATCCTGCTCCCTAGTGCCCTGTGGCATCATCTGGTAAATGATGACTTTCAAGTGTTGGGGGATTCTGAAAGGCACTTGTGCATCACCACAGCTGGTCATCAGAGACCAGCAAGGAAGGAAGTTGCTTGGTCTGTCTGAACATACAAGACGATAAGGCAGTCAACTTGGGGCTGCTGGGAATGCTGGTTCAGGTTTGGACTGAGTATGTGGTATACTAATGGCTTAGAAAATGAGATCCATAATTGGATTCAGAAAAGGCTTCAAGGGTTGTTCTGGAGTGGCACAGGAGATACAAATGTCCTCCCATCAATGTTACACAAATTAAACAAATGTGCTACTGGACCCACAAACCACTTACTGACATATCCATCAAAGGCCCAGTAGGGTGGATCCATGGACCTCCGCACTTTTCACTATACTCTGTCAGTCGGAATTAGCAGGAATTAGTAGTTCTCAAACTATGGGACGCTTTTCGCATTCTTTTACCATTTATGATGCTTAGCCAACCACAGCAGCACTTTTTTGTTTTAGGTGTCAGGCATGGAATGCTGATGAGTCATTAGACCCAATACTGCATCCATGATGGGTGGCATATTAACTCTTTTAGAGATAATCATTTTACTTCCTTTTGTCCCAGGGCTGAATATTTTTCCCAAAAACTCAGTTTTCTAAAAAGTACACAAAGCAAAGGTTTCACGCAGAAATCAACATAAAATACTTTTTTATGACAAATGTCACTCTTTTGTATGTTCCAGGAGCCCCTACAGTAGACATACTCACATACTTATTACACACACATTTGTCCCATCACTCATAAGCTGAAAGGCACTTTCTGGTAAAAAATCGGCTTGAAGTAGTCGAGTGGCTGTTAATCTGTTGTGTCCACCAGCAGGTCACATCGTTTGGTGAGATCCAGTTGCCAACTTGTCTCCCACAGATCGTGTTTTCATAGGTGCGTCAGCTGCACGAGCGTGTCCAGCACTATGATGAGCTGATGCAAGTACCTGATTTTTGTTTTCAATCTCCAGATCACTTGTATTAAAATCAGAGTTCGATAAGTCAAAGTCCATTTCAGCAATAATACGTATATATATTTCGCTTTGTGCATTTGCTTCGCTCTCTTGCCGATGTCGATGCCATTCTAGACGTTGCTTACTCTACGCTACTCATGCTTACACACACAGGGTTTCAATGTCAAGTCAACGAGTCTAACAGTCCTCCGAGCAAAGAGGGTCACCCTCTGCCTCTGATATCCATTCTCAACCCCTTGTGTCAACAAAAGTCGACATCCGCCCTAAAAGAGTTAATACACCACTGCTGTACTCATCTATTAGCTGACTGGCTGACTGACTGACTGCAGTGTGTCTGATATTCTGTACAGTTTGAACCAGCTCTTATGAACCCCTTTCAACAATGACTTGTTTTTAACTGCTGGTCTGCTAAATTGAATTTTTTGCTCTTCTGACCAACCAACATTCATTACTGATCTTCATGATAATCTCAAATGAAAGAGAACCTCGACCTGGAACAGGGATGCCAAGACCAAATCCTGGAGCCAGGCCTCAGAGTGGTCAATGGTTATCCAGTGGTCTTCTTCTGTGGTTCACTAATTTGCTTGCTCCTAACAAACCCCTTATGATGGAACACGCGGGGAGATCTTTGCTTCCTCTTTTGCCCAAGTTTAAGTGCACAATTTTAACAGTTGATCAAGTGTGATGTGGTGGTATGCTCTTTGAAAGGGGAACCATTGCAGGAAATGATGGGAAACAAGTCAATCACCTTCTAATTTAACAGTTTAGATGGTGAGTCACGAGTTTGCACAATCTGGTCCATATGAGAAAGATGGACGATGTTGTTTAAAATAGGTAAGGTGTATGGGGTGCCTCGTGGGTAAAGACATGAATTACCTCAGAAGGATGAGGAGGATGAAGACTGCAGGGTGAATGCAGAGCCTCAGGTTGGCAGAAGGGGAATGGAGGAAGTTAAGTTTCACATTTTGGTAACTTTATCCCAGACTTAATGTGAACAATGCTGTAAGACAGGAAAATCAGGCAACCTGCTGAACGAGTGCCAAACCGAGGTGGCCACATCTCCAGGCTAATCACAGCTATGTTGGTCTCTACCAGCAGTTGCTCATTTTACCTTATAAGACAAGATAAGATTAGTGGCTTTTGTTCTCAAAATCATTTTGGTTTACAAATACGTGGGGAGACCCGGAAATTCCCATAATTGTTAAAAAACCCCTTTATTATACAACTTACAGCAATTCCCATTTTAGTCACCTTTGAAATATTCGTCTTGAGATACAAATTCTTGGAAACATCTCCCGTACTTGTGTTTTGTTACCGTTTCTACAGCCTCCTTCACTTCAGTCTCTTTTTATTTGGGAACAAAAAGATTTTGTCACAGGAAAGGAGATCTGGCCAATACCGGGGGCGGGGGGGACGGGTGTTTTGGGTCAAACCCTTATTGACTGCCAAGGCCGAGGTTGCAGGTTCTTTGACATACTGTAGTGCAAAATCCAGGCTTGTGTGTGCCACTTCTCTGGATATTTTTTCTCTCAGCAATTCAATGTAATGTCACTGATTAACAGTGTGTCCATGGGAACCAACCTCATTATGAACAAGCCCATCAATTTCAATGACAATGGAAACACGGAGGAAAAAAAAAAACAGAATAAACACCAGAGATAACATATTCAATCAACTCAGTGCAATGCCACTCAGCAGACTGATTAACCAGACTTGTAGATATATGAATATATGATAATTATATATTGTAGACTGCAGGAATTTTTAGTCACCCCCTCATAAATCATTAACACAACATAGATCCGCTGTATCTCATCAAATCAGAGATCCATGGATTCACTAAAAAAAAGTCAGGATTACCGTATATACTCACATTTTAAGTTCTCCTGCAGATAAGTCGGGGCTTGATTTTACCGTATAATTTATGGTATTTTATAATGTCGGTTGAATAAGTCGATTGTGGAAAACTCACGCTATTGGTCCAAGAGATTATGATATGCTATCACCCACTTGAGAGAGTAACCAAGGAGCACACTGCCTTTTGTGTTGTGCCTACGTGACCACTCAGTAATACCCAAACTATTCTGATGCGATGTTTGCACTGTTATGTGTGTCTTACACCCTCATACGCCTTTATCGCAAGAGCATGGAGCGTTCGATCAGAAGAAAATATGAAGCTGGTTTTAAATTAAAAGTCGTTGAAGTGGCGAAAGAAATTGATAACTGCTGCAACAAAATTTGATGTGTCTGAGAAACTGGTGTGAAATTGGAGGAAGCAAGAAGATGTTAAAAAAAATATCTAAGTGTGGTATTTTTGAACGGGCGTACAAGTCGGGGTCTGATTTTATGATCGATTTTTTTGGTTTGAAGACCAGACTTATACGCAAGTATGTACCGTAGCCATATTTTAAATTTCTATCCTCGATTTTATAATCAAAATGTTTTGCCTTTTGTGAGACTTGACAGGGTGCCTGACTTTACACCTCCACCTTAAGTGTGATAATATTCAGCGGATACTTCATTGTGCCTCGAATGGAGTAATGACAGAGTCAAATAGACTTAAGATGTACCTGGCAGAACCCGTTGCCCCTAAAATGACTTCCAAATAGAACTGACTTCATCATAAACCGGAGCCCCTTGAAATGTTTGGATGCCAGCTTTCTCCTTGTCTCAAGCCTCTATTCAGTGCTGCAATCTGGTGAATCCTTCCCAGGTCTGTTCATGAAACTCTGCAATTTCATGTTATTTTAGATCTTCTTTAGATGTTTTGTTCATTTATAACCGACTCTCTAGGGCCATCATTATACCCTGGAAGAGTATTGACTTTTACAAACCAGTGAGTGTGCACTGCTGACCTTTATACCTTTGAACCAGTGATGTCACACGCCACACACTTCCAGCTGACCACACTAGGTCATGTCTGTATAAAACTTGAATTAAAACCAGGAGATGGGACAAAGTCAGAAAATTAGCTATGGTCATAACTGGGAAGTCAATAAAAATTTTAGCAGCGAAACCCAGGACGTGAAACCAATATCGTAGTAAAGATAATAGTTGTGTGTATTTATTGCGTTTTTATTAGTTGTGTTAATTCTGAGTTATTATTTTTCATGTTTTTCTGTTAGTTTTGTTTATTATTTGTTAACGAAGCTGCTGTCTCATTGAATTGACATCCATTCCTTCTGCTTTGTGAGTGAATCCTGGAAGGCGGGGCCACCTTGACATCACTACTGCTGGCTCCTCCTTCTGGCTTTATAGCCAGATCAGGAGGAGACAGCCAGCAGTGGATCACTGAGTTTATTTATGAGTTGCTTGAGCATTGTCTTAACTATGATTGATTTCTGGATCCTAATTTTCTTGCACCTCACATTACTTTTGCACCAAATCCTATTGCTTTTTTTTTTAAACTCTTTTGAGCTCTGTATTATGTTTTTCTATCACTGTTAATAAATTCTTCATTTACACTATTGTCGGGCAATTTTCTAGGGGTGCCTCGAAAACTTTTGTAAAATATTTAAAATTGGTAGTGTTTTTGAACTTTTGGTTGATTAAAATGATAATGTTTAAAAAAATATATTTTATGTTGGAAAAACAGATAACGGAACACTTACAGAAATGAAGTCTAAGAAACGCAAGAGACTTCAAATGATCGACAAGGAAATGCGCGTCTGTCTTTCGAAAATTGATCCTCGCATCAATCTCATATGTGCTGAAAAACAATCTCAACGTTCACATTAATTAAATTTAAGATTTATCCTTGGATTCCTTTATTAATAAAATATCTTTCAAACTTGTAAAATTAACTGTTTTTATTGGTGATTGCCCATAGATTGTGTCGTCACGACATTATTTATGGGCAGTCCCTCAGGTGCGCCGCGAAAGAAAAATTTTGAACTTAGTGCGCTGCAACTTGAAAAAGGTTGCCTTTCACTGCTTTACACATTTCCTTGATGCCCTTTGTTCGCAAGCCAGTGGTTTGGTTTACAGCCACTGTCTCCCTTTAAGGGCCTTTCTGTATATTATATGTTTCTTGTATGGGGAACTTTTAAAGTCAGCGGCCATTTTTGGTTCTTCTTAGGCCAAAGCCTGTAGGTTGAGGTTGGGGATGACTGACTTGGTGTGAACCTCTTTTGGACAGACTGGTGAAGGTCCTGGCCTGCTTTTGGGGTTTATTTTTGGAGGACTTGCACCAGTGAAGCAATAATAACAGATTGAGGAGGACATAAGAGAGGAATTTTATGTAACCAAAGCTGAAATAAATGCAATTGTGACCAGAAAAATCAATAAAAACAGTAAGAAACTAGTGCTTCCAAGATGACCTTACCTAGCATTGGTGCCATTTTGTTTTTGATATGGGCCAAGTGTGGGAAAATGTAATTATTTTTAACCATTGTTAAGAATATGTCTAAATTTCAAAATAAAATGTAACCATTGTGTTCCCTGGCCTCCCAAACCCCCAAAATGTTGCCCTGGTTATTTTTAATGGCCAAGGAGCAAACACTAAAATGAAGACCACAAACTACAGGGAAATCTTGAAGGAAAGAAAACCTGATACCTTGGGAAGAGAATTTTTTTTCCCCAGTAAGATGACAACCCGCAGCCTGAAGCCAAAGATACACAGGAATGGCTTAACAACAACAACGATAATCTCCTGTAGTGGCCGAGTCCCGGACCAGTGCCTGTATTTATCATGCATCTTTGAATTCTTCCAGCGTCAGAGTAGGACATGAGAAGTTGATATGAAACGTCCCACACCGAAGTTCCAGCAAGGAGTAGGAGGCCACATTTCAGAATGAACAACATCACGATTTTTACGGTACCCTGAGTCACAAAATGGCACTCATGGAGACGTTTTGTGGTTTCCCTGAAAATCATGATGATGCATTGTAGTTTTCTGATTCTAATACTAATTCTTAATAGCAAAGATAATAATAATCTTTAAAGGGATGTGATTACATCATCAACAATAATACAAGTACCAAGATGGAAAGAGCGAGACACACACACACCGAATGAGAATTAAGCATGAAAATGGACCTATTTATTTAACATTAAATGATCTACACCTGTAGTTCCTTCTAATCTTCTATCACAGCTCCCGATGATTCAAACCTCTGCTGCAAGAGTCCTTACACAAGCCAACAACAGCGAGCACATCGCACCCATCCTGCTGCACCTCCACTGGCTCCCTGTGTCTTACAGGATTGAATATAAAATTCAGTTCTTAACATACAAAGCTTTAAATGGCCTTGCAGCGGACTACATCAGTGTCCTTCTCCATCACTGTGCTCCTGTTTGCCCACTAAGGTGCTCATTGTTCCCCACACTAACCTGCATTCTATGGGTGACAGTAGGGCCTTCAGCTCCATAGCACCCAGACTTTGGAATGACCTCCCGAAATTAATGTGATCAGCTGACTCCATTCATTCTTTTAAAAAACAACTTGAAACTCATCTATTTAGGAAGGCTTTTAACTTAACCAGAGATTCTCTCTTTGTCCAGATGCTCATAATAATTTGTGTGTGTGTGAGTGTTATATCACAAATGATATGATTTGTTCAGGCTTTTCTTTTAGTATTTTGCTCTGGGGTATTGTCTTTTATTCTACCTAATGCTCTGTATCTCCTGCATTTATCTGTTTGCGTTCAATGCGGAAATATTTGTACCCAATGTTACATATAGCCTGGTGTTTAAATATGCACCTTGTGCATGAGAAAGGCACTATATAAATAAAATGATTATTAGAATCACCTTCCTGCTGTAACGGCCACAAGACACACCTCGTAAAATAAGTTACTGAAAACGCCAGTTCTTCACGTCCTGCTGCTTACGCCATATTCACTCTTCCATTGTTCCCAATCATCTTCCACAGGTAGGTGCCGTGTCTTACTGGCGAACCCCCTCTAATCTTCTGTGAGGCTTCATTTATCTAATACTCCAGGAGTCAGAAGCAGGCGGCATCAATCACCCATCCAGCCCCGCTACAGCACAGCTTGTGTCCAAGCCCACCTGCACGTTGACTCAGTGATTTTGCTTGTGGTTCTCATACGCATGCTTATCTACATTTGGAGGTTGATGCTCTCTACTGGTCTACGGACCAGTGACTGGCATGAGTGCAGTTTGCTTTAACATTACATCAGATGGAGGGGGTGGAGAAATCTATAAATGTGCACATTGCCTCACGCGTTGCAAGAGTGTTCAAAATATGGTGTAAAAATCCAAGAAATTGTTGGTTGCAACAAACCCAAATCATCACTATGGTAAAGATGAATTTTTCCCCTTGACCAAAAAAGTTACTAACACCATCATTGTGGTGGACAGCACATGGCTTCTCCACGTAGATGGCGTGATCACATGACATACTAGATTTGTTATGAATATTAGTAATTTGCTAAAGTAGGGAAGTTGCTAAAATGCTATAACTCAAATCTGTGTTACCAGCGATTTTTTTTAGTACTGTATTTCTACTCAAAGATATTTGATAAACACGGGCACAGATCTTAATCTAAATGAGAATGTGTAGCTCAACACGCCATTCACTCACAATCAACCTGACAGACATTGAGCAGAGGAATGGGGGGAAATGACCGAGGCAAGAAAATCCTGTGCACAGAGACTCCGAGCTGTCATGGCTGCCAAAGGTACATCTACACTTACTGTATGTGCTTCATTGTTTTGTGTTTCAGATTTGTAATTAAATTAGAAAACTTTGCAGAGATCTGTTTTCACTTTGATATTAAACAGTCTTTTACTTAACATTTTGTACGCACTGTATACTCTCACACACACATTATTATTATTAAACTGATAAACATAAATGACTTCCAACAGTTTTACAAAACAGGATCTTAGCACAGCCTAAAAATGAAGATTAGCTTTTAGGGTGTAAAGTCCAGGACTTGCTAGTTATCTGCTCTGAAGGCAGAACACTAAATGTTATTAGAATGAGTTAAAGGGAAACTCAAGCATGTGGATTTAGCATATGGAGGCGATGGCTGATCAGTTCCTAAGACACAATGAGGCAGAACACCAAGAGAAAAGGGCAGGCAGAAAACAAAAGGCTTCGACAACACGGCTGGGTGCCCGGTGCTTAGTGCTGCTGCATCACAGATCCATACGAGGAGCTCAAACTCTGGTTGTGTCATTTTACATGCTCAATTTTATCCATGAAGGACCTTGTTGAGGGCCATCAGGAATAAACTTCAGCCTTAGAACTTAACTGCATCAGAAGCAGACTGGAGCTACGGAAAGTCTGGAAAGGAAACAAAGCAGTAGCAGTGTGTCGAGAGCAAACTGAAAGTCTTACTTAAACGTGCAACTAACATGCAAAATGTGAAATCTACGAAATTATAAAACACTAAGTTCTGTGTGTGTTTCTTTTATGTGCTAGCGACATTCATTACGTCAGCAGGTATGGATCTGGAACAAGTAACAGAATGAGTGCCAATCAGTGCAAGGGCACACTCACTCACCCTTACTTGCTCTACTACCTCAAGAAGGTTGAGAATGCCTGCCTTTTTGGTTAATTCGGTGGGCTTCTCTTGCAGTGATGCCACCACACCAGCACACCACACACAAGCTATCACAGAGTAACAAGACATAAGAAGGACGCCCCCCCCCCCATGTTAAAGGAATGCAGTTTCCCAAGTAAAAATGTCTCGTTCGGTTGGTCAACTTCTCCTCCCACATTACAGAGGTGTGCATTTTAGGTTGATAGGCCTGGTTGAAGTATGGGTGAATGAGTGTGCCCTGGCAGAGACTGCCACAGATGCTACAGCTGGCTCTGGACTCATAACCGTTGCTTCAATAGCTTCCCCATGACCCTCCAACTAGATGACTTGAGTTTGTCAATGGCTTCATGTACTGTAGATTGATGCATACAGCTCAGCAGTGCCCACAGTAAACAATCACATACATTTACTTTCTGAGTGCATGTTTTGAGAGAGGATTATGGAGCCCAACCACTGAATAAGACTGAGCTGCAAGTGGCACACCTCTGCCTTGCTGGTGTAGTAAAATCTTAAAGCACTGTGGCTTGCTCACAGAAACGTGTCCTGTTTGATCCTGCAACCACATCCAGGAGGAAATTTGGTTTGTGAAAAGGAAGTGAGCCAAATTATAAACAAGGGAAGAGGACAGACAAAAAAAAAACGAGAACTGCTTTGGCCGAGTATGCCTCATGAGGCTGCAGCTACACACCGTCACTCATCTCACGCTGCGACTCACGTTTTACTTCTCACATTCAGGATGTACAGCAGAAATGAGGCCACCATCCTAAAACGTTTTATCCTACACATATCAGCTCTCCTGCAGAGCACAACCACCAGCCTCATCAAGGGGCACATACAGGGTTTGCTCTGAAGTCCTTGAGCTGCAGTTTTAAGTCATCACAACTTCTGTTTGCATGATAACATCAAACTGGAAATAACATTCTGAATATAATAAACCCAGAAGCTACAGAACACCTTGGTTCATTCTCAAACATTCAGCTTCTTCAATCATTACAACGTTCTGCTTTTGCTTGATGCCAGTTAGAAGGGGTGAATATCTAGGCAATCAATTATTTTCAGTTTTATATTTGTAATTAATTTAGAGATCTCTGACATTAAAGAGGCTTTTCTGTTGATCGTTATCAAAAAGCCAAATTAAATCCACTGTGATTCTATGTTATAAAAAATATGAAAAGTCCAAGGGGGTGAACACTTTTCACAGGCCCTCTTATGAGGGCGCTATAGACGTGGACAGTCTGATGCAGTTGCCCTTGACTGGTGTCCAGCTTTTAATGCTCCAGCAGGCACAGTAGTGATCTCCGTTCACATTTTGATTAATACTTCCAAATCTGATTTAGTAAGTTCAACTCCTGATATCCCAAGAACACTGTATGAATCTTAGTGGCGGACGGACAAATCCTCAGGAAGCTCTGAGGAGCGAATTACTCACAAAAACTCTAATGCACATACTTTCATTTGGCATTTTATCAGTAATAAAATTAATAAAAAAAAAAAAAAGAAAAGAAAAGAAATTCCAGTGATGTCGCTGGTTACAAGATCCTTCACCAATATCTCACCCAATAAAAAAAAAAAACTTATCATATGGTGATGATGAGCCAATAAGTTGAATACTGCTATCCTCCCTGAAGATACAAAGAAAGATGTAGATGAGCAACTTGTCACCATAAAAACTCCATCCGTGAAGAGCTTGGCACATTTGTGATCTAGGATTACGCAAGAGAATCCGTAGATGCAGTGATTTTCAACCTCCTGGAGCATTTGGTTAATAAAGAAAACTTTCACCTTCTGTCTCCCAGAAGGCTTCAGGACACCCCTTACTATTGTTCTGCCTATCCTGGTTTCTTTCCTCTCTGCAGCAAGATACTGTTAAATTCTTTGGAACTTGGCCGTGTGCATCCACCATCATGGTATTCCAACCCTTATACTAAAATTGGCCTTTTTTATATGTTGCCTTTGTGCCACTGAACTATATTTACAATATTTTGTTAAAACTACAATACTGCTACAGTGTCTTGTGATTCTGTGAATGACTTCTGTGAAGTCAAGACAAATTGTCCTCTGGGTACTTCACACAATGACTCTGTCATGCTCCCTCTTTGATATGTCATTCCCCTTAACATTCACATTGAGCTCAACTTTATTTTCAATTCGGAATAAATTTTACATTGTGCTTCATTGTAAAAAGGTGTCTCAATTCTGAGACAGAAGGGGGTGAGGGAGAGCATTGTGAAGGCACAAGTTGAGGGGTACGGTCTGTCTGTATTATGCTTACATGGATAGAACTGGCAGGTGTAATCTGAAGAAAGGAGCTGATATGAATTGGGGGGGGCTTGATGGCCTTAAATTATCTTTTTTCTCACTTGACACCGGTTTGAAAAATGTCAGTAAGTCCTGCTATGTTTGTGGAAAATGGTGGCAATGAAATTGTGTTCCATACCAGCGTGCTCACCAGTAAATCCTATCCCGTTATATCCAGTTTTAAAATCTGATTTGTTCTTTACGCTTTCATGAAAGTCCTTTTACAGAAAGTTCCCTTGTTCATCTGTTATCCCATCTCCAATCCTCCTGTATGTTTGCAGATGTCTCTGATTTAAATTTGGACACCTCCTTTATGCTTAATATTAAAACCACTGGGTACTCCTTGAATTTCCCTCAACACTACTCTTGATCAAGACCTCTATTGCACTTTTATATTCTAGTTGTTTGCTTCTCTTTTCATACACGTAAACCTTGTTTCTAGCTCTCACATTTGGACCACAACTGCAAGCTACCTATAGGTTATCTTCTTTTACTGACCACACCATAGTTCATGGGTAGAGTTCTGTGCCAAAGAAGATGAAATCATTTCCGTTTTCAAGGATAATACTAATTTGTCTTATTTGTTGTAAAAGCCACTATTCACCATTTAAAAACATTGATCTGAAATTTGGTACACACATACCGTCTATTATCTGCTTTTAGGGTGATGATTGACCTCCAGTGTTATTCCTCTTTTAATTGTATTGTAGAATCAACTCTCGGCAGTGGCCAGCAAGGAGGCAGTGCGGTGCACGTGTATGGATGCTGTTCTCATCCATACCACCTTTGCCATCACTTCCCCTATGCCACTTCATATCTTAAAATCATTTTTGAGACACATTGAAGACTTAAGTGCCAGTTTAAGTGAAAAATTAAAGAAAACGTACTAAGTAATTTTAACACAAACACTTGACTTACTCAGTTTTAATGCGAAAAGATTTCAACGAAAGAAGAGAAGCGGGCCGCTAGGGTGGAGAAAAGAAGAGCTGCTCAGGAAGCAGCAAGCGCATCAACCTCTGAGCAAACGAATGCTAAACGTACAGAGAAAGAGGATGAAAACTAGAAATGCTCAAGTGTATTCACTGCACGTTATCGTGCAGTGTGCTGTTACTACTAATGATATAATACACAGAAATTGAATTCTGTGCTTCTACAAAATTTGAGGTCCATCATATAGGAGTAAGATGCCATGTGCACCAAACAAAAAATAAGAAAATTATTAACACTTGGGCTTCAGAGATTCCAATACATTTGCTCACAGGATCAAAAAAAAATCTGAATTTAAAACCAGTAATTCAACAGAAATTAATACACACTACTTTGAAATCTGTTCAGAGCTTTTTTCAGAAAATTCAACTCCTTCCCTTACCTTTATTAATTCTTTTCTAGAGGGTCAGACTCTTTCTAAGCTTACTGAAAAAGATACTTAAAAGAATTAAGAGACCTTTAACTCAATCAGCATAGGAGGATTACCAGAAACTGACGGCCTTTTGGAAGAAGTTATTTTAACCATTTTTATGGTGGTGAATTCCATTAAGAAGGCTATGACTAAAATTTGTATAAAAAATAAACTAAGGATCCCTCCAAATCTTAAATTATCACCCAAAGGCATTGAGGACACTCAAGCTTATAACACAACTTCTTACCTGTAGACATCACTTGCCATCTTCAAATAACTTACAAGGCCCCAATTTTAATGCTTCTGGCTGCCCTTCTCTCACTGGATACTTAAAAGGCATTTGATCAAATGAAAAGGAACTCTTCTTGACAAGTATAAATTTTAATGGGGTTTGAGACACATTACTATTCCCTGTCGCTAATTCCAGTATTTCCCAACTCTTTTAAATGTACAGAGCTGTAGACAAGGTTTGTCCACTTCGCTATCTTTAATGTTTCTCTTTAGCCTCTGGCCATTTCTCTTTGTAAACTGGACCTGTGCACCTTCTATTAAAACATTTCTCTCAAATAATTTGCTCAAATGCCGACACCATTCTACTTTTTCTTGGCAATGAGTGCAATTGCTTCAGTATTGCTATTAATATGTTAATTTCACAAAGTACTCATCTGTTTGCATTAATGGAATGTAAAAAAAGTTCTCAAATTTTAACAAAGTGACTACTCAGTTTCTTTACATTGGAAAACAAAATATTGCTTGTAGTTCATATGTAAATCTTACAGACTCAAGAGTTCCTTCTCAAATGTCTTAAATTTAAGATGGTGGCGAATGCTACTTTTGCTTACTTAATATTTAAGATTCAGGACGGAGGGAGTGGATGGCCTGTAACTGGCTCTGAGCAGCCATGTTAATGAATATTGTGGTTTTGTTTTTTGGTAGAGCAGTAAGTGTTGGAAATTCCAATTAGTTTTTCATTAATTGCTATGTTTATTTAAATGCGGCCACTAGATGCCAGTCTAAAACCATTGAAAATAATGATAGTTTCTGGTGTTTGTCACAAAGACATCGAACATGCTCATCCACTGACAGAGGAAAGGCTAGGAGGATTCACAGTATTAAAACAAAAAAAACTTTAACATGTATATTAATACGTAGTATTAGAGAGGTAAGTCTTGCTTTTTAATATGCAAATAGGTATCATTTTTAAAATATCTGGCAAACCTGCACCTGCAGTTTTTTTTTTTTTTATCAAATGAAAGTATACCTGTATGGGAAGATGAAGTCATTTAAGAGCTTACTACAACCTAGATACCCTTGGGTACAAGACAACTGTGTAAACTCTGCTTTGACACACAGGTCCTCTACACACCTGGATATTTAGATTTTGTCTGAAGTGGCCACATCATCTACACAGTTTACACCACACAATGTAAAGCGATTCCTATTTTAACAACATGGGTCAGAAACATTTGGCACCAGACCATGTGAAGTGAAATTCATGAATATCAGTCTTTCAGTTTGTTTGGCATACCTTTTTAAACCAATAAAATAAGAAGCAACAGCCTGCAATGCTACGAATTAAAAATGTCTTTTTAAAGGTGACACCTCTGGAAGCTCACTTGTTGACTGACTACTGATCAAAAAATGTTTCTTAAATCTGCTTTATAATGTAAATTACACTGAAATTAAAAAGACACATTTGAGAATTTTAAAGGAAAGTAGACCTTTTTTGACTGAAACATTAATGTGTTCAACCTTTTCACAGAAAAAGTTTAATATTTTGAAGAACACAATTACATTTTTTAAACTGGAATAAGAAAATTATAAAATCAAAAGGAAGAACAATCTCAATAAGAAGTACTCTAAAACCAATTTCAGTAAATACTGTACATTTACATTTCAAATGTTTTGATTAGTTTTTATTTCAGCAATATGAACTACAGTAAAATTAGACATAAAAAACCCTTACAAAAATTTGTTTTTAAGAAAGGTGCTTTAATAATCGCATGTCGTCTGAAGGATATATGCCACAAAAACTGTGTAACACTTCACTGAAAATATGCTGCAAATATGAGAACCAGTAAAGCTCTCCTACAGGCCACCAATACTGTGTCAATTGTTTAACATATGTATGTACGTACATATGTACATACACACCCACACCCCCTAACCCCCCTGCCACACACAGGATCTAAATTACTTTAAAGGGTCCTCCAAAATTAAAGTGTAATATTCTTGTGTTTGTGAAAGACAATGTCATATCTTTTTTGGTATACATTATTAACTACTCGTTCACCAAGATAGTTTTTGCTGCTTTTCTGAAGCTGATAATATTTAGCAACAGTAACATCAAATCATTTAATATTTCATCTTAATTGCAGCTTTCAGTTTAAAAGGCATAATTATTGATTCAAGGGTATGATTAAAAAATAGCACTTAATAATCTTCAAAGTGCAGACTAGGAAATCAGAACATATCTTACAGTATATACTGTTCAAATTTAATGATGTTGATTTTCGCTGACCTCAATTAGATAAAACCACATATTAAAATTTGCCCTGCAGCAAGATGTTGAACATGCTAATAATCCCCCAAGGGTGAAACAGAATTGCATACAACACTAATTTTCACTATTTTAGTTCACTGTCTGAAAAAGTAATGCAACATATATAATCCTGCAATATCAAATTTAGAACTCTAAGTAAACTATACATCAAGATGTATGAGCCATTTCTAAAGTATAAGAACTTACTTATGAAGTTGCATCATACAGTTCATTTCTTGGTTTAAATAATTAATACATGGAAGAGCAAAGAACCAAACTATGGACCCCATACTATTCAGACACAGAAGATACCCTGCCTGGAACAGATTACTGCATTTAATATTTACCAATAGACACTTTCTGTACTTTTTCCTTAAAACATTATATGGCTTTAAAATATCTTACAAGATGGAAAAACTGCTCGTAGCAGAGCTTTACTGAACCACTGCAGAGGATACACCTGTCACAACAATGAGTCTGAAAATAATTTAAAATTACATTAGTAAATAAAAGATGACTGAAAAACATTCCAGTAGCAGGAGTGCAGTCAACCAGTATGCCCCCTCATAGTTATTGCTCAAATTTGCAGCATTCAGTGATGGTATGTTGTCCAGGCGTAGGCACAGTGGTGAGGAACAGTTTAATCTGCCGGCGGTCAGCTCCACTAAGTGATTCTTTCAGTCACAAAAAAAAAAGAAAAAAAAAAAAAGAAAAAAGAGGAGTTGGGCAATAAAACTATGGACTTTGAAAAGGCTGTATCAACTACACCAGCTGGGAGAATCATTTTTAAAACAGTATAATAAATCCACAACATAAAAAGAATACTTAAAATTACCAAAACATTATAAGGATACATTTGCAATTGTGCACTAATACTGTGGCCCTAACTAAAACTGTTGTTGCCCATCTGAAAGGTATGATGTTCATATGATTTTAAATAAAGGGGCTTTTTAACACTTAATTAGACATATCTAAAGGTAATATTGCATTTCTGAATAACAATTTCGAACATGGCAACCAAGTGGCACTTTTAGTATAATACTTTTTTGGGTATTAGAGATTAAAGATTAGCACTTTAATGCAAAGTTATTGGCACTCGTTTTGCAAACAATAGTGTTTCACAACACACAACTGCAAATGTGTTCCTGAATAAACAAAATAAGGATATAGTAACAAACAACTGCATATTCTTAAAATTATCACTTTAAAATAACATCACAAGCCAATTTAAAGAAACACAATTTCAGAGTATTTTGTGGACATATACCCAGAGTCCATAGTTACAAAAGATTCTTTATCATAAATAACAGTGCTTTATAAAGACTCTATTCTCCTCATTTATTTTTTAAATCATATAGTCTTTAAAAGATAAGTTCTCTGGAAATATGCTGTGTAGAAAATGTAACTTTTTTCATTAAAATCAATAACATTCAAAAAAGGCACTTCATTCAGAGTGAAGAAAAGAAGTCTGGTAAACTAATTAGATCAAGGAGAGACAGCCTGCATAGTAACAGCATGGGATTAAAAGGGAACAAGGAGGCAAAAAAAAAAAAAAAAAAAAAAAATCTCTAATCAGAGAACAACCAAAACATATATTTTTTCCTTTTTGGTAAATAGAAAGTTGGTAACATGATAGTAATTTTGTCCATATCACAATGATGTAAAAGATTCAGAGTGTTTCCCCAACAAACTCCTCTTAAGCATTTATCAAATGCTTTCTCTGTTCAGGTTTAATTTCCAGCTGATTTTTTTCTTGAAAGCTGAAACAGCCGCAAACATTTGTTTACCTTGGTTTTAATTGGAAGAACCATAGGAGTTCAGCTTATAGGTACAAAAGCCAACAACCACCCTTCATGCTTAGACTTCGTAAGAAGCACCAAATACTTGAGACTTGAGTTGATTTCCAGGTTTCCTGACAGAAAGGTTCAGGGCTATTACCTGAAGGAAGGATAGATTCCAGAGGCCTTCCCAACTGTGGTCATGGAGTCATGGACCCCAAATGGCAGGGTAATCAGAAATGACAGGGCACAGACTCTGCTACCTGCCTCTCAAATTTTGAAGCACACTGTAAACATCTTCTTCTTTACTTAGCCCTTCAAAAAAAGGGATCAGATCTAGAAGTTCTGTATCTGTCATGTCATCAAACCAGGACTGAACAGGAACCTAAGAGCAAAAGTGAAAGACTAATTTTTAACGAAATCAATAATATACACAAAGACTCTTTACATAAACATTTAAACCTCTACCATCTCATGTGGGTCTTGTATCTTAATATACATTATATATTTAAAGATGTCTTAATTTCTAAATGGAGAAACTCACATTTTAATACAATATTTTCACATATGCTACTACATGAACATAGCCTATTTGAAGTCATATTTGCAATTAAGTGGACTAATCTTTTGAGCTGTTTAAGAGTAAACATTATAAATACTACTATTTATAGTATTTTACTACATCTTACAAACACTATTTATTTAAATACAGCAGTACTACATAAACAATTCACTTTTTTCTAAATGCATACATTATAATTTTAAATGAAACCACATTTAATAAAAGACAGTTTGTTTAGCTTTTATGTAACAACGTCACCGAATGTTGCTCCAATTATGTGGTACTTTGCAAGGTTATCACTTTGACCTTTCCTCGGCCATGTAAGACAGTAAAACACTCTAAACATCTGAAGAAGTTCACCTTTTCATTAAAACATTCCTTACAAGAACTAAACAAGAATGATGAACAGCAGTAACACATCTTCTCTGAGCTTAAGCAGTTTTTCTAACAAAAAGACAAACTTGTTGTGAAAAAATGCTGATAAACATTGCCGCAAAAGCTAGTTGCAAAATCACTTTTGACACTAACTATGGAAATAAATTTAAAGATTAAAAAAAAGATCAGAATTAAGAAAAATACTCACTGCATTTTCAGGATGGAAGATGTAGGATGCAGGAGAATTGTCCACTATAATAACTTTGCTAAGTTCTCTTCCTAATCGACTAAGATCTTTGACATAATTTCCTCTGTGGAAAACACAGGATTCTCTGAAGAGTCTAGCTCTAAAAACACCCCATTGATCTAGAAGGTCAGCCACTGGATCTGCATACTTGAAATAACAGAAAAATCATCATTAACGTTCTGTATGACTTCATTTCACACATTAAAACACTACTTATTTCAACTACTACAGTTTTATAAAGCTTGTACAAATAGTAATCTTAAAAAAAAAAAACACACTATAAAGCAGTAACTCAACTTGACAAAAATTACTGCAGCAATTTCAAATATAACAATTTTATTTTAAAAAAGATTTCATAATTACACAAAAAATTTTCTTTCAGTTAGAATTTGTTGCAAGTTATGATTGGTAAAATAAAAACTATTTCATCAACTTTTTAAAGGGATGACCAGAAAGATGTTTATTTTATGTTAATATAACATTTTCATCACTTATTTGATTCAGGGTTGCAGAGGGCTAGAGTCTAACTTGGTAGTACTGGGTACCAAGCAGTAAAAAGGTCCTCAACAGATCACCAGCACATCATAGGGCCAACTATGGTATACACCCTCAATCACTTTTGGGACAATTTAGGGTAGCTAAATAACCTAAACTGCACATCACCAGCATGTGGAAGGAAACCCATAAAATATTATGCAGTACTGAATTGGGGATGCTCCAGTCAATTGGCCCCTGATCTAAATTGTCAGATTTTCACTGAAGAGAGAGAAAAAAAAAAGACTTGATTACTAGATGGGTAAATTGGCCGATCACAAAAAAAAAAAAAACAAAAACAATGTTTGTTGCCCCCTGCTTTTCTAAGTTTCATGACAACTTAGCTTCAGTGCTCCTTTATAAGAAGTATTACGGCAGTTGAGCCAGGTAATCTTTTTTTTGCAGCAGACTTCCTGCAGTGTAAACAAAAAGCAGCAAGTTGAGGCTTGTTTTACAAGAGAGTGAGCAGTGATTGGAATATCAGCCTTTACGTTAAAGAAAGTGGAGTAAAAAAACTGAGAAGAAGGAATCCGAGAAGTTGTCCCGTGTATTAGACAGACAGTAAAAAAGCTATCTTAACTAATTCAGACCTTTTTATTATATATAGACAGACAGATAAAACTTTGTTAATTTTGTCCTTTAATTAAAATGCATTTAGTTTTAGTTTGGACAACAAGCTTGTTTTAAGTGCAGCGAAAAATCTGAAATTGCTGCTTAGTAAACAACACAGCTTGTTAGCTTAACAGCAAAATGTCTTTTACTTATAAACCTGTCAACCATTTTAGTCTTGTGTCTTCTTGATAAACAATTTACAAACATTTGTTACATTTGTGTCTTCTAAAATTTTCTACTGTGTTTAGGTAAGAAACAATTACTACATAATTAAAATGATAAACCATATTTGTAATTGCACCTCAAGAATTACAAATGTCTAGCTGTAACACGGAGTAAAAAAATCTGAATATAGTAAATGTTTATTTTAATAGCAATAAAGCTGTAGTGCAATTAATGACTAAAAATGATTAAAACGACTAAGTACATATATATTTACATTTAAGCAGAATTTAATTGCCAATAAATATTAAATAATTACAAGCCGTCTTGCACAATCATGAGAAAGAAGCATTTTATTTTCTTTTACACCATACGTATTATGGATACATTTTTTTTACATATTTTATTAAAGTACGCATTTTAAGAAAATTTTAATAATTTTAGTATTTTTATGATCAAAGAATATTAAGCCTACATAATTTAATTTTGTTAATAAAAACATTAACAGTTAACATCTGTGGTCTATAGGTTAATTATAAAAATACAGTTTAATATAGGACATACAGTAAGGCTTGTGTGTGTCTGCTTATGCAGGAGCTTAGTGTAAAAAGTTTTTAAAGGATAAGGGGAGGACGGAAAAATCAGTATCTGAATCTAAATGTCATGAAATTGGTGATTGGTATCGACCTTTTTTAAAAAAAAAAAAAAAAAAAGATTGAACCATCCCTATACTAAATAATCATTTTCACCTACATTCAGTTTTTGTATGGTGTGGGTATATAGTACATATCACAAAAGAACTTTTTTTGTCAAAATAAAAGGGCAATTTATAGCAGTGTCCAGCTCTCCTAACATAATTGGAACAATTGACTGCACTCATATTGCAATAAGGGCACCTAATGAAAATGGAGCTGCTTGTAACATGTAAGCAGTGACACTCCATTAATGCAAAAATCATCAGAGATGTAACTGGCAAACACTGTCTCAGTGGCCTGGGTAAACATGAAGGTGCTGTACATGGTGGCTCACCTGTTGGCAAGGTAACTCGCTGAACCCTCAGTGTTTCATATGGCTTTTACTTTTCATCGTAACAGCAATTACATCATTGCACGTACCAAGTGATAGTGGCTACCCTCTCAGACAATGGTACCTTATACCATTCCTGGACCGCCAGAGTGCACACGAAAGGTGCTATAATGCCATGCATGTGGAGCACAGGTAGATTTTCTTGAACGTGGGTGATGTGGTCTCGATCCATCAGGAGGGTACTGCTCTACAAGCCAATGAAGTTTTGCAACATCTAGACTGCATATGTATGTACTTGATTAGAACAATAAAGCTGCATATAGGGAAGAAGTTCAGAACCTGAAAGAATGGTGTGACATCAACAACCTGGTCTAAAATACAAAAAAGACCATAGGATTTATTCTGCAGTACAGCACATTCAGAGCTCTGACCTTTTAAAGACCCACTTCAGTGTGTATATTTTGTACAATGTACAATGTGTAACTCTGCTGCAAAAAAATTAGCCAAACTAAATTAGGCAAAAAAGGTGGGCCTGACTTTTCATTAATAAATAAATGTTAGCAATAGATGGGAGTGTCCACCCATGTGAAGCAGATTTACATACACCCATGCATATGATATATTTTAATAACTGCTCCATCACTACAAAACTGTGCAGTATGTTGTCCTATAAATTTCTAATCAGATGGGTGAATAGTGCAAAATATGCAATAAAGTTATGCAAATTTGACTACTTCAGTCAGGAACATTTGCATCTCTGTTTTGCCTGTTTATTAATAGTTGGAGGAAAAAATACAAACGGTATAAATTTAAGTGTAGCTCTTGATGTCACAATAATGTGTATCATGTACTCTGACAATTTTTTTATTATCATCAATTAATTTAGCAGCAACCAGTTTCATACCAAGATTATATGATAAAACAGCTTTAGTTTTATGTTTGGGGCAGGCATGAGGAAGATAGTAGCCTCCTTTCACATTGGCATGGATACTTTTTTTACCTGATATTTACATAATAAGCATGCAAATTAAGTCACAGACATACTGACTACATGTTAAGGTTTAAGTGCATCTTTGAATCAGCTAAAGGTGTTAAAACCCAAAACAATTGTCACATGTTTTGTATGAAGAATTTGAAACATGTAGATGTTTACACAGAACTTGGAAACTAAAATCAAATTACACCCAGTCAAAATAACATTTAAATTTCAGCATAGTCTTTCTATGCTACTGAACACTGGAAGGTTATGCAATTTGTTGATGTTTAAATGCTACATGGTAGAATTACAAGTATGAAGCATTCTGTATGCTACTGGGATGTTCTTCTCCCCCCCCCACTTTAATAATTTATTTATAGGTGCCTTTCAAGGCACACAAGGACACCTTACAGAACACAATAATAACAGTCATAGTAAAAAAATTACAGTACAATAAAACCAAAATAAACACAATAATAAAATAAAATTTTCATTTATCAGCTAAAATTTATATCAAGCCAATTAAAAAAAAAAAAAAAAAAATGTGTTTTAAGGCGAGATTTAAAAGTAGGAAGAAAATCAATATTATGAATGAATGTATTTCCAATGAGAAAGACTGAGAATATCCCAGTCATGGCACAATGCCGAAAGGTGTTTCAGACAGGTGATACCAAAGTTGAAAAAGCTCCGCTGCTGCATAACTGTAAATCGATGTCACTGATATCACTGGATGAATCATGAAAAAACAAGAAAATCCAGGCAAACACACTGCAACGAAGCAGCTTGTCAATCCGTACCATGGATAAGCTTCCAACCAGAGAAATCAGACTGCCATCAACCAGGTAAACAATGGATTATTATAGAATGTGCCCCCCATTATGTATTTTAAGAGAATTAGAACATTTTAAATTGCTTTGAAAAAGAGTACTGTAAAGCAAAAGGCTAAAGATGCAAATGCAGCAAAATGTAATCCAAAGCAATCAAACTGGGCATAAAAGCTTCCAAAATTGCTGAGGAAGGTGGCCTGAGCTGACTCTTTTAGTATGCGGTTTCAAGATGAAGCAAGCTATCTTCTGGCCACAACCAGAAGTAGACTCAGGAAACTGAACAACTTTGTGATAGTCAAAAAATAAATTTCAAATAATACTTGAATAAATTAATCTTTACAAACTTCAAAAAAAGTAGCAATGCATTGGGAGCAAGTATTTTGCAATGGCACCAGCTGGCTGCTGAAAGGTACCAAGATCATCTGTAGAAATATAGGAGCATGAACTGGACTAATTAGGTAAGTAAACAAGTGGACAGAAAACTAATTTACAATTTGTTTCTTATTTTAGAATTGTACAAAGGTTCAAATTCTGAGTTGGTCCATGTTACAATATTATACTACTTTTGAGTGTAACACATGCAATCAGATTCATAATTAGCCAATTATCTGTCAAAGAATCAGATCAGAATTAACCAGAAAATTTACAATTGGTATACCTCTAGTAGCCAGGAAAGCAATTCTTGCAATAAAAGAATTACTCACAATGAAAAACACAGTTCTCAAGGGTTTTAAAAGAGTATACCTCTCAATATTAAACACTAAACTAGTTTTGGAACCGTATGCACATGTATTAAAACTACAATTCCACAACTAACTAATAGTCAGGAGAATGAGTAACTAAAGTTCATAATGTCTGTTGCCATTTCCTGACATACTTTTTGCTGTAGCTCATGCCAGATTCACACTTCTTCACTTCCCATTTGATCATATCACCACATTGACTTCTGCAAGAAATTTAAAACAGCTATCAACTGCTCCCATTAGCTGGAAGGGAGAAAAATCATATTTGATAACTGGGCTAGTTGAAAGGATATGCCTAAGCCTTTAAAGTGTTTCTCTATATTCAAAGACTATCCTTTACTTTATAGGGTCTTATTCACTGATAAACAGAACAGAATCACAGAATAAATAAAATAAAATCAATTCAACTAAAAAATTAAAACAGACGGTTGTTGAATGTGATGTATTCAGAAGAAATAACCACTGAAACATCCTGCCATTCCCCTGAAACATATGACTATAAATAAGGAAATTAGTTTAATTAAATTTTGAATATTAACCAATAAACAAACACTGAAATTCAAATATGAATCTGACAGTTTTAGTCAGAAGTGTGCCTTTGTATTTGATTTTAATACGACAAAGCTCTAATGTTGCATAATTTATATGAAGCCATTATGTTAGGCAATTTTCACTCCTCTCTTAAAAAAAAAAATCTGTCAAGCTATTTCCTGCAAACCAAATGTAAAAAACAGATTTAAATATGTGATGCTTTCTATTAGCGTATTAATGCTATTTTGTGTATTTCTGTAATACTAGGTCAAACATGCAAGTTAGAAAATTGGGGGCCAGGGACACACGGTTCAAAAAATTTCACATGTGGAGGCCAGGTACCTTGCAAAAATCAAATTGTCATTATTTAATATATGCCTATATATAACTCAATTAAAATATTTATTCAAATCATCTTTATTGGACCATCAGTATGAATATAATAAAGTATGCATAGAATTGTTACAATTTCTTCCTCTTTTCAATAACTCTCCCTGCAGGCTAACTTATGAAACCTGATCATCATTAAACCTCATATATTCTTCCTATTTATCTTCAGTCCTCTATCTTCCAAAGACCTTCTCCATTCTTTAAACTTCCTCTACACTTCCTTTTTTCTGGTGCTACAAAATACAATTTTATCAGCAAAAAAAAAAAAAAAAGAAAAAGAAAAAAAAAAAGAAAAGTATGCACCAGGACTTTCATACCATGACTCAACACATCCATAACCAGATTAAAGAGGTAAGGATGTAAAGATGATCCCTTGGTGCAGAACTACTCTAACTGGTATCTTGTCTGTTACCCCAAAACTGCTTTTAAACAGTGTCCTGAACTGGCTTTTGCCAATGCAAGTTTGGTGAAAAAAATAGTAGAAGACAGTTAGGGACATAACACAAAATATGGACAATTAAAAGAAAAAATAAAAGCTTAATTTACAATACACTGAAATGTGCACACATCTTTACAAAGGCTTGATTTGACTTCTTCCTTGGCATTTGGCAAACACCCCAGCTTTTTACCCCGACACAATGACAGTGCACCATTAGAGGCCAGACTAACAGAGTAAGCCCAATCCAATCTTAAGGATCCAGCTAAATAACTGAAAATGTCTCATCAACACCTTTGACAAAAACTGCAAGTTGAGGCACACAAGTAACATCAAAGCTCTCATGTACTTCAGTGGAAAAACAAATAAATGCTTTTACTTTTTTTTAACTGGGTCTCGGAAAGTTAATGTGTTAATTTTTGTGATTAATGTGGCCTGTTTAACATGTTGAAAAACACTGTGTTTTGGTCAAGGTCGACTTTTCTTTTTTTTTTTTTTTTTATATTACTGAACAATAATACAAATAGTAAGTGTGTACCTAATTACATACACATCCACTACCACATTTCTATACTACCTTTAAAAATTTGAAATAAAATTTTCATTTAAAGATTTAACATTTCATATTTTTGCAATGGTGTTCTGGTGTTCATTTAATTGATTTATACATACATAGGTGCATTGGAATGGGAGGAAAGGGGATGGGGTTAACAGCAGCCCTGGTGCAATAAAGAAAAGTTGTGAAGATAAAAATTATGCCATCACTTTTTTTTCCATTTCATGTTTCTGTAAGAAGTATGAATCAATGTCATATCACACAGGTGCTAAATAAGTTATCTTTGAGAAACACTAAAACCAAAATAAGTCTCTAGTACCTCTGTATTTAACTTGCCAGTCTGCCAGCCAACTTACAGTGTTGACTGCCCCAATATAATGACAAAATTCTACAAAACAGAAGTAACGATTATCCCTACCCATGATTCAAGTTTGCAGTATCTTTGCTAATTTATGCAAAGAGCGCAACATAACCATCCAAGTAATGCCTGGTGTCAGTTTTTAAGTGAGACAGCAGCTACACAGATTTTTTTAGCGTGCCAGGTGCAGAAGTGTAGGTACAAAAGTGTTTGCCAACTGTTTTTCTGTGGTGGCACACTTTTGTAACCCAAAAAGTCCCAAGGAACGATTCTGCCAACCACAAAAGCATTGAACACATACACATTCTAAACTGTCTGCAAAACGCTGACCACAGGGTGGCATAGCAGGTCTGCGGCTTAAAAAAAAAAAAGGCCAGATTTTAAATCCGTAAAGCCGTGTCACTCTCCGTGGGCGCGATTGCATGATCGCATGGAGTTAATAAGGTAGTTGAAGTGAGTCGGACCTGCACATGAGGGGTGTGATCATTCTCAATTGCTTCATTGGCTTCCTGCGGCATGTGAATAAGGTGCTGCGCCCACTGAGACGAGCATATATACGGGTCGGCACCAGGAAAAAGGGGGAAGGATAAAGGAAAAGAGGAAGAAAAAGGAGATTAAAGGACGTGAAAGAGGAGTCTTAGCAGGTGGATCTGGCCACCTGGAAGGAGGAGGCAGCACAAGCTGGGGCCCTGCGAAGGAGCATTTGGCTGTAGCGCTCTAGGGGCAAGTCCATCCCACTGAATGTTCAGGTGGAGAGGGGTGAGCAAGGCAGGTGTCCTCCTGATGGATCTGAGGAGCAACTACGGGAGTGTGAAGGAAGAAGAGAAGGGAGGAGAGCCGACCTCGGACGGTCTGGCTGTGACGCCTGGAGGCAGCAAAGACAGAGGTCGGCCAAAAGGAGCTCGTGGCTGTTGGGTCTCTGCCAGATATGGGAGCAATGGGTGAGCCGCGGAGAAACAGATGGAGGTGTGATGAGATTGGAATGACAGAGACTACCTTTTAACTACTGATTTTAACCTCGGATTTTTAAGAAAAATGTATTTTTTTTATCCCAACTTTTCACTGTTTTTATGGATTTATTTTACTAGAACTGTGGAGCACTGCACTAACTTTTTGTTTTCTGATTTTTAATAAAAGCACCTTTGTACTGATTGCACTATCCCCTGGCTTCATTACAGAAATATCCTCATTTGTCAGCTCATCTCGGTGACATTACTGATGGTGTTGGGTTCAAGAGCTCCCGGAAGTTGGAGGGGAGCATGGAGCGAACCTGCATCGTCACAAACAGAGCTGCTTTTATGTTGGCCTCTCCAAGTAGTTCTGTCCTCTCAGACTGGTCTGAACCACCTAAGGAGTGTGTCTCTCTCTCTCTCAGATCTGGACCCAGGGGCACTACACTGCTATTTCCACAGCACACCAGTTGAAAGCCAAGTGTGTATAACTGTCAAGTTGTTGATGGTGATGAACAGTAGATGATAGTATTTATGGAGTAACACAAGTATTAATGTATGTCCATTTAAGACAGCGGTTCTCAACCTTTCTAGTGCCGTGATCCTTTAATACAATTTCCCATGCTGTGGCCACCCCAATCGTAACATTATTTTCGTTGCTACTTCACAACTGTAATTTTACTACTGTTATGAATCGTAATGTAAATATCTGATATGCATGATGTATTTTCATTGTTACAAATTGAACATAATTAAAGCGTAGTGATTAATAACAAAAAATATGTAATTATATATTGTGAATTATTTATTTTTAATTAGAAATAAATTAAATTTTGTCTTTATGACTTACATTTATTTGTTTTTCTTCACTGCGTATTGAACTGTATTCACTGTATTCAAGTGGCATACTTATTTAAAAATGTGAAAAGCATGGTGTAGCATGGGTAACAGTCTTAATATAACAACAGTAAACTACATTGCTACAAAACTGTTGCAACAGCATGCATAAAAAGCCAACGTCAGTGCAAAGGTTAAGGCTGCGTCTTTCTCACCAGATCAGAAATTCTCGGGGCAGTCTTTGCAAGAGCACAATGAAGATCATCTTCTGCAACAAGACTACTTCTGTATTTAGACTTGATAACCAACAAGCTGGAAAATCCTGTTTCGCAAAGATATGTTGTTGAAAATGGAAGAAGTGCGTAAATCCCCGCAACAGCGTGACGTTACGTAATGTCACGCCGTTCGATGTACAGTAATGTAAACAGTTAAAGATAAAGTTACGACAATTAAAACGTTTCAAATTATTCTGATTCAATTGTCTGCAACATCTATCCTCGAATGACAATTATAGTAAAAAACTAGTAACTACCAATGGAAAAAATTTGTATAATAAGTTTTACACATCAGAATAGACAAAACCCATATTTCCAATGGTCTTAGGTGACCCCTGGCAAATCGTCATTCGACTCCCGACGGGGTCGCGACCCATAGGTTGAGAACTACTGATTTAAGAGATGCATATTCTTTCAATTAAATTAGTTTTCAGTAGTGCATTCAAAGTCAACTGTCGTTTCAATTGTTTAATTTTTACTTTGACACATTTGTGTCTAATATGCTATACCAATTTGATAATAATTAATACATTAGCCTGCTGTTACAGGTTGTACTTGTTCAAGTGGTATTTTGTTAAAAGTTTAGGTTTAAGGTCATTGTTTAAGTTTAAACTATGCCATTAATTTTTAAAAATTCCTGTTTAATATTGATTCTACATTAAATTTGTGATTCATTGTGTATTTACTTCATGTTTTATGAATTAATTTTATATTTATGTTTAAATGTAAGATACGATAAATTAGTTTTTTTTTTTTTTTAATCTATTCCCAGCCCTACTTTAAATTTCTGGCCCAAATCTTGTGTTAAGTCTATAGCTGTCTGCTACGGTTTTTCTCGACAAACTTACAGTATTACCACCAAATGCCTGTCATCTGTCAAAACACCAGTACAGCTGCCCTCAAACATGCATGTTTTAATGAAGATAGCTTCAGAATATCGCTTTGATGCTAATGCAGTTTCATTGGCTGTAATGTTAGCTTACCTTCATATGCCCCCATTGTCTTGTGACTATGAGTGAAAACAGACTGCTACTTTAAGAGCTGCTCTTAACTCATTGCATTTTTGTCTGTCTATAGGTGTCCTGTATACTTGCAGTATTTTTTAACGATCTTTTGGTATTTGTGCCTTCAAATATCACACTTTTTGGGAACAACCACTTGCGTAAATTAAGCACAAGATCTGAGGTTTATTTTCCAGAAAAAATATGCTGTTGTCAATTTCTCCTCAATACTCAACATTCAAAATCCACCTTTCGTTTCTTTGATAAAGACATTTATTTATAGCATTTTTCAAACTGAAATGCTGTTACTTTGTGACACTAAAAAAGGCACCAAGGAAGGCCAGAAAGGACATTTTACCAGATAAATTAGAAAAAACTTCTTACAAGTTGAATTTGTTTCCCCATATTTAACTCATACTGTGGGCAGACCAAACCAGAGCTGTACGTGTTGCATCCCTGTCTTAAAGACTGCCAAGGTTTCCGACTTCAGTGCTAAATGTCCTTCCCTTCAATTTCCATTGATGTCCTGAAGTATGTGATTCATTGTTAAGTTGAGGACTTCTATTGAATCTACTTTATCAATGACTCGAGAATTTTGACAAACTTTATTAAACAAACTTTTTTACTCATAAGATAATATAAAGTATCTTATGATGATACACTCTGGGAAACCAGCTATACATATTAAAGATCAACAAATTCAACAAAAAGGGTGATGATGGGGTGTGTGATATAACTATTTTCTTGAGTAACCAGTAGAAATGATTGTATTATTGTACCTTTCCAAGTGTATCCTGAATTTAAGCTAAATGACACAAGCTAATGCCAAGTTCTGGTGCTTCATTGTCTCACATGAAGCTTTTATTTTTACGTATTACCCCATAACAAGAAATGCACTGGGTCAAGGCAGCTGCTAACCAGCAGCAGGTGTTGGGCACCTATGGGTCTTGCACTGTTGTGTGAGGTCACCGCTGGCACAAAATGAAAATGTGGGAGTCACTTATCCAGCTTTTTTTTTTTTTCTCCCCATTCCTTAAACTTGGCAACAGGGACAGACTCATCTTCCTGACGTATAATTTGTAATTTTAATATATGTATATGTTGTATCTGTATTCATAGTACCTTCTTCATTCATCTGTGGCAAGGTACGTTCCCAAGTGGATCAAAGTCCAAAATACTATATAAAATTTTTTTCTGACTAGCATATAATTTTATTTTTTTTAAACACTGAGCAATATCTACAGTTTTGTGGCTCGATTGTGGTCTGCAGTAAATTGATACTTTTTTTCTAAGACAGTTTCAAGCTTTGGATCCACTGCTGGTATAGGTGAATGAATGAAACATAGCAAGTTACTTATTTGTTTGCATCTAGCTGTTTTACAACCAGGCTAAACATCAAACTTGTAGAGCTATGGGAAAGTTACCAATTGTTATGGAAGGGGGTGTATTAATGCCGTCAGTCATCATCAAAAAAACAACAGCTGCATGTCAATGATTAGAAACACAGACCATTACTGACAATACAATGTGTTGGCAGGTTAGATCAGAAAAAAATACTTGTCACATATTCATGAATTTCAAAAGACATTACACTCTGGAAATTTAATTTTGTATTTGGAATTTAAAGTATATACCAGTGATCAAACACCCACATTAACACTAATTTGAACAACTCTCTTATGTAATACTTCCCATCACCTTAGTCAACACAAAAATTACCAATAAAGGTAATGATGTATAGAAATGTGTATGTATAAGGAGGCAGTTTGGTGTAGCAGTTAATGCTTTGGACCTCAAATCCTGAGGCTGTGTGTTCAATTCCCACTACTGACACTGCATGACCATGAGCAAATCACTTCACCTGTATATGCTCCAATTGGAAAAACAAAAGAAATGTAACCAATTGTATCTCAGATGTTGTAAGTTGCCTTGGATAAAGGGGATCAGCCAAATAGTAAGTAGTAAAAACAATAATATCAGTTTAAGGGATCAATCATGAATGTCAATTTGAAGCAATCACCTGTGTTGACTTAATGTTTAAAAGTAATTTTAGACAGAAGTACCTTTCTTTAATGACACAATAAAGGGAGGCAACAATTTGAGACGCCTACTACAGAAGACAAAAGAAAAAAAATCTTAGCTTTATATAGATATAATTTATGCTTTATGCACATGAAGAAGCACCAGTCTTACCTCACACATTACAATTTACTTGATGTGCTTTACACAGTACAGAAATGGCAGTAAATCATGTTGAAAAATGATATTTCAAAAGATAATCCATTAATACAAAAATAAATTGAACTGAACCAAATATAATGTCCTAGACAATGGTATTTCATGTATAAATTGCATTAGAGCAGGCATGCTTGAAGGTAAGCAGTAACAAGAAAAGGAAATACACCAAATGGTTTAATAGGGAGCAGAGTGCTAACATGTATTACGTTTTTGTATAGTCCAATAAGAAACAACAAAATTGCAGACACTGTATTTATTAAAAGTATTAATTTTATATTTACAAAATCCTGTAACCAGTCTGAAGGACATGTGTCAGCGTTTCTTTAAAATAATGTCTGAGATAAACACTACCAAGATTAACTACCTATGTATCAGGAAACACTCACTAAGGCTTGCAAAATCCTAGGCCTGGAATGCACCAAGCATACAATATAGATCAGTTTAGCTCAGGTTGTATCATAGCAATTTTGACACATACTTAAACAAGTAGATGTCAGCTGTAAAGAATCCTCAGTACAGCATAACCAGGATCACAGTTATTGCTTAAAAAGGTAGGTATTAGAGGAAAAAGTCACTAAATTGAAATTCTTAGGCTTATGTAAAACAAATTGCTGTGTAGATAGGTAACTTGCTCATCAGAAATAGTATTAAAAACAAAGAATATGTTCAGTATAGATGATTACTCACCCCTTTTATTTTAAAACTGACTTCAAACAGTTCACAATATTTGAGAAATGAATACAGGTAGTTCTTGACTTTACAAGCTAATTTGTTCCAAATTATCACTTGTTAATTGAGAACTCGTAAAGCAGGAAGTATTTTCCCATAGAAATGTAAAATGTTATAAAAATGATGACTTTGGTTTCAGCCAAAAAAATTTTAATCATAACTTTTTGCCAGATAAACAAAGGAAACACAAACACATTATTAGAATTAACATTTCATGAAAACTAAATGCACATTTAAACAAAAAATCCTGGATAAAAACCATACATTTCTTTGCTAAAAGTGTAACATTCAATTTTGGTCACTTTGATTTTCAGCAGATGTTTTTTTTTTTTTTTCTTCAGGAATGCTTCCAGAGTTGTCTTTTTGCGACACTGCTTTTTCTTTTATTTAATAAATTTGCAGATAACAAGCAAAATAATTTTTCAAATCTGCTGTTACCTTTCTGTTTTGTTCGTGATTTGGATCTTGTGAGGCAAAAATTTTAATGAATTTTTCAAGGTGTTCAATGGCCTCTTTGAACGTGAAGTTGGGTGCAGGAATTTCTTCTTCCTCTTGCTTTATGCTTTTACAAGTTACCATTTTGGGTAACTCTTCATTAGTAAGTTGATCATTGTGTGCTTCAAGCAGATTATGTCATGTGTAGAAGCCTGAACATTTAATTCTTCAGCAATTTGGACAATTTCTTCAGTTTAATACTGCACGATATTCTCGGGTTCTTCAAACCCTTCAAAATCAGAAATTAAGTTGGGAGAAACAGCTTTTATACTTTTCTCAGAAATTTTGTTCCAAGCATGCTTCATTATGTTGACTTTATCTGAAATATTAAAAGTTTTTCCAAATTTCTTTAAAAGTAGGACCCTTCTTCTGCATCTGTGGCTTTAAAGAGAATTTGGAATGTTATGCACAAATATCCCTTAAAAGTTGCAAGAACACCTTGGTCGATAGGCTGATGGAATGAGATTGTATTGGGGGATTAAAAATTTTTTTTTTTTTTTTTTTTTTTTTTTAACATTTGGATGGTGGTTCTGCAGAGCAGGTGGGTGCCCGGGTGCTTTATGAAAAATTAAAAGGATATGGAAGGGAATTTTTTTGCTCTCACAATATTGTTTTACCTCAGGGATGAAATGATGAGAAAACCAATCTTTAGAAAGTGAGGCAGTGGTGATCCAAGCCTTTTTACAGGATTTCCATATGACTGGAAGGTTACATTTCAAAAAGATGTTTTAGTACTCGTGGATTTTCTCAGCTTTGAACTAGCAGTGGCTCGAGTTTGCAGTCTCTACTTGCATTGTCACCAAGCAATAAAGTTAGGTGATCTTTTGCAGTTCTTGTAAGATACAAACTCATAAATCAGGAGCTTGGAAAGAGAGAAAGTATTTAAATCTCCAGTCTGTCATAGAAGTTTTGTTACTATATACTGGAAACCAGCAAAAAATATGAACAATACCTGTTTATTTATTTTGTCTAAACATGATGTGGTTTAAAAAAAAAAAAAATATCAAGCTAAACAATTAGTTCCAAGATTACTGCTCAAATAGTATAATGCACTGAAAAATATTAAGCAGAAACTCTATGCTTTTTTTAAAGATTAAAACATATTCGTGTATATAAAAGCCAAACACAACATTACACATTCAATCCTATGTTATCAGTTGTATATTTAAAATTGACTCAATGTCCTATGACAAACAACCTACTCATAATATAGGAAACCAAGTGAACATTTTTATAGATCTACAAACACATTTTATTTATTTGTAGCATGAAATTTTAAACTGGTTTAAAATCATGTATTAAGATAACTAATATTAACTGATCTTAAATACAAAGGAATAACTCAAAATCACTTCATACTGAGATCTAGATGGACATTTGACAGCAACTCTGTATTTGGCTATACAAATGTATGTCTTACATTTGGACTGCAACTAACAACTATTTGGCTAATCAATTAGTTAGCCAATTATCATTTTGAATAACCAGATATTTAAAAAATGTTTGTAAAATATTCAATCAATTTATTCAAATAGTGAAAAAAATATTTTTGCACAATGTTGTCCTTCATAGCAATTTAAACAAGTGCACTGCAGCAGGCTGTTAACTCAAATGGGTTGAGGGCCAAAAACATTGTTGAGAATCAACAAAAGTTGCCTAGTATGTTGTTTTATTGTATCTGCTAGATGGAAGCAATGACAATGAGATGAACTAAATTTCTACCATTTAAAGAAACTCCCTGCAAAGGAAAGTCTACATATTGTTGACCAGACATCCTGCACTGTCATATGGGGATTTTGAACTGCCATAACAGAAGGAAGTAACACTGAGAATGCTTTAGGATCATTATTGCTTTGATTTCTTTTATTTTCAGGTGCTCATGGTTGTGAAGTTGAAATGAATTCCACACTTTTCAATTCTTTAGTCTTCAACCCTCCAATCTACTTACATTCTCCATGTTCATTGCTCAAAATGCAATTAATAACACTCTCTGATGATGATGTGACGTACGTAATACATAATAAGGCAACTACAGTAATCAATAATAAAACTAGTTGGTAATTATTGTCATCCTCTACAGAGGATATCAAATAGCTGCTGCTGCTCTGGTTTACATAAAAAACAAAATACTTTTCATGGAACGCTTAAAATTTGCTGAAGGTAAGGAATCTATTGGAAGCAAGTAACTAACAATTTGATTCTAAAATTAAATCCTTCCAGTATAGGTATGGTATACATCATATTGAATACTAGAAACCAACATAAAAAATAACATGATTTTTCATTTTGAGATGAAAGAAAAACATTATGAAAATGAAAACACACCAAAAGAGTAAAAGTATGAGATGTTTCACAACTTAAGTTGAACAAGTGTAAACACTCTATTATTATATACCGCTCCACAGGGGAATAATAATTAAAGAAAAAGACTGTGTTTATATTTAACTTGACTGTGCACAGAAAAGGAATTGAGTTATCAGTTTTAGCTATGTAGTTAAGGCTAAAAGGGACATGCTTTTTAGAATGCACTTCAAAATAAAACTATTAGAAGCTTCTCTCCTATTATAAGACAATATTGGAGCAAAACAGGACAGTAAAAATCTGAAATATGCTTTACATGAAATAAATATCACTTAAAAGCAATAGGCACCTATGAAAGGGAATTTTGAGACAGAAGTACTACAATTCTAGCATGGAGAGAATAGTATAAAACAGCTCTATAACAAAGAATTACTGGAGAGGGTAAATCTGCTTTAACTGAAGAACTGCATTTAAGCTATTTTCTATTTCTTAATGTGTCACTTTCAGGAGTGCAGTAAAATTTTGTGCTAAGAAAGAAATTTCAGATAATGAAAATGCTGACAATGTATTGTACATCATTTACCAGCACAATAATTTGCTGCTATCCAAGTGACCAATACCAATATTTTGCAATACTAATGGTAACGTACAAGCCTCACATTGTGATGCCATGTTCAGTACATGGAGGCTACATTATGAGCCAAGCACACATGTGTCTCTGTTACCATGGAAACTTACCCAAGAATTAGCAGATAAGTATTCACTGGCAGACACAAACAGAGAAAAGGAAAAATTAACACAGCATCAAGTTAATATAAATATGTTTTTAGGTAAATGGAATCATAAAGAAGTCATTACATTTCCAAAAGTTACCCTCACAATGTACAGGATATGTACAGTAATTATTCTCTTCATATGCATGTATAAATAAAAAGAACTAAAAATTAATGAGGACTATTTAGGAAGCAAGCATATAAAAAATGCATTTTACTAACCTTTGCTAGGCTGGCAGTAAACAGAACACATTCAAATAATTCCCCCATCTTCTGCAGGAATTCATCAACATGTGGCCGCTTTAAAACATATACCTTGAAGGAACACAAAAATTCCAATCAGCTAACATGCTATACATCATATAAACAAAGATGGAATCACATAAAAGGAAAAGCAAATACACAAATTAAGAAATCAGCAGCGTCTTTAAAATTTTATGCAAATACTACATACCGTGAGAGAAATGTCTGGCAACACAAAAGTTGTTAAGAGTCAGACACTATTTTAAAATCACTTCATTGTAATCACATGAAACATGTGCTTTATAAACCATCCATTTTATAAAATCAAATACATAACATAAATTTGAAATCATACTAGTGCTACTGACATAAAACATTTAGCCAGTAAAATCCTTGACATAGACATTTATGAGTATGAAATGCACAGACATGCTGATAAAAGCTAAATGGCATTTATACACATATACAAGAGCCAGCGGAATGCATTGGGCAAGTGGCATCTTCAAGTAAAGACAAACAAGATCCTGTACAACTACTGGGAAAGGCAAATTAAAAACTACCTCTGCCACATTCCACAATCAGATTACTTATCTTGTGAAATTCCTCCAAGTGGGCATATTAGAATCAAAACACTGTATGTCTAAAAGGAAAGTGGGATGTGCAATGATGCCGGTCCCCTACAGACTCCCTCTTCCCACATGGAAGTCTGCTGAACCAACACCATCGATAGTTATGACCGAGATGAGCTGACAAATGAGGACAATTCTCATGATGATGCCAGAGGATGGTGGAAAAAGTGCCCAAGTAAAACCAACAAGTGTTCTTAAAAAAAACAGTACATATATAAATCCATAAAAATCCAATGAAAAGTGGGGATTAAAAAAAATCTATAAATTGTTAAAAATCCGAGGTTAAAATGCAGACTAACTCCTCCTGATCTCAGCCCAACTCTTTCTCATTCTCCCTAATTCGATGTAGTATTATAATAAAATGTGAAAACTTCTTACAACCACTATATATAATACTAAATGTGTGTTCTATACAGTAATATAAAGCCAAATATTTCAAAATAAACAAGGCATAATAATTACATTAATTTAACAAAACATTAATTAAACAAAAAAAGAGATGGCTCTGTGGTTTTCTTGCCGTTCCCATTACTGCAAAGGGTAAATGTGACCATAGTAGATACCGACAATAACGCTAATATCTAAGAAAATTAAAATACACAAGAACAAAAACTTTTATGATACAGCAGTAATTTGTGCCCTGGGTATGATGTTAAACTGCATCTGGCCCAGCAAGCAGTCCTCCAACTTGGGGGTGGGGGGGGTGGGGGGGATGGGAATGGGGAGAGGCAGGGATCTGTGGTGAACTTTTTCAGGTTGGTGGTAAGGCTGTCCTCCTGGCATTGCAAGCAATCTTTGCTTCCATTTGGGAGACTCGCATCATCCCAACTGACTGGAAAACGGGACTGGTCATCCCTATCTGGAAAGGGAAGGGTGATCGCCTGGATTGCAGCAACTACAGGGGATAACACTACTCTCAGTGCCGGGTAAGGTCCTTACTAGGGTCGTCCTCAATAGGATCCATGATCACTTGCTCACCTACCAGCGATCGTAACAGTCTGGTTTTACGCCTAAGTCTACCATCGACCGCATCCTGGCACTGAGGGTTCTCATAGAGCGCAAACGCGAATATTGGCAGAGTTTCTTTGCGGCCTTTGACGATTTTCGCAAAGCGTTTGACTTAGTTGATCGAGCTGCCCTGTGGGACACCCTGAGGGTTTGCGGGATCTCCTCGAGGTTGCTGGATATCATGGCTGGCCTGTACACTGGTACTGTGCAGAATGGAGGCAGGACCTCTGCGTTTTTCCCAGTTGATTCTGGGGCTCATCAGAGGTGTGTTCTTTGCTCCTACTCTGTTCAATGCTTGTATAGAATGGGTGTTGGGCAAGGTCGTGGGGTCCAGTGGCTGTGGGGCATCTGTTGGTGAAGAAAGATTCACGGATCTTGACTTTGCTGACGATGCTGTGATCTTCGCGGAGTCAATGGAGGCTCTGATCGGGGCGCTCGAGAGACTGAGTAAAGTCCAAGTGTCTGGGCTTGCGAGTGCTCTGGATTAAAACCAAGATCCATGCATTTAAAGACCTCTGGGGCACAGCCATCAGCAGTGTGTCCGTTTGCCGGAGAATGTGTTGACCTTGTTGAGAGGTTTACTTACCTTGGCAGTGACAGTCATATCTCTGGTGACTCTTCCTGTGAAGTCAGCAGACGGATTGGGAGAGCATGGGGGGTCCTGAGGTCGCTGGAAATGGGTGTGTGGCACTCCCGATATCTATGCAAAAGGACCAAGGTCCAAGTCTTTAGAGTCCTGGTGCTTCCTGTCTTACTATATGGTTGTGAGACACGGACGCTATCCAGTGACCTGAGACGAAGACTGGGCTCCTTTGGTACTGTCTTTCTCCAGAAAATCCTTGGGTCCCATTGGTTTGACTGTGTTGAATGAGTGGTTGCTTATGGAGTCCCGAATAAGGCACATTACCTGCATTGTGAGGGAGCATCAGTTATGGCACTACGGCTTAGTGGTGCGTTTCCTCGAGGGTGATACGTCTCATAAGATCCTCATTGTTGGGGACCCAAGTAGCTGGACCAGGCCAAGGGGTCACCCACGTAACACCTGGCTGCAGCAGATAGAGGGTCATTTCCGGAGGGTAGGACTGGACCGCGTGTCTGCCTAGGAGGTTGCCAACCATGATCCCGAGCTGTTTCGACGTGTAGTGGGTCTACCAGTGCATGCTCCCCAACTTGACTTGAGTAATTTCTCAATATACATATATACAGTGGGGGAAAATAAGTATTGAATGAGTCAACGTTTTTCTCAGTAAATAAATTTCTAAAAGGGCATAGGACTTGAAATTTTCACCAGATGTCGGTAACAACCCAAGTAATCCACACGTAGAAAGAAATCAAAACAAGTCCTTAAACCAGGTTATTTGTAATAATATATAAAAAACAGGGAAAAAGTATTGAAAACATGAAGAAAAGGAGGTGCAAAAAGGCATGGAAAGCCAAGAAACCAGACATTTCAGCAAGACAATGATGAACGCACAGCCAAGGAAAATCTCAATTGGTTTCAGAGACAGAAAATAAAGCTGCTAGAATGGCCCTGTCAATCACAAGACTTGAATCCAACTGGTAATATATGCAAAGAACTGAAGATCAGAGTTCATAGAAGACACCCCAGAACCTTCAAGATTTGAAGACAGTTTGTGTGGAAGAATGGGCCAAAATCACACCAAAGCAATGCATGAGGCTAGTTTCTCCATACAGGAGGTGTCATTACCAAATAAGGCTTTTCTACCAAGTATTAAATTTCAGTAAGTGTGTTCAATACTTATTCCCTGTGTCAAGTCAAAGTGAACTTTGTCATCTCAACCATATACAAGTATACAGACAGACGAAATTGTGAAGCTCAGGGTCCGCAGTGCAACAATGTGATGTGCAAATAATAAATAAAAAATAAATTAAAAATAGAATTAAAATTAAAATTTAAAATTTAAAGACAAACAAAATAAGACATTGTGCAAAGACAAGACAAAGAAGTAGCAATATTGACATGTAGTAAGCAATATGAACATTGGTGCAACGTATGGTATTTGCAATCTACATACATATAGTCAATAGATATGTAATATAATAAATAAAAAATAAATAAAAGATATAGATAATACAGAAATTATCAGTGTATGATAATAGTTGTTTAAGATATGTGTAAACAATGACAGGTCAGAATGTTTCACAGCAGAAGGATATCAAGAATGTCAAAATACTTAAAGGCCAGTATGAGATTCATTTTTTTTTTTTTTTTTTTTACATGCACACTAGCCTTTGCAGGAAAGTGGCTTGCATGTATAAAAGTTCTGTTTTTAGAGGTAGCTGAGGCAGTGTGGAAGATCCCAGGGGGAAACATGGTGTTAAGGAGTCTGACAGCTTGGCGGTAAAAACTATCCATCAGCCTAGCAGATATGGCTCTGATGCTGCAGTATCTTCTCTTGGATGGCAGAAGTATGAGAAGTCCATGTGAGGGGTGTAAGGGGTACTGCACAATGCTGCAGGCCTAGCGGACACTGCGTTTGTTCTCTGCCGTCTTAACTATCCTTTGTAGGTGCTTGCGGTCTGATATGTAGCAGTTGCCATACCAGACAGTGATGCAGCTGGTCAGAACACTCTCAATGGTGCCTTGCTTCACACTTGCTTGCTTCAGCCGCCTCAGGAAGTGTAGTCTCTGCTGGGCTTTCTTGATTAGTGATGAGGTGTTATGCATGCACTTAAGTTCCTCAGTTATGTGCACACCGAGGAACTTGGTACTCCTAACAGTCTCCACATCTAAACCGTTGATGCTGAGTGGGATAAGGGCAGGATGTGATTTTCAGAAGTCCACGATTATCTCTTTTGTCTTGTCGACATTGAGAGATAGTTTGTTGCCTTCACACCATGCGGACAGTCATTCCACCTCATCTCTGTATGCCGTTTCATCATCCCTGCTTATCAGTCCCTGCACCGTTGTATCATCCGCAGACTTGATGATGGGGTTGGTGTTGTGTGTGGCTGTGCAGTCGTGAGTCAGCAGGGTGAAGAGCAGTGGACTAAGCATGCAGCCCTGCGGCGCTCCAGTGCTTAGTGTGATGATGCTGGAATTGTTGCAGCCCATCCAAACCGACTGGGGCCTCTCTGTCAAGAAGTCCAAGATCCAATTGCAGAGGGTGGTGTTCAGACCCAAACTGCTCAGTTTTACAACCAGCTTTTGAGGGATGATTGTGTTGAAGGCGGAGATAAAGTCTGTGAGTAGCATCCTGAAATATGTGTCTTTTTTTATCCAGATGTGTCAGGGAGAGGTGAAGGGCAGAGCATATGGCATCCTCAGTTGACCTGTTTGAGCAGTGTGCAAACTGAAGAGGGTCAAGTGAGGTAGGGAGATTAGCCTTTGTGTGTGACATGACCAACCTTTCAAAGCACTTCATGATGATTGGTGTGAGTGCAACTGGTCGGTAGTCATTCAAGCATGTAACTGATGACTTCTTTGGCACTGGTATGATGGTGGATGACTTGAAGCATGCTGGGACTGATGACTGGCTCAGAGATGTGTTGAAGATGTCTGTAAGGACACCAGCCAGTTGACTGGCACATTCTTTGAGCACACGACCAGGTATGTTGTCAGGTCCTGCAGCCTTGCATGGATTGACTCTGGAAAGAGTCCTCCTCATGTCAGTTGTAGAGAGACCGAGTACCTGGTCAGTGGAGGGACGTGTTGCTTTTCTTGCAGGCTCTTTATTCTGCACCTCAAACCGTGCAAAGAAGTTGTTCAGCTTATGCGGTAGGGAGGCATCACCATCACTGCTGTGTGGGTTGGGCTTGTAGTTTGTAATTGTCTGAACGCCCTGCCACATACGATGTGTCTCTCTGGTGCTGCTGAAGTGTTTCTTAATCCTCTGCGCATATGCCCACTTAGCTCTCCTTATAGCGTGAGACAGGTTGGCTCTGGCCCCCCCCCGAGGGCAGCCATGTCTCCAAATCTGAAGGCTGCATTCCTGACCTTGAGCAGCTTGTGCACTTCTCTCCTCATCCAGGGCTTTTGGTTGGCTCTTGTGGTAACAGTAACATCCTCAATGCATTTGGAGATGTAGCCAGTCACAAGAGTCTGTATACTCCTCCAGATTGATGGAGTCACCATCCATAGTAGCCTCCCTGAAAATGTCTCAGTCTGTCAATTCGATGCAGTCTTGTACAGCTGAAACAGCACCAACCTGCCACACTCTGATGTTCTTGCGGACTGGTTTAATGCACTTTAGCAGGGACTTGTATGCAGGAACCATAAACAGTATCTATCTATCTATCTATCTACCTATCCACGCTGATATGGTCTGAATAGCCGAGGTGGGAGCAGGGTAGGGTAAACATTGCCCAGACAACTTCCCCCTCTAGTAGCAAAGTTCACATTCTGGAAGAATTTTGGGAGAACTGACTTCAAGCTGACATGACTGAAGTCTCCAGCAATAATAAAAAATGCCTTGGGGTGCGTTGTTCCACTTTATTACACAAAACTTAATTTACAGACTTATTTGTTTTGATTTCTTTGTATGTGTGCATTACTTGGGTTGTTCCCAACATTCGGTGAAACTTCACGTCAATGGACCCATTAGAAATATTTAATGAGAAAAAAAACCAAAAAAACGCTGATGTTTTCAATACTTATTTTCCCAGCTATATGTACACTGTGTGCACAATTATTAGGCAAGTTGTATTTTTGAGGATTAATTTTAATATGGAACAAACACAGTGCTATCAGTCAATCCAAAATGTTAATAAACCTGAAACCTGAATGTTTCACAACAGAAATGTGAGTGTGAACATCATCAGGGGAATACATATGTGCGCACAATTATTAGGCAACTATTAGTGTGCAGATTTATTATGCAACTAAAGGAAAAATGAAAATTTTCTCATCTCACTTGTTTATTTTCATCTGTTATAGTGAGAATAATAAACAAACACCTCAAAATTTACAAATAAACATCTCTGACATTTCAAAAAAAATAAATCAGTCAATCAATGACCAATATAGCCACCCTTCTTTCCAATAACAGTCATAAGCCTTTCCATTCATGGAGTCTGTCAGTTTCTTGATCTGTTGACGATCAGCTTTTTGTGGAGCAGTGACTACAGCCTCCCAGACACTCTTCAGAGAGGTGTATTGTTTTTCTCCCCCGTAAATCTAGCGTTTAAGAAGTGTCCACAAGTTCTCAATAGGGTTTAGGTCAGATGAGGAAGGGGGGCCATGTCATTATTCCTTCATCTGTAAGGCCTTTACTGGCTGGCCACGCAGTGGAGAACTTCGATGCAAGTGATGGAGCATTGGCCTGCATAAAAATCATGGTCTTCTTCAAAGATGTAGACTTTTTCCTGTATCACTGTTTGAAGAAAGTGTCTTCGAAAAACTGGCAGTAGGTTTGGGAGTTGATTTTGAGTTAATCTTCAATGCAAAAAGGTCCAACTAGCTCATCTTTAAAAATACCAGCTCATACCAGTACCCCACCTCCACATTGGAGTGGAGCTCTGTGCCCATTACTGATCCACAGGTCCATCCATCTGGTCCATCAAGAGTCACTCTCATCTCATCGGTCCATAAAACCTTTGAAAAAAATCTGTCTTCAGATATTTCTTGGCCCAGTTTTGACGTTTCAACTTATGTTTCTTGTTCAGTGGTGGTTGGGTTTCAGCCCTCCTTACCTTGGCCATGTCTTTGAGCACTGAACACCTTGTACTTCTGGGCACTCCAGGTAGGTTGCAGCTCTGGAATATGAAAGTACTGGAGGATAATGGGTTCCTGGTAGCTTCACGTTTGATTCTTCTCAAATCTTTGGCAGCTAATTTGCGTCTTTTGTTCTCAACACGTTTCTTGCGACCCTGTTGACTATTTGCAACAAAATGTTTGATGGTTCTGTGATCACACACCAATATCTTAGCAATTCCAAAAGTGCTGCATCCCTCTGAAAGACTTTCTTACAATTTTTGACTTTTCAGAGTCAGTTAAATCTCTTTTTTGGCCCATTTTGCCTGAGGAAAACTAGCTGCCTAATAATTCTGCACACCTTGATATAGGGTGTTGATCTCCTTAGGCCACACCCTCCCTCATTACACAAATACACATCACCTGACGTGCTTAAATCCAATAAGCATTCAAGTTAATACAGCTTGGAGTTGGAATATACGCATAAAAATGATGATATGGTCAAAATACTCACTTGCCTAATAATTGTGCACACAGTGTATATATACAGTATGTATATTGAAATTGTCAGAGAAAATTGAAATGCAGAGATGCCAGGTAGTTGAAAAGAACTACTATGGGAATCTCTCTCCTAGGAGGTTTCATGTTGCCAACTTGCTTGCATCATTTGTGGATTAGCGGCTAAGCGACTGTATTTCTTTGGAGGTTTCCTTTTGCTGGCATGCTCGCCTTGCTTGTGCATTAGCGGCGGGAGGAAAATGTGCTTGCCTCACTTCTGTATTAGCCACTAAGCAAGTGACTCTTTCTTCAGAGGTTTTGCTTTGCCGACGTGATGGCTTCGCTTGTGTCTTTACCCCAACTCCACCTCTCACCTCTGGGCCGGACAGACGCGCACACTTCCACGCATAAACATTTACATACATATATACACACATCTACATATACATACACAGATCCCCATAACCCATACATGAACACACTCTAGCAAATACCATCCCATTCTATAAAGAGGTTGATCAGGTTGATACAAGTAACTATAGGCCAGTAAGTTTAACCTACTTCTCAAGTTAATTAATGGAAGCAATAGTTAACAAAACAATGGGGAACCAAATTGCTAATACACATGTTCTAGACAAGAGTCAGTATGGGTTTAAACAAGTAATGCAGTGTTTCACTAATATGCTCAAATTATATGAGGAAGTAACACAAGTATATTATAAGCAAGGTTGATGTGATATTATAAATTGTGATACTCCTAAGGTTTTTGATAAGGTATCATATGACAGCTTAGTAATCAAACTAAAAGATGAGGGAATTCCATGTGCAGTTTGTATGTGGGTACAAACTGGATCAAATACAGGAAGAAAAGCGTTGGGGTGAGGGGTACTTTTAAGAGTTAGGAGATGTTAAAAGTGGCATCCCTCAAGAATCAGTGCTTAAGCCACTGTTCTTTTTAATATACATAATATAAATGATTCAGATACAAAAATAATCAACAACCTGATTTTAAGTTTGCAGATCATATCAAACTAGGTAAGGGACATTAATGTAGAATCAGTTAAATTGCTGAAGAGGGACACAGAGAGGATCTATTCTTCAGCAGATGAATACTGGATGAAATTTAAAGTTTGATTTTTATATGTAGGAAATAGAAATATTAGATATGAATACACAACGAAAGGTCTGAAACTTGATAAGAGGCCTTATGAGAAGGACTTAGAAGTCATAATGGAATTATCAATGTTGACATTAAGATAGTGTACAGAAAAGACCAAGAAGGCTAATAGCATGTTAGGGTTATATATCACAATGTGTACAGTACAAGTCAAGGGAGGTTATGCTGAAGTTATTTAATACACTGGTAAGACCTTACCTGGAGTACTGTGTACTTTTGGTCTTGGTCAGTTTTAAGTAAACAGAGATTAAAAGGTTACATGATCAAAGTGTTTCAAATAATGGAGGGAATTAAAACAATGGATCCCAGTTAGGAGTGTACGATATGTATCGTCTACAATAATACGTATGTTTTTTTGTTGTTTTAATGATGTGTGAGCTGGAATTATCAAGCACGTCACTGGCTTTGCAAAAAAACAACCAAACATGCACTTAGAGTTCACGCAACCACAGTTTCATGTAACTTAACGGAATCAGAATAAACTACTGCTTGTGCACAAAGAGAGCACAGGGACATGCACAGTCAGCAACTTAAGATAGAGAAGATGCCCAAAAATTAGTGAATAAATTGGAAGACGTTGATCATTCTCACTTGTGTGGAGGTGGTTTGGTTTTGAAAAGATGTTGCTTAAAAGATTATAATCGGCAAACTATGTCAAAAGTTCTTTACAGTTAAAGACTGCTCAATAACTAGTTTCACCATCTGCAAAGTGAAATTGATCTAGTATGGAGTCCTGCACTATTAATCAGTTCGAACAAATCACATAATTCGCTCAAACAGATTATTTTTATTTCCATAAGAAGTATATGCCTATACCCCACGTTTTATTACTCAAGCCGTCTTGGTTGGGGATGTCCTTGATTCCAAAGAACTTTTTTCTTTTAATATTTAAAACACCCGACCTCGGATAAGCGGTGGATAATGGATGGATATTTAAAACACTCTTACAGATCCCCAGCTCCTCCCCCTGCTGTGATGACACAAGAGAGGAGCAAAATAGAAAAAAGTATTTTAGCAGCTATTTTAAAAAAAAACAAAAAGGAATTCAGAGAAGGCGAGTCTCAGTACACCACCATCGAAAAAGAGACCAAGAGCTACTTGATATCTGAGGAGGACAGTGATATTAATTCAATTGAGTGGTGGAACACACAAGAAGTACATTTCCCCAAATTGAAGAAACTTGCAAAAATGTACCTGTGCATCCCTGCTTCAAGCAGCTCTTCTGAGAGTGATTTCAGCACTGGCCGAAATGTTCTAACAGGTAACCATGCTGCTCTGAAGTCTAATACTGTGGACAGAATGGTGTTTCTGTCACACAACTTGAAGTTTCTTCAGTAGAATTTTACAATCATTTTATTTTTTTCCCTGATATCTTTGTGCAATATTGGACAGAACTTAGTTAATAATTTGTTTAAAAAAGTTATAGGTTTGGGTTTTTTTTTTTATATCTTTGTGCAATATATGACAGAACTTGTTTACAAATGGTATAGTGTTTTTTTCATGTGCAGTATTTGACAGAACTTTGGATTTTTATACTATAGTACAGTATGTTAGATTTTTGTTCTAGCTTGTAGGCTGCACAATTCACCTTACAGCAGAGCAGTTTGTTTATCCATACTGTAATTTTCATGTCCTCTATTTAAATTTTCTTTAGTGTTTTATCCCCTTTGGATTCCTATTTTGTTTTGTTTGTCTGAAATGCTCTTATTATAATAGTTGTGTTGGTCTTAGTGTAATTTTTTGTGTAAATCCTGTAGGCCACTTTGAAATGATTTACTCATGCTTACACTGTTTGATCTCAGTAATACTTTAACTGGTGATTTTAATGTTTGTTACTTTACTTCAGTTTTAAGTAAATAAACAACACCGATTTTCCTTAACTGCTCTTTCCATTAATCTCATTAGTAAACCACAATTAATATTCTATCATCAAGAACAAGCTAGATCAATAAGACTTTTACAAATATTGTTTTTAAATATAATTAAAATATCATCTAATTATCGTGATCGTCAAAGTCCCAGAAAAAGTCAAGATATTTTTTCCCAATATCACACGTCCCTAATTCCAGTTGTTCGAACACTGGTATGTGTTTGAAAACTTGTTAAGGGTAGATTTCACACAAAGGATCATAGACATACAGAATAAATTACCAAGTGGTGGGGTGGAAAGTAGGTCTTTAGTGACCTTCAAGAGTTTTACCTTATGTAATTTTGGAAATCTTATGCTAACAGGTTGAATGAGCTTGTTGGGCTGAATGGTCTTTTTTCATCACAATTGTTTTCATGTTCTAATACATATATTAGCAACACAGTAATAGAAGTGAAAGTTTTGTAGCACAATGCCTTGCTTTGCTCCAGGCCATACTGTGTCCATGGCCTCTTTGCATCCCAATTGAATAGGGTTACAATTTTGTCCTTTTTTGAAGAAAAAAAAAAAAGTAAAATCTAATATATGTTTGAATACACAGCAAAGGATATAGAAATTTTGGGGATAGATGGGCAAGGCTATTTACAGGTAATACAATATTATTCAAATCAGCCTTGAACCTCAAGAGCACCTCCAATATATTCAGTATATGTGTAACTTAGGATTATAGGTCAGTCAATTTAAGCATTACCTGTTCTTCATAAAGAACCAGCTTTTCTTCCCCCCAAACTTTCCTCATTCCTTCAATATTTCTCATATCTCTGATTTATTTTTAGTAAAATTTCTATGAAACCTACAGTGCTAGCTGGCGTAGTAACAACAACAATAGGTGGATTCACTTTTCAACATTCTTTTTGTCATTATCTGGGAGGGTGGAGATCTAAAGTTGCAGGACAGGATGTAGACTTTACATCAGACTGTTTTAATTAGTAAAACCTCCCTAATGCTAAAGGACTATTATAGAAATTTGATTTGTTTATGTAATATGTACAATAGATGTGGCCTTTTTCTTTAGCAAAATATTTTAATTAATGAGATGCATAAAAAATGCTTCAGATGAAACTTTTGAAAAGTAAAAAAATACCTGTTTGAATCAAACAATTATCACAGTGGATCATTCAAATTGGACAACAGAAGTGTGATATGGATAGTTGATGGTATTAAAGCAGTATCATCAGTTTTGTTCTGTGAAGTGCTAGAAAAATCATGTTTATGTCCTGAAAACTCTTCTCTCGAATAAGAAGCATTTATGCTCAATTTAGTGGGAGAATTAGCCTTCTGTAGATTTATATAGAAAGGTAATATAAAAACAAGCTGATGAAGTTTACTGTGAAAAAAAATATATTTTTATTTTAAAACTAAAAACAGAGCTTTATTTGAAAAGTGGCATTATGTATAGTATCGAGCAATTAGATTCTACTTGCATAAAACTTGCCAACACCATGCATCCATAGCTGAGACACTGTTACACATTTTAAACATCTGAAACACTGCCTCAGATTAAAACTAAATAAATAAATAAATCTATTAGTGGTGGGCAGAAATACAGCTGCATAAAGTCAGTTGAAAAGGGTAATTGAAAAGCAGAAAGATGTTAAGCACTTTCACCGTTTAAACAGGCAAGGCATAGTACTAATACTTTGTTGGTATAAACCCAACCAATATTTTGTATTTAGTGCTAGATTATAACTGGTAGCATCTATAGGGGTAGAAAAGAATCATCAGCTTAAGCCTCCTGGGTAATTAAGTGAAGAATGTTTATTAATACACAATATTTCAAGCAATATTGAATATGCTGCCGAAAACAAACCTGGACTGCCCACAAATGACTATAATTCTATGACTAGATTGAAGTACCTCAGAGATCAATAAAAATATAGTACATAATCAATTAAAGCAAGACAAAAACACTGAACATTTATTTAAATTGATAAAAAACAGGGATGTTATGTTTTTTTAATCCATCAGGAAATCTTCCACTCTTATTTTCCCTTATGTGACATGTAGCTGCACCCAAATGCAAGTAATCAAGAATAGGCCAATTTTGATTCATACAGCCTATCCTGGATTACTTGAACATGGTTACAGCCATTTTTCCTTGTATATCACCTGACGGCAGCCCAACATATACCATGAAAACAAACATTTTGTGAAATAAACAAATTCTTACAATTCCAAATAAAGTTGCTTCAATTTATAAATTTTAGTAACGAAATACAACAATAGACAAACGTTAGAATGACAGATGCAAAAAGTGATTCTAATCACTTAAATTGTACATGCCAATTTGCCTAATATTGTGAGTTTCTTTTCTAATAAAACCGACCTGGCAAATGTCACATTAGCATTGGAACCAAGCAAGAACAAACATATGAAAAAAGCAGTAGTTCCCTTTATTTCAATTTAAAAATGCCATACACAGTTAAATAAACTCATCTCTCCTCACTAGCCTGCTGTTCCTTCGCCCTCCTCTTTGTAGCATACAGGTTCCACTAATAGAGTTTGTATTTTTGTACTTATTTCATTAAGTAAGTTCTGTAATTTTTTTCTATGCATCTACCAATGCTGTAATACCCTAGTCAACAGTTTTTCAACCAGGGGACCATGTTAAACTTCCAGGGTGGCCTCAAGTTAACTAAAAATAACTATAAAACTGTGGAAACGTACTTAATGCACTAAATTCCATTCACTCTGCCCATTCTAAATTTGCTAAACAAGTACAATGGTGTGAGTTTTCCTGGCACTATGCTGGATGAATGTGGACAAAACATAAGAGAATAACTAAAAAAAAAAAAAAAAAAAATATATGTTGCGTGCTTGATACTAAGTGTAAACACTCTGAACTTCAACTAAGATATTACTTTACACCCTGTTAATGTGTTGGCTTTTGACTTTGTTATTTAAGCCTTTCGATTCTTCAGTATTACATGGGAAAAAACAAGGCAGCAGTGTGAGGTGGTAGATAGAGTTATGGTTTACCACACAAACATATGGAAGTCACACCCAAAAAAAGATGAGAGAAAAAAAAAAAAAAAAAAAAAAAATTTACATTTACCGGTACACAAGCTATTAATTTAATGTCAACCACTTTTTAATTGAAATTAAAAAGTTAATTGAAAGAAAGAGCAGAATGGTACCAGATATGCAGCAAAGAATAATTAGGATAAACTGAATGCTTTAGGATATAAAAAATATATAACCATAGATTTAATTTTAAGGCACATGGCATTGCAGTTTTACTGGCAAACATCCAACAATGCAATGTAATACATTTGCCATTATTTCTTAATATGCCAAATGTTTAACAGATAAATCCTCCATTTCCTTCATTAAATCTACTGTTTTAGCCACTGAGTTAATTTCATTGCAGACTACTGGAGACTTGCCTGAATGATGTAATGTTGTGTGAACTTTTCATATTTGTTAATGCCAAATACATACTATATTACCATTAACACCCTGTCTAGGGCTGGTATTTGCTCTCTGTCTGATGCTGGCAAGATAGGCTCTAGTCTCCCATAACATTACACTGGAATACAGCAGGGTTCAGAATGTTATGTTACATCACATTATGTGGTGTTATTTTTATTACCAGTTTATTCACTGGTATATACGGTATGTTTACTTTTACATACTTAGGGGTAAATATTTTTTCCCATTTCATTTCTTGTCGGTTAATAGTGTGTTCAATTTATTGGTAAGTGTGGTGCTTCTTGTTGTGTCAATTTTAGGAGGTTGTTCTAAGAATAATTTGTAGATGAAATTGTCAATATTACTTTACAGCAATGTTGTCCGTGACCTTTTAAATGAATGCTAACTATTCCTGCCAGAACTACACATTCGAACTCAACTGTGTTTGAAAATCAAACTTTTAAACCTACACACTACTGAAGCCTCAAAGCAAACTGTCAGTTCTAGACAGAAAAACATATATATACTGTCACAGAGTAATAAGAATTTATGTTCATGTTAAAGGATACAGGATATAAGAACAAACTTTAAAATCTAAGTACTGTAACAAGAAGTACAATAGTAAACTTTCTTTAATAAATTGTCATATCACTTTCTAAAAACGAGCTTCTAAATTTTACACAGCAAGACCACTTGAAGCAATCCATTTATTTATTTAGATCATGTACACAGACAAATTAATGTTGCTTGTTGTGAAATATGGTCTCTGAGCAATTCTGAATTATTCACAATATTTGTAAACTGATATTTAGAAACAAAACATATTCTGACAAAATAATATTAAACTTACTAGATGACATCTCTCCACTTATCTGAACTAAACATTAAGGAAGTCTTATATAAACAATATAAATACCATTGCCTTACCTGATGGACAGTCCCGTCTATCTCTACAGGAACTATGAAATCGGCATTGCTAATAGGCTGCAAATAAAACATAATATATTTTCAAAACTGCCATATTAACAAAGTAAGGTACTTAGGAATTAACCTTTTCACACATTATCAGTTTGTTCAGAATGTATTTCATTTTAATAAAATTACAGAAATATAAAGTGAAACTTTATATTTGCTATTTCTACTCCATTTAATTATTACATTTATTTAATAAGTGACTATCAAATAAAATCACAAGGACATCTCACATTTTAATTTAACATGAACATAAATGTACACCTTTTATAAATTCTGCATGGCAAAATTATCACCATTCACATTTCAAGTAGAAATAAGAATGGAGACCAGTGGTTATCAGGTTCCATTCAGGAGACCCACTGTGGCTGTAGTTTTTTGTTTCAAAGTAGTTTTGCAATCTTTGAATTGTTTTAATATAACTGACCTCATTGTTTAAACTAGATGGTCTTTTCATTTTTAGCTTTAAGAAAAGTATAGTTGTGTGGGATTTAAATAAACAAAACAAGTAAAACAGTTGTACTATTGTCATAGCTTTAAGTATTTCACACTCAAAATCTTCCTATTTTTTTCTGTAGATGCTCCACCCTTAATTGCATGTTAATAATACAAACTAACAACAATCAGCAAATCCATCAGGGAAAGTTGGAGTGCTGAAAGCCTGCAGGTACTTTAGTGTTATACCCACTAGCGCATTAATTAGTAAATTACAGCTTAAATGACCACAACACCTGAAAAAGAAGAATATATATATATATATATATATATATATATATATATATATATATCTATATCAATTATCGATCACTTATTTATTTATTTATTTTTAATCGGAGCCTGGGAAGAAAACACTTGGTTTAATTAAATTTACAGTCCAACTAAAAGCTGACATTGTATGGAAGAAAACCTGCCGCCACAATAGACACTAGGACTAAGCTTCAAAACCACTTGTGTAGAAAAATCAACATTGGCAAAATTTGCTTTCTTGACTTAACTGACCCCATGGTACATGAAAAGGAAAACAAAACACATTGGAAATCTAAAAATTGAGCAATATAAACAAACATTAAAACGATAGTCCACAATTATGGAAAAAAGGAAAGAAAATAAGAGTATATTGATTCATGTCTTAAAGCAAAATTAAAATTGCAAGCAGATTCAATCAATCAGAAGAATTAATCGCAATCTTCTGAAGTAGCGATGTTTCAAGTATTCAACTAAATGAAGGCAGTATGACTACTACAGAAAGCATTAAACAAGATTTAAATCAAGCCAGAAGATGGCGCTTACAAGCCTTACAGCAGAACATTAGAAAAAGTTTAACAAGAAACAAAACATTGAGCAAAACAAAGCTCACCACTCCTATACACCTAACTGCTTCCTTTACCTAACTTTAATCAAGAATAATTTTATCACTTTGTACAACTGAGGGTGCAGCACTTGCAATCTATGCAAGGAAGCATCCAAAATAAAGCAGGAAAAAGGTAGAGGAGGAATTCTCTCAAATACCCATGATTAGACAAAAAATAACATTCACAAACATGCAAACATGCTATCCTGGCAGTTCTGAATGCAAGGCAGGAAACTGCGCCAGTCCATTGCAGGTTCCCCACTCACTCACACACATACACACACTGTCCTATTCTGTAAATTAGGAACTGCACATTAATCTAACTAGCACATTTCTGGGTTTATGGGAGGAAAATCCACACAGACATAGGGAGAATGTGCAAACTACATACAGAGAAAGTCTAAGCATAGGATTAAAGTGCAAGATATCATATTAATGAGGGAACAGCACTACTTATTGCGCCTTTATCCTACTCACGACAGTGGGTAGACAGTGACTGGGTTAGGATTAGAAAACCGAGTTTGGTAAATATGTACACATAAATAAGGTAAGCAGTATATTTAAAAAGCAATTACCTGGATAAGCACACCAAAACAGATTTCTGCAAATTAAAAACTGTAAATCTCATTTATAAGTTTAATTTTACAAAACAGTTATCTGAACTTAATAAATTTTAAAGAATGTCAAGTATTCATTTCTCTCAAATGCTGTTCCATTCAATGAAGAACAAATTAAAAAGCTACACAGGCATGTTTATTCAGTCTGCCATGGTTGAATGCCAGATGTCAGTTCAAATTGGATACCAACTGCAAAGAGCCAAAAAAACAGCTGACCAACGTCTCACTGTCTGTCAGTATGTGTCAGGCTCCAGAAAGGAAACCCATGTTAATGTTTGTTTTTGTTTTGATGATTTGTAGCGTAGACACAGTTTAGTCAAACTGTGCTCAGTCCAAAAAAGATTGACACATTCTAGGCTCCTGTTAAATAAGACTCTTGTTCAAAGCCAATTCTAACAGGATCAAATATGCAGTGCTTAAAAACACAGAAAAATGTATTCACCAATCAGTCTTAATTTATGAAGTAAAAAACATGAAACCACAAACTTAGGAACATACAAAAAGTAAACAGATTTACCTTAAAAGAACTGTGAACCAAAGTTTCATCTAAGTCGATTACAACACACTTCTTGCCATAGTCTGATATGTTCATTTCAGGTAAGAGGTATTTTGCTGGAGGCTGGAAAGAGACACAGATTTAGTATATATAAAACTAAAGCTTTTTCAAGCACATTTTTAATATATGCAAAACAAAGTTCAATTTAAATGTAGAATTATTTAATGTGTATATAGCTCCACAATTAAAGATGCAGAAATACTTTAGTTTTCTTCATACATATGAACTTAAAAATGCCAGAATTACAATACCTACTTAAATGTCAATGATGGTTACACATTAAAATAATCTATCCTTCAATAAAAGGGAGGGAAAAAAGTATGAATGAAAAGAAACCTAAAAGCAAAAACAGAATAGAGTAAAAGTGTTTGCTGCAATTTTAAAAAGAACGTGAAGATAATGTGGATTAATCACAAAATTATTACATTAATACTGTGCTTACCAAGTTCATACGGCATCATGACTATAATAATAAAGACTTAGTACACAATATTAAGTTTTTTTTTTTTTGGCTGTTCTTTCTTTTTGCTTTATAATCCACCTTAAACCGGACACTTTACTATTGATCCCAACAGTATCCATTTTGTGCTACACAGACAAGAAAGTAATTTCAAAATACAACACTTTCATTGCAGTCTTAATTCAATTCAGGGTCACAGTCTATGAAATTAGCATCAAGCATAACTCAGGGACAAACCATGGATGGGAAGCCGGTCGTCTGTAGCACCCACTTACAGATGGCTATTTTAGAACCAACAGTTAAAACAACATGCACATTTTTGTGATGTGGGAGAAAAACAGAAAAACACTTCAGTTCCGCTTGAAAAATGAATGAAAGGAAATTTAAACAGCTACAGCTCCAATATGTAATGTCTATCACACTGCTGTGCTGCCCTGCTTATACTCATTTGATAATACATAATAGGATTAAATATTTTTATAGAGAATATATCATATGTTAAGACTGAGCAACTGAACATTATTATCAAGCTATACTTCTATTCTACACATGTTCCTTCTTATTTCCTTGGAGATATTAGGCATCATGTTTCGAGAACTGTTTGTTCTTCATGCTGCATTTATTCGTTTTAAAATTGTACTAAATTATGGGTGCCCATCTCCTCAGAAAGGACAGATTTTAGCTATGCTCTTTGAAAAATAGTTTTGAGTTACCATAGAGATATAGTAGTTTATTTTGCAATAACAGTTCATCGAATATTCGTCTATCAAAAACCACATTTAACATGCAGCTTTCACATTTCTAAAACTTCATATCAATGCCAAAACTTAAAATACCAAGTTCAAACTCAGTCATCATGTCACAGCATAAGGAGACAAGCAATGTTGTAACATTATTGTCCCAATTATGAAAGATCTTAGTTGTTATTATTACCTTTGAAACAGTGCATACAATTAAGTAGCATAGTAGGACAGAACAACACTGCTGCCTACTGGATATGCATTTTTCTTAATAAATCACCTTGAATGAGAAACAAACAGCTACTTTAATATATAAAGTCATATGTCATTGCTACAAATTAACATCTGCTATTTGAATTTAGTAGTGATATATTTTACTTTGGCTACATAAGCTGTTTTTTGGGATGAAGTGTTTTTTCAGGATTATAATTGATAGAACTGCAATCAAATTAAAAAAACAAACAAAAAAAAAAACATGCAAAAAACGAAAACAATGAAAAGGAGGAATACATACACTGGGGATGGGAATGACCTGCACCTGGTCACACTGGGAAAATGAAGAGAGAGGAAAAAAAAGCACAATCAGGGGAGATTAAAACATAAAATTAAACCTACAAACAAAGCTTTTAAAACAAGCAAAATTTATTTTTTAAAACTTTGTAAAGACAAGTGTACCATTTATTTGAAGAATAAGATAAATGTGTTTAAGAAAATTGTAAATATTTACTTACATTGCTTTTTAAAACTTCAGTCCATCTGAAGGTATTTATGTATAGAAAAATATTTGACAAATTGCTCCTATTTCTCAGTTTGTTCAGAAAGAAATAGATGCACAAGTTTTTAAGCCATATACAAATTATGTTACTTCACAGGATGTCAAACGAACAACATAAAGGCAAGCATTACAATTGAACAATACAGGATATTAACTTTACGTCACATCTAGGGATGCCCCAATCAGGTTTTATTTAGGCCAATACCAATCACTGATTTCATGTTACTTGATCAGCCAATTCAGATTATTTGTTTCCATTATCCCTTTAAAAAATGTTTTACACTAATCTCCTGCATAACCATATGCATAGAAGCCTTATGTCCTATATCAAAGTGTATTTTTATAATTAAACTATAGACTAAAAGGTGTTAACTGTTCATTTTTATTAATAAAATAAAATTCTGTAGGCTTATTGTTCAGTGACCATAAAAATACTAAAATATACTTCCTTAAAATACATAATTTAACTAATAAAATATGTACATACATACTGTATATCCATAATACATATGGCATAAAAGAAAATAACATGCTTGTCATAATTACAAGCTTGTTTAATTTCTTTCTGTAATGTAGCTATCTGTAATTAAAAAACAGTTTTCACTATTTTTCTAACAAAAAGAATATGTGTAAATATACATTTAAAAAAAATTAATTGCACTACAGCTTGTTTGTTGTTAAAATATACATTTACCATATTTACAGAGGTGCTTTTTTTCTTCAGTGTATTAGTTAGATATTTATAATTCTTGTGGTATAATTATTATAGATTATCACTTTAATTATGTAGTGCTTACTTTTCACCAAAACTTTTGCCGTATGACACAAAGCAACAAATAAACATAGCATAAATTTAAAAAAAGCTTCAAATGTATCACATGTTCATAGGTTATTCATCAAGAAGAAACAAGACTAAGACTAACATGCAAAACAGGTTAATAAGTAAAAGGCACATTTTACTGTTAACAAGCCTATTGTTTACTAAGCAGCAATTTCAATTTTGTCTTTTATCTTTTCATTTTCCAAATAAAAATGTAAGCTGCCTCACTTAAAAAAGCTTGCTCTCCAAACTCAGTGTCCATTTTAATTTAAAGTAGCTTTTCTTGATGTTTGTCTAACTGCACAGGATGATCCATTCCCTCCCCGTCTCCTTTTTCTCAGTTTATTGCTCCATTTTCTTCAATGTAAAGGCTAAGCTCTCTTGTAAAACAAGCCTCTACTTGCTGCTTTTTGTGTATGCTGCAGGAATTTTGCTCAAAACAAATTTGTGCTGGAGCTGCAACTAAATTACCATAAAGCGTATAAAAGCAGGTGCTGTAAAGATCATTTTTTGTTATCAGCCAATTTACTGACCACCTTCAAGACTTTTTTGAGTGAAAAATAAGTCAATTTAGATCAGTGGCTGATCGATCAGAGCATCACTACACATATATTATCGGAAACATTGTGTGTTTATTTAAATATGCTTAATTATGAAAGAGCGTTTTTAAAGCATCAATAATATCTGGTCAACAGTGATTCTGACATTACCTCCTGTATTATGGTAATTGTTTATGTAGTATACATAACTGCATAGCATGCTTTATATATACATGAATACATTTTACATATGCATACTGTACATATGTATGCATAAGTAGAAAGAGCAAATACTCAAATATCACAGCTTAACTGTGATTCCAGTATTTAAAATAAAAAAAACACACACACATTAATTGTGTTATAATTTCTACCAAACTAAATTTATGCCTTTGAATGCTGCAGATTAAGCAGACCTGAAACCACTTAAAGAATGCACAAAGACTAACACCACTGCAGTCAGTTTTTCCCAAACTGAGAAAACATTCTTATATAAAGTATCACAAAATATTTTAAGTGAACAATTTGCCTGCTAGGTCTATCCTGCAAGAATCATGTTAAATTAGAGGCATTATTTATATACTGCTCCAGTCTTACATGCATCAGTTACGTTTGCTTGCTAGCTCTTGGATAAAAGTGGAAAAAGAAAAAAAAAAAAGAAAAAGAAAGAAAAAAATAAATAAATAAAAAAAAAACTTTTCTGGTAAACTGAACTGCAGTACAAGCACACTGGTGAAGTCCATTAGCTGTCCCCACTTTCCTTGGAAGGCCAACTTTTGGCTAGCCTACTTAAACAGCACTGAGACCACACAGGAGTATGCAAAAAAGCATGTTCACACAGTAACTGTTAAATATTATATCTTTGTCCATATTGTTATATACCTTATACCTTCTCTACAGCATTTCTCTTATCTGTAAAGGTGTTCAACTTTTCATTTACTAAGACAATAAGCATATAGTTAGGTCCGTAAATATTTGGACAGATACAACTTTTTTCTAATTTTGGTTCTGTACATTACCACAATGAATTTTAAATGAAACAACTCAGATGCAGTTGAAGTGCAGACTTTTAGCTTTAATTCAGTAGGTTGAACAAAACGATTGCATAAAAATGCAACTAAAGCTTTTTTTTAACACAATCCCTTCATTTCAGGGGCTCAAAAGTAATTGGACAAATTAAATAACTGGAAAAAAAATGTTCATTTCTAATACTTGGTTGAAAACCCTTTGCTGGCAATGACAGCCTGAAGTCTTGAACTCATGGACATCACCAGATGCTGGGTTTCCTCCGTTTTAAGGCTCTGCCAGGCCTTTACTGCAGCAGGTTTCAGTTGCCTCACATTTTTATGCAATCGTTTTGTTCACCCCACTGAATTAAAGCTGAAAGTCTGCACTTCAACTGCATCTGAGTTGTTTCATTTAAAATTCATTGTGGTAATGTACAGAACCAAAATTAGAAAAATGTTTCTGTCCAAATATTTATAGATCTAACTGTAGTTATGCATTTACTTATTTTAATTGGAATATTCAAACCTTTTCTTTTATTAATTTGACAGCCTTATATAGCATTGGACAACAGAAAGACTTATGGTATAAACACAAAAAACCCACGTATGGGACCATGTGACCTTTATGTAGCTGATGGACATATGCACAGTACTGGCTTCTTAAAACGAATTGTAGCTTTCCCTCTTTAATATTTTTCATCTTTCAAAGCTACAACAAAAGTAGAACTCTGGTGCCAAAGCTAAAGATTCAAAACATGCCATCAACCACAGTCACAACCAGAAACCTTTAGTTCTGTGAAGATATCACAGAACTACAGACTGGGATATACTGCTGGGGTCACATAGTGAGAACACTGAAGAAGCTGTTGACTGCACAACTGATTACATCAACTTCTGTATGGACATTGTAGTTCCAGTAAGAACAGTACACTGCTATGCTAACAAGCAGCCATGGATTACAAGTGACATCAAAGGCCTTTTGAACCAGAAGAAAAGGGCTTTTAAAGACGGTGATCAGCATGAGCTCAAGCACGTGCAGAAGGAACTCTGAGTCCAGCTCAGGGCAGCGGAGCAGCAGTACAGGAGAAAGCTGGAGCAGAAGTTGCAGAATAACAGCATGAAGGAAGTGTGGGATGGGATGAAGATCATCACTGGCTGCAGCTCGAAGCGGGGTGCCACCATCGAGACAGACGTGGAGAGAGCAAACCAAATGAACAACTTCTTTAATAGGTTTAATCACCCTAACCCACTCTCATCTCGGAGTACTGCATCCTCCAACCATCCTTCTCTAGATAACAGCATAGGTGAGACATCCCCACCCACAATTACAGCAGCCCACGTGAGCAGAGAGCTGAGAAGACTTTGTGCCAGCAAAGCAGCAGGTCCAGATGGTGTATCGCCACGACTGCTGAAGGCCTGTGCGTTGGAACTGGGGAGTCCTCTACAGCGCATCTTCAACCTGAGCCTGGAACAGGGGAGAGTCCCGAGGCTTTGGAAAACATCTTGTATCACCCCAGTCCCAAAGGTATCACGTCCTAGTGAGCTGAATGACTTCTGGCCTGTTGCTCTGACATCACATGTGATGAAGACCATGGAGCGGCTGCTGCTTCACCACCTGAGGCCACAGGTCCGCCACGCCCTCGACCCTCTGCAGTTCGCATACCAGGAGAAGGTGGGAGCAGAGGATGCCATCATCTATATGCTACACCGATCCCTCACCCACTTGGACAGAGGCAGTGGTGCTGTTAGAATTATTTTTTTGGACTTCTCTAGCGCCTTCAACACTATCCAACCTCTGCTCCTTAGAGACAAACTGACTGAGATGGGAGTAGACTCACACCTGGTGGCATGGATCGTGGACTATCTTACTGACAGACCTCAATATGTGCGTCTTGGGAACTGCAGGTCTGACATTGTGGTCAGCAACACAGGCGCGCCTCAGGGGACTGTACTTTCTCCGGTCCTGTTCAGCCTATATACATCAGACTTCCAATACGACTCGGAGTCCTGCCACGTGCAAAAGTTTGCTGATGACACTGCTATTGTGGGCTGCATCAGGAGTGGGCAGGAGGAGGAGTACAGGAAGCTAATCAAAGACTTTGTTAAATGGTTCAACTCAAACCACTTACACCTTAACACCAGCAAGACCAAGGAGCTGGTGGTGGATTTTAGGAGGCCCAGGCCCCTCATGGACCCTGTGATCATCAGAGGTGACTGTGTGCAGAGGGTGCAGACCTATAAATATCTGGGAGTGCAGCTGGATGATAAATTGGACTGGACTGCCAATACTGATGCTCTGTGTAAGAAAGGTCAGAGCCGACTATACTTTCTTAGAAGATTGGCGTCCTTCAACATCTGCAATAAGATGCTGCAGATGTTCTACCAGACGGTTGTGGCGAGTGCCCTCTTCTACGCAGTGGTTTGCTGGGGAGGCAGCATAAAGATGAAAGACGCCTCACGCCTGGACAAACTTGTTAAGGCAGGCAGGCTCTATTATAGGAGTAAAGTTGGACAGTTTAACATCTGTGGCAGAGCGACGGCATTAAGCAAACTCCTGTCAATCATGAAGAATCCACTGCATCCACTGAACAGTGTTATCTCCAGACAGAGAAGTAGCTTCAGCGACAGACTTTTGTCACTGTCCTGCTCCACTGACAGACTGAGGACATCGTTTCTCCCCCACACCATGCGACTCTTCAATTCCACCCGGGGGAGTAAATGCTAACATTGCTCAAAGTTATTGTCTGCTTTATTACTCAAAGTTCTAAAGCTATTGTCTGCTTTTACATGCATTTTTATTACTATTTAAATTTAATATATATATATATATATTTTTTTTATCAGTATACTGTTGCTGGATTATGTGAATTTCCCCTTGGGATTAATAAAGTATCTATCTGTCTATCATAGGATGGAGAGCATGAAGGAGCAGAAAAGCATCCTAAAGATGAAAGTGTTACTCAACAATGTCAAGAAACATTATTGATGAGAAAAAAACAAAGTTATACCTGATTCAGAAATTTAACAAAAGGTACATTTGTGATGATATGTGTTAGGAGTCCATGGCAATACACATGTTTTTAGTTAAAAACAGTCTGCTCAGCTCTGGGTTTTCATAGGTCCTTGAGGTAGCACAGCCAAGCAGCCCTGTGGTGTGGATAGGGAAAATTGGCTGGTCAAGCATTCATGTGCAGACTCACTCAGCACAGTTTCCTCATTAGCGCCTAATTAAAACACCTAGATCTACTATAGTATAAATGAGAACTACGTAGTATACACACAAAAAAACAGAAAAAGAGAATCAAGAGTGAGCCACAGATTAAATCTAGAGGAGAATCAGAAAAAATGCCAGGCAGGATGCTACAGAGTGTGGAGCTGTGGCACTTTGAAGACTAGGGTTGCTTTGGTTAAACATCCAGGGAGCAGAAACAACCAAACACACTGGGAGATCCCAAGAATGCTGAGGGACGGCAGTGAAAGAAGAGATCAAGGCTCACTGGTGCCGACGGACAGCAAGGGCTGGTGATGAGCACACAAGCTAGACAGTGATTGACAGCGCTTGGCAAGGATGTCTCCCTTTATTAAGCAGACCTTGGAGGGTGAGCTGAGGCAATGTTATTTAGGAGGAGGCACAGAGGCTTGTGATTTGTTTTAAATGGATCCCAACTGTATTTAAACTCTTGCTTTTAACCTATTTAACCTATTACAGTATTTATAGACTGATTTTAACCTTCACTGACCACTGTTTTATTGAATTACTTATTTATTTGAAGATATACTTTGCACTTTGTTTCTGAACACTATTTGGACTGATTGGAATAAAGAGCACTTTGCACCATCTGTTGTTCCTTTGAGTCTTCATTCATTATAGTCCATCTCAGTCTATGACTATTAATGTCCTGGGTACAAGGAAGAGTATGCAAGCTGAAGGCAACCTGAGCATCATACCACTGCTTTTATTTTACACCCTGCAAATGTTATGCTATAGGCCAAGCTGAGGACAGTTAATTTTTGCCCAAATAAATCTTTTTTTTTTTTTTTTTTAAACCATACATTTTAAGAATGCCCACCCAGGTTTCCCTTATGTACAATTTAGTTTGTAGTCCTCTGTTCTCTCAATTTAACCCTCTTGTCACAAATGTTTATTCTGTTAGGCCTATAATCTCTGAACTTGTTTGTAGCACACAACGCTCTCTATGGGCACAAAAGTGGCAAAAATTCCAATAGCCTCCTGCTGGAGATTTCTGGAATGCATTTCATTTAATGTACAGAAGTTCCGTCTTCTTAATTTTAACTTTTTTATAGAACAACATGTAGCAGATTGAGTCAAATGGGTACATGATATTACTGTTGAATTTCTGAAATGAAATTATACGATTGGGATGAGTTTAATTTTATTGCAATTTTAAAGCGGGACCCTATAAGTGTCCTCAGGGACTTGGCACTATTACAGCTACATAGTGTTCAGCGGTGCAGGAGGTTTTGTAATTTGGCATTTCAAAAACCAAAGACATTCTGTTCCCTTGGCTCTAGTCCAGCACTTAGTAGACAGTGACCTTGTGTCAATGGGAGTTTAAGCTACCCCACCCTAGATAGGTCCAAGGTTAGGAAGATAGCAGGGGAAAGACACACTAGAAGGCAGGGTTCAAGTGGGCAAAGGAGTGAAAGAGAGACGAGAAAGATTGTTTAGACATGAAAATTAAGAGGCATGAGCAGTAATAGTTTGAGCGGTCCATCTGATAGACAAAGTAAACACATTGTTAATAATAAAAAAAGACCCAAAACAGGAAGTGAGTTTTATTTTCAGCCTGATTCTTTGATAAAGTAAACAGGGAGGACAGTTGCAATCATACAAGTAAGGGAAACACAATATATTTATTAATTTGGAGTAGCACTACTTTAGGCATGTGGAGAGGTGGCATAACACACCCTCATGTTACAAAATACACAGTTGAAGCATTTAAACAACTGGGCCTCTAACAACATCACCTTTTCCCCTCAGTCTGCTTATCTGTGCTACTGCTAATTTCAATTAGGCTTCGAAATAACTTGTTCAAAAAAAAAAAAAATCCGTTATATCAGTTTTTCCATAGTTTTTTTTGGATACTAACTGATACCTATTTTATTAAAATCTCAATTAAAAATATAGAATCTGGAGCTTAACTTTAGCTTCAGCAACTATGGCTTTGATATTGGGAGGAAGAGAGAATGTACTTGACTGCATCTAGACTTAGCAGTGCGTTTCCTTTGTTCATAATCAAATTGAAACAAGCGAGATTTAAAAAATAGTTTAAATTTCCCTTTTTCAGAATTTTAGCTACTTTATTCCAGGTTTGCTTAAATTTAAAATCTTAAGAAATTGCAGAGACAAGGAGAACAACTATTTTGGCACACAGAAATTCGTATTTTCCTTTTACCCAATATGTTTACTTTAAACTTAACCATTAACCTTTTGGCTACCAACACATTGAAGGTATTTCAGAATAAACAGCAGCATAGGGAAGTTCCATAAGCATCTGCTTTAATTCAAGTAGCATCAAACTGTTTGAATAAAACGTCATAAAATACAAGGGACATTTAACGTTATGAATTCACAGTATTGCTCAACTGCAAGCCTGATCACTGAATAGCACCAAAAGAAGCTCTGTGTGATACCCTTCAAATTGTCTGGAGCACTAAACAAAGTACTAAACCCAAACCTTAACATATAAAATCAAATACACCTTAGCAAAAAAAAAAAAAAAAAAAAAAAAAAAAAAAAACACAAAAAATTTTTTTTTTTTAATCTACAGTCCTGATTTGACTTGATCTTAAAATATGGTTCCATGTAAGATATAAAGCTGAATGTCTGTTCGGTACACAAATATTTCTGTTACGCTCATCACCACCAACTTCTGTCCATATTTTTTCATTTGTTCAGAGGAAGAACACAAGCTATGTTTTATTCCAAAAATATTTTCACTTGGGGAACTTACCTCATACTTGGCATACATACATAGTGTTGCTCTCCATAGTTTGTTAATTCAAAGAAATTTTAGTTTGGGGCCAAACTTTTTCCATCAGGAAATTTACTGACCAAACCTGCGCTTTATTCCACCTTAGGCTGTGGCAAGGATTACTGCTAGATGCCTTCTACAACTCATTCTATAACTTGACTTATCACTAGATCTTTTCCCAGAGCAAACAGCAATCATTTGCTTTTTCTGAACTGTCTGAGAACTTAGCATTAGACAAATGCCTAATATTTTAAAATACATTTATTTTTTTTAAATACCCTACTCACCTTGGACAATGTCCCATTTTCTTCCACCGGTGGAGGAAGGGAAGTTGTATTGTTGTTAGTTGATGGTGGTTCCACATTATAGTTGCGAAAACAGCAAAAGAAAGTGCTGAAGATACTTCTACTTCTCTGCTTTTTCAAACTGGTATTAGATTGAGAAACTGAAAAATAAAATTAAAGCAGATATTTTAGGAATTTTGTTTAAGAACTTAAGTATTTGTCATAATGAGCATTTAGAGACAAATGTACTATGAATTCAGTGACAGTCAAAAGAAAAAATTAGTTTAAAAGGGCATATTTGGATCCTCAGTCAAATGCATGCTGTCAAATGAATGTGCAACTAAGAACCTGACTGAACTCTATACAGTATTACTACAAGTAATACTACTACAAATGAAATGACATTTTCCAGAATGGGTTATTCAAAGGTCACACATTAAGTTTGTTAATGTATGCTGAATGCACAATAAAAATAGCAGGAATATTCATGTTTTTATTTTGTCACAATTCCAACAATGTAATTACAACTAGAAGCAACACAGTTGCACTTTATGTATTGCATTCACACTGAAACTATTACAGGTCAAACTCCGTTATAACAAATATCTTTATAGCGAAATTTTTATTACAACAAATTATTTTTATGGTCCTGACTGTTTCCCCATATGACACGAGTATATAGAAATCTCGTTATTACAAAGTACATTCAGCAGATACTTTCATTATAACGAAGTACCTAAAAGACTTTGAAATGCCTGAATGAATCATCCGCAGAGCAGCTAGTTCTGTTGGTGCAGCTCAGTTGTGCACAATCATCCCCAAACAGAAACATTGTCATTTTTTTTTTTCTGTCTTCGAACTTTCCTCGTACTGCTTTTTTTTTGGCCTTATTTTATCCTTCGGTTTTCAGTGATACCTTTTGCTTACTGCTCGTCAACATTTAAAAAACATCCATTGGAATTTAACTCATTGTCACCCTCCTATAGAAATGGCAAACACGCAAAAAACGGTAACAGTTAATATTTAAAAAAAAAAAAAAAAAAAACTACATTTTTGCAGCTCTCAAGTGTGGCAAAAAAAAAAAAAAAAAAAAAAAGACATTGCCAGTGAATTCGGAATTTCGTCATCGACGCTGTCAACTTTCTTGAAAGACCGAGGAAAAAAAGAAAAAAAAATCTTGGGTTGCAAACGTATGTGAACTGCTGCATTTGAAGACGTCGAAAAAGCAGTTTTTATGTGGTTCAGAGATGCTTGTTCAAGAAACATTCCTATTAATGCGGCACTCATTCAAGGTAAAGGTGAGGTTTGTAAACTCTCCTGGGACCTCCCCTAACTGGACAACACGCTGAAGAGCGTCGCAAAGTCCGATCTCTTTGTCTATGGAAGATTGTTTCTGTTGCCGGGGCAACAGCTGGCTCAAAGATATTCTGTCTCTCTCTGCCAAAGCAAACAGAAAAGATATCGATCGGTGATGCAGCCTGACTGCTGTGTCTGTGTATAGCAGGCGGCAGATCACGCTACAATAAATAAGTGTGCCGTTCCTGATACAAGCTGAATAAAGTTGGTTTTCCTAAAGTACTGAGACTCAGCCTCGTGCTTTGGGGTGCATGAAAGGGACTTATAGTGCGACCCCGATCTTTTATGATTTGCTTGTGTGTCACTTCACTGCAGCGCTATGAGCCTGTTTTTGCCCTGCCCCGGCAACGGACAAACAATCTTCCACAGATGCTGCAATCGCGTTTCGGGAAAGTGTATTATCGCAAGGAAATGCTGAGAAAATTTCTCGTCAGCATAACTTGTAGGCAGGAGGAGATTAAAATTAACACAAAAGAAGCTACTGAAATGATTGCAAACACCTGGGCGCAAGTTAAAGAAAGCACTATAGTAACAAATACAGAATCTCATTACAACTAAATTTTCGTTATAATGAAATATTTTTTTAGGTCCCTGGGAGTTCGTTATAACGGAATTTGACCTGTACATGCATAACCTAAAACTATAATGGTGCTGTACCAATTAGGATAGACCAAGGTGACTCCAATAACAACCTATATGGACAATTCAGACAAGGCTACCTTCCCCAAAAGCCTTCAGCATTTTAAAATCATATAAATCTAAGTTTTAAACAGAAGCAATACAGACTAGACATTTCTATCAAATATTGCCCTTCTGACATATCACTGTTTTCTACAAAGTTAGAAAAGCTAGTTGCAATTAAAAGCCTAACAGCATAAAAGTGGTGAAAGCAAACATCATTCACAATTCAAAAGCATTATTGGGAAAATGTAAAAAAATTGGAATGAAGCTCAATCATGCAAATTTATGCCATATGCATTTCATCTATTATAAATGTTTCTTAAGCAATCTGCTTAACCTGTATAAACTAACCCAACATACCAAAATTGGAAAGTGATGGAAAGGGAAAAACACACGAATACGAGTATGAACTATTCAGATTTTCCCTTAACACTGTAAAACTTTTAAGTTACATAATCAGTTTCATTAGGTGGCACTGTGTCTGAGAGTGTGCAGCCACACCTAATTTAATAAAAAGTCTGCTGACCCAGGTTACACAAACAACTCTTCAAGTGTACACTCTTTCCAGTCCCATTTAATTCTGTAACTGAACTAAAGTTAGAACAAATTGCTCTCTCAAAAGGGGAACAGTTCTTATCATTCAAAGGCACAGAGTACAGATAAGTAGTGCATCATCAATAAATTCTAGAAAACGAGTACCTACTGTATTGAAACACAATAAATCTCTTTAAGCTGGTGTCACTTTTAGATCAAGTCAGCTCCATACAACAACAACATTTATTTATATAGCACATTTTCATACAATGTAGCTCGAAGTGCTTTACATGATGAAGAGAAAAAAGACAAAATAAATAATTAAAATTAGGGAACACTAATTAACATAGAATAGGGAGGACAGAGAAAGAAAAAAAAATGGAGGAAAAAAATAAAATCTGCAGGGGTTCCAGGCCGTGAGACTGCCCAGCCCCCTCTAGGCATTATACCTAACATAAATTACCTCAATCAGTCCTCATTGTATTCTACATAATCATTATATTATTATTGTTATAATACAACATTGTATTATACACAATCAACCTTTTCTATAACTATAATAAAGTTAATTAAAATAAGACAAAAGCCCCAAGATGACAAACTTTCTGTGTGAAATATGAAACACTGCCATCATCTGTACTTATATAGTTCGGGTTTTCATTCATCAACAGTGACTCAGGAAACAGCATTCGGTTGAGAGACAGAAGATATACAGCAGACTGTGCTTTGTGGAGCAGTAACATGACATCTGATCGCTATGAACACAGGGTACTTTTTCCAATATTAAAGTGGTAGACTGAAATTGCACCCTGCAAGGAATATACTGTATACTTCTCTTATCCACATACTTGTAGGCAGATGTCACACTACTCCTTTGTTTAACACAAATATCAGGAAACTGAGAAATTAAAGGGAGTTTCAGTATTTGCACTGCTTTTGTATATACTTTTTAAATGTGTATTGTTTAGCACCATATGCAGTGTCCTTCATCCTTTATAGGCATTCCACCAATGTAGAAAAAAAAAAAAATTCAGCCAGAGACTGATTTAGCTACATGGGACCACACTGCCCATGGATATAGCATGGGACAGAACTAGAACTACAGCAGTATAAAATCTGCTGGTAAACTGGTAAAAAAACAAGCGTATGGTATTAAAAAAGCAAGAGAGCCAAAAAACAAGCGTATGGTATTAAAAAAGCAAGAGAGCCAAAAAATATATTGCTGGCTCCCACAAATAACATTGGGCTAAAATGTGCACTTTTTGTGTTTAAAAGTACAGTACTTAGAAAGTTTTTGGCAATTTTTTAGCCGTTACAAGGATCAGTGTTATACACTAGTAGAGGATGTGGCTGTCCCATTCAACATTGACTCCAACAGCTCTGTGAGGTCAAAGTATCATGGGGCACAACGGAGAAAAAAATGTTTGTCTAAGCCAGCTACACAGCAAACTTAAAGGAAAATATTCGGCAAAAATGGGCCAACAGCAAATGCAGCATATTACCTGTCAAACACATTTTTCCACATTTCCTTAATCACCACTATTTCCTTTACAATTATATAAAAATGGAATAGAGACTGGTATTTTCAATTCTGCATCCTATTGATCCAAGTTTTGCCATATAAGTATGACAATATAAATAACAGGAAAGCTACAAATATGAATCTAGACTTGGAGGGAAACAAAATGCTGTAGATTTAAACATGAAGCAAGCTAGTATATGCACTTATTACAATAAAGAAGCTTTTGTCTTCACCAAGTTAAAGCTTTTAAGTGCATTCCACCTATAGCACCACTGGATGCAAATTTTATAATTAAGCAAAAACAAACTGAAAATTAAGGTTTTTTTAAAATTATTCAATAGGAATTACTTGAATTACCATACCACCAGAATTTAAACAGAATTGATGCTAACCTTCAATATAGCACAAAAATGAACATTTTTCTATGCTCTCGCTGATCCTTGTAATTGAGCAAGGTAAGGCAGGTCTAGAGGACATGCACTTATTAAAATTTTTATTGAACTACTTATCCTTTTAAGTATTAATAATATATTGCAAATAGCATCTTACTACATACACAGTGGTATCAAATTTCAAAAAATCCATTAAGCTATATTTACTACAGGCAAACATTAAACATACAGGAGCTATTCTCCATGACAAAGACATAGAATGCACACTAGCAAAACAGCTGTTACATATAAACCAATGCAATCTGAACTGAACAAAAAGAAAAGAGCTTTTGTAAAAAAAAAAGGTAGATTTCCAAAAGATGCTTTACCACTGCTTTCCTACTACTCCAAGTTACAAAACGAAAAATCGCTGTATTCTTGTTTCCATTCTATTTTCCTGGTGATATAAATGGAATAGGAGCAAGATACATGTTTTGAAAGTTCAGGACAAAAAAAACAAAACAAAAAGAGTAAAATATTTGCCCTTGTTTCTTTAATGTACTGTCAAATAAGCAGCATTTTTGTGATGCTTAAGAATGAATTGCACCAGGACAACACCTGTAATGTGATTTAGATTGTTTTACAACCCACTCCATTACAATTCACAATTACAGCTTGCATTACCTTCAAAGAGGTATACTTTTAAACAGGAAAACAACAATAGGTAAAGATCACCATACATGATATAGATTACTTAAACCTGAAAAAAGTCATAATCTAGCTGTGTATGTCAAAAATAATTCTAAATCGGGAAAGTGTGCATCACCTCACTTGCAGAATTGCACTGGAGCTGGTTAATGGAAAGGAAACAAAAGTCTTTTATAGGCCTCCTCAGAAATATTTTAGCCCGACAGTACCTGCAGTTTAGTAGGATTTAATTCTTTATGTGACATTTACAAAAGGTAGGGGAAGTGACAGCGAAGGTGGTAGGGAATGAGAACGGTGGCACATGCACAACATGGCCACCCTGCCGGATGCTGCCGAGAGTTGATTCTACAATAAAATAAAAATAAAAAAAGGAATAACTTTGGAGGTCAACCATCACCCCGAAAGCGGATTTTTGAGATTAAGTAGTATATGTCTACCAAATTTCAGGTCAATAGGTCAAACAGTTTGCGAGCTACAGGTGACTTAAAATCCTGGACAGACAAACGGAGAGCCATGGTAGTGTATTGTATAAGAAGATACTGAAAACAGATTCATCAGGAAAACAGAATGTGTAACAGGTCCTTAATAACGGCTATGCCAGAACTAGATGCTAATTTCTCCTGTGGCAATTAGTGAACATAATGCAACATCTGCTAACCTGAACTGGGTTTATAAATGAGCGACTTCAATAAGGAATACAATCTAGGAAGGGGGGGGGGGAAGTGAAATTAACCACCATAAGCCAACTAAAGGTGTTTTCACACCAAGTTGTTTTGCATTTTTTTCAAACTCTGACATGATTTCCCCAAAAGTCTGATTCTCTTAGGTAGATGTGAACATACCAATCACACTAGGGTGGGCACCAAAGCAATAAGACTAATACCCTCTGGGATGGGTAGTCTCTGTGTGGTACCTGGCAAACCCTGGAGTAGTTAGTATGAGGTTTGAATGTGATATGCAAAGAAGAGATCCATCTACAGGAAGTACTGTGCATTACAGGTGAAATTGTGTGTGATGTTGTCATTACGTTAAGTATTTACAGTCAGTAATTAGGGATTCTCATTCACGGAATAATGAGTTGAAGGTTAACAAGGATCATTAAAAGCAAAAAGGGAAAAATACTCACATAGGTATAAATAACATACAAATTGCATAAAACACATGATACATGCCCCTCACGCACATTATAATCTTGCTATTGGGGGGTAAACAAAGAAATAAATTCAATTGTGATCAGGTCAATCAAAACACATGCAGAGTTGGTGAAAAATATACAGCAGTGCCCTGTGACACAGACAATCATACCCCCTAATCTTACACCATGAAAGTGTTGTGTGCATTTTTGGTATTTTCTCAATGTAATCCCTTTTCGGATCTGATGTGGACATGCTGATTTTGACACATGCAGCAAATGTTAATCAGGCATTACAAAATGAAAATTATTAACAAATACTTACAGGTATTAAGACAGTAGTCATGTGATTTGAGATGAACTAAAATGAGGTTACATTCATATGGTGGCTACTGGGGAGCAAATACACAACATCATACAGTTAAATGAAACTCGCACGATATGTCTACTGTCGTAAAACTGAAGCATACCACTATGTGCCCTCAGCAGAGCTTGCCTTCTTTTGTACACTTGCCTATTTGACACGTGTCCTTTTCATACCAAGCACAGTAGCGCATACATTGCATGCATTTTTCCAGTTATTTAATAATAAGAGTTTTGCTCAAAGAGCTGTGTTTGGTATATGGTAAATAAACCAATAAATTATATGTGATATTTTTCACGGGTAAATAATGTTTCTGCTCAATGAAAAAAAGTTCACAATATGTCCAAGTAATGTTTATTGGTACATTAAATTTGCTTGAAAATTTGCAGTGTGAAACAACAATGAACTGGAAATTTAAAGTAATAAATCATCGTCAGATTCAGAACAAAGCAGACTATAAGTATGAAAGCACCTACAGACGATCTTGTAACCAAAGCTGCAAAAAAAAAAAAAAAAGGTGAATAGCAAAAACACACAAAAAAAGCTTATCATAAAAGTGTGCAAATCTTTTATAATAAATGCTAAGTCCAAATTTGAAAAAATTTACGAAGTTCTAGGTTTTATTTATTTATTTTTTGCCATATTGCCCAACCCTAAGAAAGGCATCTTAAAGATCAGTGTTTTTCTGTTAAAATACCCTTCTTCTCTGAGTTAGGGCAGTGGCAGCCTCAACAATGGGTATACCTAAAGCCGAGTTTCTTGTAAATTATCTTAGAGCAATGTTTATCACCTTTGTGTGTGTGTTACTATTTTTACTTTTCAAATACAGATTTAAAGGAATACTCCACCCAAATATTGGTTTTATTTTTTAAAATACCTGTATTAATTACTCCATGTAGTTTGTAGTGATGGACAAGAATTTTGAATCTCATGTTTTTGTGGAGAACAGACATAACGTTTCTGATAGAACAGGACCCAATGGTGACCAATTTTGGACAAGAGTAATAATACTAAGTATTCTAATAAAAATTCCCACATTAATCCCACATTAGTTGTGTCACATAACCATGTGTCAAATCCTTCAGTCATATTTGCACAACCTGAAAAACATGTATTTTTGCTGAAATATTGTTAAATAACTGCAGAAAGTGAAAGTAGTCCACAAACAGGAAGCCCCTTCACAAGGAATCATATGTGAGCAAAACCAAAGAGCTGATCATAGACCTTTGGAAAATGGCAGATTACATTGCCATTTATTTTGGAGGGGTTGCTGTGGACAGGGTAAATGGCCTTAAATTCCTCAGAATACCTATCACTGATGAACTGAAGTGGACACAAAACATTCTGGCTATTGTCAAGAAGGCTCCCCAACATCTCTACTTCCTCAGATGTCAGAGGGAAAAGCAGAGTTCTCCACATTGTGTTGCTGACTGCTACAAGTTCACAGTATAATATATCCTAGTACAGCACTTGTTTGGCTCAAGACCGCAAAGCACTGCAGAGGATGGTAAAGGTGGCACAGTATATTATCAGCACCCAACTGCCTTCTACTCAGGACATAACTATATAACAAGTATTTTCTGCATATCTATACTGTATGTTTGTGTGTTTCTGTGCACCTTTTGTTGGTATTGTGTTGTAACTGTTCTGAGAAGTCAAACAAGTAAAAAATGTGATGCATTAATAATAAAAAAAAATTATAAAAATAGCAACAGAAACACAGCAAACATCAGTAATATGAAAACAAAGAATAAATTGCAGTTCTTCTCTACTAGGGAGGAAACTGAATAAATATATACAGATTTTTCATGAGAAATATTTGAGTGTACTTGAATAAGAGTCAAAAATACATGTAGCTTTCAAAACAGATTTAACACATGTAAATAAAATTCCATTAAGAAACTGTCATTCTTTCAGCCCACTCACAAACAGACACTTTTGATAAATCACAGTCTTTAATATGAGAAATAAGAATAAACTAGGTGTAAAGAACTAGAGAAACTTAACTTACACAAAATCTTTAAAAATAATTATTTCGCAAAAAACTAAGTTTTACTTGATGTCTGAAGCAGCTTCAAAACTAGGTGTTCTTTAAGATACAGTGGTATTCGAATTCCTTTCCACATTCCATATTTGAAAGACAGTTGCCTACTAGGGCTACAACTATCAAAAGTATTTAATGTTTACCTATTCTATTTTCCATCTCTCTATTCTACTTACACTTCACAAAATATTTCAATATTCTGAAAATATCTTGAGTCATACACTTTGCTGTGAAAAGGAAAAATATACAGGCTTAAAAAAATGGATGCATCAATCCTAGTTTTTCTCTCATGATACTGCCAACTGAAATGAAGGTACCAGCTGATACCAAGTATCAATCTTACAGCCATGGTTATTTACTTTCTTCAAAATAAAATTGGTAGTATTCATTACATGAAACTGGCTGGAATCACTTTTTTGTGCAAGGTGATATAACTACATACCACTTCTAACAAAAAAAAAAAAAAGCATAAGATATAAATGAAGTAAGAATTTAATATTTAAGAAAATGCTGCAAAATAAACAATAATTTAATTCCAATGTAAATCTTAGTTCAACAATAAATTAATAAAATGTAAGCATTCAAAGGAAACAGGAATGGGTTGCAAGAGTGAGGAATTGCTTGTTCTGCAAATTGTTTGTAATAAGGGTATAGCCATGACTACCACAACATGCAAATGTTCTACCCACAATGCATAGAGTTTCATAGATACTGTACATCAGATCTGCGTCAGATCTCATTCATAGTTCATACAAACCACTTAAAAGTTACTGAGACCACCATATCAAGAGTCTCAATCTACTTCTTTCAGTCTGTACCAGAGTTTAAATTCACATCTACCTAAATGAGCCAGACAATGTGGGGGTTGAGAAATCACTCCAGAGTTTGAAATAACTGCTCCAAACAAACCTGTGGGGTATTTTTCATACGTGGATTATTTGTTTAGCCGGATGTAATTGTTGACGATTTGGTATGATCATGGATCTGTTGGATTTTCAAAACTCTTGCTGGATGTATTGTCATAGCAGCACATCCAAATCCTCAAACCTGCTCGGAGCAGGTTTGTTCTATGTAAACAAGGATTAGCTCACACACTTAATTAGTGTTCGTGCATAGAATTCATTCTGTCATGGCTACACCGTTCATGAATGAGCAACCAATTGATATTGGTGCGCAAATTATAAGAAGAGAATTTCATATAGAGAGGGTTTTGCGTGATCAGCAAGATCCTTTATTGCTCCCGGAGGAAATTCTTTTCGAAAGATACCGCTTTAGCCGAGGTGGAATATTGTACCTCAAAGATTTATTAGCACCTTATATTTGAAGTTAAACTAGGCGAAGTCGGGCTCTCACAACCACACAGACAGTACGCATTGCTTTGAGGTTTTTTAAAAGCAGTACTTTTTTTTTTTTTTTTTTTTATATACTGTAGGCGATGCGGAAAATCTATCTAAAAGTGCAGTTTGCCAGGCAATTTGTAAAGTCTGTTTGGCTCTGATATATTTCCTTCGAGTTTTCGTAGAGTTTCCTGGAAACCTGCATGTGCAGACAATTAAAGAGGCGTTTCATGCCATTGCAGGTAGGTAATACACAGGCAAAAAACACCCACAGTTCCATAAAGAATCTCACAATCAGCCTAACATTCTCATTACCCATGATTTCCAAATGTGATTGGGGCACATGGGACTGATCAGAGTGGAGTTTGATCAAACATTATTTGGAAAATGTACCTCTTATCCTGATGAATAATCAGACACAGTGACTTCATCAAATATTTGACCTTTGTCAATATCTCCTTGGTCAGAGACAGGTTCTAGGGTTATGACATTCCCTGCAACTGACCCAACAAAAAGAGGGCTATATGGAACATACCTATGACACACATTGAAGACAAATATATGCAATGACCATCCTTTACATGAAATGAAGTGACCACTGCATCCTGCCACTGGCTCTGAGGAGGAGCTTCCCCCTGGAATGCCCTCAGAAACAGGGTGATGGGCATTTTGCTGGAGAGCCAACTCTTCTGCAGGGGTTAGGTCTGGACCACGTGGACCTCCACCTGTTTTTTGCTTGTCTGCCTTCTTATTAGCTTTAAAATTAATGTTTTTTATATTATATATAATTCTTTGTCAACAGTTCTTTAAATAGTTATATACCAATACTAGCAAAATACCCGCGCTTCGCAGCGGTGAAGTACTGCCCTAAAATTTTTATTAAGAACAAAATTAAACCTTTTTAAACTGAGGGAAAATATACCAATAATTATTTGTTAAGGATCTCTTTGTATACCACATTGTCATTTCGGCCCTCCAGTTGTAATATGACCAAGCTGTGCGCTGAGCTTACTCTTGAGCATGCAACGTACAGTTGGCCATGTGAAAAGTAATCTTGTTTCAAATCTCACAGCTTAGATTGCTGCTGTCACAATCGGTTTGAGTTTCATGGTTTGTTTCAATTACAACAGTATTTGCAGGACTTGTATTGAAGTGACATTCGGCATCTGTCAAGCATTGTAAGCATACAACCGGTTTCATCGATAACTTCACATCCAGCATTTGAGAGTTTAAACATTCATGAACATCAAAGTGTCCACTACTAAAATCGTCACCTGTGAATCTAAGATGTTTTAACAGGCATTGGCGGTTGTCCAAAGGTGTAAAATATTTGGCCATTTCGGTACACTTGAAAGCGACAACCGTACAATTCAGCGGCAGCCATCAACTCACATTCAGAACCATAGGTGAAGGGCTTAAGCATTTCACTCTTATAATGCTCCTGTGTAGTATAATTATCTCCTGTACCGTCATCAGTCCACACCTTGAACCTGTCCCAGTCATTCAATACATAAGACACAATGTTCCTCCGGATATCAAGAGTGAGCCTGATATGGCCGTGTAATATGTAACAAAGAGAATGGAAAAGGTAGGTGCCATCTCCGGGCATGGAAACCACTCGGTAAGTGACAGTTATTTGATCGATGGTGATCAGCTCGATAGATATGTTAATGGGGTATGGCTGGAACAATAAAGGAAATGGGTACCTGAACAATGTAAATTAAGTCTAAAACACCTACATAACTATAATCGTAATAAATGAACAATAAAACAGCAGAGAAGCCATGGATTAAATAAAAAGGCTGTAGTTATCAGCAGGGAGACGTGAATCCCGTGGCGAAGCAAGGAAGGGAATGTAGAGACTGGAGCAACGGACGGCCCTATATAGGCAGGCAGCCAACAACGTGAGAAGCGTTGGGATGCGGGACCCAACGCCGCCTCACATGGTGACTGAGCTGCAGGCTATGGACGTATGTATGTATGCAAGTAGGATTCAGTTAGCGCTGGGAACCCGTGTACCAAATTTCTTGAAGATGGGCCCATAAGTAACAAAGACCGTTGGAAAGTTCAATATGGCGGCTGACAGTGGCGTCATACCACCGATATAAGTACGCACATTGGTTTCGGTTAGCGCAGGGAAGCCGCCTACCAAATTTCGTGAAGATGGGGCCATGAATAAGAAAGTTCAACATGGCGGACGTTGTTGACCGTTATGACCGTTACGCATAGAATTTCGAAATGAAACCTGCTTAACTTTTGTAAGTAAGCTGTAAGGAATGAGCCTGCCAAATTTCAGCCTTCTACCTACACGGGAAGTTGGAGAATTAGTGACGTTGGAAAGTTCAATATGGCGGCCGACAGTGGCGTCATACCACCGAAATAAGTACGTACATTGGTTTTGGTTAGCGCAAGGAAGCCACTTACCAAATTTCGTGAAGATGGGGTCAGCCTTCTACCTACACGGGAAGTTGGAAAATGAGTGAGTGAGTGAGTGAGGGCTTTGCCTTTATTAGTATAGATTTACCAGTTTGAAGTATATTCTTGTACTTCACTTTAACCTGTTCCCATGTTCTCCTTGTACTCACGTTTGATCTGGAATTATGACATATTAAATATTAATCTGACACATAGGAAATGAAACGTTGCATTCAGTAAGCACAATGCACACTACTTAGCGTTTAATTTGTCGGCCACTTTTTGCCACACGTCTTTTCTGGTTTGGGCTGCTTTTGCAGTGTTACCCCTAGTGCATATTAAATGTTGAAATTCTTCATATCCTTCGAGTAAAAGGTCCTGCTCCACTTGTGTGAAAAAATGTGTCCGTTCTTTCGTCATTTTGTTGCAGTCTATCAAAGACTTGCTGATCATGTTTTCTAGACTCAATATATGAGAGCTTTTTAATTAGCGCGGGCGCACGCATTCATCTTGGATGATTAGATCCAGCTAAACAAATCTACTACACGGCTGCGTTTGAAAAACCGACTTATCCCGGATGAGTTTCACCGGCATTAACTCATCCAAGATGAGGCATCTGATCTTGGATGATTTAAGCATTGTACGGGAAATACCCCCCGGTGTGAAAACACCTCAATATAAACATTGCATACTTTTAAAAGCAACAAAGGGATAATGACCTTTAGATATATCAGGAAATGAAAGCAACTCAATAATTCATAAAATAAATACTTCACTATCTGTGTAAAACATGCTGTAATTAACCTTATAATTATAACTCCTATCTTTCTAGATTCATTCAAAATATATCAAGGACTTGTTCATTTGTTTTGAGGTGGTGCTTAATAAGGACATTGGGTGAAGATTTTTGCTTACCTATCAGACAGTGTTGAATTAATAATTATTCCTAATTCCCCAACAACAATGTTCAGAGGTGTAGTAACAATTTGGTGGATCTTACTGGCATGGGGGTAATATATTAACAGTAATAATATAAAGAATGATGTAATTATCATGGACTACCAAATTTAACATATGCAGATTAAACAAATTCTTTCTACAGTGACTGAAAAATACTCCTTAAAATGAATACTACAAATAACTGAATGACAATTAATATTTTCATTAACACAAACTCTCTTATAATACACTTTTAAACTCATGCCGTGTCAAACCACTACTTTGTCAGGTTTACGACATTTGCTATGGAGAGAATTATGTTTTCATCAGTATATGGAAAAGACAAAAGCTGGTTAATAAAACTAAGTGTAATTTTTAATTACCAAGTCAAATTAATTAAAACTGGAAACATTATAAACACCTGATGCTTTACTTTTCCAAATTTCTTTAAACTTTAAGGATACTTTGTGGGGGGGGGGGGGGACCACTTATCAATTTAAGAATCTATATATATAATTCACTAAGGGCACGCAAGACAGTGAGCGCAAGCAAGACAGATTGCATGCAAGACAGAGAGCCCCGCCTGCCAACTCTAAGACCATGAGATACGCTCGACAGAGCCCCACCCATCAACTCAATAACTAAGGGCAAGCAAGACAGAGAGCGCATGGAAGACAGAGAGCCCCGCCCAACAACTCTTAGACCATGGGATACCCACGACAGAGCCCCGCCCGCCAACTCTAACCCTCCTCCCGCGTCATGGGGAACGCACGACAGAGCCCAGCCCACCATCTCTAATCCTACTTCCGCGTCCACCGTCGCTCTCGATCAAACAGCATTAGCAAACAAAGACAACTGGCAGTAACAGTGCAAAATTCACAATTGGTCTGTTTGAAAAGATAAGTTCTGAGGGTAGTTTTAAAATGTGTTATTGAATCGAGCTGATGTATATAAGAGAGAAGAGAATTCCCGAGTTGAGGAGCACTATGAGAGACGCTCGAGCTCCCATAGCACAGAGTTTGATGTGTGGTACAGAAAGTACAGCTGCAGATGAGAATCAGAGTGAGCGAGAGGAGTGTCAGTCTGTAGGAGATCAGTGAGGTTGTGGAGAGCTTTAAATGTTAAGAGCGGTATTTAGTATTGTATTCTGTAGTTAACAGGGAGCCAGTGAAGTTGAGAGAAATTAGGTGTAGTATGTTCAGTGGATTTAGAACAGCAGGTTATTATCCTGGCACCAGAATTTTGAATAAATTGTAAACGATGGATACGTTTTTGTGGGATGACAGACAGAATGTCATTACAGCAATCTGTACGTGAGGTGACTTGGGCATTAACCAATACTTTAGTACTGTGTTGTGTAAGAACAGGACGAAGTCTAGAAATGTTTCGGAGATGTAAGAAAGCAGTCCGAGAAATGTTACTTATATGGAAGGAATTTAATAATAAATAATAATAATAATAAATAATTATTATTATTATTTAATAATTGCCATTATTAGTGTATAAATTAATATAAATAATTGCATGTAAACAATTCGCCAAAATCTGTTGTATGTAAACGATACTGTTTAAAACGTTATTGTTTTTTCATCAGAAAACCCGGTTTCCACGTCTACCTGTATTAGTTTAAATGGCACTTTTACCACTCGCAATAGGGGGGACGCGCTGACTTATCGTGTCGACTTGGCAACACAGTGAATGTGGCATCTATCTACAGTATATATGTCTACGTTTTCCGTAGCCTGCTACAGGAAGGTACTCTCTCGACCATTGGCATTGGTTTCGCTCCTTGCTATTTTCGTTATACTGTGACGGTGGTTTCCTAAGCCTTTGTCATACTGAATTCCTTTCTCACCGTTTTTCGTTCCTATTCTTACACCGCCGTATGCTACGGCGGGCTTCGGCTAGTTAATAATTATTTCAAAATTGCTGAAAAACAGTCTCTGTACTGTTGTTTTCACGCTACTTCACATAAATTACCAGACTTTGCCTTTACTTATGCTATTGGATTTATCCAGAATTAGCCACTGAATTTTAGTATAATGAAAATAATTACTCCTAATTGGAGACAGCATCACATTCACTTATGTACCATTCAAATAAGTGTCCTATATGCTTTTACAACATTAAACATTTTAGTTGTTACACTAATTAAAAAAAAAAACAAAAAACAAAAAACAAAAAATTGTGCTTGCCAATCTGTTCTTAGCAATGAAGTAAACTCTTTTAGTATTCCTGCTACATGTGTATGCAATAATCTTCCAATAACACATTACATGTTGCATCACTATAGCAATTCTACTTGTGCTTCAAAGCATTACAAGCTGAACCACATTAATATTTGGCCATTGCAGAGGTTTTCAAACCATAACTAAATAAACTTTATTTTAATGTATACATACATGTTGTAGACAGGTAGCAAGTGTGGGGTCTATAAAGATGGTGGAGCCGGGACAGGCACCATCACCAAGCAACACCAAAATTAATAAGCTGGTTTATATATAATAAAAAAAAAAACCTGAACTCATACAAATGCATGACATTAGAAGGTAGTAGTGGGAGATATATTGGTTTCCCCAGTATACTGGATGAAATAATTCTTCCGGTATGGAGTTTGACAAAACCATACTGGTATGTATAAACGGACCTGTGACATTGTGTCAGAGTATTAGCATCTTAAAGGTACTCTCTTTGCGTATGGAGTTAAGTGAACTGTGTGTAATAAGTAAGTCTACCTCTAAGATGATTATGCAAAAGACTGTACAGTTCAGCCTAACTGTCAAGTCAATACAAACAGGAAGGGAGGACACACAGCCATATCTTATGCTGTGTTTAGAATGCAGTGTGAGCGAGCAACAGTAAGACAGTGAAAGAGAGATAGGGTGAGAGAAAGAACAAAGGTATTCTTTAATCAGTTAAAGAGAGGTAAACATGTGCAGTTCAATCTATTTGAAATTTGACTGGTCACATTGCTGCACTCCAGAAGCATGTACAAATAGTGTATTTTAATTTCCCAAGTAATTTTATAATGAGATACATGTGTTAATAATCAAAAGCTTTTTTTTTCTTAACCTTGAAAGTGCAATAGGTCTTTCCCACCTTAAATTAAACCATTTGGAATTTATAAATAATAATAAGCACAATACCCACAATCCTACACTGAAATTAAGGCCAGAACTTTGTTTACATTTGAGATTTATTTAGAGACAGGGCTTATCTCAAGTCAACTATTATGCGTACAAAGTCCATAGTGTACATAGTACACTGCTTACTTGCATGTCTCCACAGTTTGAAGGGCAACCAGTAGAGAATTAAAGGCAGGGCAAGCTAAATTTGTACAAAGGTTCAAAGGCATCAAGAGGGTAGAGGTGGGCAATATTGGAAAAAATACTTATTTGAATACAATTTGAAATTATTATTATTATTTGAAATAATTTTCAACTAGAACTGCAGGGAAAAACAAAATGACATGGTTGCCCACATTTTGATAACTGAAAATACAATTGTATCTTTTCTAGAAATACAAAAATGCATGCATATATGCGTACATTACATTTAATTGTCAATGAGGAAAGGTACAAAAGCAAAATTTTATGAAGACTTGTCTGTAAATTTTTTTTTGCAATTTGCTTTTAGCTTTGCAGCCACTACTGTATATTCCTTTCTCATCACATTACAGGCAGTGCTTTTCCCATTTCTCACTGTATGCTCTTCCCTATAGCTTAGTCATGATTTCTACTACTGAGAAGTTTTCTTTCCAAACCCAAGAAATAGTTTAGCTTGCAGAACACACCAGCCAGCTCCGAATGACTCACCTATAGAATAGTGGTTTTTAACCTTTTTGACTTGTGGACAATTTTTAGTTTTAAGAACTCCTTGTGGACCTTTATGGATTTTCAAAAAAGGAGTTGAAGTTGCATGTGTGTATAATTACTAAAGGTTAGGTTGATCAAATAGCAGGGGAGAAAGGTCACCTTGGAGTTTCAAGAGTCTACATTTACTAACAGATGATCAAAGAATGGTTGGGGGTTTCGAGCTTCTAGATTTATTAACAGTGGAGAGTGCCACGGGCCAGCAACATGTCTTACCTGCTTTTCGTGGACCAGCAGTTAGGAATGACTATGCTAAAATACATGCCTTGCCAGATTCTCATGGACAGGAATCTTTTTTTTTTTTTTTTAAGGACTGCTGCCAGTCCAGGGACACACTGCTGCAGAGGAGTCATTTCCACTGAGCACTTTGATAGCCCTCTGACCCATGTTACAGGTGGTCTAATCATTCTTCTCTCCTATTGTAGCCTAGCTGCCATTACAGGGCAAAAATGCACAACGGACAAATCTCAAGAAATTTTTCCCCTCAGACAAGGAATGCTCTCTTAGCTTAATCACACTGTCTAACTGGATATTTATTAGGGAGAGCACCTTGTGCAGGGCATGCTGAAACAGGGGCTTTATCTTCTTCCTGTGCTCTCACATTTTTCTGTTTTAAGTGCTGAAATAAACAGAGTGTAGTGCCAACTTTGATATTTTTTGCAAACTTTGCTTTTTATATTAGTTTAGTCAACACCTGGTCTTTCATATCCAATCCATTTTCAGATAACTGACTGAGGAGAACTCAGTCCCTTCACAACAGAACTGGCGTAGTAGTGTGTTGCAGTTAAACTAATCTTTCCTTACTTTTCTAATGAGTTTTGAAATTATATTTTTAAAATTGGCATGAGTACGTAGTAGTTGCCTAGTCGTTAATGATGTCTCAATATAAAGCTTGGCTGCAGCTTCAGTAAAACAAAATGGAAAGATTTCAAACTTTTTATTCTATTTCAAATATTAAAGGTTGTATGAAAAATAAACACATATTCTAATTTCAAAATAGTATATGTCAACTCTAGTGGAAATAAAACTTTTGTATGCCCCATACAAATACAAAGATAATACGCATAAGGAAATCTAACTGGCAAGTTAGAGCCATGTGTTTTACAGGAAATGTGTGCACAACCAAAGTATTCTTTGCTGGAGAAATGAGATTATAATAAGATTCTTCTTTCCACTTCTACATACCCTTCCCGTTTTTTGAATGAGAAGATTCCATTCATTTACTGATTTATTGTCAGCCATCTTACAGTTTTGCAACCTTTTGTATTTTATGACTAGTTTCTCTTTAAATTCTATACTGCCTGATGTTTGAGCCCATTACTCATGAGGTACTTGGAAAAAGTCACAAGACAAGCCAATATCAAGCACTAGTACCTAGAATCAATGAATAGTATTGGTACATCTCTACTACCTACCAAATAAAACACCACATGTGACAATACATCAACAATGGGAATGCAGGTTATTATCTAAGTACCAATAAAATTTATTCCTTCTAAAATCGTACAGATGTCACAAGAAAGAAAATCTTGTTACTTGCCCATAGCATATTAATAAAATTATGTGATGAAAAATATTATGGGTTCTGACAATGCATTATCACCCATAATGATTAAAATAGAACATCTTCTTGAAGGAGTGGGTGGTATGGGTAAAAAAAAAAAAAAATCCATATCACAATATAATTAAGATGTGAAGGTTTCAGTAGATACACTTATAATTAATGCACATACTTTTTTCCTGTTCTGTTGTCCTGTTTGCATTGACATACCAATCAGGCAGAACCACACATTACTTTCAATAATATTCTTAAAAGAGTAGGCTCACTTATTACAGATAGTAACATACAAATCCGTTCACAAAAACATCACCTTGAAGCCACTAATGCACAGACAGAAAAATGTACATTTCCCATTTCCTTTTGCATATACAGATTTGCACATTTTTAATATACTGGATCAAATGGTATATCATCTGCTGCTTTCACTTTGTATGTTAAAAACAAAGGACAATTCAGCTAAAAATATTAGCTATATAGTTTTTTTTGATTAAAATAGAAAAATGCAAAAATGTCTTAAGAACTGATTGTAGAGATCCCTACCAATATTTATTCAAATAAAATATGGCACAGGGCAAAAACACAAGACAAGTTCATTGCAACGTGCACAGACTTTTTATACCTTGGCCTAAATACTGTATGAAACAAATAACCAGAGTAAGTGTACTGGCTTTCACATTGTAAACTGGTTGTTGTAAAATTAAGACACAAAAGAACGGAACATTTTTTTCTTTATTTAAAACTAAAAACACCGCATATTGACATCATCCCATTTCCTGAAAAAATTGCAAAGATACAAATTTAAGATACAGGAAATGCCCTTTTGTAGTCCCTGTATGGTAATCATGTTCACAAAAATTACTGAGGTGTAGGGAAGAGACCAAGGGAGAAAGAAAGAATAAAAAAAATAATTTCTTTGTTTGCAAATTTAAATATAAAAAAACCCAAAACATTTTCAAATGAGCTATGATTAAATATTGACAACAGGTATATAAGCTTAAACAAGCAAGACAAGCGAAATGCCATCAACTTGAAAGAAGCCATGAGCTATGATTGGGCTTGGGGAATAGCAAACAAATTTAATTAAGTATGGATTTGTATTCTTCATCTACAATGTATTAAAAATACTAAGGTTTGAGTGAATGTCCTGTCCCTCAGACCAATCTTATCGGTCAGTTTGGCTTTGGTGTGATTGGTCAATTCGACTTTGGTGGTATGATCAAAAAAGGAAGTGAGAGTATTAGACACACAAGGAGTAATGGAGTAGGAGGCATGCTAAGAGTTGCCTTCAAAGACCAGAAGTATAAAAATTGACAGGAAATGACAGAGTCTGAGAAGTAGGCTTTACATTAATGTGCTTGACAGATGACCCTGGGTTAAGTGAGGTTCAAACAGATATGGATACCAAGGAAAGGCACTGAAGGAACATGTAGAGCAAGAGATAGCAAACATTTTGTATTTATTATATCAGTAGTTTCACTGGTAATCAATAAACAACCAGATTACCCAATATGTTTTGTTCTCTAAAGGGATTGCACCAAAGTTTAAGAGCATTGAAGCTTAAGTTACAAATACAAAGAAGGCAACCCAAAACTAAGAATAAAGCATATATATTAGTTGGAAGTGCAAAGTGTAAATATACAAAACAAGCTTACCTACTAAGATCCGGATGAATAGCTAAACAGACATATGCGGTAGGATGCGATAATTCCTGGAATTAGTCAATAGTACAACAATATTGCTGGATTCATTAACAAGAGTTTGTTCTCAGTGAATAGAATGTTAATCAGCGAGAGTACAATGAACTGCTGAGGCATCTTCAGGAAAGCATTGTGACAAAAAACTGAAGCAGTGGTGCACACAAAACTGCATTTTTAACTATGACAGCACATCTGCATACACCATGATCTCGGTCAAAGAATTTCACCAAAAACAATCTGGTTTTTGTTTTGTACCCACCAAATTCATCAGATCTTGATCCCTATGACTTCTTTTTGTTCCTGAAATTTAAATTGAGACTGAAGGAAAGATGATTTGCTACAGTGGAAGAAATCTGTTTGGGAAAAGTTGTAGGAGGCTTTAGACATGGTAACAAAAGAATAGTAAAAGATGTTTTAAAGTAATTTTGTAAATGACGCAACATAACTAATTTTGGGCAGATACCAAGAATTTATCTTCTCTGTCCTATCTGCCAAAACTGATATTTGCTATTTATTTTGCAATTTTTTAAGCAAATCGCAAACATTTGTCTATATTAATTGATGACTTAAATGAGTGCAGACTAGTTAAATTACTTTGGTAAAGACTTTATCTTTGTTAAATATTTGCTAAACACTGCCAAATATTTAAGCTCCAGTAACACATCAGATTAAATTAACATTCACTCCAATCCTTCTTAAGTTAACTTAATTGTTTAAAATTTGCAGCTGGTGGACTGCAGCAATGGATATTTGAGAATGGAATTTGTTTTCAGTCATCTTGGTTTAATGTATTAACTTTGCCAACATCTCAACTGACAAAGGATCAAAAGGCTGCAGTATAGAATTTGTTTGTTTTTCTCTTTAGCTTTGAAGTAAGAACAGTACTTATCCAGGTGGCACCCTCTTAGAGGACTACTAGCTGCCCTACCCATCTAAAATGGGTTGAAACCCAAGTAAGCAAAACAGACCTCAACATATGTTTGCAGTGCACTATGCAATGTTAAAGTCTCTGTGACATGTCATTTAGTAATAGATTCATAAAAATAGTGTTAATGTTTATAATGCACCATCTGTTGGAATAACAAATGCAATGCATTTTAGTAATAAAAATGTTTGTGATGCGCCATCTTTTGAAATGACAGAGACATAGCAACTGGATAGACACACATACACACACATAAAACCTTCCATATTAATAAAAGGATAAGTGTCTCTTTTAATTTTACTCCAGCCAAACAGATTAAATACTGCATTTACTGCAACTTTGTTGTAGGCATTCATGATAAAAATAGTCACGCATCTAATATTATAACCAGTAAAATAGCAGGATACACCCTCACAAAAGTCCAACATATAATAAACTAGCAAAATACCCGCGCTTCGCAGCGGCGAAGTACTGCCTTAAAATTTTTATTAAGAAGACAATTAAACCTTTTTAAAACTGAGGGAAAATATACCAATAATTATTTGTTAAGGATCTCTTTGTATGCCACTGTTGTCAGTTCGGCCCTCCAGTTGTAATATGACCAAGCTGTAGCTGTGCGCTGAGCTTACTCTTGAGCATGCAATGTACAGTTGGCCATGTGAACAGTAATCTTGTTTCAAATCTCACAGCTTGTATTGCTGCTGTCATAATCGGTTTGAGTTTCATGGTTTGTTTCAATTACGACAGTATTTGTTGGACTTGTGTTGAAGACACATTCGGCATCTGTCAAGCGTTGTAAGTATATAACCAGTTTCATTGATAACTTCACATCCAGCTTTTGAGAGTTTAAACATTTCTAAACATCAAAGTGTCCACTACTGAAATCGTCACCTGTGAATCTAAGATGTTTAAGAGGCATTGGCGGTTGTCCAAAGGTGTAAAATATTTGGCCATTTCGGTACACTTAAGCATTTCACTCTTCTAGTGCTCCTGTGTAGTATAATTACAATGTTCCTCCGGATATCAAGAGTGAGCCTGATATGGCCGTGCAATATGTAACAAAGAGAATGGAAAAGGCAGGTGCCATCTCCGAGCATGGAAACCACTTGGTAAATGACAGTTCTTTGATCGATGGTGATCACCTCGATAGACATGTTAATGGGGGTATGGTTGGAATGATAAAGGAAATGGGTACCTGAACAATGTAAAGTAAGTCTAAAATACCTACACAATAACTATAATCGTAATAAATGAACAATAAAACAGCGGAGAAGCCGTGGATTAAATAAAAAGGCTGTAGTTATCAGCAGGGAGATGTGAATACCGTGGCGAAGCAAGGAAGGGAATGTAGAGACTGGAGCGACAGACGGCCTTACATAGGCAGGCAGCCAACAACGTGGGAGGCGTTGGGATGGGGGACCCCACGCCGCCACACAAGGTTACCGAGCTGCAGGCTATGGACGTATATATGTACGTAAGTAGGATTCAGTTAGCGTTGGGAACCCGCGTACCAAATTTCTTGAAGATGGGCCCATAAGTAACAAAGACCATTGAAAAGTTTAATATGACGGCCGACAGTGGCATCATATCACCGAAATAAGTACCAAATTTCAGCCTTCTACCTACACGGGAAGTTGGAGAATTAGTGACGTTGGAAAGTTCAATATAGCGGCTGACAGTGGCGTCATACCACCGAAATAAGTATGTACATTGGATTCGGTTAGCGCAGGGGAGCCGCCTACCAAATTTCGTGAAGATGGGGCCATGAATAAGAAAGGTCAACATGGCGGACGTTGTCGACCGTTCTGACCGTTGCGTGTAGAATTTCGAAATGAAACCTGCTTAACTTTTGTAAGTGAGCTATAAGGAATAAGCCTGCCAAATTTCAGCCTTCTACCTACACGGAAGTTGGAGAATTAGTGATGAGTAAGTGAGTGAGTGAGTGAGGGCTTTGCCTTTTATTAGTATAGATAATGTTGATTGATAAGTGATTTTTTTTTTGCGTGTTCTTTGAAAAGTTGGTATTGCCATGGACCCCACAATATATTATCTCGGTATCAGGGCTACAATATATCATTCATAATTATACCTTTTATGTTTTGAAATGTATTCAGCATTGTGATTCAGCTGCGTGAAATGCTGCATTTTACTATTCTTTTTTAAATAGAAATTAAAGATAAAGATTGTCATATACTGACAATCAAAAAATATAAGTGTTAATCCACTACTTATAGAAATCCTTGACACAATCCAACACACTTTAAAATAAAAAAAACAACAGTAAAAACGTATTACAAGTACACCAGCAGTTTATGGAGTAAGACTAGGAATAATCACTTATTGTAAAGAGGACACTGGTACATGGGAAAGGCACTATACAAATAAAACATATTATTATTATCATTATTATCATGACAACTATGCTGAGTAAGTCCTAGTGAGATGAACAGTAAGTATGCGGTAAAACTTGCTAATGACAGCTTAAGAGCAGAATGTTTCACATTTAAAACATTACTTACTGTAAGAGCCATTTTCCTAGTTATACAAGATTCACACATATTTTTCTAAGACGACAATGCATAATCTATGGGAGGTTCCTAAAACTCTCATAAGTAGAATTGTATTGGTATATTCTTGTCATTTCTAATAGCTTTGACTAAATATTATTCTTCAGTTATTGACAGCCTTGCCACGTGTAAGGTATGGAGGGCATACGGTTTTAAACTGTGCTCATGCCCGTGCCTACGGGCTCTTTGAGTGTGTGAAGTAACTCAAATATAACGTGCTTATATAAGCACGAAGCTGTACATTTAAAGTGTACAGAGGAAGTAAAGAACTTTTAAGTACATAAATAACTAAAGTTTCTCAAGAAAAGATAAGTTTATAGAAGATACATTTTCCTTTTATTCTGGTATGTGTAACTATTTTTTTCTTTTATTCTTGTGTGGATTATTTGCTTTTAACTTTCACTAAATATTTTAAAAAACAAACTTTTGGATGGAGAGATTTCTTTCAGCACACATTTTACCCGTGCTCGACTTCGCCTTATACTTCGGCGGCTACACTAAAATATATAGTATTTAAATCTGTGTTTAAAGATCTTGGGACCACATAAAATACTTAAAAACAATTCTGCCCCCTCTCTGATTGCCTCTATTATGCAAGGTTTTCACACTGCATTTGTTTAATAATTCCCTGCAGGGATGGCTAATATCAAGATTCGCCGTGTTCAATCTGTCAAATATAGTCATCCTTTTAACTTTAAGCTAACTCTTTAACTAGTTGTAAATTATTATTATTTATTTTTTACAAAGTGCCAATGGGTGCTGGATATCTTATTTAATTCAATTATTTACATACATAAAAAGCAGTATGTGTTTATTTGGGTCCCTTAATACTAGATTTTGATTAAATGTTCAGAATAATATAACAACTGAGGAAATCAGGAAGGGGCAAATTCTTAATGATGCTTTGAGACATAAACATGGAACTTTTATCAGTATTTGAGAACTGAATATTGTTCAGTTTAAAATGATTTGTTTGAATAAAAGTTTAATCTTTTGAGAAAATGTCACATTTTCTAAATTAGAAAAATTAGGGTTCTCATTTAAAAGTGTGAAAAGGGAACATTTAATGGACTATTGACATGTACCTCATGAGGGAGTGTATTCACGGGTGTTAAATTTTCATCCACATTTAAATACCATGGAACTGTTATTTTGAAATGAGGAACACTGGAATCTAAGCTATTTTTTGACAGTATTATTTCAAACATAATGGCCGCTATGTCAAAAGGCATCACCCAGAGGTCAATTTACATGACTAACCAATATGTGCATTATGTTACACAAATGAGTACTCCCAATCTTTCAGCAAAAACTGCTCAGATTCCTGAAGTACAATTTGACATTTAAAAACTGATTTAAGTAAGAAAAAGTTTTACTTAATTGTTACAAGATGACACATTTTCTGCTAATAGGATTTTTACGGAAGCTCATTTCTGACACTCAAAAAATATATTATGTTATTTTGCAAAAGAATTTCATTATTTCACAATAATTATTGCAAAATTTCGAAGTATGCATGCTTGGGTTGATAATAATTGGACAAACATGCTCTGGCTGCCAAGTGACAGCTACTGAGGGAGTGGTTAAGCACGTGCATAGTATGCAGTCAAGTGACAAGAACTGAACAAACATAGGCATACATTTAATCCTGCATGTGCAGAGGAAAATATTGAATCTGCCTAGTTTAGCGTCACAGTGTGGTAGTGATTATCGCACCAGCACTGAATATAAGGCAAGAAGCAAATGTGATGAATGGTTCAACAATCTTTTGAATGGCATGATCAAATGGCCAATCAGAAAAGAGTGTGTTATGAGCATTCCAGAAGCAGAAATTGTATTATCCATTTAGTTTTAATCCAGTCGTCATTTGCAAAGTGATATTTTGAAACAATGGAATCTGTTTGGCATAGCAGCTTGTGGTCAGGCCTCGAATTTTTGGGTTCTTGGGTTGAGGTATGAATGTTATTTACTTCACAGCAAATGTAGGACTAAATGCATGTTCCTAATTGAAAGTACAACTGACATTTCCAGCTTTCAGTGCTAAAACAGATTATCATATGCATTTAAGCAAATTCACATACTAATTCATCCAAAAATGCATGGGGAGAACATGTAAAACCATCTCAGACTTTAGCACTGTGAGGCAAGAATGATATTTCCACTTTAATTATGAAATAGACCTGTTTTTCCCTTCAATGTGCCCCTTTTTTTTTCTGTGCCTCAAATGCACTTCCGTACATTCTGATGTTAGGACAGACATAGTGAAACCTTTAAAATCCATTACATCATTACAATGGGTAATATGCAACGCTTGTTCTGCCTATGCAAGAAATAGACAAAGGAAAGCACCACAAATATATTTCTATGTCATCATTAAAGTTTGATGATTTGCTTCACCACGTTGAACCATTCACCAAACACAGAAGCATTCACATTGATCCTGTAGGATCTGTAAAGAGGCTTGCCGTCACATGTTCATAAGTAAACGGAGACTCTGACGTCACATTTCAATTTGAACATACTGAGCTCCCCCATTTTTTGTGGGTACTGCAACTTGTGAAAGCTTCAAGTTAATTTCTGAGGATGTGCACAGAGGGCGCGTCAAATGAACGCTGGGAACACGTGGCAGCCATGATGCATGTGCATCCATCTTCTCAGCATGTAGTATAAACCAGCCTTCCTTTTAAGACCTTCCTTACCTATGTGAAAAATGACTTATGACAAGGCCAGAGATCAGAAAAATTAAAGATCAGATACCTATTTGTTCTCTAATATCAGTCACTGAAAAAAACTTTACCATTTGAAACCTAATTTCTTAAAGACATGGAAACAAATTAGTTTTTTTTTTTATTACTTACATTTAATTAATAAGGAAGTATACAAGTGAGTGATGATTTTCTGACATATTACTTATCTTGCTAAGTAAAATATACAGTAGTATTGAAGGTACTTTATTGCTATGGAAAACGCTGGTCCACAGTTTTAATTACAATCTATAATAATTTGCATGCATATAAAATAGAGTTGCCAAAGATTACTTGTTTAGCAAAAAAATATTGCTAACTTTCACATTAGTCACAAAAAAAGTTTCAACCTGTTGAAAAATTAATATTAAATCCCTACTTCCAGTGTAGCAGTTTAGAGGGTTATACTGATTAATGCTTCTATAATTCAGAGTACTGAATCGATTTTAAAAATGTTGTAATTGGTACTTAGATATTTTGATTTCCTTTGATTCTCTTGACAACCATAGTAGGCTCCCATAAGATTTCTACAAAGAACAAGAATGAAATCTACCAGTACACAATAATAATTTAGGACTCGGTAGAATCCATACAACTACGGCAATTCAAAATATGTATTGATCTAGGGACAAAAGAGTTCTTAAATTGGTTACTTTTTACCTTTGGAAGCATAAATCTGCAACCTAATGGCAAGAAATATGTTGGAAATGCAGCATTGTTGCTCTCCGAGAGGGAATCAAAGCAGCCTTCTGTCCAACTTGTTTTTGATACAGAGAATTGAAAGAGAGCTGCTGTAAATTAATTTGACTTAATACATTTTTGTTAAGATAGTTTTGTTCTTTACACAAAGATTCCCAGACCATCATGAACAGTAAAAGAAAATGTAACAGACTCAAAACTTTTCTTGAGACTTATTTTAAATAAGTAAAAAATTGTCTGTTCTAAAATAACTAAGCTTTCCTCAGAAAGATCACCTGTTCCTGTCCTTTCTTTCATATTTCATCAATACAGCAATCAAAGGTCAGCAGATTATGAATGGCTCTCTCTAAACATTTGTATTGCTCTACCAATTCTACTACTGACGGTTTTTTATTACTTTTAGGGCTACACCTAACAATTAATCTGATGATTATTTTCTCAATTAATCGTTAGTGTGGATTGTAAAAAAAAATTTAATTTGAAATTAAACACAAAATTCATGAAATGGAACATTTCACCACAAACAAATTTGTATAAAGTTTTCAGAAATGTACTGCTGAACTACAATGAACTACTAGTAGCTAAAGAAAATATAGGCTTTTACACAACATTTATATAAAATAATGCATTGAAAATAAATAGTAATAAATAGAAATAAAACACAGTAGCACTTCTGGCTCAGTTTGTGCAATGAGCACACACAATGCTTAAAAAAACAGTTTTCAATAAATTAACTAAACTCACAATTTGACTTACATATTCTGACTCATACTAAACATACACTTCAAAATTTATTTTTTTTCAGTGTTTGTGAAAGAGAAAGTAAGATGTACTATCAAAGCATTATGTAAATATCTAAACACCACAATATTCCGCAACAGAAGAATCTGTTGCACAATCTTGACTTATTTTATCTTATTTTTATATATATATATATATATATATATATATATAAATATGTTTTTTGCAAGTCTACAATAATATATGAAATTAGTTCAACACAACGAACATCATCATATGTTGGGGAAAATTCCTACTTTTCTTTTGCAGCAAAATAAGTGGTTTAATTTGTGTGAAATCTGGTTCTCCCTAAACTATTAATTTGTAAATATGCCAAGTTTAACTGAAAGTTAAAGTTGCATTATTATTCATAATTTTTGTGTCAGAAAACATTTTAGCTACACAGATACTTTGGCACATGTGCTTGCAGTCAACACACTGTAACAGCCTGATGCATGTCATTTGCTGTTAGGAGTGTGCTGTTAGATTTTCACATTTTAAAACTGTGTGATCCTGACACAAAATCTGTTTTATGGGCTAAACTAGGCTAGCTGCTGCAGCACTTGCACATTATCACGTGTTCCTCCTGATTGTATAAAAGCCATCTGCCATCCAATAGCCAACTAGGCTGGAACTTTTGCTTTTCCACCTCACTCCTGCCTTTTTACTTGGAACGTGATACGCCTTTCAGTAGTGATTGATTTGCTGTAGCTTTTACCACTACATTCCCGCCAAGTTTTTTTTATTTATTTTACACACAAGACAGGAAAAAATAATTATGCCTCAAATTATTCCTCACTTTAAACTGAAACTTACATCCTTATGCCTAGCAAACACTGCATTATGTACCTGAATTGAGTAATGCTGAAGTAACATTCAGTTTACTAGGATGATGGCGAGTCTTTCTCCTCCCCAGAGCCTGTAACAGTATGTTCCCTGTTCAAATGTTTGTGCATTTACATTGCGCTCTCGTGCCATATGAGGTCAGACCTACACATTTTGCAAATCAACTTTTTATCTGCATTGAGAGCAAAGTGCTTTCAAACTCTGCAAGTCTTAGGTCACGCACTCTTTTCTGTCACTTGTTTACCGTCTGCCTTTTTTCAAATGTGTTCACAGCTGAATGAAGCAGTGATGCAACTGCGCAGCATAACGCGTTCAGCCTAATGATCAATTAAATCGATAAAAATTGATTTTTATCATTAATATCAATTAACTAAAACATGAGGCTGAATCACATTAAAAGCAGAAGCCAATATTGTTTTTTCAGGAAGTTTGGTGCAGTGGATAAGACATTGGAATTCAAACCCTTAAGTTATGGGTTCAAATACCAGGACCAATACTGTAGAACCATGAGCAAATATACCATTTGTATCTCTTAAAATGTTGCGAGTCACCACAGATAAAAGGTCCAGCTAAATAATACAAATCTTCAACCTTCCAAGTGTTTATACAGAAGATTAAGAAATACTAGGCTGACCCGCCTTTTAAGGCGACCAACTTTTAAGTTGACCACTTCTTAAGGCAATTCAATATGTAGATCAATTTGATATTTTATACAAACTCATTAATTTGGTTATATTGCATTTGAGTGGTATTACTTTAATACTCGTAGTTTCTGTTATTTCTGTGCTGAAATTTAAACTTTTTTTCTATATTGAGGTCCCCCTTTTGAACCCCCCTGATATTTACTACACGGTGAGGGCATTTGTACTCCATCAACATTAATTATTTCCAGAGACATAATTTTGTCTGTTTGTCCAGCGCATCGCGCATAAAAGCAAGGGAACGATGGGAGCACCAGAACTCTGCTCACATCATGTCGCTTCGTACCGCAAGCTGCAAGTAGTAAGTCTGTGATAAGCGGAATACCGCTACGCTTTCCACTCACGGGACGGAAGGACAATCCCGACCGCTTTTATATAGTAAGAAAGAAGAAGAAGATATCGCACAGTCTGGAGTAGAAAATCATCTTTTACCTGGAAAAACGAAACTACAAATCCCATCGTGCATTGCAAAATGGACAGGGCGTGTGTGAAACTCCATGCTACTCGCACAGTCTGGAGTAGAAAATCATCTTTTACCTGGAAAAACAAAATTACAAATCCCATCGTGCATTGCAAAATGGACGGGGCGTGTGTGAAACTCCGCGCCTGCGTAGCACTCACGGGACGGAAGGATACCCGACCGCTTTTATATAGAAGGATTGCTGTAGTGTCCTCCAGCCCCCTCTTATCAAAGGATTTTTTAAACCATGTTTCTATAAATGGTATAAATTACACTTTATTTGTCCCCAAGGGGAAATTAAAAAGCACACATCTCTCTGTAACTGGTTTATTCAGAAACTGCAGTAAGGGAGATCATGCTCCCCTTGTTTCTTTTTCCAATCTGTCTTGAACACCATCTCTTTTCTAATTAACTGGTTAACAGAAAAAGTTACTAAATTACAAATAGCCAGATTTACTGAGAAATTGTAATAGTAGATACACATATTCAGGAAGGTTCCACTGAAACATGTATTCTCTGTTGTTTGTAATCATTTCAGGTTCATTAGGTGGAGCAAAATGAAGACAACAGGTCAGATGAAAATAAATCCAAATAAAGATAAAAACCATTCTGAATTCACATACTTCTCTATAATAATAGAATACAATATGACTCCATTAAAATTGAGGATAGTACAGACACCATTTAAGAGAACTCAACTTCAACAAAACAAGAGCAACACAATCCTGCTGCCAGGGATCATGTCAGCTTGTGAGTAAGATGCAGCTATAACAACTCAACTCTTTTTGGTAGTCTTTCCACAAGATTTTGGAGTGTTTCTGCCCATTCTTTCTGTACAGCATTTATGAAGTCAGGCACTAATGTTGGACAAGAAGGCCTGGCTCATAATCTCCATTTCAGTTCATCCCACAGGTGTTCGATGGTGTGAAGGTCAGGGCTCTGTGCAGGCCAGTCAAGTTCTTCCACACCAAACTTATCCAACCACATCTTTATGGACCTTGCTTTGTACACTGGGGCACATGCCATGCTGGAATAGAAAAGGGCCTTCCCCAAACTGTTTCCACAAAGTTCGTAGCATAGTGTTGTTCAAAATGTTTTGGTATGCTGAAGCATTAAGATTGCCCTTAACTGGAATTAAGGGGGCTAGCCTAAACCCAGAAAAAGAGCCTCATACCATTATCCCTTCTCCATGAAACTTCAAGTTGGCACAATGCAGTCAAGGTAGGTAACATTCTCCCGGCATTCACCAAACTAAGACTCGTCCATCTGACTGCTAAACAGACAAGTGTGATTCATCACTCTATAGAACAAGTTTCCAGCACTCCATCTAACGCTTGGCATTGGACTTGGTGATGCGAGGCTTGCATGCAGCTGCACAGCCATGGAAACCCTTTATATGAAGATCCCACAGCACAGTTTTTTGTGCTTACATTAATGCCAGAGGAAGTTTTGAACTCTTCAGCTATACACCGTGCACCTTAGTAGTCGTTGACCCTGCTCTGTGATTATACACGGTCTTCCGCTTCATGGCTGAGTTTCTGTTGTCCCTAACCACTTCCACTTTCCAATAATACCATTTACAGCTGACCGTGGAATATCCAGCAGGGATGAAATTTAATGAACCATCTTATTGCAAAGGTGGCATCATATCCCAGTACCACACTTGAAGTCACCGAGCTCTTCAGAACATCCCAATTTGTTCAAGTGTTTGTAAATAGTGGCAGTATGGCTAGGTGCTTGATTTTATACACCTGTGGTAACTGGTCTGATTGAAACACCTGAATTCAATAATTAAGAGGTGTGTCCCAATACTTTTGTTTATATAGGGTATGTTATTTGGTGCTCCTAATTTTTTATTCTTACTAGTAAGAAGGATATAACATGCAAACAACTCACATATTTGTGAACAATTAGTGATGGCAACCGCTAATATTAGCATGGCTGCAGAAATTCTCATATAAAATCCACTGTCTAAATTTAGTTTTATGGGTTTATTATGGTTTTTCCCTGTATTATACAAAAGAAAGACTAACATGAAACAAAATTTACATATGAAAATTGATTATTCTGCAATACTATAAACTAGGACTGTCTTCATTCATATTTTAATTACATTATGTTTAACTGTATATTAAAGTCTGAACACTCAACTTAGAACATTTAGATTTTTTTTTTTTTTTAAGATGGCAGTCTAAAAATCCTTAATGGTAGTTATATACACTGGCTATTGTAAACAGCCTATTGCTGTTTTCGGTTAGGGCAGTCCTTTTATTTTCAGACAGAAAAATGCTACATTACATCTTGGCTCACTATCAACTTTTAACTAAGGACACCAGCTATTGTGATTCTCTTCCAGGCAGGTTTCAGGAGCGATTGAGGGCTGAATTACATTTTCATGAAGAAGCAGCTTGCAAACTTCACAAACAAACTGATAGCAAGAAAAACCTGAGAAGCATGCAAAATGCCACTATGCTCTTTTTATCTGACAAACATGTCAGGGCTAAAAGAACTGTACATACAAGATCGATCAGAGTATAACTAACAGAGGTCCTCTGTAATTTTAGTCCCACATGAATTGCTTATGTATGTACCTTCTGACAGACTGAGTGTTCACTTCTCAGTACAAAAAATTATGAAGACTTATCTATAAAAAGTCTGTAAAGAATAACCTGAAGAAGGTTTGTGTGGTATACCGAGACTGGAAACGTACCAAAAAAACCCACATTTTAAAAAGGTATGATACCAGCATTCCAGTATTTTCAATACCAAAAGTAAACATCAGCTTTCCTCTCAATCCACACCATTCCCCAACCCCCCTTTCCTTTCCTTGACATTCAGAAGTTTAGCTGTGGAAAAAAATATCCATTTCATAAACTTTACAAAATGAAATCACATGCTTTGTTGCAATCTTTACATCATCAAAGGAAATACAGCATGCAGTGCAGCACAACAATGCCGCATACCAGGGAGGTTTGAATATGATGGGGGCAGGTTTGGAGTTAGCCATTACTTGCTATGGAACTGTTTTGGTATCAGTGCTGGGGTCAAAAAGCTGTTATTGATGCCATAGTCAAAACTTCAGTATCCATCCAAAACTAACCACAAGGTTAAACTAGCCCCATGAGAATCAATGTCAGTAAAATTTCATATTTAAGCAATATACTGTAAATACAATTAAAATTACAAAAGCCCTCCAGTTTTAATTACTTTTCCCTTGTTGTGTGTGCTGAATAACTTCCGGCATTTTGTTATAGCCCTTCAGAGATCCAAAGGTGCACTGATATACTCAATTTACAAAAAAAAAAGCAGGTGGATCTGGGCTCTCCCTTGGAGGTACGAATGGAAATGATCTTACAAATGTGTTGCTAATGTGGTCCAAACCAGCGGTATGCATACATTAACTACATGGAACAGTGAAAAACTGGTCAACTTCAATCCATATCCTTGGTATAAGAACTTCCGTCCGGTAATTATTACTTTATCCAACCTCATGGTGTAAAACTAATCTTGTGCGAATAGGGTTTAATAAAGTACAACAACAAACATTCATTTATCGGTTGCAGGGGTTATAAGGCCAAAAGGCCATCCAGCCCCCACTGGGCATTCTACTTAAATGTTCTTAATTCATTCTTCTGTTTCCAGGCTTCATGCGAGAGGAACAATAGTAAAGTAATAGTAGCAGGCTTATTATTATTAAGTAATAGTAAAGTAAAACAGCATTGATCCACACATAATATGAAGGTGTTTACACCACTACTACCATAACGTTTTGAAAATGTGTGCACCTCAGATGTAAAAACAAGTAAGGCCAATAAATTTGCTGATCTCATTACCAGGTGATCAATGGCTAAACAGAAAAACAAACCGATCTGATTTTGTCAGGACGAGTGTCAGATAATTTTCAGTGAGTTGCTTGCCACTTCAAATTACATGGCTGGCCTTAGGGAAGCACACCTCTGATTGCCAATATTATGTAAATTAAGGTTACAACTGAAAATCCCAGGAAAAGTCATCAAACGTGACATGACCTTAAGAGGGGGAAAAAGGTATAACTAGATGTCTTTCTGAAACCAGTTCCAAACATCACCCAGGTGTATCACTGCAGCTAAAACTGAAAACCATGAAAAACTGTGCTGGATAGAATTAGCAAACTGTACAGAAAAGGATAAACTGTAGGACACCAGAGTAGCGCAGTTGTTAGTATTGTTGCTTCATGGATCATCCATCCATCTTCCAACCCGCTGAATCCGAACACAGGGTCACGGAGTTCTGCTGGAGCCAATCCCAGCCAACACAGAGCGCAAGGCAGGAACCAATCCCAGGCAGGGCGCCAACCCACCGCAGTGCTTCATGGATCAAGCATCCTCAATTTGAACTTTATGTCTGGCTCATGTCTGTGTGGAGTTTGCAAGTTCTGCCCAAGACAGCGTGGGGTTTCTTACCATATCGCCAAATGCATGAAGGTTATGTGAAATGGCGATTCAAAATTACTATGCGTGAAGTGAGAATAGCTGCGAGTTGGGGAATATATAAAATGACTATCAAAATCCTGAGAAATATCCTGCACTAAGAACTCAAATCCCTCTCAAAACAACATTAGCTACAGTATTCATGAGACAAGCTACAGAAACATATTACCAAAGAATGGAGAAAGGCAGTTTTGTAAACAGCACAACTGGACAGACCTCTTTAAAATGACAGAATTTCAAGATTTTCTTCTTCTTTTTTTTTTTATAACAAAAATAGCATGGATATGCCATTTTACATAATTTGTGCAATCTCAGAAAACAGATTACTACTTTAACATTTTTGGTTTGAAAATTAACTTTGAAGCCTTGAAATTGTGATTATTTTTATATTTTAAGTTTGGACTGGTACACCACAGGGCCAATTTTATACCGCAAGAGCACATGCAAAATATAGATATTTTTTATATACATATATATATAAAAAGATCCTCACTTAAGAAAATTTTCAACAGGATAAATTAAAGTATACTATGATTGCTGAGAAAAAAAAAAGCTTTTAGGAGTTGAATATCCCTTGCAGAGTTTGCTTGGTTAATATCACTAAAAACTTGATTAACATGAAAATTTTGCAAGTGATTTAAAAAAAAAAACAAAATAAATAATGTCCTACTTCCAATTACCTCATATGAAAACATACTTGTAGACCCAAAATGCAGAGAGTGGAAGCTTGTTTTATCAATTAAGAAGAAGCGATTGATATATTAGCCTTTACATTAAAGAAAGCGGAGTAATAACCTGGAAAAAAAAAGTAATCTGAGAAGTCGTCCTGTGTAACTAGACAAATGCCAAGAGAATCTACTTTAAGGAATTAAGACCCTTATTTTGTTCCTTAAAACGGACATTGCTTGAATTTAGACAGTGTGCTTGTTTAAAATGCAGCAGCTACAATTTTAAGTAGGAAAAACAAAAAGACAAATTTGAAACTGTTGCTTAGTAAACAATACGGTTTTGTAAAGATTTCTACTGTGTTTCTTATTTGTCATTTGTTGCTATGTGTCATACAGCATGTGTTTTGGTAAGAAACAAGTACTGCATAATTAAAATGGTAATCCATATTTTATAATTACACCTCACGAATTACAAATGTCTAGTTGATACAGTGATGAAAACAAACACTCCTGTATAAATATAGTAAATGTACATTTTAACAACAAAAAGCTGTAGTGGAATGATTTAAAATGGTTAAAACATATAAATGCATGTATATTTACATTTAACTGATTATGTGAGAATATATTTTGTTGTTAGAGAAATGGTGAAAAATACAATTTTAATTAAGCCTTGTTTCAGATTACATTACAGAAAAAACTAAACAATATGACCACCTGTCATTATTAGAAGCACTTTATTTTCTTTTATACCATATTATGGATAAATATTGCTGTGCATATTTTATTATTTAAAGTATGTAATTTAAGGAAATTTTATTTGATTATTTTATGATCAATAAACAATGAGCCTACAAAATTTTATTTTGTTTATTAAAAAATGAAGAGTTAACTAACACCTGTAGTCTATAGTTCAATTATAAAGTTACACTTTAATATTGGACATAAAACTTTTGTCTGGTTACACAGTTTTTTTTTTTCACAAGTTTTTTTTTTTTTTACGTGATTAAAAAAAAAGAATCTAACAAGTAACACGAAGCCAGTGATCATTATTGGCCTTAAAAAACCTGATCAGAGCATGCATAGCACCTAATTAATGCAATATGTAAGCCATCATAAACGCAAAGCATAAAGGCCATTTCTTTTTCCCCCAAACATAGTGAAAATGGTTGTTGATTTGTGTTTTACTCAATCAGAACATAAATATTTATACATAATGTAGTATGAGAGATTATACTACCAAATATTAATAAGCAAACAATCATGACTTATTAAATTTACTGTGAAAAAAGGCTGCAAGGATTCCAGTAGAAATGTGATCTAAATTCAGTTATTTAAAAAATTATAGTATCATGAGTAGTCATGGGTAAAAGTATCAATTTTCTGAGTGTTATTTTTCATTTAGACTATTCAACATTTATTCTTAAAAGTCTCAAAGATCGTTCTTGTGAATCCCTAGCCTGCTCAATTACTATTGTAGATTTTTGCTTATCTTCATTTTTGGCGTCCAATACAATAGATGGCTAAGTATGCCTCTTAAGACATTCAACGAAAAAAGCAGTTTACTACTTTCACATAAAATGGTGCACCCTCTTTAAACTAAATCAACATCTTAGATACTTAAATCAGATGTGTGGATTTACTATGGATTTAAACAGTACATTGTTAAAGATCAACTGGATAAAGGCAAAGCCATATGTAAGCTGTCCAACATAGAATTTAAGTATTGTTTTAACACAGCAAATTTGAGAAACCATTTATGCCAACATCACCCATAAACTCATAGCTGACATCCACATACGTAGAGTCTACAAAATCTACAATGGAGCTCCAAGCTTCCATGTAATTTACATTGTGCCCAAAAAATAACAGAATTTATTAGAGTTTTTATCTAAGAGACCCTAAAATGGGCCTCACTTGGCAAAGCATGCGGGCAATTGATGGAATTTTCAAAGTAGCCTGCAATACAAAATGGTGAGCATGTGCTCAAAGCAGCCGACTTGAAATAGCTCCATAATAGTATCGTTATCAGACACGATGGCCAGTGTTTTTTCTTATGTTCCACTCATTCAATGCCACTGTAAACAATCATCAGCTCTAGATCCTCATTTTAAAATGCTTCCTTTTTGTCGGAGGACTGTGAGGACACATTTGAGACTGATTAACATGACTGCTACAAGTAAGCAACTGAAGATGTGTGTGACCTGTAGAATTATAGAAAGACACGAGTCTTCCCACTCTAATTTCAACTAATTCAATATTTTAAATGTCCAATGGGGGAATAAATTTAGTTGAAGGATGTCTACATGGATATTCATAACACAAATAGGTTATTGAACAAAATACTTATTATTTAAGAAGCAATATTTGATTATTTTACAATAATATTATTCACAAAATGCCACTGCTTTATATTAAAACAAGAAGCACCCTTAATGTGTGGACTCTGATGTGGCAGTAGATATGTTAGTTAAATTAGGGTGAACTCTGAATGAGTGCAGTGCTGCGAAGAATTTTTTTTTTAGAGCAACAATATTTTGTTCTACATCTTACAAAATACTTATTAACTGTTTATTATTAGTCATGTATTTCTTCTTAAATGTCATTCCATGCTTATGTTAAGATACTTTGTAGACACCCTTCAAATAAAGTGTTACTAAACTTTGTCACATTATATTAATGTTCTCTATGCATGGTTAAGTAATCTGTAAAAAAGCCACTAAATCAAATACATCAGTGCATGCTACTTCAGTCAGGATAAAACTGATATTGAAATGACTCGAGGCATTGAGAATCGGAATCAAATTGGGACATCAGTGCTGATACCTAGCCATAATCATGAGCACAATTATCATAGACTGTGCATGCATTCACAGAGATGATAGCAAATGATCACATAACCTGAACAGCAACTACAAATACATTTCTCTGTGGTATTTGAGAAGCAACTCTCATTTAAGTCACATACGGTGCATGGTTTTAAAACTGTCTATACCAGCCCTTGATTATAAATTCAATATAACAACACTTTAAATTGAATCAAATGCTGCAAATTTTATCCAAATGTACTTAAATGTTACCAATAAACAAATGTAAACCTTCAGGGCCTCAACAGAAAATCAAAATGCTCAAAATAACCAAACACAATTTCATTTTCTGCCAAATTTCACTGTCATTCTTCTATTTCAATGGAAATAAAACCTAACAGTAAACAAAAGTTGAAATTCCACGATATCAGTTAGGATCGGTATCTTTAATGCAATGGGTAAAAAAAAAAAAAAAAAAAAAAAAAAAAGTTTTCAAAAAATCCATTCAAGACCCCCAAAAAATACATAAAAGATAAAACAGCCAATAACTTTAAGGATATGACCTTTATGACTTCTGCTGTTATCATAAGTTAAGTTGTAGGGACTGAACCTTCATAGGTTATGGCCCAACCATTTATAGTCAAAGTCCCAGAATAGCATCTAATAGAGTGCTGTTAAGACCATATATTAGTAAATGCATATTACAAAATTGAATGAAGGAATATCTAAATATACAAAGACAACACTGGCCAGTGATTTACCAAGTGTTTTAGTTATTTAGTAGGACTGCTGGATATACTGATGCTTTGAACTGTATCTCTGAATTTTTCAGAACTCCTTGCAATAGTATGCTCAGTGAAAGACTTAATATGAAATTACTGTTCTGATCAGTAATTATAATATATATTATATAAATGTCTAGGTGTTGCAACTCTAAAACATCAGGTATGGTTACTGTTATTTACAGCCATACTGCAATTAGATATTCCTCCCATTTGTATAAAACTATCAAGTTTCATCCTCTCTTACAAAATGCTGAACATCAATGGCATTACTGAACATCTTGTATAGACTATTTTCATCCTCACTTCAAAAGTCTTCCTTCACAAAGCACTACACTACAAGCAGTTCAGAATTAGACACTAGAATGCACACTAGGCCTCAATTGAGTGTTCATATTACATCTTAAAGAAAAAAAAAGTTTAAAGGCTATTTCAATAGTGAAAAGGAAATTAGGATAAAGACACGTTTACGCTGTACAGCATTCATCAGGTGTGCTTTGATAAAGGCTATACACCCTAAATGTTGAATCTTTAACCTTCTTTCCTTTTTAGAATGAAAACAGCCTTTCAATTTTTTTTTTCTTTTGCAGATGCACACCAACACAGTCCTACACAAAAATTATATCTTAGTTTATTTAACTACTGTCTTACTTAGACAAAATGGTTTATGAACAATACAATTTAAAACTTAAAAGATTTTTATCACCTGTATCCTACAGTGATTACTGTCCCTAAAGAAACAAGTACGATCTTGTCACGTTACTGCAAAGTCTCTTTACACAATTTGCGGTGAGATAAAATTACTGCTATTTTTCCAGAAACATCAGGAACCAGAACCAGATTGACAGCCTAGTTCCAGGGGTTTTTGTCCATTACAAACGAACTTTAAAAGGATGATTAACATGTGCATTAATTATATCAAACAAAACCTGAAGATGTTTGCCCACAAACCTAACGAAAGATTCAGAGTAAATTACAGAAATTTTTTTTTATCTGAAAGCAAAGATGATGTCTCACAGCTTCTTTGATATTCACCTATATACTTTCTAGGTAAAGATCATATCTTTAACTACAGTCATTAACACAAACTGAAATAATTGCCTACACTTAGGCTTGGTGTCCAAAGGCACTACTCACACAACAACAAACATGATTTTTTTTTTTAATGCACTGACTGTAGTATAGTTGTTTGGATTATGCCAGTCACCAGTGAGAAGGCTATTGCTTTTTTGATGGCAATTCAGGCAAGCTGATACATTTCAGAAGTTGAGTCCAGGGTTCTGTTTCAGCAAGAGTGCTTAGATAATCCTGGATCATAGAAAGAACTCTGACTTGCTATAGAGCGATTTTGTACCTGTGGGTCAGCCATTTCTAGAACACCAAATTTCAATCACCTTACCCTATCACAGCAAAATATACAAGCCTTTATGAGTCAAGCATTAAACAGCTGATCAACCACAGACAATAAGTTTGTTAAACATAGTGAACAAACTGCATGCCAGCGGAACAGGGGTTGCTGGTGACAGTGAATGAAGATTATCTGAAAGCCCTCCAAACGAGAAGCAATACTGCAGCAGCAGTAAAGGAAAGAAAGATGGAGGAATATCACTGACAGAGTGAATGAATAAAAGACTTAATCAGTGAAATCAATGCAAACTTTGAGGTAAACCATTGTATTATGTAAAATGTATCCATGACAAAATTCTATTTGAAACATTATGTCCTCAAGTAAGCACTGTATTTCATTTGTGCAATGGTAATACCATCAAAATAGTGTAACATCCATGACATTAAGTTTTCAGCTGACACAAATTTGTCCTAGTCATTTCTCAGAGAGATGCTAAACATTATCCTGCCTGCACTGAACCCTGCATTGTCCAGTAATTACATAATAAAAGAAAGCAAAGGTTAATTACTTTCATGTACAAATCTGCAACAGAAGGTTCACAGTCCCCACTCTTTGAATGGTTGCTCTGTTCAAACCTGAGACCCTGAATGTGCATTCGTACAGTACAGTGGAACCATGGGTCCCGAACGTCTTGGACCACGTACAAATCGGGTTACGACCAAAAAGTTCGCCAAACTTTTGCATCTGTTCACAACCACACACTCGGGTGACGAACAAGCCAGTTTCCCTTCCGGTTCGTACGCGCCAATGATTTCCGCACGTGTTCAGTCTCTCTCTGTGCACTCCCTATGCAGCAAGCGAGAGAGAGAGAGATAAAGCAGTTAAAAAAGGCACAGGGCTTGTTTTTAAAGAAACTGCTTCGAGCATTGTTTTAATCTTGTTGTATTTAATGAAGTCTGTTTTCTATTGGATTTTAACCTCCACTTCACTTCTGTTTTTATGGGATCATTTATTTATTGAAGGATTCTGAAAGCTCTGCACTTTATTTAATTTGAACTTTGTTTTTGATTGTTGTTTTGTTGATTTTAATAAAAGCACTTAACACTTTTTGCACCATCCGATTGCTCCATTGTAGTGCCTCACTGTCGTGCTCATCGATAACATTACCTACGGTGATGGGTTTAAGGGCTCTCGGAAGCGAGATAGGAGCATGCAGCGAACCCGCACCATCACAGACGTTACTTCAAAACTGTAATCTCCTCTCCACCCAGTTCCTCCTCACTTCCTCAATGCCAGAACTCGACTCATGCAAAGTTCGTTTTCTTGGATGTTTATGGTTAGTTTTTGCATAAATTATGGATTTTTCAAATGTTCATTTTTTCCCCTGTGCTTAAAACTCATTTAAAAAAAAGTGTTTACAGCGAGCGATTCGTAAGGCTGTAGCGTGAACTCTTGCAGTGTTAGTTTTTTCTGTTCAAGGTTTTCTCAGTGTTATTCAATGTTTTTACATTTAGTTTACTATTACACGGTGCATTCTATGGTATAATTAACTATTTTTGTGCTTAAAAATCTTAAAACAATATTTACATACAGCTCGTACGGTCTGGAACTGATTAATTGTATTTACATACAATCCTATGGGGGAAATTACTTCAGGTCACGACCAAATCGGGTTGCGACCAGAGTTCTGGAACGAATGACAGTCATGACCCGAGGTTCCACTGTAATTGTATGTGGCACCTCACAGAGTATGATATTTGTAGAGAGTATTCAATATACATACTTCTCTCACAAAAGCCATCAGCCAAATGAACTACAACACAATGCAAAAGTAATATTGTTGCTTTAAGAAATGTAATGAAAACCGCATTAATAAAATATTGGGTATAAGAATCCACTTAAGAGGAGAGTCTTCAGAGGCATTCCTTTAAAAAGGATGGGACTCCACAGAAGGGTTGAAGGTAGGCAGCTTGTTCCACCAGCAAGTCTATTATTGGTTTTTATTTCTCAAAAATGTTGAAGTTGTTTAAATTTAATTGCCATACCTGCGAATCTGTGGAATCCCTCTTTGATGGTTATTTCTTTCTTGGGATGGCAGCCTGTGCCATGTGTATGTGTGAGCAGATGCTGCTTCAAAGTTAGGCACACTTTTGAGATCACTTTTTCCAATGTGTTACATTTCCAGTGATGTGAATAAAAATGCTCTTTACAAAAAAATATGTTCACTATGTCAAGTAAAATCAACGATGTGCTACACTGAACAATGTTTTAAAAAGTTCCTCATATAACACAATGGAGTTCATGCTCTTCTTTTAGAGTGCCAGAAAATCTCATCTAGGTCTGATTACATTTTTCTGGGCAGAATTTGGTGAAGGAGCTGTGTTTATATGTTGATTGCTCATTCAGGAAAGACACAACATTTTCAATATTTCAATAGGTTTTTCTGGTTCTTATGCTGTGTTCCAATCATCTCGGAAGTCGGAGGCTGGAGCTGAGAATGACATCACATATGAGTTGACTGCATTTCAGCAAAACGTTCAGAAAACCAATACAGGTGCCTCTAGGAAAACCTTTTCTGTTTGCTCTTTCGGAATACAGACAACTAGTGAAAAAGTTGGTAACTATGCATTATGCAGGTATTTTGCACATTCAAACACCACAGCAACATGTCCACATATAGAAATTGGATAGTACCGTGTGTACAACTGATTTAATGAGACAGAAACAGACAGAAGTGTAAATAAACAGTATAATACTACAGCTTTCACTTCTATTGATGTGCAGAATACCCATCTTGGATTTGGAAGTTAGGGCTGATGAGGCTCACCCGACTTTCCGAGTAGAAAATCCGACTTCTGGGAGCGTTTCAATTTATACGCCCTATTTGGAACTTGTAAATTCCGACTTCCCAGTTCAAATGTAATGCAGCATTAAATAATGCAGCTGGGATCAGCATTTCTGACAGGATATTTACGGCCTATGATCTTAAAATTGGATGCTCTGCTCCATAATTATTGGAGTCTCAAAGTATTAACCCTTCATATTAAACCTGCTGCTTGCAGATTATTGTAGTTTTCCTCAATTTTTTCTGGAACAGGCAAACCCTAACCCATTTTCAAAAAGCAGTATTAGTGAGCTATCTATATCTTTTGTTCTCAGAAATGTGGGTTTGGCTAAATCTAGGTTTTCTGGAATGGAATTAGACCGATTTTCATGAATCCAGACTTATTTTAAACGGATTTCACTCTAATCCTGCTTTCTTCATTACACCCCAAGTTCCTTTGGGGAATAAGAATCAGAAAGAAAACAGATGTATGGCTGCTCTTAATTCTAGATGTGTCAGAAATGTATAATCAAGTTAACACCTGTCACTTTAGCAGAACACTATATCTAGCTATGTTTGAGGGGTACCACCAAGTTTAAAATTCAAGTATGGCCCACTTGTTCTCTCTTTCTTTTCTAAAGCTGCTCGTTGTAGATTAACTGCCCAAATGTGCTGTCCCTTTATTGCAGTACAGCATCACATGTTTCAATTAACAGTTCACTGTTACTACAATATATTCATGATGAAGGAGCGTGAATGATTCCTGACCAGCATCTGTCAAGATCATTCTTGTTTCATGTTAGGCAGAGTTTATTACCCCACAGGGAAATTAGTTTGCAGCAGGAAAGTACAAAACATAAGGCATTGTTACACGGGTACGAGAAAATAAGCCAAGCCACAATAATGTAACACTAGCGTACAAGTACACACTCAAGATTGGTACAAAGAAGGATACTTACCTTTAACAGTACACAAGATGATTACATCTTGCCTGAAGAAGGGGCCTGAGTTGCCTCGAAAGCTTGCATATTGTAATCTTTTTAGTTAGCCAATAAAAGGTGTCATTTTGCTTGGCTCTTCTCTACAGTACACAAAATAATTAAAACTTAACAGTATCCCCACAAGTAACAGAATTGAAAATGTTTTTAGCTCTGGGAATAAATAAGTTCTTAAATCTTTTGCTACAGGGCAAACGATAGAACTTAAGAAAAAAAAAAAAGATGAAGGCTATTTAAGAGATGTGAGCTGATCTTCTTTCTAACCTGTTTGTGATGCAGTGTGCGAGGTCTATTGCAAACCAATAATTTTACAAATTGTTACAATGCTTTTAAGATGGTTATTACTAAATATTATTTACCTATCTGGCTGACGTCTTCCTCCAAGGCAACTTATAACATTTGAGATACCAATGTTTACATTTCTTTTGCCCACTCCACTTACTACAGACGCAGATAAAGTGACTTGCTCATGGTCACAGAGTATCAGAAGCAGAATATGAACCAACAACCTCAGTGTTTGAATTCCAAAACCTTAACCACTATGCTACACTGCCTAGTTTGTAGTTTATATTTTTAAGACTGAGGTTACCAAACCAACATATAAAAGCACATCGTTGAAACCCAGTTTAAATAAAATTATACTACACTCCTGAGAATTGTATAGAATATTGCTTGCTGTGTAAAGCACCTTGGGATCTTAATCATAATCGAAAATGAGCAATCAAATGCAAATCACTTACCCTAATCAGACATTACGAGTCACATGCAAGGCTTTGCTAACATATAAAAAGAAATACCGTATTTGTTGTTAGACAACATTTTTATTTTGGTGGGCAAACATCTGTTGAAACCGTGAAACTGTATTTAGGTAAGAGTCGTTCTACCCATAAGCTGGTACAGCATTAAACAGATTCCCTTTTTCTTTTTTTTACATTTTTCGCATCCATTCATTATCCCGCCCACTTTTGCAGCTGATGAAAATGTGGTTGCTTAAGACGTTTATAACAAAAAAAAAAAGATCTGATGAGATTTCACACAATATTCAAACAATTTTGAAAAATGACACGCAATTGCATCAAAACTATAACCAATGTGCACATCAAACCTACAAACAGGCAAAAGTTATCATCCCACTTTTAAAAATAAAAACAGCAAATTGACAAAAACAATCCTTGTTTGCAACGGGAGTAAAATTCGTGTAGGCACTGGCAAAGCACACATGAGAATCGCACAATCACTTAACAACGATCAAACGCGAATTGTTGTCAAAGGAGAAACACACCACTCACCCCAAAGCATTGCATTTGCGAAGAAAACCTACACTGTTCCACATTAATAGGCTATTAAACTTGAGAGAAGATTTTCCTACGAGCGGCCTTTCTCAAGATCATATACAAACACGCGTAATAACATAACGATACTGTACGCGGATCCACACACCGTATACGTGACAGCAGACACAAACGGTTTACGTAAGGTACAAGGCATGCGTCTTCCCCTAGGAAAATGCATATATACTGGTGTATGAGCGCCCTCAGAATATGCTTTCACTAACCACACACAGTACACTACAAAACAAAACCCGACACTTCCATCCGACTACAAGTAGTACTTCAAACCCGAAGCTGTTCTGCTGTGCAGTATATGCACGCACAAACACGGAGACGGGCGCGCACATCTGGTTTAGCACTGACACACACATCTGGTTTGATTAACATCAGCATGTGCTGCGATATTTGTCTTACTTCAAGTCGAGACAACGTCGCAATCAGACCACTGCACCGAACAGCATGCCATATACAAGAGAACATAAACTTAATGTTACCGTTTGTATTAGTGTGCTGTAATTTTAAAGTAGATGTCCTTAAGCCCCTCACGCCTTACATCACGTATTCCCAAGGGTTTGCCTTAAAACGTCTCAGGATTTCTTGCACAAAAAGATCAAACTGTTGGGTGACTGCAAGCATGCCTTTATTCAAAAGGGTGACCACCGAATTCAAAGCCATCTCACTTAGAAAGAAACCTCAAAATCATTTTGTAAACGAGTCAAGGGGGTGTGTTTTATTGCACGCTGCTAGGAAAAAAGCATGAAATTTGGCAATACCTACGAACATATACCCCCCACCCCCAAGATAAAAAAAAGCCATTAAACCAGAGCAAGGAAAAGCAGTAAAACGTTACATAAAAACAAGTATGTAGCACGGCCGTAGCTCTCTTTAAAAAGATCGAGAGTGAAACCACGCACGCCAAAAGCCAACCCAGCATGTTTATTTTTTGGCTTACCTTTTTCTTGACTCGAAGAAATAATTTCCTCCTCCTTTGGGTTTGTAACTTGGGTAATAATGGACGTGTTGTCCATGGAAACCGAATGTTCTGGTTTTTTAATTCACTTATGATTATTCTCAGAATGCAAGGTGTTAGCGTTACTCTTTGCCAATCCGTCATTAACAACGGTAACCAAATACGAAGCGTCGACGTACGAATAAGGCCAGGCCCCCCTTTGCGCACAGCGTTAAATTCCAGACTCACAAACTGCACACAAGCCCAAAATACCATTAAAAAGAAAACAGTAATGCAAACATAACCGCTGGCGTTCTTAACCTCGCCTCGTTGTTGTTGTTGTTGTTGTTGTTTTCGAATTGAGTTTTTAAGGGTTCTTTTTGCAGGTTCGCAAAAAAAAGGCAACAAACAAGAAAAAAAATGATAAACGTGTTCCAGAACTGTATCCTGTGCGACGCTGTCCGTGTTGTAATCAAAGTATGATAGTCATTAACCCCCTGATCCAGCTCTCTGTTCCACACGCACACAAACGAGGGGCAGCGCCGAGCTCTTTCCAATATGGAGGCGACGAGCTTTTTGAGATACACCAACTGTGGTGGCGGCGGCGCGCGGGCTACAGGAAGGAGGCGGTTTCCAGGAACCCCCTCCTCTACTGTCCATTCTAGGGAGCGCGCTCGAATGCGCGCACAAGAACGCGAATCGGCGCCCTCGCCAGCGCCGCTGCCCACTCGTCATCCACCCGAGCAAGAGAATCGGCGAAAGGCTCTAGAGCTGTGAGCTTGATTTACCTTTTGCGACTGGCTACATTATACGTACATTCTAGCGTACAGGTGAACAAGTATTAAAAAGTGTGACGGAAATAATATGGTGTCGACTGTGTTTTTAAAGGGTAAGGATGTATGGAGCTTGCCGATTCAATAAATATAATTCTGAGGAGCGCCAACTAAAAATCCTGTCAATATAGTACAGCCTTTTCAATACAAATAAACGTGATTATGATTATAGATTGGAGGCATGTATTAATTTTAAATACATCAAACTTCATGTGACGTGAAACACCAATACCAAGCATCCGTCATCCAACCCGCTATATCCTAACTACTGGAGCCAATCCCAGCCAACACAGGGCAGGAAACAAACCCCGGGCAGGGTACCAGCCCACCGCAGGGCACACACACACCAAACACACACTAGGGACAATTTAGAATTGCCAATGCACCTAACCTGCATGTCTTTGGACAGTGGGAGGAAACCTGTACCTGGAGGAAACCCACGCAGACAAGGGGAGAACATGCAAACTCCACACAGGGAAGACCCAGGAAACAAACCCGGGTCTCCTAACTGTGAGGCAGCAGCGCTACCCACTGCACCACCTTGCCACCCCCATACCAAGCAGCAGGCGCTTTATAAGAGAAAATCGATTGAGATTTAAAAGAAAAACTCAATACATTCCTGAAATAAACACAGTGTAAATTAGAGCATAAGGTAACACTTTAAGTGCATCTTTTTATGTTTTTCCATTATCGTTGTAAACGCAACGTTTTGTATTCATACTCCCCTCACACCTCCTCTCCCAAAAGAGAGGACACTCGTAAAAATGCTGCTTCTAAAATGGCACTTTACTGAGTTGTGTGCTTTCTCGTAGATCCACTGCTTCGCAGTGAACTTCTGGGGAGAGTTCTTAGCATATGAAATTAGTTCTCTGTGCCCTGAAAACGTTCCTAATGCATGGACATTTGAGTCAAATAATCCTTCCACAACCCTAATCTTAACCGTAGTGTAACCAGGTGGAGCTCTGGAGGTAGACTCTGCAGATAGACTCTATTGGTACCCATGGTAGTCAGCTCCACCCACCTGGACCGCCTATTGGATTCAGCCCCACCTACTTGCAGTTCCAAGATGGAGGCTACAGGCTGCAGACATGTATGTTTTAGATTGGATGAACAATGAAATCAAATTAAATCACAAACAATTCTGCCTGTCACCACCAAGAGGCACTTTCTTGGAGTACTTTTAGCCACCAAACTCATTTCCTCACAGTGCAATAAGAGGTACTTCAGGGGATCTTTTCTGCCTGCTACCATTAGACAGTTCAGCACTTCCTCCAAACATCTTGTCCTTTACACCAGCAAGAAGCTATAGGAAGATGGTATAGAATCAATCTAGCACAGTTACTTTAGCACTCTATTTATTGTAGTGTATGTTTTTCTTCTGTTTTCTTGTATTCTGTGTTCTATGATTTTGCTGCAGTATGCATTTGACTTTCCTCTTGGGGTTAATAAAGTATATATAATCCAATCCAATCTAATTTTACAGGTTTAAATAAATGAAAGGTTCTTTCTGGAACTTTCATGTGAATGGTTCTTTTGGGAACTTCCCCTATGACACTATTCTGAAGAACCACTTTGACACCTTTATTTGTAAGAGTGCGCTTTCAAAATCTGTTCCTTCCTTTGCAAAGCATGGTACAAACACCTGCCTAAAGTGAAAAAAAAACAGTTCTATTATTACTACTATTACTTCTAATAAAGATAAAAAATAATAGTAATAAAAATAATCAAACTATTGGGAAAATAATTGTTATGATTTTAAAGTGTATAACATAAAATATAAAATAAACTTGTGGAAATACATTGCCAAATTCAAGTCCTCCAGTTTACACAGCTTCACGTAATCCATGGGTCATACTGCTTCCTTTGAGCAATGGGCCCCTGTCATTTTTATCTTATGAGGCATCAAGATGCCTTCTTTTGTGTGTTCTTTAAATGTTCTCTTATTTCTTCTGACAATCTTTCTTAACCTTCTTATCAAAACAGCTTTGGTGTACAGTTCTTTACACTTTTTAGTTTCTTCTTGAAGAAGACAACCTTCTTTACCTTATCAATTTTTATTATATTTTTTCTGCAAGAAAATGGCACATTGGCAAATCTTATTATTAAAGAACTGATTGTCACGTCAAGTCAAGTCAAGTCAAGTCGGGTAGCATGCACTGGTACAGTGCATTGCCGCACCCACTACACAACAAAACAACTTGGGATCCCGGTTTGCAGACGCATGGTCCAGTCCCACCCACCGGAAATGACCCTCTATCTGCCGCAGCGAGGTGTTACGTGGGTGACCCCTTGGCCTGGTCCAGCCACTCGGGTTCCCAACAATGAGGATCTTATGAGCCGGATCACCCTTGGGGAAACGCGCCACATGGCCGTAGTGCCGTAACTGACGCTCCCTCACAATGCAGGTAATGTGCCTCATTAGGGACTCCATGAGCAACACAAAATCAAACCAACGATACCCAAGGATTTTCCGGAGAGACACAGTACCAAAGGAGTCCAGTCTTGGACATTCAAAATAAATAAAACATTAAAAAGTCTCCTATTTTCTTGGCAGAGACAGCAACAGAAACAAATACATGGTTTGATGAGTTATTTTTTTGTTTGTCTCAGTTATTACATATTTATCCACCCATCTCTCCATTACAATCCACTGAACCCTGCGTCACCTGTTATTGAGGACAAAGCAGGGAGCTCCCGTGGTTGAGATGCCAGTCCATCATTCATTAGGCACATTGTCTCACATATCCACACCCACTTAGGCAGCCCCAATTTACAGTCATTCCTCAAGCTAACAGTGCTGGAGGAAAATAGCACAGCTAGGAGAATGTGCACAGGGTTTCAGCTGAGATGTGACCAGGATCCCTGAACTGTAAATCCCAAGTCCTAATCAGAGGTGCACCCCCCCCCCTCCCCAATTGTTTGTTTTTATGCCTTTTTCCTGTCTAATTTCATTTAAAGGGGGAGTGGGAGGTCACTGGGTAAGAGTCAACAAATGTTCTTTTTAGTAATCCTTGTTATTAATTACCTTTGTTGCTCTCATTCTAAAATTTAAATATATAATCGAAAAAACACATAATAATATATTATAAAAGTAGAATGGACTTGGCCTAGAGAACACTTAACAGAGTAAGGACAGGATAGACCATTTCAAATAATAATAATAATAATAATAATAATAATAAAGTTAATTTATAATGGCACTCTCATACATTTGAAATACAAAGTGTTTCACAAATATTAAAAACACAAAAGTATAACAAAAAGATACAAATAGTAAAACCGAATAAAAAAGAAAAAAATACAGTAATTATATATATCAAAAATAAAAAATTAAATTTAAAAATGTAAGTTTTAAGAATTAAAGTATGGAGAGTAGCTGTTGGAAGAAAGAATGGAGAAATGGATCTTCACACTCAATGTTACAATCAATGGAGCCTCACAAACAGACAGCAGGAGCTTCAAAACTAAATCTGTGTTTTCCCAGGTAAGCATTAAAACCTTGGGATGAAGTTTTCAGCTATAACCCACAAGGTACTGTATCTGTCTGGTCCATTCCTACTGCTGACTGGTGGTACAGCCATACATATATATATAGTACAGTATATGCATTATAAGTATGCATGATAGTGGAATTTCCATGTGCCACACCATCATGGAGCAAAGTATCAAAACCAAGCACTTTATCAAAAATAATAATTTCTCAAAGAACAAAAACATCCAAGGAGGAGGCAAATACAAGAACTTAAACTAACAAATCAATATACCACTTGTCTTTTTTTGGAAACTGACTGCTTCCATATTCTTCTTTCCAGCTGGAGGACCAGGCACCCATATCTTATTTTATTCTATGCTGGTGTGAATGACTACTACGCTGTAGGACATCGAGTTCACCTACAAGAGATAATACCACCTGTTGAGCATGCACCACTGCACCAATGCAGATTTATTTGTTAGTTTCACAGTCTACCCTCACTTGTAAACAAAACCCTGAAGACCCAGAAATCCTCCACTTGGGGCACATGCTGACCCCTTACTTGTATGGAAGAAGCCACTCTTTTGCAGGAGATGTCTATTTCCATCCCAACAGCATCTTACTCAGCTGCAAGCAGTTCCAGTGTGTATCATTGATCACAGTCTAATGAGGGGGAAAGCACAAGATACTCAATAAAGTGGGATAGGTAAAACCATTACGTTTCCATACTGGATAATGTCCAAGCCTCAGAAGGTGACAAGATGCACTTGTGGCTAGGTCCTGCACCCTCATTAACAGATCTGGCTTAACAGCAAGTAATCAAACACATCTCTTCCTTAACAAAGACAGGGACTAAATGGCATACGCTGTGGCTGTGAAACTCCATGCTTCTACGCAAGATAACATTGTGTATATATGGTCATAAACTTTTTCAAGTGAAATAAACAGTTACAGACAGTATTGGTAAACTGAAATGACCCTTCAAATATCTGTCAAGTTCAGCTTTTGGACTGAGTCTCCCTTTAGAACCCCAGAGATACTAAACAGTGGGAAACCTGTGGAACTGGTCAGTATTTTTCAAAAACAAGAACTTATACCCCTAGTCTACCAGGCTTCACACACTGTCAACATCTGCAAAAAAATTGAAGTGACATGTTAGCCACAAAAACTTCTTCCATTGCTTTCAACATTTCATCCTCCCATTTGCTTTTACGACTGTTGGATTTTTTATCTGCACTACAAGAATAGAACCAATGCTATTGGCAATGCCATTCCTCAAAGTGCTCTTTCATCCTTTTTGACTATATCTCCAGTTGAGGTCAGAATTTGCTCATCGTTGTCTGTCGTACAAAGATTGGAGTGAAAGAGTTAAATATTCATCTGCTCTACAAAGAATTTTCCATCTGCATAAAACTGGCAGCCCTGTTTTTTGTGATTTCACTAGTGCCTCCGTTACCATCCAGCCATCCCTGTTAAGGGGTAAACCCATAGATATCCAGGTGGATGAGCCTACGATGTGCTGGATAATGGACAATCTGTTTGACAGAGTGCAATTTGTGAGTCTCAAGGACTGTGCCTCTGATGTGGGTGTGAGCCACAATGGAGCACCACAAGGAACAGTCCTGTCAACTTTTCTGCCCACCTTGTACACCACAGATTATAAATATAACCTCAGATTATGTCACTTATAGAAATTCTCCGATGGTTCTGCACTAATGGGGTGTATTGACAAGGGGGTGAGACAGTACAGATGTCAGGTGGAGAACTTTGTTTCTGTAACTTAACATCAGCAAAACCAAGGAACTGGTGATTGTCTTTTGTTACATCAAAAAGCCTCTATGTCCAGACACTATTCTGGGAGTACATGTGGAGGTGGTGCACTGCTATAAGTACTTGGGGGCCCACATCAATGGCAGACTGGAATAGTCTAATAACACTGAGATACTATATAAGAAAGGGCAGAGCACTTTTTTTTCTTATGACGCCAGATTCCTTTAATGTGGTTACTGACATCCTCCATATGTTCATTAACCTTGTGATAACCATGGCAATTTTCAATGCTGTAGTATGCTGGGCCAGTGGTATCACTTCAAGAGAGGCCCACAGAATCACCAAGCTGACTTACAAGTGCAAGCTCAGTTATGGGACATTTTCTTGATGGGACACTCTCTTGAGTACCTGGAAATAGTTGTGGAAAAGAGAAATAAAATAAAACTGATGGCCATTATGAACAATGCTGCTCATCCTATCTTTGACACCGTAGTGTTAAGTATATCTAGACAACAAATTGCTGTATTCAACAGAAATGTGTCAAGAAACATTACTTGGGGCTACTTCATACCTTTCACAATACACATTTATAATGCCTCACTGTGAGTGCTCTCATCATAAGACAAGGTAGAATTTTTTTCTTTTTTGATTGACAGGAGCTTGCTGTTGTTCTTTTTATATTTCCATATTTCCTGAACTTCTGTAATGGCTAAATTTCCACTTGGAACAAATAAATTGTTACCTACATGCCCTTGCCCCTATTTAATGGAGTCATATTTTGCCAAAATGTCTCCAAGCTCATCCAAAAGCCATTCTCAGCAGGGTCACCAATCTGCCCAATATGGCCTTTTCTACAGCTGTCACATTCTTGGCCTGTCAGTACCACACATTTAAAACCAGAGGCCCTCCTGTTCATACTGTATGGAAGGCCTGATTCTTAAAGAATGTACAAACTCTAAACAGACAGGGCCAATGCTGGGATTCAGTGACGCAGAAGGATCATTCATTACACCTAGGGCCTACTGTAGGCTCAAATGTCACTATAGCATGACATGTGTAACACATGAATATGAACAAATCAAATTTAAAGGCAGACAATCCATGGCTCTTTGACTTTATTTACAAATATGAATGCGCTCCAGTCTCTGAGGGGCAACATGTACCCTTGGGTCGACACTGACTATACCACCAAACCAATCAACTGCATCAACTGCTAAATTACGTATCTGTGGATGAGGCTACTTTGGAGAAAGATGCAAAATTACCTAGGCATGGTGCAACCCTGGAATGTTTTATTAAGTGTAACTCAACTCATATATAATGCATCATCTGGAATCAATCTAAAAAAATAGAACTGCCAATGTCAATTGAGGTGCTTGCAGTTCCATCCAAATTCCAAACCCCCTTGGCTCCCATACATGGTCACCTGGAACCAAAGTGCATTTCCTCAGTTTATGACAACTATAACTAAATTGTCTATTCATTTTCTGAGGCTTTTAATCCAGTTTATTGTCATAGACAATGATCAGGCGACCATTAGGTGCAAAGTATGAGCCAAACCTGGATGGGACTGATAAAGAGCACATGTTCTTATTTGAGTCACTAGCTAATCTAATCTATATATCTTTTAATTTTAGCCAAAAAACAAACACATGGACATGAGTAGACAGTACCAACTTTAATCACCAGACTGAGACTGAAATCAAGTCCGCTGAAACTGTGGCATAGTACCCATGTAATGAAATCAAGTAGGAAATTATTTCACACAGTGGAAATATATTGTTAAAAATCATCAATGCTGCAGAACTGCGTAAATCAGAATAATTCACACATCTAGTAAAAAATGTCATGTTTAGTTTCAAATATGTTATGGGTGAGGAGTATCTAATTTAATTTGGTAAGGCATTCCAGACCCTCGAAGCGTTGACACCCAATGAGCAATCATCAAGTAATTCATCCTGTGAGGAGGAGGTGACCAGAAAGATTGAAGAGATACTGCAGTTTGAAAGTTTATGGAGACGACTAAAAAACAGAATTTTCAGTTTAAGCTGATGTAGCAGAAGGAATGGCATACAGTCAGTGATTCTAGCTAATTAGAATGTATAATGTTTCATATTGTTCTGAGAGTCTGACATATCCCTGCACCTTAAACCCTTAATGACTATAGGAGACCCAGATGGTTTCATTAACATAAGCATTTCACTTTCAAAAAACACAAAAAAAGAGAAAAAATCAGAAAGACACCTATAAGCCATTTGCAGGCCTAAACTGGAAAGATCTTCTGAGGCTTCCATGACCTGAGGTATGCTGGCAGAAAGTGTACCCTGGTGTAGCACTATGCTGTTCAGGCAAATAACCAGGGCTCTCGGCCTAGTCACTGTCAGTGTGGAGATTGTACGAGTTTTCCCCCCATGTCTACCTTTGATTTCTCCAGATACTCCAATTAGTCCCAAAGAATTGCATGTTTGGTTGATTGGTGACTCAGTTTTGATGTGTCATGAGTGAATGTGGGTGTGCATGAATGGGTCCTGTAATGGGATGAATGGTTTACTTTTCAGGAGTAGGTCTGTCCTTGTTCTTGTGAGAGAGGTTACAGGTCCCTGAATTGGACAGAATGTGTTCCCCCCTTTAGGCTAGAAACCCATCTTGGCATCTGGCCACACTCCTAGAGGGATCACCCCTCAGCAACATAACATAACAATGTCAAGGCCATTTAATCCAATTCAGGATAGCTGGGATTTTGTTATTTTTGCACTGGCACAGAGCAGAAGATAGGAGCCAATTCTGGACAGAGTGACTCATGTTTATAGCTACAATCACTCTATGCCATTTAGGATTGCCAGGAAACCTAATATGAGCTCCTTTTTAGATGAGAGAATTGGTCACAGAAACAGTCACCAGGTGATGGAATTGAACAAAGTCTGCTGTAGCTGTGCTGGAGCAGCACAAAGTGCTGAATACATTACCTAAGGTGGTAAATATTAGAACTGCCCATACAGATACTATTGAAAAAATAGGTAATCCGTGCCAACAGAGTATCCAGCTTTTTAAAATATACTAGGCTGACCCGCCTTTTAAGGCGACCGACTTTTAAGTTGACCACTTCTTAAGGCAATTCAATATGTAGATCAATTTGATATTTTATACAAACTCATTCATTTGGTTATATTTCATTTGAGCGGTATTGCTTTAATACTCGTAGTTTCTGTTATTTTTGTGATGAAATTTAAACTTTTTTTCGATATTGAGGTCGCCCTTTTGAACCCCCCTGATATTTACTACGCTGTGAGGCATTTGTTCTCCATCAACATTAATTATTTCCAGAGACATAATTTTGTCTATTTTTCCAGCGCATCGCGCACAAAAGCAAGGGAACAATGGGAGCACCAGAACTCTGCTCACATCATGTCGCTTCGTACCGCAAGCTGCAAGTAGTAAGTCTGTGATAAGCAGAATACCGCTACGCTTTCCACTCACAGGACGGAAGGACAATCCCGACCGCGTTTATATAGTAAGAAAGAAGAAGAAGATATCGCACAGTCTGGAGTAGAAAATCATCTTTTACCTGGAAAAACGAAACTACAAATCCCATCGTGCATTGCAAAATGGACGGGGCATGTGTGAAACTCCATGCCTGCGTAGCACTCACGGGACGGAAGGACAATCCCGACCGCTTTTATATAGAAGGATAAGTAAATGGGGTGAATTAAACACATATATTGGAACAAATTAACATTTAAATTATGGACTGTCCATGCTGAAAACCTGCTCCCCATGGTTGCCTCTGAGATTTTTGCTGGTTCACCTTGCTTACAAAGTATGTAGTTATATTCAAAACACACAATTTCTCTAAAAACTCAAATATTTCAAAGTGGGAACTTAAGTAGATTGTGAAAGAAGTAGTGCCTGTTCTAAATAATTAACTATGCGTAATATTTAAGCATCAGTGAGGTAATCTTCATTTCGCATATCACTTTTCATAGTGAGCTCTAACATTAGATGCGTTCAAAACTGTGCTATAATTCAGCAGGAAAGCTCAAGGAAGAAAATGTTCTGATAAATGGATTATTTTAGGAAGAATCCAAAAGTTCAAAGCAAGTATAGTTAACCTCTGTATTTTAGTCGCTGCATTCATATTCAAAACCAGATCTGTCTCAACAGCCAACATTTGAATTTAGTGATCTTATTTTCAAATGCACATCTTGGCAATTTATGAAATGTTCCTTGTTCTGTTGCATGCTCTTAGAGATATGAACAATTTAAATAAAAGAAAAAGCATGAATTTAGTTTCAGATTACCTGAAGTACCCAGAGTTGTCAGTCAGTTAGTCATTTTCCAACCCACTATATCCTAACACAGGGTCACGCCAATCCCAGCCAGCACAGGATGCAAGGCAGGAGCAAACCCCGGGCAGGGTGCCATCCCACCGCAGGGCACACACACTAGGGACAATTTAGGATTGCCAATGCACCTAACCTGCATGTCTTTGGACTGTGGAAAGAAGCCGGAGCACCTGAAGGAAACCTATGTAGACACGGGGAGAACATGCAAACTCCACACAGGGAGGACTCGGGAAGCGAACCCAGGTCTCCTTACTGCGAGGCAGCAGCGCTACCACTGCACCACCTACCCAGAGTTGCCTGGCCATAATTTATATTGGGTTAGGGTTAAAAGGGAAATATTTATGTGTTTTTAAATGTTGACCCTTATGTTATTGATTGCTGAAATGCAAGTGTCCTACACATCATCTACACAACCTCTCTATCAAGTTATCTGCGGTAATGAGCTGACAGTCTGATTTTTTTGAGTATGATTGGATCATCTGATTGCTGTAACTTCTCATTGGAACCATGAATGTCAGTCTCAAACATGACCAGAGCCAATCCTGCAGTTCACTGTTTCTTTTCATCTCTTCTCTGTCCATCTCACCATCACATCTATTTTCAAACAAGACCATTGCCATTATTGTAGGAAGTCTGTCCATGCTAAAGCACCCTTATGCACATACCCTCACTTACTCACGTCAGTAAAATGTGAATCATAATTTAACCTAACACATGCTCTTTCATCCTGTCTGTATAATTTTCTAACCCACTAATCCAGATCAGGGATGCAGAATGGAGGTGCCTATTATGACTGCAGTGCAGAGTAGGCAGGAACCAACCCTGGACATGGCACAATGACGCACCCACCCACATTCACTCATTTCTGGGTGAATCTAAAATTACAGTTCTCCAATGTGCGAGGAAACATCTGGTTTTGAACCCTGGAGCTGGGTGGGAGCAGTCTAACTAGTTCACAAAAGAAAAGATGTTTCTTGAAGTATTCAATTTTGTGCAATTAAAAATGACTCAGACTTCTTATTCTGCTGAGGAAATATTGCACATCTGCAAATGTGACATTGTGTGATGTTGGTATACACACTCACAGAGCAAATGATTAAGACCTCTATACTAATACTGGGTAGGGCCTCCTTTTGCTCTCAAAATAGCCTCAGTTGTTTGTGGCATGGATTCTAACGGATGTTGAAATTTTTCCTTTGAGATTCTGGTCCACATTGACATGATTGCATCATGCAGTTTCTGCAGATTTGTCAGGTGTACATTCATTATGCGAATCTGCCGTTCATCCACATCCCAAAGACGTTCTACTGGATTCGTGACTTTGAAGTCACTGAAGAAAACAGAACTCATTGTCATATTCATGAAACCAGCTAGAGATGGCTTTTGATTTGTGACGTTGTGCATTATCATATTGGATGTAGCAACTGGAAAATGGGCAAATTGTGTTCATTAAGGGATGCACATGGTCAGCAACAATATTTAAATACTTCATGTGATGCTTGATTGGTATTACTGGTCCCAAAGTGTGTCAAGAAAACTTTTCCTACACCATTACACCACAACAACCAGCCTGTATTTTTGCCACATGACAAGTTGGGTACATGGTTTCATGATATTGGCACCAAAGTCTGACTCTACCCTCTGTGTGCCTTGACAGAAATCAAAATTCACCAAACAGGATACTTTTTCCATTTTTCATCTTTACAGCTTTAGTGAGGCAGTGCTCACGGTAGCCTCAGCTTTGTGTTCTTGCACTGACGGAAATGGAACCCAACTTGGTCTTTTGCTGTTGCAGCTCATCCACCTTAAGGTTCAACGTTTTGTACATTCTGAGATGCTTTACTGCTCACCATAGTTGTACAGAGCGGTAATCTGAGTTACCATAGTTTTTGTCAACTTCAACCAGTCTAGCCATTCTCCTCTGATCTCTCTTATCAGCAAGGCATTTCTGTTCAGCGAATTGACGCTCATTGGATGTTTTTTGTTTTTTCACTCCATCCTGAATAAACTCTGGGCACTGTTGTTTGTGAAACCCCCAAGAGATCTGCAATTATAGATATATTCAAACCAGCCCATCTGGCACCAACAATCATGCCACTCTCGAAAACATTGTGATCACATTTTATTTCCCATTCAGATGTTTAATGTGAACATTAACTGAAGCTCCTGGCCTACACCTGCTTCCAAATGATTGGCTGATCCGGTCATTGCATGTATAAGGAGGTGTACAGGTGTCCCTAGTAATTTCTTTAGTGAGTGTGTATGTTATATCAGTGCCTGCATTCTTGTGTTAATGATCAGAGCACATGGAAGAGAGTAGGAATAATAAACATCCAGCTGCATGCATTGAGAGTTTTCTTCACTGTGCCAGAGTTGAACACAGAATGGATTTCAGAACTCAGGCATTGTGAGAAGTAAATTAGTGTGAAGTCTTTTGTAAAACTTTACCGTTAATTCATAACAATCTTCACATAAGCCCCTCTTGTGTGCTGTACAATGAAAATATGACAAAAGTACAGGTTTTATCCATGCTGAAAAAGAAATGAAGATCAGAAACACCATAGCAGAGTAATTATCAAGTGCACTTTTAGCAGTTATGTCTCTAAGAAACCTTATTTTCTGTCTTGACTTTTCCTTCTTGCAGATACACACTGACGCAGCCATTCACTGACTCCCTAGAGTCTCAATATGATCGATCTCACCCTTTTCTGAATGACAGTACTTGTTTTACTCTTAATTAACATAGAAACATTCTTGGCATGGACATGCTATGGCCACGCACTTTGCCAAAGGTGCTCTCTTTCATGTACATTACAAGAAACCTGATTTATCTTCTTGCCACCAACTGTTAAACAGAGTCAAGTAATGCATTCATTCATTTTCTGAGCAAGCATATTCCAAATACAGGGTCACACCCTTTCCCCTTTAAGTGGCTGAAATGAAAGCAAAGGCCATGAAAGTTCAGCACCAAATGGCTACACCAGATGTGTGCTAAGAACAGTTCCACATGAGTGATTTCATGGTGTGGTGGGGGATGGGCAGACATAAAAGTCTACTACCTCTTCCCCAGATCACCCCCCCAACACCCTCAACCCTTATAGCACCTTTTTGAATTAGAAGGAGGATAGGAAACTAGCAGTTAGTGACTGGAGGACAGAAGAAGGCAGATCTGATGGAGGAAGATGAACAGTGAGAGTAACTTATTTTTCTGTTTAAGTATTTTGTATTGTAATACTAATAAAGCCTTTCCTGCTGAGGGTGTCAAACATGCGTGCATAGGAGACAGCTTATGGGTTTGAATACCGTATATACTCGTGGATAAGTTCTCCCGCAGATAAGTCAGGACTTGATTTTACAGTATCATTTCTGGTATTTTATAATGTCGGTCGTATAAGTCCAATGCAGAAAACTCATGCTATTGGTATAAGGGATTATGATATGCTAACGCCCACCTGAGAGAGTAACCACGGAGCACACTTCCTTTTTTTTCTATGAGGGTGTGGCAATGTGCTGTATCAGCGCATGTTCCTTAACCTCTCTCTGTGTCTGTTGTGACCACACGGTAATACCCAAATTATTCCAAAGCAACGTTTGCACTGTTTAGTGTTTTATGTATCTCACACCCTCATACACCTTTATCATAAGAGCATCCCTTATCTACGACGGAGTGTTCATTCAGAAGAAAATATGAAGCTGGTTCTAAATAAAAAGTCGTTGAAGTAGCAAAAGAAATTGGTAACTGCGCCACTGCAACAAAATTCGATGTGCCTGAGAAACTGCTGTGAGATTGGAGGAGGCAAGAAGATGTTAAAAAAAAAAATTAAGTGTCGCATTTTTGAACGGGTGTATAAGTAAGGGTCTGATTTTATGATCGATTTTTTGGGTTTCAAGACCCGACTTATACGTGAGTATATACGGTACTTGTATTTTCACACCAGACTGGAGGTTGGTTCTGTACACTAACTCTTTCTCCTTTTCCCCTGCAGACCTACAGAAGACCCAGCATCCTAAGCCCTCTTCCGGTCCCCAGAAGTCTCCACCTACAACTTCCTTTTCCGTGGCATCAGATCTCACATCCTCATGATGTCACTTCCGGTTCCAAGACTACACCCATCTCTGTCATCATTTCATGTTTATCATATATTTATAGCACCCATTTTGTAACAATCAACAGTTCAGTTTGGAACTCAAGTCTGTAAAGACATCTCTACAAACCAACCATTTTCCAAATATACAAACCTTTCTCTTTGTCTTTGTTCTTATTTTACAAGGGATACCAAGAACATCTTATGATTAACTGAAAAGGGAAGGCCAAAACAGTGAAAAACCTACCATGAAACTTAAAACAGCGATTAAACATGGATTTAGTTAATTTTTTATTGTAATTAAAGGAAAGAACAACAAAGAACTTTATAATAAAAGATTAAGTTTAAAAGAATTGAAAAGCAAAAAACAAAAGATTAAAGTAACCAACAAACAGGAATAATAAACTCACTATACAAATAATTCAAAAATTTAGCAAATAATAGGTAGAGAATGGTAAGCTTAAATGAAAAGGACAATCCAAAAGACTTACATATGAGAGGTGGGTAATTTTTCCAAAGCAAACCAGTAATCCCTAAAAATAAGTCACCTAAGAAACAGGATAAACCAAGCTATAATAATAAAAGCACTGAAAGATACAAAAAAGCAAATGAAAGAGAGCCAAAAAACAGAGTGATTAACTCTTGCTAATGCATTTCGTGTCTGGTAGGGGACCTCTCAGGTAACTGCAGCCTTAATGACTACAGCACCAACGAGTCTCAATACATATAAACAACAAGAGAGCAAGGGGCATAGGTGCCTCTGTGGGATGGTATTGGGGCAGCTACCCCTCCAATCCTAATCCCAGTCTTAGAGCACTGGCAACGAAAAGTTGTAATTGACAAAATGAATTGAAAAGTCCATACTAGCTGTGTTTTGGGTCTTTATGCTGTTACATGCTATTAAGGCTACATTCAGACTGCAGGTAAAAGTAACTCAATTCTGATTTTTGGCTGATGTCCTTTTATTTGGTTTAATTGTTCAAATTAATTTTGCAAAGTGATTCAAGTCCGGTATGCCTGTGTATCAATATCTATCCTGAATCAGTAACATTAATAAAAATTAATTCATCAGACAAATGTGACCTACTAGACAACCTTTAATGTCAGCTACAGTATATGAAGACTGCAAATTATTTATAGCACAGGATGTCTGCACATTCATGAGGGCATAGTGGCAAATGCTCAGAGATGCTTTAAGTGGAATGATCACTATCGAATCTGCACATTGAAACCTATGGGCACAAGAGAGCAGCCATTAGGAAAATCTCAAAGAAATATGCACATTTCACATTAGAAAAAAAAAATTAACAATTGGGCTATATTGACAGGCTTTTTTTCATTTTTGCATTTCACCTTTCTGTAAAAAAATGTAATTTATAACGAGTGAAAAAAAATAGTATTTAAAAGAAGCCTGAGTAAGTAGCCACTGATAAGCCTCTGGAAAGAACCTGGCTTGGATCAGCTTGTGGAGCTGAGGAAAATGAATGGAGATGTTTTCACCTCTGATCCCAAATGAGTGGTTTGAGGTGGAGGCAGCAGTGTGAATGTACAGGTGCGTAGTGCACAAGGCAGATGAAAGCCACATGTAAGGTGCAGTGGTAGATCAGGGTAGCATTAGAGGGCAACCAAGGAAGAAGATATTGGTTCCGGCTGCAGAATAGCCCTTAGGGATCAATATTGCTTGCTTCCCTCTAGAAGAAACTTCAAAAATCATCACAAAAATAATTTTAGTAAGGTTCACCTTTCACAATTGAGAAATTGCATCCAAAACTAATTTTAGGGACAACTTAACAAAACTGCAAAATGACGCAGTGCCATCTCATTCATTACTAATTTCGCTTATCGTCTCTTATGCCTCTTGACGTAAATACCTGGATTCGTTTAAAGTATACTTTGAGTCAAGCTCTAAAAGTAATGTCTGTGCTCTTACACGCTACCGCTTACAGTAATTAAACCTGTCTGATTGGACACACATTCAGTCTTACTTGAACATAATAAGGGAAGTTTCGGGTGATAAGACAGACATTGAGGGCAGTAATTGGTAATAAAAGCAGATACCGAATACCCCAGAAAAAAAGTCTAATTAGCACTGAAGAAATGAACCCTGACAGGATGAATGGCCTTGATTTCATGCTTAAACTTTCTTGTGCTTGTGAAATAACATTTGGCTCTAATGTTGCATGAATTATGAAGAAATTGCTTGAGTTGCAAATTAGGTTATAAGGCAGCCAGAGACAAGCAATGGCCATGGTGATAAAGGAATAAGGACACCAATAACTAATTGTATCTATGGTGACCATTTAGAGTGATTACCAGCACGGCATGTTCATGAAAATGGACAATTACAGCCACACATTAATAATTTAGAAAACAACAAGGGAAACTGTTTTCCCTAAAGTGATAGACTGATTGCATTAACTAATATTAAAAAATCATAATTATTCAATTTCAGTCATCCATCTGTCCCTTTATCTTCATCCAGTGTACAGTTGTGAAGAGTTAGAGGCTATAAGGCAGGAACCAACCCTAGGCCACCAGGAACACTGAGCAGAATATAGTGCTGCCAAGCCCTTACAGAAGCACTTTGGGCTCCAGAAGAAACACACATCACATAAGCAGAAGGTCAATGTGCAAATTTCACATATACAGTGAATGGTAGTAAAACCCACATTCAAGGATGAAATTTTGGGACATTAACCTGGTTGTCCTGTTTAATTCTGTTTACAGAAAACAAAATAAACACATGATGGAGCTACAAAACAGACAACACAGGCGGTAGCTTTCTCTTTAACAATGCTGCTGCTCAGTTGTGCTGTCCTTCTTTCTTGTGTAAAGCCCCGCCCATCAGGTTAGCTTAATTCAAAGTAAGACGCCTGCTTCTGGAGATGCCTGGCTTTTGAGGACCTGGCCTGGAGGGGGCAGAGTCAGTTGCATTCACTGGGCATCTTTTCTCTGAAGACAGAAATGGGTGACAAGGTTAGCGATGGCTAACCCCTCTCGCTTTGGGGTGGTACTACATACCTGAACTAAGCCTGGAAGGCGACCCACTCATGCATATGTGTGACAACAGGTAAGACACTGCAGTGCAAAGAAATCTGATACCACTTTAGAGTAGGGGCTAATTACATGTATCTATTAGGCAGTTATTGATTTGTAATAAGACATTAGAAGAGACTTTGTATGTTCCTGCAGCACCTTCAGAAAGTATTCAGACCCCTTCACATTTTACACATTTTGTTATGTTGTAGCCTTATGCAAAAAAAAATCACTTTTTTCTGTCATCAAACAACACTCAATACCCCAGAATAACAAAGCAAGAAAAGAATTTTGGAATTGTTTGCTAATTTATCAAAAATAAAAAAAAACTGAAATATCTCAGTGACACAAGTATTTAGACCCTTTACTCAGTGCTTACTTGAAGAACCTTTGGCAGCGATTATGGTCTTAAGTCTTCTTGGGTTTGACACAACAAGCTTTACATACGGCTGGGGTTCTTACCCGGCTGTGACTCCTAAAAGGACCGGAAGGTGGCATAAAAAGCTTCCGGGTCACGAGGGGGCAACCGCCCTGAATAAAAAGAGGACCACGGGAAAGGGTCAAAAAGATTTTAACCCGTTGGGACCCATGGCCACCGCCAAGGGGCGCCTTAAGCCTCAACAGACCAGGAGAATTGTCACTTCCACCACACCAGGCAAGATGGCGGATGGACTTACCAGGGAACGCCTGGAGTGCTTCCGGGGCAAAGGGCAGCACTTCCGCCACACCAGGAAGTGCTGCCAGGAGGACGTCATCAGCCACCTGGAACACATCCGGGCGGGAAAAAAAGGGGCCGCCCTCTTACACTCGAGGAGCTAGAGTTGGGAGAGGGAGCAGGACGAAGCTCCCAGGAGGAGATTTGCGGCCAAGGACTGAGGAAGAAAGGACTGAATTGGGGTGATTATTGCTGTGTGCATTGTGTGGTGTTCTGGGACTGTATTTATTATGATTAATAAATGCGTGAACTTTATAAAGATGTGGTTTCCGACTGGTGGTGTCCGGGCAAGTCTCACACTGGATTTCTGCCATTTTTCTCTGAAGATCCTCTCAAGCTCTGTCAGGGCAGATGAAGACCATCAGTGGACAGTTATTTTCAAGAATCTCAAGAAACATTTGATTTTTCTCAAGTCTGAGGTGTGGCTAGGCCACACAAGAACATTCTTAGATTTGAACCAAAGTCACTCCTGTCTTAACTTTGTGCTTAAGGTCATTGTCCTGTTGGAAGGTGAATGTTTGGCCCATTCTAAAGGTCCAGAGCGTTTTGGAGCAACCAGAGCAACCCTGTCTAGTCTCCCACTCCCTGTTATTGAAACACAACCTAACAGCAAGATGCTGTCAGCACCATGCTTCACTGTTGGAATGGCATTGCACAGGTCATGAGCAGTGCCTCATTTCCACTAGCGTGACACTTAGAATTGAGGCCAAACAGTTCAATCTTGGTTTCTTCAGACCAGAAAATCTTGTTTCTCATAGTCCGGGGGTCCTTTATGTGCCTTTTTGCAAATCCCAAGCGGACTTCCTTGTGTGGTTTGGCCACTCTGTCATAAAGCCCTGATTTGTGGAGTATTTCAGTGGTAATTGTCCCTCTGGAAATTTCTCCCAACTCCACATAGGTTCTCTGAAGCTCAGCCAGAATGATCATCAGGCACTTGGTCACCTCTCTTACCAAGGCTGTTGTGCCATGATTGCTCAGTTTGGCTGGGTGGTCAGCTATAGGAAGAGTCATGGTTGTCCCAAACTTCTTCTGTTTAAGAATGATGGAGGCCACTGTGCTTTTGGGAAATGTTAATTCTACCAAAAATGTTTGTAGTCTTCCCCAGATCTATGCCTCAATGCAATCCTGCCCCTAAGCTCTGCAGGCAATTCCATTGACCTTGTGTGCACTAAACACACTGATGCAAATTGTCAGCTGCAGGACCTTCTATAGACCGGTGTGTCCCTTTCCTATGTCCAATTAATTTAATTGAATGCAGGTGGACTCCAAACAAGGTGTTGAGACATTTTAGTCATGATCCAAAAAATGGGATGCAGCTGATAGCCAAATGTCAAGTGTTATAGCAAAGGGCCTACATACCTGTACTTGCATCAATGTGATGTTTCACTTTTTATTTTTAATTTATAAGCAAGGCTTTCTAAAATTATATTTTCATTTTGTTATTCTGGTGTATGGAATTTTGTTTGATGAGGGAAAAAATTAATTTAAATCATTTTAACATAACAAAATGTATAAAAAATGTAGGAGTCTGAATACTTTGTAAAGGCACTATATATACACCAGCAAAACTCCAATAAAAGTATCGGGGCTACTGAATGTGAATCTGTGTATCAATTACTGTCATGTAACACAACCTTAACAAAGGCCTTGTTTGTATGACATGGCATTAAGTGACTAATAGATGGGTTATAACAAGCCTTTAAAGTCCTTATTGTTAAGTGTTACCAGAAAATTGATGTGTCAGTGAGCGTTACATCTTCAGACAGTGATGATTCATTTGCATTTCTTTTCCCAGCCAGTATTCTTTCTGTTTTTCTTATCTATAACATGTTGCATTAGTAGGAATTGAAGATGGTAACAAGCCTCATATAAAAAATAATGTGTTAATGTTAAAATGATCACAGGTGACATCTTATAGATCACAGTGTCACTAGGTGGTGTCACTAATTCTCCCTTATTCTATAGACCTGTCATGTGCATAGTTAGTGATACCCACAAATTGACACAGTTTTTTCTTTATTCATAAATGTCTGACTTCATATGGAGAAATGCTAATATGGAGTCACACGCATGCAAGCAGGAGTCAACCAAGGGGCCAAAATAATGACAATTCCACGTCCAACCAGGGGACGGCAGGGTGCATTAACTGTCTTTCTCGATCCCTTGCAGACCATTCTCGGGAAATCCCACAAGGGTTCTGGCGTCTTTGATGACGCACTTTCCCGTCCCCCCCTTGATGACTTCACTTTTGGTCCCACCTTTGATGACGTCACTTCCACTTCCTGCCCCGATGACATTACTTCCTACACTGGCCTTTAAAGCCGCCATTTTGTCTATATGCAACAGTTCTGTTTTGGACGTCTTGTGAACAACTCACAATCTCTAACTACCTTTTTGCAGCCAAGGCATATTATACTGGTGTCTGTTTGTCGTTCTAGTGACAATGGTTGATTAATAAGGGTCTAGGGCCAAAGTAAACATAATTGTAAAAAGTGACATGAGAAATACTGGGCCACCAAACAAGAAAGAAGGCCATACAGTGACTAGACATCCACAGCCAAGAAAAAGCATGCAGCATACAAACACTCATAAAGACTTCTATTTAGTCGGTTTTCAAACTTGCACATTCATGTGTAAGGAAACAGAAGTAAGAAGTACAGCAGATAAGCTGTTTTAGATTTTTTACTAAATGAAATAAAGTTCTTCATTCTTGCTTATCATTGTACTGGAGGGTGATGACAAGTAGTGAATGAAAAAGGCAAGTTTCAGTTCACATTATAATAAAGTAAGTGGAGACAAGATGAAGTGTTGAGGGACCATCCTGGCACTGCATTTAATAACCAAGGCAAAATGAAAGAGTCCAAATGATAAGCTAACAAAGGAAGGACGCTATGCATCAGGTGATTAGGCTTGCAGCCAAAGGGTGCCAGTCAAGGGAGTTCCTCCCTCTGCAGGTGTGGGTTGAAGAATGACTGGCATCAGGGTGGAAGGGAGAGGAGTACCGGGCTGCTCCAGGAAGTGACATTACATGTCCTCTTGTGCCTCCTACTCAGGTATGCGGATGAAAAGCGGCCATGTTTCCTCACTTTGGGTGGGGCTCCTTCTAATGTCATTAGAGCCTTGAAGGTGTCCCTATGCACTTGTGTGTGACAGCATAAAGTTTTGTGGAACGTCTACTAAAAATCATTTCACAGATGATTTTGGAATTGTGAGATGTGAAACTCACTAGTGAATTTTTATGAGTGGAAACAAGGATTACTACTCCTTAAAGCCACATTCATACTTTCATGTTTAACTGTTTTTTGCAGCTGTGGAAACCATGTACCATATATACTCATGTATAAGTTGGGTCTTGAAACACGAAAAATTGATCATAAAATCAGACCCCGACTTGTACTCTCGTTCAAAAATGCAACACTTAATTTTTTTTTTACATGTTCTTGCCTCTTCCAATCTCATATCAGTTTCTCAGACACATCGAATTTTGTTGTACTTCAACGACGTTTAATTTAAAACCAGGTTCATATTTTCTTCTGAGTGAATGCTCCATCGTAGATAAGGAATGCTCTTATGATAAAGGTGTATGAGGGTGTGAGATACAAAAAACACAAATCAGTACAAACGTTGCTTCGGAATAGTTTGGGTATTACCGTGTGGTCACATAGGCACAATAGAGAGAGAGAGGTTAGGAGAACACGCTGATACAGAGCATTGCCACATCTACATTGAAAAAAAAAGGCAGTGTGCTCCATGGTTACTCTCTCAGGTGGGCGTTAGCATATCATAATCTCTTGGACTAATAGCGTGAGTTTTCCACATTCGACTTATACAACCAACATTATAAAACATCAGAAATTATACAATTAAATCAAGTCCCAACTTATCCTCAGGAGAACCTACAGTATCTGCGAGTATATATGGTAATCAGTGAAAGCAATTCTATTTATGCCTCTCCTTCACATCACAAATGCAGTACATTTTTGAAAAAGTGACATGTAGCATAGTTTCCATATGAAAATGCACTAAAACACACCATTATGCAAATTACTATGTTTTCCTCACAGGAAAACAAACTGCATGGAAAACCTCCATTGCCAAGTGCTGTTAATTAGTAACCATCTTATCCTAGCTGAAAATATGCTCACCTCTGATGATTTTTTTTCACTGGAGATCTTTATTTAAATGCTAAATAATAGGCAGATGCGTTAATATACGATATGTAGATACATCTCCTGATGCTCCTGGGATCATCAGATGTTTTGGGTCTGTACAAGAAAAATGTACTTGAAACTGCCTGTCTGTTTAACTAGGACATTCTGACAAGTGTACCAGTATATTTAAATTAGAAATGAGATCATACTGTATATAACCCTTAACTTTATATTTTGTCCTCTAACATATAAGAAATCTTATTTCTTTTAACCAGGTACCCACTCACAATTCTTAATACAGTATGTTTAACTAGTGGGACATTAGATCATACTTAATGGAAAAAAGTGCTTCTCTATGCTGATTGGTGTTTTTGAAATGCTTCATAGTCGTTATATGTAAATAAACCAAGCTGAATAAAGGAAGCTTTCTGTTACATTTCTTCAGTCTGCCATGCTGCATTAACAAGAGCATCTGGGATGCCACCTGTTTGTGTAAATAAAGGAAGTCCATTTTTGGAGTTCATATGGTGCCCTGGTTAATGCACTGTTGGGCAGAGCACAGTTTGCGAGACTCAAGGATTGTGTTTCTCATATGAATGTGAGCAGCACTGGACCACCACAAGGAACAGACCCGTCTCCTTTTCTCGTCACTCTGTACAACCTCAGACTATAAATATAACACCAGGTCATGTCACTTGCAGACATTCTCAAATGGCGCTGCACTTATGGGGTAGTTTTGATAAGGGGGGATGAGTCAGAGTATACGAGTCAGGTGGAAAACTTGGTGTAGAAAGAATTGTCTGCAACTTAATATCAGCAAAACGAAGGAACTAGTTATTGACTTTCACCGCAACAAAGCACCTTTACGTCCAGTTACTGTTCAGGGAGTGGATGTAGAGGTGGTGCACTCCTACAAGTATTTGGGGTCCACATCAATGACAAGTTGGACTGGCATCATAACACAGAAGAACTATATAAGAAAGACGTAGCAGGGTCTTTTATCTTAGGAGAATGTGTTCCTTTACTGTGGATAGTGTCATCCTTCACATTAGTTTCTTTATGTTTAAGTATCTTTTTCTATGTATCATGTATTTTGTAGGTGGACCCCCAAAAGACTGGGCCATCACCATGACAGGACTGCCCTCAGCCTTATAAAGACTGAGGAATACCTACAATTCCTTGTAATTCACTGAATGTGCTTGTGGTGTTGGTGAGTTCTCGTGTCTTTTGATTTGTTTTTGATTAATTACTGGATTTTTGACCTTTTGCTGTTTTTCAACTATTCTTTGGATTTGTGCATTAGGACATGCTTTGAATTGTTTTTGTTTTTTCCGGCAACCCCTGCTGTGCCTTTTGTGCTTATCAGAGCATTTTTGTATAATATATATTAGTATTCATAAAGAGACAGATTTGCCCAAAGTTTCTAAAAGTCACTGGTTCAGAAAAAAAAAAGGTTTCTGTGGTTGGAAAGTGCCTATTGTCACACTGGGCTCCAGTTTTTCTACACATTCTTTTAGATCAATTGCCTGGTGTTTAAACCAGCTCCTTGATGAACTGGTATCCCTTCCAGGCTAGGTCTCTGCCTTACAGATCTAGATGGTGGAAAGATTTCTGTTTCTCTAATACTCACAGCCGTCTTATCCTTGTTGAGAATATGTACAGTGAAGGTGGTGTGTGAAAATGGATGCATGGATAAATGTATAAAATTTTCATGTTCTTCACTTAGATGGAGAAAAAAAGATGCTGGTTTTCACTTTTAAAAAAGTCATGCCACAAATGGAGGATTATCTTAGGAACACTTGGTAAGTAGCTTTTCACATTACCTCCATATCTGGTTTCTCTTGCCGTTTGCTGTAGCCACTCAGTTGCTACACAGGAGTAATGTTTGTAAAGTTCTGAGACCATCTGCCCTTTATGCCTCCTGCTCAGATCACATTTCCTTCCCTTCCACAAAAGCAGTTTCCGTAAGAGAAGGGCTTCTGCTTTATGTTCACAAGACAGCATAGCCCATATGGATTGTTGTTCATCTTCACTTTCTCATCAAGGTTACTAAAAAGGCCATGTCAGCCACAGCAGGACACTGTGTGATTTCTTCTTGTCATTTTGTCTTTTTTATTTTCATGAGATCCTGACAAATGAGTGGTACTGGGAGAAAGAATTGATAGGTTACAAGATACGGCAGCAGGTGATTAAAGTCAGCACTGAATAGCAAAATTAAATGGTTTAAACATGCAACTGTCAGTGCGGTCTGTGAGGAGGCCATATGTTCATCCCATGCCCACATAGGGTGCATGTTCTAGTGTCCTCATGGGATTTTTCCAGGTACTTTAGCCTATCCTCACACACTGTAAATGTTGATTGTCCAAATTTAAGCTGTGTTGGACTGAGCATGCCCTGTGATGGACTGGCACTACATCCAGCATTTGTTTCTGTCTTGTGTCTTTTGCTGCTGTGATATGCTCTTTCTCCTGATGACCCCAGAATAGAGACAGATCCATTAAGTATTTGGACAGTGAAACAATTTTTATAATTTTGCGTCAGTATTGCACGACAATGGATTTGAAATAAAGCAATCAGTAGGAGTTTACCAAAAATATTGTATGAGCCATTTAGGAATGACAGACATTTTTATGCACGGTCCCCTATTTTCAGGGGGTCAAAAGTTTGGACAAACTAACATAATCATTTTAAATATCTGGTTGAAAATCCTTTACAGCCAATGACTTCCTGAAGTCTGAACCCATGGTCATCTTCAAGTGCCGGGTTTCCACCCTAGTGATGCTTTGCCAGGCCTTTACTATTTGGGTTGAGGTTAGTTTATTGACTTGGCCATTGAAGAATATTCCATTTCCTTGCATGGAATAGCACTTGGTTTGCTCTCACAGTATGTTTTGGCTCAATGTCCATCCGTACTGTGAAGCATCATCCTATCAGTTTTGCAGCATTTGTCTGAATCTCAGCAGACAGTATAGACACCCTGGACACTTCAGAAATCATCCTGCTATTTTTGCCAGCAGTCATATCATCAATAAACACCAGTGACCAACTTCCATTGGCAGTCACGCATGCTCATGCCATAACACTGCCTCCACCCTGTTTCACAGTATTCATTGGATCATGAGCCGTTTCTTCTCTTCTCCATAATTTTTTCTTTCCAACATTCTGGTACATATTGATCTTTGTTTCCTTTGTTCACAGAAAATTGTTCCAGAGCTGGACAGTCTTTCAAAAAATGTTTTATGGCACAGCCTTCCTGTGCTTGAGGTTTACCAGTGGTTTGCACCTTGTGGTAAACCCTCTGTCTTTACTGTCATGAAGTTTTCTCATGATTGTAGACTATGGCAATAATAGGTCTACCATCGGAGAGTGGCCTTGGTTTGGCTAAATGTGAAGAGGTTCTTATTCACCAAGGACAGAATTCTGTGGTTTTCCAGACCTTGTGGTGTTGCTGAGCTCACTAGTGTGTTCCTTCTTTTTAAGAATGTACCAATTGGTTGATTTAACCCCTCCTGGTGTTTTTGCTATTTCTCTAAAGGGTTTAATTTGTTTTCTCAGCCTAATGATGGCCTGTTTCACTTGCATGGTCAGCTCTTTGGGCCTCATATTGAGAGCTCACATTGACAGCTTCCAAATGCAAATCCCACACTTGGAATCAATTCCAGACCTTTTACCTGCTTAACAGTTAACAGAATAATGAGGGAACTGCACCCACCTGGCTATGGAACAGCTTGTCTGTCAAATGTCCAAATACTTTTGAGCCCCTGAAAATAGGGGGACCATGTAAAAAATGACTGTTATTTCTGAACAGCATATACAATATTTTTGGTAAACCCCTTAAATTAAAGGTGCAAGTCTACACTTCAATCACATAAGGATTGCTTTATTTCACATCTATTGTGGTGGCATACAGAGCCAAAATTATGAAAATTGTGTCACTGTCTAAATACTTATGGGCCTGACTGTACGTTGCTTCAGCAGATGTACAGAGGTTAGTTTTAAACATCTGATGTTTTCTTCCTTCCCTTTCAATATATGAATTTCATCTATGGTGGTGAGTAGATGAGAGTGAGTTATTGAGTTTTGTCAGCTTGGCAGGTTTCTTGGTGCCAGCTTATCTTCATCTCAGCACTCCCCTTTCCTCTTCCCCTTCCCCTGGCAGACTGTCTAAGGCAGCATTGGATTTTCTTTCTTTTGTATCTCATTTTTAGCAGGCTGTTAACCCTTACGATATTTTTAGATTGCTGGGAGTCAGGTGCTGCCTCCTTGTATCCTGGCCATAATGAACTTGCACTGAAGGAGATACTTTTCCAGTGTGGTTGCCAGGTCTCAGGTGGGCAGACTGAAGGACAGTTTTGCTTCGTCAGCTGACAGGCTCTGTTTAAGTCATCCTTCAGAGTCGGTGCTGGTGGGGTAAATGGCTGCTGTTCACCCATCATTGGCTTCTGTGTAATGAAAGCACTTTAGGAAGTACTCTGGGGACCAGAACAGAAAAAGAGAGAAAAAAAAGATCATTGCTAGAAGCATGACGATGCATGTTGGGACTTATTAGATTGTCTCTGAGAAAGGATCTAATGGCGTATGCACTAATGACGTGCAATTACTGTAGATTAGTCTCTAAGTTACACAGCTGGAAGCATATTGCACTATGGATTTACATGTCTTTATTAAACTTCCAAATTGGTTTTCCAGATTTACATTAACTGGCGCACCACCCAATGGTGGTTCCTGCCTAGTGTCCCTTGCTCCCAGGATAAGCTCTGGGCTGCCATGACACCAAATTGAATTAAGTGAATTCAGACATGAATGGGTGGAGGATATATTTCGAAACTGTTTAGAAACAGCATGGTGGCATGGTTTTATCTTAAATTTCTGTTTGTTTTATTCGAAATCGGGCATTGTGGGTTGGCATGTGAGTGAGACTTGGATGATATACCACCACCCCCATCCAAAGTTGTTTCCCATCTTGTATCCAAAGCTACATCCTCTGGCCTTTGTGACCCTTCATTGGATTAAACAATTTTGATAATGTGTATGTATATGTAAGTCTGTCCATTACCTAAAATTGCCGATCCAGTTCAAGATCTGCCTACAGTATGCTGTGTGTACTGTATACGCTGTGTGTACTGTATAATTTTCATTATACTGTCACTTTTTTGTATTTTGTGAACAATTTATTGAAATAAATAAGTTCAATACAGAACAGGAAATCATGAGGTAATGAGATAAAACAACCCCACTCCTGCCACCTCAACCCAGTGAGCAACAAAATAAACAAAAAATAAATAATTTTCTAAAGCGGAGTGGAGAAAGGCAGCAGTACACAACCACCCTGAAAAAGAAAGGCAGCAAAAAAGGATAACTTCTTATCATAAAGAGATAGCCCTTCTCCCACAAGCTTGGTGGCCGAAAGCCACTCCCTGATGATAAAACCAGATGCTCCATTAATCCACATTGCTGAGAGCTCAAGAAGAGTTAGATTATAGAAAGAATTTCTCCAAGAATCAATAGAGACAGAACAGGGGGATTACTAATGAGAGTTTGTAGCAAGTGTGGCAGCAATGGTACCCAGAGAAAGAACAACCTCTGCTGGACTGGGCTGAGTGAGACTGTGGAAAAGTCCAGGACAAGAAAATATGAGAATACTAGGGGGCTTTGCCTCCTGCTTGCTTTGCTCGCCAACCCCCTGGCCAGCGCAATTTAAACAGATTTTTATTTTCATGTGAAGTGTTACATTTGCATCCACACGACGTATAACTGCCTGTGATTGAATTTCGTTTCTTTCTCTCTATTAAATAAAACGACTTTTTTGAATGTTTGGCAATGAGATTTGTTAATTGTCTTTGCAAAAGCTGTTCTAACAGGAAATTGTTAACATTTTAATACAAACGGCATATCAAGATCTCCTTTGGTGTCTAATGTTATCCGCGGAAGATGTAGTACATTACCTTTCTTGGATACATCCTTCTTTCTACAGTCATTCGTGCAGTGGAAGACCAGACGGTGTTAACAGTTGTACATATTCTTCGTGATATTGTAAGTTGTTACTTTCTTCCACACGATCACCACCAACTGTTTCAGCATAGTTTTGATACGCATTTAACCATTTTGCTGTGTTACCGGTCGACATTTTTGGCGTAAATTTGTTTGACTTCCTCTTTTCTTGGTGCTCGGATTGCCCGTGTACTCATTTTTTCTGTTGATTCTTCAATAAGATTTGGACATAATATGTCTTCTTTAATTAGGAACTTAAAGTTCCCAAACTTAAACTTATCCATCGCTTACAACTAATTCAAAATTCTGCTGCCAGGATAATAACCTGCTGTTCTAAATCCACTGAACATACTATACCTATTCTCTCTCAACTTCCCTGGCTCCCTGTTATCTACAGAATACAATACACAATACTGCGCTTAACATTTAATGCTCTCCACAACCTCACTGATCTCCTACAGACTTACACTCCTCTCGTTCACTCAGATCCTCATCTGCAGCTCGACTTTCTGTACCACACATCAGACTCTGCTCTATGGGAGCTCGAGCGTCTCTCCTAGTGCTCCTCAACTCTGGAATTCTCTTCCCTCTCATATTCACCAGCTTGATTCAATATCACATTTTAAAACTGTCCTCAAAATGTATCTTTTCAAACTGGCATAACAGTTGTGAATTTTCCACTGTTACTGCATGTTATCTTAGTTTGCTAATTATTGCTTTTTAATTTATCATTGTCTTTGTTTTTATTTTACTAATGTTGTTTAATTTCATTGTAAGGTGACCTTGAGTACTAAGAAAGGTGCCTATTAAATAAAATGTATTATTATTATTATTATTAAAGTGAGGAAAACGTTCAAATTTATAAGAGCTGAGAGTGCAGGAAGTGTGTCTGACAAAAGCATTTACATGACTGAGATGTGAGAGTACCGTAGTCTTATTTGAAAATGGTTGCTAGGAGGGAGTGACTTTTAAAAATATCATGGCAATATTCTTGTCTCGAGGGACTTAAAAAAATCTTTTCCAAAAGGTCACGTCTCCTAAAAAGTCTCATTGCGTCACAATATTTTTTTATATAATAGAGAGATGAGGCGAGAGAGGAATCTGAACAGAAAGCATTGAAGGCTGGGTTTGTTTGAAACAGCACACCAATAGAGAGCGACAGTGGGACATTTCCAAAACATGTGGAGGAACGTTATGAGGACATTTAGGCAGCAGAAGTGGCAAAAGGGGTCAGTGGATAAACCCATGGACAAAATCAAACTGAGTATGCTAATGATTGGGATTGATATTTTTTTATGTTTTGATCAGTTCCTGCTTCTTGTCTGGGTTTTAATACAAAAAATCTATTCTTACAAATGAAAGTGATCTTTTATGTGGTTTTAATGAACTGTATCTCTAACATATATTTTGCTGCTGTGACTTTAATTTATTCCAGAGCAATGTTCATTTGGATGCAATCATCATACATGACAGCTAGTCCGTTCCACTTCCATAATGCTGTCCACTTGCCTTTTATCTCCTCCTCGTTATGTGTGTGCATGATCCTGCAGTTTTAGCCACAGCTGGAATGAGGACAAAAATTAGAAAGATGATTTTAAACATCAGCTAATTTACAATGATCATTCGTCTCTATTAACAATAGGGATGAACTCTTCAGCTTTTAAGATCACAAATAAATCAATACAGTCATTTATGCATGCTGTGGACGACATCATGCCTGTGGGTGGCCTCGGCTTGAACGTCTCTTTGGGATCTGTGCAGCCTCATTTTTATTCAGGGCAGGTTGGGTTAGAGGAAGATTCTTCCTGCTGAACAAAAAACAAAGCAACAGCAGCGGCAAGGGAGAGTGATGTCTGGGTGGACTTCAGTTGTTTTGATTCTTATGGACCCTGAATCTATGAAAATACTTAAGCCACATAACACACTGTGATCATATTTCACATTTTAAAATATTCTGCAACAAAAAGAAGCAACATGGGAGAAGAAAATGTTGTTAAGTAGGCCTTCAACTGTATGATATTTTTTCATATACAGTATTAAAGCATTTGCAGATATTTGTTTTCTGGACACCTAATGTAATTTCACAAGAGGCAGTTTGCAGTTCTTCTGCTTGTTAGTAAAGGGCACTATGGAGGTGGCAAAGTTAAAGATGCACTGGGTGTGACAGGGATGGACAGAATTAGAAATGAGTACATTAGAGGGTCAGCTCAGGTTGGACGGTTTGGAGACAAAGTCAGAGAGGCGAGATTGCGTTGGTTTGGACATGGGCAGAGGAGAGATGCTGGGTATATTGGGAAAAGGATGCTAAGGACAGAGCTGCCAGGGAAGAGGAAAAGAGGAAGGCCTAAGAGAAGGTTTATGGATGTGGTGAGAGAGGACATGCAGGTGATGGGTGTAACAGAAGAAGATGAAAAGGACAGGAAGATATGGAACAAGATGATCTTCTGTGGCGTCCTCTAATGGGAGCAGCCAAAAGAAGATGTTCTAGACCACAGGTGTCGAACTCCAGGCCTGGAGGGCCGCAGTGGCTGCAGGTTTTCATTCTAACCATCTTCTTCATTAGTGACCAGCTTTTGCTGCTAATTAACTTATTTTGCTTTAGTTTTAATAAACTAGACTCAGGCCTCTTAGTTGTCTCTTTTTTTAATTAGCAGCCAAACAATAATGAGACACAAAACGAGCTGCCACATGACCAGCTCACCTGTGCCCGTCACACAATATATAAAAATAAAGAAAAGTGAAGGTCTCAGTAAGGTTGATCACTCAGGTCACCAAAAAACATTTTGACGAACAGAAAGTCAACAGTTTTGGAAATGTCTGCTGTGGCAGAATGAGAGTAGCAACAGACCACAAAATTAAATAACGGGCTTAATTAATTAACAGCAAGAATCAGCTTCTCATTAATAGATTGGCTGGAGTGAAATTGGTTGGAATTTGAAATCCCAGTTTAGCTGCTCATCTGTTGGTTCGTTTCAAGTCTCATTTCTGTTTGGCTGCCATTTCATGAAGAAGCAAATCAATTCAGAGGACTGAATCCTTAAAAAGAGGGCTATTAAAATGAAGGGAAAATTAAAAGCGAAAACTGGTCAATGATTAGGAAAAGGGTCAGAATGAAAACCTGCAGCCACTGCGGCCCTCCAGGCCTGGAGTTTGACACCCCTGTTTTAGACAAAGTAAACATAACAGAATAAAATGTCTATTGATGATCAAACCTGTTTAATCCAGTTCAGTGTGACAAGGACCAAAGCTTGGCCTGGTAGCGACAGCTTTAAGACAGTAAGCAGCCTGATTTGTAAGCTATAAGCTTTTACAGTTAACATTATACTTCTAGTTTTCATTTTTTGTACTTTGTAAGGTGACACTTTTCTGCTGCCCATCATAAATTGTTTGGGTTGCTGAGATATAAACTTCATAGTGTACTGAATGCACAGGGCGAGAGCGGTTTAAAGTATGATGGAATCAGAAGATGGATTGTGATTGTAACAACATAAAACAATACAATTAAAAAGAATAAGTAGATCTTTTTGTCCAAGGGCTTATTCTGTGTGGTGTCCTTGTGTTCCTCTTTCATGCATTTCTAACTCAAGTGTTTGTCTCTTCTTGGCTTCAATAGTGCAACTCATTATACATTGGAGTTAATCAGTCATCCCTTGCTCTTCTTCAGGTAGTCCAGAACGCTGCTGCCAGGCTTCTAATAGGCAATTGAAAGCAGAATCACATCACACCAGTCTTAGTCTCTCTTTCCTGGCTTTCTGTTCATTACATTTTACTGCTCGTTTTGAAGTCCCTGAATAGATTAGCCCCCTTTTATCTTACTGACCTCTTGCACCTTTACTCTCCTTCATGGTCACTGAGGTCCTGTTTCCACAAGTTATTGGTTGTACCGAGTTCTAGGCTTAAACTTAGGAGAAAACATGCATTTGCAGTAGCTGTCCCTAAGCTTTGGAATGGTCTACCATTTTATATTAGGTCTGCATAAACTTTGGTCGCTTCTAAATCCTGCCTTTTTACCTTTGCTTTTTAAACTAGTTTGTGAATATCCGCCATGTCCTCTTCAGTTATGAGAAGCAGATAATAGACATGTGATACAATACCTGTCAGATAATACAAAGAGTACAAAGCATGTGTTTTGCCCTAATTGGGGATCATCCAGTCCAGTTTTGACCTTTCTTCCTGTGGCTAGTCATTTAACTCCCTCCCAAATCCATGGGCCTGATATCAGAGCTAATCTGTATCACTGAAAATGTTAAAGGTTAAGTTTAGAGTTAGCAAAATAACATAATCTGCTCATCTTTGGAATCCAAGAGAAGACCCCACATGAGGAGAAAACTCAAACTCCACAGACCTCAGGATGTGAGCTCAGGACCCATGACTGTTGAAGCATCGGCACTAAGCAGTGTGCCACTTAACTGTTTTTCAGAATAAAGGGGACATGTTTGTCTGATGCCATGTTGTGTGTGGAAATAAGAAAGATTAATACAGAAAGCAAATTTAACTTTTTAAATAAACACTGGTATACATTGAAATAAACGGTTTGGTTACTGCATTTGGTTTATATATATTGTGAGACATGCCCGGACACCATCAGACAGACACCGCATCTTTATACAAAAAGCACATTTATTTGCCTTCCAATCCACACAACACTGTCCCACACAGCACACTGGGCTCCTCGCCACAGTCACCTTTCCTCCGGGCTTCTCTCTTTCTGTCTGTGGGCCACCTTTCCTCTCTCCACAGGAGCTTCGTCTTGCTCCCACTCCCGACTCTAGCTCCCAGACTGTAGGAAGGCGGGCCCTTCTATTCTCACCCGGATGTGCTCCAGGTGTTCCCTCTGACAACACTTCCTGGTGTGGCGGAAGTGTCAGGAGAGCACTCGGAAGCACTCTGGGTGTCACTGGAGGGATCCTCCTCCATCTTTCCGGGTGTGGCGAAAGTAGATAATTCCCGGGCCCTTTGAGACTCGGGGCGCCCCCTTGGCGGTGGCCACGGGCCCCAATGGGCTTGAGCTTCCTTGCTCTTCTCCCGTGGTCCTCCTCTGATCCAGGGCGGTTGCCCCCTCATGGCCCGGAGGACGTACATGCCACCACCCGGTCCATCAAGGCGTCCCGGCTGGGTCAGGCCCCCAGCTGGTTACGACAATATATATTATTTATTGAAGATTATTCGTGCCAAAATGAAATCCAATGTGTTAACTGCATTGAAATCCAATATATAAACAAGCAGGCTGTTTAATTTTACCATGTCATAATTAAAAACATCTCAACCAAATGATCCGATTGCCTTCCACTATGGCACGCAATTTTTGTGTCATTTTAAAACTCAATATAAAAGCATTTTATTTCATGTCCATAGATTGCATGTCATAACAAAAAGCAAAGCAGACGTATTGCATTTCACTTAGCGGCAGCTCCAAGTGTATTGCATTTCAAATTGAGCCCACACTTCCATCATGCCAAAAGTAAACGCAATCAAATGACCAATCAGCATCAAAAGGTGGGGCAAGTGGTGTCTACAGTTGGGGAAAGAGGCGTCCCAATCACAAGTACGTTATACTTAGAAGGTGAACAGGGAGTTGATAAGACAGGGAATCCGTCTCATTGAACAGGTGGAAGCTACCTATCTAAATGATGGTTTTGTTCTCTTGCATGTCGAAAGAAGGGAAAAACTGTATAATATCTGGTTATCACAGAGGGCATGAATAAAAAGCTATGAAGAAACCAAGCTTTGTTACACTAACAAGGGTTTCACTATATTGAGCATTTAGTTAAAGTCACTAACAACTCTATCCATCCATCCATCCATCCATCCATTATCGAACCCGCTATATCCTATCACAGGGTCACTGGGGTGTGCTGGAGCCAGCACAGGGCGCAAGGCAGGAACAAACCCCAGGCAGGGCGCCAGCCCACCGCAGGGCAGACACACACACACACCCACACACTAGGGACAATTTAGGATCGCCAATGCACCTAACCTGCATGTCTTTGGACTGTGGGAGGAAACCGGAGCACTAACAACTGACACCTCAAAAATTAAACTGCACTTCTTAACATGTACTGTATTAAAAGAAAAGAACTTTAGACAACTTGACGTAAAAGTAAACTCTTTTACTGAGAGACCCACAGCATGCAGTACTTTTCACCATTCCTTGTTAACAACTCCACAGTCCGTATTGACTAAACTCAGAAATGTTCAGAAGTGGAACTTCGCTTTCCCCAACTGTTGACGCCCCTTGCCCCATCTTTTGACACTGATTGGTTATTTGATTACTTTTAGCTCTGGCGCGATTAAAGCGTGGTCTCTAACACAATGACATACAAATGGATCAGCCTCTAAGCGAAATACAATACATCTGCTTTGCTTATACTGTAGTTTCGATGTGTGATTTATAAACATGGATTAAAATGTAATACACTTTTGTGTTGCATTTTAAACTGTCATAGTGAAAAGCACTAAGTACTAAGTGAAAAGCAGTATGATATGTTTTTATGTATGACACAACAAAAGAGTAGCAAAATCAAATGTTCCAGTAGCATTTGTACTGCATTTCAACGTAGTTAACATGTTGGATTGCATTTCATTTTGGCACAAATAATCATCCATAATTCTTGGGCACTGAATTAAAAACTGAAAACCCTTTTTCTACATTATGTAACATTTTTTTCACAAAACAATTTTTAGTTGTCATATGTACGTTTTTATTATTGTTTTCATGCTATAATTAATTAAATGACGATTTTTTATTTAAATTTTACGCCCACGCAGTATATGTTCCGGGGGAGCATGCATGGGAGACCCAATACCTTCCCCTAGACACTAGATGGCAGCCTCCCTGGGTTGCAGTGGTGCCTCAGACTCCCACAGGGCTTCATGGGAGTTGGAATTTGGTGCAGCCCTTTTGGGTTCCGCAGGGGCCGCCAGGGGGTGCTGTAGCGGGAGCTGCTGGGCCCTTCTGGGCAGTAGTTTCACCACACCTGGAAGTGCAGCTGGGTGCCGGCAATCAAGCACCTGGAGCACTTGCTGGTGCCTAATAAAAGGAACCAGCAACCGCCACTCAGGAGCCAGAGTCGGGAGGAAGAGGAGGACAAAGCTGCCTAGGAGGAGTGGAGGGTAATACTTTAATTTATCAGTGTTTTGGTGTGCGCTGTGCTTGGGACACGGGGAAGATGTGCACCCACAGGTGAAGAAAAATAAACCGTTTCTTTTATTTATACGCCCGCCTCCAGTGTCAGTCTGTGTTGGGTCGTTGCTGGTGAAGCGTCTATTTTACAATCATTATTTGTTGGTGAAGTTGAAATCTATGTTTAAAGTAAAACAGTTATTTTCATCGATAGTAAGGTCAGAATATAGATGGATTTGAACATGATGATAAGCAGCCAGCACATAAAGTATACCAAACTGTCATATTCTCTCTGTAAAGTGGGACAGCAGAGCCATGAATTGGCCAGCTAGAAAAACAGTAAGGGTTAGTGTCAAAAAACATCATCAGACCTTGCTTGGTGCATCCAGATAAAGTGCAGCTACCACCACATCATATTAAGCTTGGTTTAATGAAGCAGTTTGCCAAAGCCTTATCCAAAGATGAAGCCTGTTTTATGTATTTGTGTCAAGGGAGTTGGCACTGTGGCACAGTGTAAGTGCTGCTGTTTTGCAGTAAGCAGACTAGGGTAAGCATCCCAGCTACTCTCTGTGTGAAATCTGCATGGTTTTCCTCAATTTTAGGTGTATTGTCGATGTTAACCTGGCCAGCGAGTGTGCTTATGTCTGTGAGTCTACATTTTGATGGGCTTTCACCTTGTCCAGGGTTTGTTCTTGCCTTGTGCCCTGTGGTAGCTGGGAAAGGCTCCAGCATCCAGGCGACCCTGGTCTGGACTAAGCAGGTTAGAAAATGACATTACATGTGTGACGGTCCATCCCTGATACCTCTGGATACTGTTAACATGCGACTTCCTCATTGTATGGTAAAGTTATAACTAATATTTGTGGCTGTAACTACGTATTGTGTTATTTGATGAAGCTTTACCAAAATACGCTGAGCTCATATTGTTAAATTACTTATTGATGAATGAAAGTTCTTGAAACAGGAGATTACAGGCAGTCATCTTAGGCTTGTGCCCTTAATGATAATAATAATAATTCTTTACATTTATATAGCACTTTTCTCACAATCCATCCTTTAGGCACCGAAATGTCTCCAGATTCCCTGAATCTTTTAATTATGCTATGCAGTGTTGAGGGTGAAATACCCAAATCTGTTCTGTTCTGTCTTTGAAAAACACTGAATGATTTTCTCCGGCATTTGTGGGAAACTGGCGATCCCTGGCCCATCTTTGTTGCTAAACTCCTGGGTCTTTCCTTGATGCAGCTTTATACCAATTGTGATTCCAGTCACCTGTTTAACATCACCTGTTTCTACTCACATCATTGTTTTATTTTTTTTACCTCATTATTGTTCCTAAATTGTCCCATGTCAACTTTTTAAAAATGTGTTACAGACCCTCAATTGTTAGAATGAATGTATATTTATTATAAAACAAAGTTGACGAGACTAAACATTAAATACGGTATCTTTTCTTTACGCAGTTTGTGATGGATTACAAGTCAAAGTGAATTTTGTATTTTACATGCCATCCCAACATTTTCCAAGTCAGGTTAGTAATTCTAGATATGAACTGCACTCTAAATATGTCACTAGGAAGTGTGCAGTATGAAAATGAAATGGATTACATTCTGATAATACTTACTGAGGCCTTCATCTTCAGGTACCTGTGAGTGTGGGACATGGTACACAATAATGAGCAGCAGTCCCCACCTCTAATTCATTTTGTCACGTGCTCTGAGTCTCCTAACCTAAAGAATACAGGATCACAACAGAGAATACTGTAATGAGCTCCTAAATCACTTTGAGGTGGTGTTTGTGAAGAGTTTCACCAGAATGGATCTACAAAAGAGAAACAAAAGGAAGCGAATTCAACGCTGAAAAAATATGAAAACACAATCAGGCCTCTGCCAGAAGAGGAGGAAGTCTGTAAGATATGAGGGGTGTTGTGGGAGAAAACTAGAGGAGATGAAAAAGAAGACCAGAGCTAGTGGGACATGGAGCCATCTGAGAAAATAAACGATCAGAGTCAATGGTGAGTCAGTCAGGATGTGTGATCGGACTTTTAGAATATACAGTATTTAGCTTCCTGCTTTTCTTGAAGAGCACAAGCAGACTGATAAGTATATCTATGGATCAATAGGATTTAAGTTATGTTTAGGATGATGATCACTGTGCATTCCCAGCATTTAGTACTGCTGTTTGACAGTCTGCCTACATGAGATTTCTATATTTGTCATATGGATGTTCTCAGGGTACTCCCGGTTTCCAGCATGACCAATATATGCATAGCATGCTTATTGGAAATTAGTCTGAATTGACTCCATTTTGGTGAGTTGTGAGTGTGTGGTTCAATGTGCCCAGTCCAGAGTTGGTCCTTGCCCTGAACACAGAACTCATGGGATTAGCGCAGTAGTGAGTAATTGTAGAATTGTCAACCAACTAACTTCTGGGACAGCATACCAGCACAACCATTGTCATGTCATGACGACTGCAACAGAAGACGGCGTCCAGAAAAAAAGAAAATGACGATGAAAATATGTTTTAATACCTGAAAATTGTGATAAAAATAAAGGCAAAAATCACATTCAGTGTCTCAAAGAACACTAACTGGGAAGCAACCATTAATAATGTGTTAGACAATGTACACATGGTAAAACATTCTGATGCATTCGGCAACTAAGTTAACTGATATGAAAGTTGCCGCATTTCACCTTATGTACTTCATTCAAGACATTGAAGTTTTTACATTAAGTAGATCTGCAACAATGAGCCTTATTCAAAAGTGATAATGATAATAGAATCCAATTCCATATGTAAGTAGACTACTTTAAACTTTTTTTCCTTGTGCTTAAAACTCGTTAAAAAAAAGCATTTTTAGCAAGCGGCTCGTAGCACTATAGTGCGAACTCTTGCAGTGTTAGTTTTCTCTGTTGTTCAAGGTTTTCTCAGTGTTATTCAATGCTTTTACATTTAGTTTACTATTACACTGTGCATTCTATGGTAGAATTAACTATATCTGTGCTTAAAAATCGTTTAAAAAAATATATTTACATACAGTTCATACGGTCTGGAACGGATTAATTGTATTTACATACAATTCTATGGGGGAAATTACTTCGGTTCACGACCAAATCGGTTTACGACCAGAGTTTTGGAACGAATTATGGTCGTGAACCGAGGTATCTAATAATCTAATATCTAATAATTAGCTATTGAAAAATATCTGTTGATACAAATACTAGCATAAAATCAGTATCAATATTACGCTTGAATTGAGAAGAGGAACTGAAAGGCATTCCTCATCTAGCCATTAATATTAGTTAAAACACAGTAATCCATTAAAATGATAGAAATAAGTAAGGAAAGGAAATTATTTATTTATTGTATTATGGGAATACGAATGGTACACAATGGGCAAGAAGATCAGGGGCTTGCTGTGATTGTTTGTGTTTATCTGGGGCTGAAAGATCAGGCACCAGAGATCAGGCGCCTAAGTCACTGAAGCCTCCCACTTCCTGACACTGTTGTCCATTTCTGAACTCATCCTATGTTTATATCAGTTAGGGAAGCTGCATGCTTCCTGTGTTATTAATTACTTCAAACACCATTTAGCTGCAGATTAATAATGTTGGTTCTTTACAACAATAATCTGCAGATAATATTGTTCAATTAATTCAGTCCTATATATGCTTACGTAATTGGTTTCCTCTTCCATTTATTTCCAGAGAAGTGACTTTTTTTGTACTCAGTTAGTTAACCTACCTAAAGCAGCAAGAGTAAGGTGCTGCTATATCTGACTCACTTGCATTGGGCATTGCTGTCGGATGAGTAAAAGAGGAATGTTGGAGCCTATCCTAGCTAACATCTGGCATGGGTGCCAGTCCATCACAGGGTGAATGAACACAAACACAATTAACTTTCCCCACCCACCTAACCTGCATGTCCTTAGACTGTTGGAGGAAGACAGAGCAGTTGGAAGAAACTCACGCAAACAAGGGGAGAACTTGAAAACGTTATGTAAGGAGAATCCGAGATGTGAACCCTGGTCTGCTTACTTCAAGACAGCAATGCTACCACCGTGTATAATGAGCCATACAAAGAAATTAAAAGAATTTCAGAAATATACTGTGGATAGTCCAGTCACCAGATTTTAACCCAATTGAGCACTCAGTAGATTCTGTAGAGGCATCTAAAACTGTATTTTCCAAGACTATCATCAAAAAATAAAAAAATAAAAATGATAGAATTTCTCATGGAAGATTAGTGTCAAATCCTTCTAGTGCAGTCCCAGATACTTTGAGAATCAACTCGTGGTGGTCCAAAACCTATTTCACAATCTCTATATAGCACATTTATACTTAGTGCGAAGTAAAATAGACAAAGAAATACAATGAAGTGCTGAGTACATGCAAGGAGCTCAAATTTGGGAGACGCCTCCTCTCAGTATGAGACCTCTACATTAAATTCACCTGGGATTAAACCGGTCACCAGATACTCTGCTGCAGGTGAGGCATTGAATTTTATTCTTTCTGATCGCAGTTCACATTGCACCATGCATTGTGCCAGGCCTCCTGCTGTTCATCTCCACACAATATCATCCTTCAACAGGTGAACTCTTTGCCAGGCTGAGAAAACCCACCCAGGCACAGCACATCCTGAGGACCTTCCTTGTCATCAAAACACAGACCACAAGTATAAATCCTTTTGCTTTTTCAAGTTAAAAAAAAAACATCAGGAAAAGCAAGTCTGTGGTCAGAGAGTAAGTAAAACAACATGCTGTGTGCGGCCAGACGAGTTCACGTCAGCAGCGTCGCTTGATGCACTCAAATGGAATGAAAAGCTTGGGGCTCCAAAAGGAAGCAGAATCTACAATTTAATGAGTCTTTCAATGAGCCAGACAGCTGCGCTCAGACTTGTCCTGACCGCTTGTAAGTGGCCGGCCATCAGCAACTGCCATGCACCCGCTGAACTGAGACAATGGGTCAGATAAATGAAAAGCTGCTCAATAAAAATAAGGAGCAGGTGGAAATGTCTACAAGGTTTCTAAAAGGAAAACAAAATTTCATCCAAGATGGAAACAAGTCAGCTTAGCAGGCATGCAAGGGCGTAGGCAAATAAGAAAATGAAGAGTGAGAGCTGCCTTTGAGGTTCATGTGCTGCCAAAGCACTCATTTTCATTTCTCTCAATAGTCCAAGGCTTCACTTTTGCTACCTCTTATGCTTTTAATTCAACAATAGAAGGACTAAGCTGACTTTATTTTATAGAGATTTTTCTGAATTTTTTTTCAGCAGTTTCAAGTTGAGATTTTTCAGTCATGGTGATAGATAGATAGATAGATAGATAGATAGATAGATAGATAGATAGATAGATAGATAGA
>JANRMT010062817.1:27042871-27055026 GCA_026402145.1 Polypterus bichir lapradei
AGATAGATAGATAGATAGATAGATAGATAGATAGATAGATAGATAGAACTATATTTGTCCCCATGGGGAAATTGCAGAAGCTCTTTAAAAAAATAAATACATAAACAGATAGAGAAATAAATATATATACACACACACTATGGTCTGAACACACACCTGAATGACTAAAATGTAAGAACATTTAAAAAGAAAGAAACCTTCCTACTTGGCAATCAAGGTCCCAGTGAGGCATTATGCAGGCATATTGCCGTTGGTATAAAGGAGCCCCGGTAGTGTTTCTTGATCCACCTCTGCTGAATAATTTGCTGGCTGAAAGCCCTCAGTGTTAGCGTGTCACAGAGAGGACGTGCAGTGTTGTTCATAGTGGCACTCAGTTTTGATTTCATCTGACACCTTACAGTGTACCACATAGACATTCCATATTCTGAAGGTGTAATTATAAATATGGATTACCGTTTTAATATTGCATTACTAGTTTGTTTCCAAAACTTATACTGTATGACACACACAAATAAATAATAAATACAGTACAAACATTTAAAAAGAGCTGCAAATATTTCAAATGTTTATAACAAGAAGTCAAGCAAAATGACACTTTTTATTGGCTACCTAAAAAGACTCATGGCCCTTCTTTAGGCAATCAGATTACGTCTTGTAATCTCAATTATCTCTTGCCTGAAGAAGGGGCCTGAGTTGCCTCGAAAGCCTGCATATTGTAATCTTTTTAGTTAGCCAATAAATGGTGTCATATTGCTTGACTGCTCATTATAGCCATAATGGCTAACATGGTACAACACCCTAGTATTAAAAATGTTTATAAGATATTTATCTAGATGATACAAGGCCAATATGCTAAACAAGTTTACGTGTAAAAGAGACAAATTTTGCTATTATGCTAGCAATCCTATTGTTTATTAAGCAGCCATTTCAAATTCTTCTTTATCTCTTTTTTCCATTTGAAAATGTGAGCTGCTGTATTTAACACAAGCTCACTCACTGTCCAAACTCAGACAAGCAATTGCTGGTTTTAATTAAAAAAAAAACTAAATAAAAAGGTCTAAATTCATCAAAGTATCTTTTCTTGCAGTTTGCCTAACTGCCCCATTTCTCCGATCCCCTTTAACTGAGTTTATTACTACACTTTCTGTAATTATAAAGTCTGATATTCCAATCTTCTCTCTCTTTGGTAAAGCCTGCCTTGCTGCTTTCTGTCTGCTGGAAATTTACAGCAAATAAGACATGCACTTAGATCAACTACCATAATACCTTGTGTAAAGGAGCACTACAATTAAATTACCATAAAACTTAGAAAAGCAGATGATGAGAAAATAGTTTTTTGTGATCGACCAATAAACCAACACTGATCACATCTTCTGGAGTGAAAACCAGTTGATTCACATTGGTGGCCATTCGACTGGAGCATCACTAGTTTGTAAAATGTATACTTGCATTTCACCCGAGAACTTGTCACAGCACCCTGCACCTGCATTCAGTGAAGAGAGCTATACAAAAATAAAATTAATTGAATTGAATTATACATAAAACCAGTAATGGTGCACTGCACAATAATGTGCAGTGAATACACTTTACTGAGGGCATTCTAGCTATTCTCACACGATCAGGGTCTCTTTGTCTTCGCTGGATGGCGTTTTGTTCTGTCTCATTTGCCTTTTCAATTCTGGCACATTTGACTACTGATTGCCAACATCGATTAGCCTCTTCCTCAGTCTCATTTACTCTTGCGATTCTCTTTTGCTCATTGTCGGCCTGTCTTCGTTGTATGGTCTGTTCTTTGTTCTCAGTTGCTCATAAATATTGAGTGAGCTCATCATAGTTTTCATCCTCTTTCTCTGTACGTTTAGCATTCATTTGCTCAGAGGTTGATGCGCTTGCTGCTTCCTGAGCAGCTCTTGTTTTCTCCACCCTAGTGGCTTCTTCTCTTCTTCTCATCTTTTCATGTTAAAACTGATTAAGTCAGTGCTTGTGTTGCAATTACTTAGTATGTTTTCTTTAATTTTTAACTTAAGCTGGCAATTAAGTCTTCAATCTGCCTCAAGAATGATTTAAGATATGAAGAGGAACAGGGAATGACGGTGAAGGTGGTAGGGATAAGAAGGGCGCCTGTATGCATGTGCCACACAGCTGCCCTGTTGGCTGCTGCCGAGAGTTGATTCTACAATAAAATAAAATAAAAATAAAAAGAGTAATAATTCCAAAACTCTTTGCTTTTAATATACAGTTGTAGAGCAGAGTTTCAGTGTAGTATATACAGTATGTACCAAATTTCAGGGTACAGGTTATTTCATTTTTGACCTTGACCTTCCTGGGTTGACCTTTGACCTTGGAGGTCAATCATCACTTCGACAGCAGACAGTAGATGTGTATCAAATTTCAGGTCAATAGGTCAAACGGTTTGCGAGCTACAGGTGACTTAAAATCCTGGACAGACAAACGGACAGCCACGGTAGCGTTTTACAGTCGTATGAAAAAGTTTGGGAACCCCTTTCAGCCTGCATAATAATTGACTCTACTTTCAACAAAAAAGAAAACAGTGGTATGTCTTTTATTTCCTAAGAACATCGGAGTAATGGGGTGGTTTCCGAACAAAGATTTTTAGTGAAGCAGTATTTAGTTGTATGAAATTAAATCAAATGTGAAAAACTGGCTGTGCAAAAATGTAATTTTGCTGATTTGAATGCATGTCACTGCTCAATACTGATTACTTGCAACACCAAATTGGTTGGATTAGCTCATTAAGCCTTGAAATTCATAGACAGCTGTGTCCAATCATGAGAAAAGGTATTTAAGGTGGTCAATTGCAAGTTGTGCTTCCCTTTGACTCTCCTCTGAAGAGTGACAGACAGCATGGGATCCTCAAAGCAACTCTCAAAAGATCTGAAAACAAAGATTGTTCAGTCTCATGGTTTAGGGGAAGGCTACAAAAAGCTGTCTCAGAGGTTTAAACTGTCAGTTTCAACTGTAAGGAATGTAATCAGGAAATGGAAGGCCACAGGCACAGTTGCTGTTAAACCAACTCAGCAGGTCTGGTAGGCCAAGAAAAATACAGGAGCGGCACATGTGCAGGATTGCGAGAATGGTTACAGACAGCCCACAGATCATCTCCAAAGACCTGAAAGAACATCTTGCTGCAGATGGTGTATCTGTACATCATTCTACAATTCAGCGCAATTTGCACAAAGAACATCTGTATGGCAGGGTGATGAGAAAGAAGCCCTTTCTGCACTCATGCCACAAACAGAGTCGCTTGTTGTATGCAAATGCTCATTTAGACAAGCCAGATTCATTTTGGAACAAAGTGCTTTGGACTGATGAGACAAAAATTGAGTTATTTGGTCATTACAAAAAGCGCTTTGCATGGCAGAAGAAGAACACCTCATTCCAAGAAAAACACCTGCTACCTACTGCCACATTTGGTGGAAGTTCCATCATGCTGTGGGGCTGTGTGGCTAGTTCAGGGACTGGGGCCCTTGTTAAAGTCGAGAGTCGTATGAATTCAACCCAATATCAACAAATTCTTCAGGATAATGTTCAAGCATCAGTCACAAAGTTGAAGTTACACAGGGGTTGGATATTCCAACAAGACAATGACCCAAAACACAGTTTGAAATCTACAAAGGCATTCATGCAGAGGGAGAAGTACAATGTTCTGGAATGGCCGTCACAGTCCGCTGACTTGAATATCATTGAAAATCTATAGGATGATTTGAAAAAGGCTGTCCATGCTCGGCAGCCATCAAATTTAAGTTACTTGTTTAGCTAAGGACAAAAAATAACAAAGGCAAACAAATAAGAAGGAAGCCCGTTAAATCATAAACCTATACAACATCCACCAGACCCACCTTCAGTGCTGAAGCAGTGGTGCCAGCTGTCAGCGTTCCCAATGTTCTTTCCATTTCCCTGCCTCACTTGTTTGCTTTCTTCCTGTTAGGAAGCCCTTCATGTTTAATAAGCTCTTGCAGAGACTGTAAATGTACACTTCCAGGGCCAAAGGCTGGCCTGCACACTCCTGAGGCCATTCTGGCAGCACCTGGCTCCACTCCATCCCATTTTTCCAATTGCTCCTGTAAGCTGTGCTTATATAAAGCATAGCCGCAAGTCTTCATGATCACCAGATACAGGCAGGCGCAGGAATGCTACCTGTTCTGTCAATCAATCCCTCAACCTTTATTCATTTAGTGCATTTCACAGCAAAATAAACAAATGATGCTACTGAGTACCACATGCACTTCAGAACAGGTAATCCACCTGAAGTTAAGCATGTTCAGACCTGACCAGTACTTGGATGGGAGACCAACCAGGAAAGCTTGGGATGCTGCTGGAAGAGGTGTTGGTGAGGCCATCAGGGGGCGCTTACCCTGTGGTCTATGTGTGGTTCCGTATACTCCAGTGCAGTGACGGTCATACTGTGCTATAAAATTGGTGACGTCCTTTGGATGAGACTTAAAACTGAAGCTCAGACTCTCTGTGGTCATAAAAGATCCATGAGTATCATTTGAAAATAGTAGGGTGTACCCCGAACATCCTTGCTATATTGCCACTATGGCCTAGTTATTCTGGCCCCCTAATTGTCCCCTGTCCCTTATTGTGTGCCTATCTCTCTCAACCCTTCACCAGCTAATAGCTAATGTGTGGTGAGTGTACTTGTACAAGACTGGCTGCCATCACATCATCCAGGTGGATGGTTGAAGTGGCCCCCCTACTGTTATTGTAAAGCACATTGACAAGTTTAGAAAAGCAGTGTATAAATATATTTACATTATTATTATTTATTATAACTGCAGAAAACACAATTGATGAGTAACTCCTGGTAGCAGAATCAAGCTACATTCTATAGAAGAGCTAAGCAGGCCAGAAACAAACCTGGAAGACAACAAGCTTTCAAGTAAATACAGTGTGAGTCTCATCATGTGAAGCTGACCTGCTGCCATCTAAATTTCTGCAATAGTTGCAAAGCTTTATATTTTCTAGGGATGTGCCAACTGCCTACTCCAGTTTATGCTGGACTTGTCAAACACATCAGAAACTGACATCTGTAAAAACATTTAAATGGATTCACTCTGCTGGAAACACTCAGCCACTCTCTGCTGCTCTCAATTGAGGAGACGGCAGGTAATTCCTCTACGTGTGTGGGTATTCAAGAAAAGCAATCAGGCCAGGCATTCCAGTTAGCCGAGCAGAACAATCTACTCACGCCCAAGCTTCAGTGCTCAGGAACAAAATCAAATCCAAGGTGGTGACTTCTTCTAGCGTGAGGGCGCTTCATTCATGGATGAACTTGGTGTACTGACTTTTGGGCTTTACAGCTGCGATGTTTAAACAGGAATGAGGCCCGGAAAATTGCCTTGGATTTGGAAAGTTTTTGATGTAAAGCTTCTCCTCTTTCCTTCCGCATCAAATGGGAAAAGTTTATCTTTGAAGAAGAGAGCAGGAAGAGGCCTGTCACAGTGTGAAGGTTAATGTGAAATACAGGGTCTATAAAAAGTGTTCACCGCCCCTTGGAAGTTTTCACATTTTATTCATTTGGCTTTTTTCGACATTGATCAACAGAAAAAGACCCTTTAATGCCAAAGTGAAAATGTATCTCTGCAAAGTGGTCTAAATTAATTACAAGTATAAAACACAAAATACGTAAGTGATTGCAAAGTGTTCACCCTTTCAGGTCAGTATTGAAGAGTTGCTACCATGATAGCCTGGAGTCTACATGCACAGGCCTCTCTCTTTCTCTGTCTATCATCTTTACACATCTGCGCACTGCCATTGTCTCCTTTCTTCTTTGCAAAACCTGCTCAAACTCTGTCAATTGGCATGGGGTTTGTGAGTGAACAGCCTTTGTCAAGTCCAGCCAGAAATTGTCAATTGGATTGAGATCTGGACGCTGACTTGGCCACTCTAGGACATTAATATTGTGAGAGAGAAGGACTGGAACAGAAAGCTTCTCTATATGCAGATGATATGCTACTGTATTTATCAGACCCACAAAATACTCTGCCTGCTGTCTTAACAGCACTTACAGAATTTCAAAAGATTTCTGGTCTTAGAATTAATTTGACTAAAATTGTGCTCTTTCCAGTGAATTCTCAAGCATACAATATTAGATTGGACACCTTCCCTTTTATCATCACAGATCAGTTTAAATACCTAGGGGTAAACATCACAAGTAAACATAAAGCTCTTTATTAACAAAATTTTGCCGTCTGTATGGAAAAAATTAAGCAAGACTTGCACAGATGGTCAACCCTTCAATTGACTTTAGCTGGAAGAATTAATGCTCTTAAGATGAGTATTCTTCCTAAGCTTCTCTTTTTATTTCAAAACATTCCAATATACATCAATAGATCATTTTTTAAGAAATTAGAATCAACCATAACCTCATTTATTTGGAATTCAAAACATCCACGTATCCAAAGAGCGACCCTACAAAGACCTAAGGCAGAAGGTGGCATGGCTCTGCCTAACTTTCAGTTTTATAACTGGGCAGCAAACATACAAGCTATAAAAACCTGGACATGGACACAAACAGATGAACATACACAGGCTTGGTCCGCAATAGAAATAAAATCCTGCAGTACTTCTTTATATTCCTTGCTTTGCACCCCAATAAATGCAAGTTATTGCCAGTATACTAACAACCCAATTCTGCTTCACTCACTCATAATATGGAACCAATGTATGAAGTATTTTAAGATAGAGAAGCTTTTATCTGTGGCACCTCTGCATGAGAACCACCTTTTTCCACTCTCTCAAACATATGCAGTTTTTAATGTCTGGAAAACATTTGGGATTAAATCACTTAGAGATCTATACATAGACAACTTCTTTGCATCCTACAAACAATTACACTCCAAATGTAACTTTCCAGCAACACATTTTTTTTACTATCTTCAAATTCGAAACTTTGTTAAACAGAACTTGCCCAATTTTCCTCACCTCCTACCTCCCTCTATGCCGGAAAAAATATTGATCAGTCTTGAGGACTCAGACAGCATTTCCATAATATATAAAACCATTTTACAGTCTCTCCCTTTCAAAGATCCAAGAGTGCAGTGGGAAAAGGTTCTCTTACTCAGTATCTCAGAAAAGGAGTGGAAGGTAGCAATGCACAGAATTCACTCGCGCTCCATATGTGCAAAGCATAGAATTATTCAACTCAAAATTATCTTTCAAGCACATCTATCTTGTTTAAATTGTCCAAAATGTTTCCAGGGCAAGATCCAACCTGTTAACGTTGCAATCGAGCTCCAGCCTCATTGGGCCACTTGTTTTAGGCCTATGCCAAATTAACATCATTCTGGACCAAAATCTTTAAATGCCTTTCAGACAGCCTTGGTGTCACAATCCCTCCTAACCCACTAACAGCTGTGTTTGGTGTTGTTCCAGATGGGCTTAAAGTGGAGAAGGATAAACAAACTGTAATTGCCTTTACTACTACCACTCTCCTTAATAGATTATCTTTGATTGGCATTACTCACACTCCACTTGATTGGTTTAGATCTTGCCTCTCAGGCCGCACTCAGTTCATACAGCTTAAAACCTTCACATCCCAACCCACTGCTGTTACTTCTGGTGTGCCCCAAGGCTCTGTCCTGGGGCCTCTTCTTTTTATTATTTACCTTCTTCCCCTTGGCAATATTTTTCGCAAATATAACATTAATTTTCACTGTTATGCTGATGACACCCAGCTCTACCTGGCTGGTAAACCCACCTCCTCTTTTCCACCACCCTCACTTATTGACTGCATTTCTGAAATTAAATCCTGGTTCTCTTCAAATTTTCTTAAATTAAACAGTGACAAAACTGAGGTTCTCCTCATTGGTTCAAAATCATCATTATCCAAAACCAATAATCTTTCTTTTATTATTGATAACTCTGTTGTTTCCCCATCATCTCAGGTCAAGAGTCTGGGTGTCATCCTTGACAGTACTCTATCCTTCCAATGTCAGATTAATAACATCACCCGGTCTGCTTACTTCCACTTACGTAATATTAATCGCATTCGCCCCTCCCTCACTCCTCATACCACTGCCATTCTTGTTCATAGTCTTGTCACTTCTCGGCTGGACTACTGCAATTCACTCCTCTTTGGTCTCCCTAATAAATCTCTTCATAAGCTTCAGTTAGTCCAGAATTCTGCAGCACGTATCATCACTGGAATCCCATCTTTTCACCATATTACTCCGGTCCTGCAGCAGCTTCATTGGCTCCCGATCAAGTTTCGTATTGATTTTAAGATTCTGCTACTAACATTTAAGGCCATCCATAACCTCACACCTCCATATCTGTCTGACCTTCTACATGTTGCCATTCCATCCCGTAGCCTTAGATCCTCTTCCTCCACCCATCTGACCGTTCCTCCCGCCCGTCTAACCACCATGGGGAGCAGAGCTTTCAGCCATTCTGCTCCCAAGCACTGGAACTCATTACCTGCGGATCTCCGAAATATCAAATCATATTCATCTTTCAAATGCAAACTTAAAACACATTTGTTTAAAATGGCTTTTTCTTCTTCCTCCTGATTATAGTGGTTTTGTTAGGTTTTAATTTTTAGATTTTCTGATGTTTTAAGTTGTTTATAATTGTGTCTTTTATTATTTCGGTGTCCTTGAGTTCTCTGAAAGGCGCCTTGTATAAATAAAATGTATTATTATTATTATTATTACATTATTGGCATGTAACTCTCCTCTTTTAAGTCAGTGGGTAACTGATGCCATATTCTATTTTAAACTGGAAAAAATCAAATTCGCACTTAGAGGATCTGTGCAAAACTTTTTCAAAACCTGACAGGATCTAATCGATAACATTTTAGAATAAACATTTAAATTGAGGAAGCAGGTTCTCTCCCCTCTTTTACTCCATTTATCTTTATTAATTTATCTATTGACTTATTTTTACTAGCTGAAAGTTTTATTCTGCTGTCCTGGCTCTCTTTCTCATGGGTGGGGGTTGATTTGTTTCAAGCCTTTGTTTGTAAAACTTGAGTTATTTGTATGGAACGTTATTTGATTTTAATAAAACCAATAAAATTAAAAAACAAAACAAAACATTGTTTGTAGCCCATTTAGGCGTAGAGATGACTTAATGTTTGAGGTCATTGTCTTGATGGAAAACAAATGCATTAATGCATCAATTTTGCTCTTGCTAGCCTTCCAATGCCTGCTGCAGAGAAGCATCCCCACAACATGATGCCGCCGCTACTGTGTTTCAAAGTGTGGATGATGTATGTGTGATACAGTGTAGTGTTTGGCTTAGCCTGATGCCCAGTAAGTTCAAATTTTGGTCCCATCAGACCATAGACCCTTCTTCCAGCTGACTTCAGAGTCTCCCTGTGCCTTCTTGCAAACTCTAGCTGAGATTTCATGTAAGTTGTTTTTTTTCCAACAGTGCCTCTCTCTTTGCTGCTCTTCCATAAAGCTCCAGTGTTAGACACTGTAGCTTGTAACTCTTTCACAGTTCTTTTAGGTCTGTTTGTGTCCTCTCTTGTTTCCCTTTTTCTTGCACAGGCACTCTAGACAGATCTACAGCTGTTTCCATTTTTTAATGACCGATTTAACCGGATTTCAAGGAGTTTTCAGTGACATGGATATTTTCTTGTCCCCATGCCTTGACTTGTGCTTTTCAGTCCCCTTTTTATAGAGTTGTTTGCAGTGTTCATTTGTTTTCATTGTGCACGTTAGACCACCATACTGACTCCCAACAAGATGGACCTTCCAGATATACTGCAGTCAACTGAAACCTCAGGCGGTTGATCTCCAATAAACTTTTTGACTTCTAAAACTGACTGGATGCACCAGTGATGATTCAGGAGTGTCTGTGCATCTGCAAACACAAACTGAAAGCTGTCATGGCGGCACCTTCTCAAAACTGACTTGAAGGGGTGGGTATTTATGCAATCAATTGTTTTGCGTTTTATATTTGTGATTAATTTAGACCACTTTGCAGAGATCTGTTTTCATTTTGGTATTACAGAGTCTTTTCTGTTGACCAGTGTCAAAAAGCCAAATTAAACCTGCTGTGATTCACTGTTGTATAAAAATAAAATGTGGAAACTTCCAAGAAGTTGAATACTCTTTATCTGCTTCTCCTATATCATTAGCTTTTATAGACAGCGGGATTAAAAATGAATTATTAATTTGTAAAAAGTATACCAAACAATGAATATGAGAAGAACTTTCACCATCTTTACTGGGGCAAAACTGACTACATTGACCGATCTCAGCATAGACATCCTACCACAAAGTCTTCACTCTGATGTAATCCCTCTACCCCTCTTAGATGTAGTCCATCACATCCTCAACACACTGCTGACTACAAAAGGCTTTCAATGAAAGAAACCCATGAGTCTGTGTCTAGCTATTTTATATAATGTCATTCAAATCTATCTGGCTAAAATATAGTGACATTTGTGACTTTTTCAGGGGGCTCCTACGCTGTGGTCTTAGTGTGGGTCCCAGGCCAGCGATGGGGACAGTTCTGTAAAAATGCCGCCGTCCTTCAGATGAGACGTTATACTGAGGTCCTAACTCTTTATGGCCTTAAAATATCCATGGACATTCTTGGTGAAGAGTAGGGTGTTTCCTGATATTCTGGCTAATTTGTCCACTACGTCTTGGTGATTCTGGACCCCTAATCATCCTCTGTTTCAAATTGGCTAACTGTCTCTCTCTCTCTCACCCCTTCGCCACCTAATGTGTGGTTTGCATACTGATGCAAGAATGGCTGCTGTCATATCATCTAGGTCACTGGTGTCGAACTCCAGGCCTCGAGTGCTGCAGTGGCTGCAGGTTTTTATTCTAACCATCTTCTTAATTAGTGACCAGTTTTTGCTGCTAATTAACTTCTTTTGCCTTAATTTTAATTAACTTGACTCCAGCTCCTTTGTTGATTCTTTTTCCATAATTAGCAGCCAAATAGCCTTCTTCTTTCAGCTGCTCCCATTAGGGGTTACCACAGTGGATTATCTTTTTCCATATCTTTCTGTCCTCTGCATTTTGTTCTGTTACACCCATCACCTGCATGTCCTCTCTCACCACATCCATAAACCTCCTCTTAGGCCTTCCTCTTTTCCTTTTGCCTGGCAGCTCTATCCTTAACATCCTTCTCCCAATATACTCAGCATCTGTCCTCTGCACATATTCAAGCCAACATAATTTCGCCTCTCTACCTTTGTCTCCGAACCGTCCAACTTCAGCTGATCCTCTACTGTACTCATTCCTAATCCTCAAATAATAATGAGAGACAAAACAAGCCACCACATGACCAGCTTATCTGTGCCCATCACACAGTATCTGAAAATAAAGAAGGGTGAAGGTCTGAGTAAGGTTGATCTCTCAGGTCACCAAAACATTTTGACGGTGTATTTAGAAAAAAACAGAAAATCAACAGTTTTGGAAATGTCTGCTGTGGCAGAATGAGAAACGCAACAGGCCATTGAATTAAATAACAAGTTTAATTAACAGCAAGAATTGGCTTCTCTTTAAGAAAGTGATAGAAGTGAAAGTGGTTGGAGTTTGAAGCCCCAATTTAGCTGGTCATCTGTTGGCTTGTTTCATGTCTCATTTTTGTTTGGCTGTCATTTAATGAAGAAAAAAATTAATTCAGAGCCCTGAATCCTTAAAAACAGGGTTATTAAAATGAAGGAAAAAAGAATTTAATTAGCAGTGAAAATTGTTTGCTGATTAGGAAAACGGTTAGAATGAAAACCTGCCAGGAGTTCGACACCCCTGAGGTGGATGCTACATATTCGTGGTGATTGAAGTGACTCCCCACAGTCTATGTAAAGTGCTTTGAGTAGAAAAGCGCTATATAAATGTGATAAAATTATTATTATTATTATTATTATTATTATTTATAACTATAGAAAACATAATTTCCTAGATTATTTCTATCTATCTATCTATCTATCACCATGACTGAAATAGATGTATTTAGAGAAATCTGGGCTGTAAATGATGTTTTATGTTCTACGGAAAACGAATGTCTAGTACTAAAGTATGAGTCGAAAAACTTTATTTTTAATTGTTGTTGAATTTTGGCTGTTAATTTGACTGCAATTATGTTATAATTGTTAATAAAGGTATATTTAAAATTAATTATCTATCTATCTATCTATCTATCTATCTATCTATCTATCTATCTAT
>JANRMT010062817.1:27062471-27095869 GCA_026402145.1 Polypterus bichir lapradei
CTATCTATCTATCTATCTATCTATCTATCTATCTATCTATCTATCTAACACTTTTATGGGTTCTTTAACACTGTCATGTATTGTGTGGTAGTTGTAGCAGCCCTTATCTAGTATACCCAGAATGATTATGTAGCAGCCTGTATGTAATCCATGGACCTTGAGTTTGCCAATAGCATCCTAGAGAATGATGTATGTGTGAGCATCACAGTCATAAAATATCTGATTTTTCAGCAGGTGTTTCACCAAATCAAATACCAATGTCCTAGTAGGAGCTTTAAGAAATACATTAGAAAAGTACCAATATGAAAATATTATACTACATAATAGCTGGCATGGGTTAATACAGTATGAGGAAGATCCTGACAAACCAATCTTTTAGATTTCTACTGAACAGGCAACTGCAATTGTTGAAATATATGATTTCACTTTTTTAGATTTTCAAAAAGTCTGTGACTCAGTCGTCTCACACCACAGGTTAATTCTGAAACTGGAAGCTGTAGGTATCAGAGGAAACCTACAAAACTGTTCTCAAGTTGGTGAACTGGCAGGAGACAAAAAGTACAGATAAGAGGAGAATGCTCCATTTGGATTGAAGTTATCAGTGGAGTCCCTCAGGGGTCTGATAGGAGACCATTATTTTTTCTGATGTATATTTATGACATAGATTTTTGTATAGTTAGTAAACTGTTTCAATTAAGTTAGTATTTGCAGGACTTGTGTTGAAGTGACATTCGGCATCTGTCAAGCGTTGTAGGCATACAACCGGCTTCATCGATAACTTTGCATCCAGCTTTTGAGAGTTTAAACATTCATAAACATCAAAGTGTCCACTACTGAAATCGTCACCTGTGAATCTAAGATGTTTAAGAGGCATTGGCGGTTCTCCAAAGGTGTAAAATATTTGGCCATTTTGGTACACTTGAAAGCGACAACTGTACAATTCAGCGGCAGCCATCAACTCACATACAGAAGCATAGGTGAAGGACTTAAGCATTTCACTCTTATAGTGCTCCTGTGTAGTATAATTATCTCCTGTAGCGTCATCAGTCCACACCTTGAACCTGTCCCAGTCATTCAATACATAAGACAAAATGTTCCTCCGGATATCAAGAGTGAGCCTGATATGGCCGTGCAATATGTAACAAAGAGAATGGAAAAGGCAGGTGCCATCTCCAGACATGGAAACCACTTGGTAAGTGACAGTTCTTTGATCGGTGGTGATCACCTCGATAGACATGTTAATGGGGGTACGGTTGGAACGATAAAGGAAATGGGTACCTGAACAGTAAACTAAGTCTAAAATACCTACACAATAACTATAATCGTAATAAATGAACAATAAAACAGCGGAGAAGCCGTGGATTAAATAACAAGGCTGCAGTTATCAGCAGGGAGACGTGAATACCGTGGCGAACCAAGAAAGGGAATGAAGTGACCGGAGGTGAAGGACGGCCTTATATGGGCAGGCAGTCAATTACGTGGGAGGCGTGGGGATGGGGGACGCAATGCCGCAAGGAAATAGGTACCTGAACAGTAAACTAAGTCCAAAATACCTACACAATAACTATAATCGTAATAAACGAACAATAAAACAGCGGAGAAGCCATGGATTAAATAAAAAGGCTGCAGTTATCAGCAGGGAGACGTGAATACCGTGGCGAACCAAGAAAGGGAATGAAGTGACCGGAGGCGAAGGACGGCCTTATATGGGCAGGCAGTCAATTACGTGGGAGGCGTGGTGATGGGGGACGCAACGTCGCCTCACACTGCGACCGAGCTGCAGGCTGTGGACATATATATGTACGTAAATAGGATTCAATTATGACCGTTATGCGTAGAATTTCAAAATGAAACCTGCTTAACTTTTGTAAGTAACCTGTAAGGAATGAGCCTGCCAAATTTCATCCTTCTACCTACACGGGAAGGTGGAGAATTAGTGATGAGTGAGTCAGTGAGTCAGTGAGGGCTTTGCCTTTTATTAGTATAGATTTATTTTATAAAAATTCTATGTGTCCCTTTTTGTATCTAGCCAGGGATTGTGATGGGATTTCCCCCTTTACTGGGAATTTTTGGAAGTGCCTTTTTTGGGATTCTTGTGTTTTGGGACTCCCAATACTACAAAACAGTGATTAGGTTAAATAAACAAGCTGAGCCTTTAAGCAAACAGAGATTAAGCAGCGACATGATTGAAGTGATCAAAATCACGAAACTGTGACTGTGTGGGTTGGCTCCATGCTTCCACTTCTGTATTGGGAGCCTCTTGAACCCAACACTCTCAATAACATAACCGGATGAGCCAGGCAGATGAGGACACGTACACACAACACATTACAAGGGGTTGGTGCAAAAGGAGGTCAGTACTTTTTATTTTAAAACCAAAACAAACCAACAAAATAGTGTGCAAAGTGCAGTGCAAAATCCATAATAAATAAATAATCCAATAAAACAAAGTTTTTCCTTGTGTGCTTTACAAAGCTTCGTATGTAAGAAGCATTTCTATAAGTAAATTATTTTATAAAAATTCTATGTGTCCCTTTTTGTATCTAGCCAGGGATTTTGATGGGATTTCCCCCTTTACTGGGCATTTTTGGAAGTGCCTTTTTTGGGATTCATGTGCTTTGGGACTTTCAGTCATAACACTAGTGAGGTCTCACCTGAGTTTTACTCTCTATATTACAATACTAAAAAACAGTGATTAGGTTAATTAAACAAGCTGAACCTTTAAGTAAACAGAGATTAAGCAGTGACATGTGTCAGAGACGGCTGGGGTGGCAACCCGGCCGGGATGCCCAGGAGGACCAGAGGAGAGCTCACGCCTTTCCCAGACCATGTGGGGTCGACCGCCCTGGTTCCTTTGGGGGCCACGGGTACAGAGCTTTGAAGCTCAACCCTGTAGGGGCCTGTGGTCACCAACCGGGGGGCGCCCCTATGCCTCTGGAGCCCTGGACCTCAGCACTTCCGCCATATCCGGAAGCTTCCGGGGATGCAGTCGGCACTTCCGCCACACTGGGGCATGTCGGTGGAAGATTGCCGGGACACACCTGGAGCACATCTGGGTGATTATAAGAGGGGCCGCCTCCTTTCATACAATGGCTAGAGTCAGGTGGAAGAGGACGAAGTCTCTGGAGGAGGCAAGGAGGTGGCCTGAAGAAGAGAAAGGAATTGTGAAAAGCCATGACATTGAGGGGTGATTGGTGTTACGGCACTGGGTTTGTGTGTTCATTATTCTTGTACATAGTGTAAATAAACGTGTGTGGTGCTTTAACATCATGTCTACCTGTCTGTGTCCGGGATTGAAGTGTTCAAAATCATGATCCAAAAAAACAAAGTTGAAAACACGGGCAAGAAACTGTCCTTAAAAGTCAGGGCCCTGGTGCCTCTTTATAACCGATGTATCCTCGACTTACCCTATTTGGACCTTGCAGTCCAAGGAGAAGTACAGTGGCTCCAAGCTGTTACTTTAAAATAAATTTTTCAAGAAAAACATAAGTGCACATTTGGAAAAAGGGTATATTTATCACAAATGTTATAAAGGTTATTCTTCAAGCAAAGAAGCATAGACACATGGAATAAATTATCAGGTAGTGTGGGGAGAGCAGGACTTTAGGGACCTTCAAATCTTGACTTGACACTAGACTGTATAAGTAAATAGGATGGAGAAGCTCATCAGGCAGGATGGCCTTTTCTCGTCAGAATTATTCTAATGTTCTAATTTCTACAAGATTATGGATCACTTGAGGGAGTCGGGGAGAAGACTCAGGATGTGTGCTGATAACCAGGGCCGAGAATTTCATTGCAGTGGTAACCAGTAGCACAGCAGTTTATGCTTCTTTAGTGCTCTGCTTCTGTGATATTCTAATGCCTAGGCTTAAATTGTCTTTCTTTTTCTTTCTTAGGTTTAATTTCAATCAAGCTTCCCTCCACCCCCACACATAGATGTCAAGATATAAAGACATAACTGCATCAGGTCTTCCAGAGCTCCCCCCAGGCTTTGATTTCAACACGGAACATGTCGACCAGAGAAGTCGGTGGGGAATGCGAGTGTGCCATGTTTGCTTTCCTCCATTGCACCTGTCTGTTTGTACACACCAGCCATCAATCAGCTATGTTAGTTACTCCTTAATGAGGAGCTCTCTTTCCACTGGCAGCCAGCTGTCTGGAGCCTCAAAGAAATAATTCACGCACCCGGAGGCTAAATCCGGAACTTTTATTGCAAGATTGTTTTTCTCCTGATTCCTTCCTCAGGACCTTTTCATGAACCCATTCACAAGTCGTCAGAACAGAGAAGACTGGTGAATAAAATGCACATTTTGTAAAATTACATTTCCAGTTCGTTTTAATGACTGCATAAGTTAGGGTTTGAAGTGATGAATATTGAACATCAAGCTAACTTTACCTTACTGAACACAGAAGACGAGGCACGGAAGCCCAGGAGGCAGGGCCCACCTTCTGGTACGCAGCTTCAGCTCGCTTGTTTAGAGTCACTGAATATTTTAGATGGAATCTTTCGTCCTTCTCTTTATCAGTATTATTACCTCAGGGAAAGTCTCTGGAGGCCTTACAGCAATACAAGTACAGGTGAAGTAAAAACACACTGAAATTCAAATTGAAGACTTGGTCGAGACAAATTTAATATAAGTAAAAAAAGACTTCACAGGCTGATGCGAATCATCATTAGTAAGTTGTTGGTCAGACAAAAATATAGAAAGAAATGGAAAAAAAATTAATCCACTGTGCTTGAATGTTGTATAAAAATAACATGTGAAAACTTAAAAGGGGTAAAACGTTTTATAGACACTGTAATTAGTCAGATGCATTTTAAAATGTTAAATTTGTACTTGTGTTGCGAAATGTGCTGCATGAATTAAAGATGAATTGCTTGGCTAGGTGATTTGAGAAAGTGCTATCATACATAAAGTTACAATTGATTCTTTGTTTTGTAAAGATATACGTTACATACTGAAAGGTGCTATATAAAAATACACCTTGACAAATTACTCTTAAGACATTGTAAGGTTAAAACAGGAATTTCTTTGCAAGGAACTTTTAATAACTTGAAAACTCCACCTGTCTATTCATCTTCTAACCTTCTTTTTCAGGACTGGGCCACAGGTTGGTAGCATGCACTGATATGACACATTCCTGCACCCACCAAATGACAAACCACCTCAGGATATTGGATTGGGACCCGAGTGGGGTCACAGGGGCTGAAGTCTATCCTGGCAGCACTGGATGCAAGGCGCTAGGATGCCCTGGATGGGGTGCCAGTCCAATATTGGGTACACTCACAGCAGGCTTATGCAGAGTGACCAGTCGGCCCAACATGCACATCAAGAAGAGGAAACCCCCAACAGTAACTAAAGACAATGGAATGGCTTAATGGCTTAATTTAAATTACTAATTATGTTTTCTGGAGCAGACTCTATAAAATAAGAAGTGGAAAGCACAACGACACAATAGTTCAAACTTGCGACTGTCAGTTCCAAAGTCCTGGTTGGAGGCTCTGTCTGAACATTAGAATATTAGAATAATAGGGACATTTTTCCCCTAAAACTCAAAACATCAGACACACAAGCCTCTCTTGTGTTTGTGAGGTCCACAACTCCCACATTCCTTAACCCTTGTCACTGCTGAGATGGGAGAACCTGATGGAATGACCTCCATCTCAACAGCACTCCATCAATCAGGTGTTAATGGTAGACTGACTAGACAGAGGCCACTCACGACTGTTTAAAACGTCTCTGAGAGCATGAGGTAAAAGGTTCTCTGGTCTGATGAAGACAAAAATTGAACAATTTGGGCAATACTCCAAACACTATGCCTGGAGCTCATCACCTGCCTAATACCATACCTCCGGTGATACATGGTGGTGGCAGCATCATGCTGTGGGGAGACTTCTGAGTGAGAGGGACAGACAGGCTGGTCAGAATTGAGGGAAAGATTGAGACAGCCAAACAATTGAGAGGTCCTTGGAAAAAAAAACTGCTCCAGAGTGAATGTGACCTCAGAGAGCAGGATGACGGTTTACAATGACAATGACTCAAAGCATATAGCCATGACAACACTACAGTGGCCTTGGGACAAGTCTCTGACTCTCCTTGAGTAGTCCAGACATAAACCCCATAGAACATCTGTGGAGAAACCCAAAGATGGTAGTTTAGAGAAACTTCCCAATCATTGTAAAGGAGCTTGAGAGGATCTGCCAGGAAGAATGGGATAAACTTCTAAAATCCAGGTGTGAAGAGCTTGTGGATACTTACTCATGAAGGGTTAAAGCCGTAATTGCCACCAAAGGGGTGTCTACAAAGACTGAATTAGGGGTCAGAATACTTATATGAATGAGAGATTTCAGTTTATAATTTTTAAACTATTTTGCAAACCTTTCTCGAGACAGGTTTTCAATTTGCCACCATGGGTTATTGAATGTAGTGAAGGGACCTGAATACTTTTTTGTATATAAATAAAGTCTACAACTGAAAATCGCTGGAAAAGTTGTTTAATGAGCCATGGCCTTTGGATGTTAGTATACATCCAACATTATCATACTTAGTGGTGAAAGTGTTAGAACTTTTTAAACTCAGATCTCCTCAACTATAACCTGACTTGATTTTCGTGAATGTAATCATCACAACTTGACACTTCAAGGTCTTATATGAGACTTGCATATGTCAAACTGATTCTCATCGTTGCTTCTAAATATTTTGTTTTTCTAGTGCATCCTTTATCACTACAGGAATGTCAGTAAAATAACCTTTTACAATATGAAAGTAGACACAAGTTCAAAGTCCAAAAGTCCATCCTCATTACAGTTGTCCAGAAGGCACTGCCTACTTTATTAAATGTTTTAAGAAAGGGCTCCCCATTCAAGGAGCTGATTTGTTTTGAATAGATTTCAGCACGTTGACTGCAATGCTGACAATAGATAAATTTGTTCCGGACCATACTGTAAAATTAGGGTGTTATTTTAATATACTAATTGATTTAAATTTTTTTAATGAGCAAAACTCACATTAAAATCTATAATCTCTAAAACTGAGGAAATATGTAGTTGGCACATGGAACAGGAAATTCTCCCATCTTGTAGTTGGCAGCCAGCATGTTAATATAATACTAATAATGCAAGATGCTATATGAAATAAGCAGTGATAAATTGCTTAGTAAGGAGCACCAAAGTCATCAAAGTACTGTTCATTATGTAGTATGCTAAATTAAATTAGCAGACCATAATTAATTGCTATTTACACAGAGGTTGCCTAATCTACATTAGATGGCTAGTTGATTGCTTTAGTTCTGAATGACTTTGAATGAGTCTGCACCTTTACTATGAGCTCCTGCCTCACACCCTGTGCTGCTCTGGCTCCCCCACCCTTAAGCAGGTTTGATGATAGACGGCTGGCTGATTTATTAATGCTCACTCTACAAGATGCTCTATAGCAGAATCATTGATTCATCTATAAGAGTGCTGAGCAGAGAAAGGGTGAGCCCAGACTGCAGTCGCCTTGTCTCAAATGACATTACAGAAAAGAGTCGAGAGCCTGGCACCACCATGGTAGCGTTCCTCACAGGAGTAGTCACTTCCTTGTAGTCTGTACAAGAAACCGCACAAATTATTGGTGTGTTGACTCTTTCCTAGCCTGCTGTTTAGAGAAAGGCAGAATGTCCTCTGCTAAGCTCCGTACCTCCAAGCTCCAGGGACCCTTGAACCTTAATAGCAATAATAATTCCTACCAAGTTAAATATCGCATGACATTTTTATTGAAACATGTGCCATAGCCACAGCAATTTCACATATGAATGTTACTAATTATTTCTTTAGCTTTCTAGCCCACGAAGATTGGGAGGGGCAGAGATTTGTGAAAGACGCCTTGTTTTCATCCCTTGGGAAGCTGCAAAAAACAAGCTAATCTGTCAAGGCTGAAATTGAAATCAGCTTGTCCTCTCTAATGATGTATAAGGCGGAGATGACTTCTATGCAATTTTAATAATAATAAAAAAAAGTACGCAGGGCTAATTTTCTTGTAATTACTGTTCATCTTTGATTGAGTGGCAGCCCTGGCAGAGCCCAGAGCTGGAGGCTAGAGCAGTCTTTGGCAGTATCCTGAGAAATGGGCAGGAGTGCAGTGTTGGGAGATATAAACGACAGGAAATTTTTGCCATTCTTACCTTGCAAAGAGCGCTGGCATCAACCTCCTGGTGCTCGCCCCCCAACGCCAATAAAGAACACAAAAAATTGTGACAAATCCTGGATTGTTAGTAAGAATTATGGGACTTCCAAAATTATACATGCCAACCTTAGCTGACTAGCATTGGGTGCCTATAAAAAGTATTCGCCCCCTTGGAAATTTTCACAGTTTATTATCAAACAACATTGTATCACCGTCGATTTAATGTACAGCCTCACAGAAGACACCTTTGGAAATTCAGGGGAAGTACATTTAGGAAGCTAGGAAGCACTTCTTTATGCAAAGAGTTGTGGAAATGTGGAACACACTACTGAGACATGCAGTAGAAACAAAAACCTTGACAGCCTTTACGAAGTGTCTGGATAAATTACTGTGAGGCAAGCCGGATGGACTGAATGGACTCCTCTCGTTTGACAAATTTCGTTATGTTCTTATGTTGGATAAGCCTTCTGCTGGTGAAAGCCTCTAGTTCTTTCTGGCCAAATCATGTCATTCCTGAAGTCTGCTCAGAAAATAAAGAGGAAAGGTCAGGTGATTAAGGTGGAGTTCAGTGAATCACTGGACCACTGGCCACTATATACATCACGCCACGTGAGAGCCTCATTACTATCTCTAAACATTATACTGCCCAACTACGTGCTGTATTGCCAGCTAATGACCAATTTTCCTCTCAGCATGCAGTAAACATGGAGCACAGCTGTTCTTATTTTGATAAACGTTGCTCCTGTTATTGCTGATAAAATGAAAATTACGGCGTAGGAGTCAGCCTGGCTGTCATTTTGATGAAGTGGAGATTTAAAGCTGGGATGCCCAACCCCCCCAGCCCCACTGTCAACACTCCTACAATTTCATACATGCTGCTAATTACTGGGGCTTGGATCCTCCTTCCTACCCTCCCAAGATGGAGCACACCCAGTGCTGTAGTTACTGCACAAATGGAAGAACAGGTTCCGGCTCAAGTTTGTACTTGAAGAGAAAACTTCAAAGTGGCATGGACGGAAAGAAAATGTGGAAATCGAGGTAGCAATGCATCTCAGAGGCAAAGAGCCTGGGAAAACAAGCATTCAACAACAGATTACAAGGAACGTGAGTCTGGAAGGTGCCGGGGTGCGACGTTTGTCTTAAATTTGCATTGGAAATGTGGGTGAATCACACCACACATGCTGGCTATTCATCTGGAGGAACATTTTGATGGGAAGCACTGCTTTAGATGCATTTTGTACTGGCTTTGTGGTGAAAATGAAAATTTGGAGGATGTACATCAGGGGTCTCCAACCTTTTTTCCCTTGAGAGCTACTATTACAATATTAAAATGGCCGAGAGCTCCTCATGCTTTCTAATGTTTATTCTCATAGCTTAATCAACCCAAACAAACTGAATAAGCTTGTTTTGCCTGAACATTTACAAAATGTTGGTGTCCACAACTCACATTTTGCATTAAAACATCACAAAAAATATTTAGTTCACGTGCAAGTGCATTTTGTATGTCTGTATGCATTTTCTAGTATACCTCACACTATTGAATTAAAACATGAATGCTGTCAAAACAAAACAAAACAATGCAATTACAAATACACATTGTCAGGGATGCCAGGGGCAACGACCCGGCCGGGACGCCGTGAGGGACCGGAAGAGGGTCAGAGCCCACCCTGGATCACGTGGAGGCCGCCTTCCTGGTTGCTTTGGGGGCCACGGGTACAGGGCATGGAAATGGAAGCTCCACCCTGTAGGGGCCCGTGGTCACCGCCAGGAGGCGCCCCAATGCCTTGGGGACCTGTTAGAAGATTTAGGACGGCACCCGGAGAGCTGCGGGAGGACAGCCGGCACTTCCGCCACGCTGGGGCGTGGCCAGAGGAGGAATGCCGGGAACACCTGGTGCTCATCCGGGGACTCTATAAAAGGGGCCGTCTCCATTCATTCGGGGCTGGAGTTGGGAGGAGGAAGGACGAAGCACAGAGGAGGTGTGGAGGCGGCCCGAAGAGAGGCATTGTGGCCAGGACTGAGTATTTTGGGGTGCTTGGTGCACGTGACTGGGTCTGTGTGACCTTTATGTGGGTCTATGTGACCATTTAATGAACTGTAAATATTGTAAATAAACGTGTGGTGGATGGAAAACAACGTGTCCGCCTGTCTGTGTCCGGGTTGGCTCCACAACATATAATCCTTATTCATTTGTCATTTTGCTCAATGTCACTGTTTCACTTTATTCACATGTCCAGTCACATGTGTGATGTGTTTTTGAGTTAGTCAGACGACTGGCACTGCATGGAGTCAACAAGAGAGGCAGGTGTCTGGTGGAGTGGAGCCACTGAGCTTCACTCTTATGGAGTCATTTAAATGTTCGTCTGTCAGTCTTGTTCTGAACTTTGATTTCATGACATTCATGTCAGACTCACAGAGGTATGGAGACCCAAACAAAGCGACATTTTCAGAGCTGCTTGGTGAAGATTCTTATAGTTATCTGGCTCTACTAAGCTCCAGAAATACTGAGAATGCTGTTGAGACTTTAACTGCACATTATTTTGAAGATTTACTAATATATAATATATAAAAATCCAATGTCTTTCTGTCTATAAGTCTGTCCGCTTTTCACGAGAGAACAACTTAACGGATTTAGATCAGGTTTTTTTCTATAATTTGCTTGAGCATTCCGGTTGATTTTGCGACTTCTCTCATTTTGCTATGTATCATAGTTCACTTGTGGTTTTAATTTATGTGTGCGAATCCAAGAAACACGGCGAGGGGAGGAGCCTTTCCCAATTACTCGCCAGCTTTGGGACGTGTTCCTTAACTCCGTTTAGCTAGCAAATGAGAGAACAATTGAATTCAACTTTGACATTTAAAATAAAGTGTTACGTAGGTCTTGATGAGTTTGAGTCCGGATATTCTCTTAAGTGTATGCCACATTGAAAAGATAGATTGCAATTAAGATTGTGGATCGTGATTTTGTGTTTAAAGGATTGTGATATGAATTTTTGGAAAGATCGCCCACCCCTAATTTGACTAATCAAGTTTTCAAATTTATGTAGGATTCATTAACCCTTTGGCGAGCTACTTGGAAAGGGGTTGTGAGTTACCGGTAGCTTGCGAGAGACATGATGGAGACCCCTGGTCTATGGACTACAAGACACTGAATTTAAAGCTTGGCTTCTAGGGTCAGTCTGCTTGGGAACTCTATTCAGCGGGTCGCTCTCACCAAAATGACACCTCCTTCTGGAAAGCCAGGGTTCTTCTGAAATGGGACACCAGAAGGAGCAGAGTCAGGTACCCTCACTGGGTGATTTTCTTAGTGCTACTGGGGTATCCAACTCTGATCCTGGAATGCTACTGTGGCTGCAAGTTTTCATTCTAACCCTTTTCTTAATTAGTGACCAGTTTTTCCTGCTAATTAACTTCTTTTGCTTTCATTTTAATTGACTTTTTTTTAAGATTCAGTCCTCTGAATTACTTCATTTTTTGTCTTAAATGGCACCCAAAGAGAAATGAGATGTCAATGAGTTACCAGACGACCAGCTAAGTCAGGGCCTCAAACACCAACCAGTGTTTTAATTAGAAGACCATTCTTGTTTTTAATTAAACCCGTTATTTTAATTCCATGGCTTGTTGCTGCTCTTTCTGGCACAACAGATATTTCCAAAACGCTACACTTTCATTTTCTAAGAAAACTGGTAAAATGTTTTGTGGACCTGAGCAAATCAACATGACTGAGACCTTCACCTTGCTTTTTGTTCAGATATTGTATGATGGACACAGCGTGCAGGTCAGGCGTTGGCTTGTTTTGTATCTTATTATTGTTTGGCTGCTAATTAAGGAAAAAAAGAAACAATTAAGGGATAGACTCTTAAATAGCAAGCCAATTAAAATTAATGCAAATGATTTCATTAGCAACAAAAGTTGGTCAATAATTAAGAAAACCAGCAGCCACAGTAGTGCTCCAGGACTGGAGTTGGAGACCCCTGCCATAGATAATTCTGCAGCACATTCAGATTTTGTTGTTTTGTTTTCTTCTGCATTCTGTAAACGTTAACTATCATCTCAGCCTGTACATAACATTTCACCAGAACCCCAGCGAAAAAGCATCAAACATGGAGAAATTCTAAAAATCCCAGAATAGGAAAATTAAATAAATTTGTAAATTAAGGTTCAAGTTAACTATTGTTAACCTGAGAAGCACTTCCTTTTTTCATTTCCCATCATATAAAATGGGAAGGATCTCACTAAATGGACAGTATAGAAAGCACACTTGGTCAGTGACACTCCCTCGTATGCCCATCAGATGGAATGAATAAATAAAGGTCTGAAGCAAAAGCCCCAGAATGCTCTTGTCAGTCGTCACTCGACTCCTTTCATGGACATTAATAAACTTCTGGATCATTTGCTTCAGTTAACCATGAAGAACAAGGAAAGCTGTTGTCAGGACACTGTTGCTTAAACAGAGACCTAAATGAAATGGATATTTGCCAAGGTTCAGGCTAAACAAAGTGATAACAAATGGGAGCAATGTGACAGGTGATAACATGGGATGTAGTAAGTTCTAAAGATTTTTTGCTTTAATTTATTAACAGCACATCTACAATAATTGTACGGTTTATAGGGACATATCAGCTGTACAAATAAAAATCGATGGGTTTTAAAGGAATGTTATTGTAAGGGGTACAAAGTTCAATGAAATTCTTAGTTCTATGTGCTAATCAACACACAACACATTGTCACTCTCTGGCGGTTTTCTCAGAAAGAATCACCAGCACCTTTACTTCCTCAGATGTCTCAGGGCAGCTCAAATTTCTCCATTTGTTTTCACAAACCTCGCCAGGTGCGTGGTGGAGTCCATCATCACTGGCTGTATTACTTCACTTGCACTGACTCAATAGAGACAGTAAAGAAAAAACAAAAATGGCCAGAAGATGCTTGGGTCAAGAAGAGGCCAAGGTCTGATACCAAGAGTGAAAAACATCTTTCACCAAAAACCAGAATGAGCTCAAAAATGTCAGAGTCAAAAACATTTGTGCAGACATTTGTTAACTCATGTCATGCAACGTACCTTGGAGAATCTCCTTACAGACTCTGTCCAGATATGTAATAACCTGCCAGAAAGAGAAGGGGTGCTATCACTAACATTGTCATTCCTTCTCTCCCAGTAGCACTGAGAAAATCGCCCAGTGAGGGTACCTGACTCTGCTCCTTCTGGTGTCCCGTTTCAGAAGAACCCTGGCTTCCCAGAAGGTGGCATCATTTTGGTGAGAGTGACCTGCTGAACAGAGTTCCCAAGCAGACTGACTCTAGAAGCCAAGCTTTAAATTCAGTGTCTTGTAGTCCATAGACCAGGGGTCTCCATCACGTCGCTCGCGAGCTACCAGTAGATCGCAAACCCTTTCCAAGCAGATGGCCAAAGGGTTAATGAATCCTAAATAAATTTGAAAATTTGATTAGTCAAATTAGGGGTGGGCAATCTTTCCAAAAAATCATATCACGATCCTTTTAATAAAAAATCACGATCCATAATCTGAATTGCAATCTATCTTTTGTATGTGGCATACACTTAAGAGAATATCTGGACTCAAACTCATCAAGACCTAAGTAACACTTTATTTTAAATATCAAACAAAGTTGAATTCAATTATTCTCTTGTTCGCTAGCTAAGCGGAGTTAAGGGACATGCCCCGAAGCTTGCAAGTGAGTGAGGAAGGCCTCTCCCTTCGGCCCGCTGCGTGTTTCTCAGATTCGCACAAATAAATTGAAACCACAAGTGAACTATGATACATAGCAAAATGAGAGAAATTGCAAAATCAACCGGAATGTTCAAGCAAATTATAGAAAAAAAACTGATCTAAATCCGCTAAGTTGCTCCCTCGTGAAAAGTGGACAGACATACAGACAGAGAGACATTGGATTTTATATATTATATATTAGTAAACCTTCAAAATAATGTGTAGTTAAAGTCTCAACAGCATTCTCAGCATTTCTGGAGCTTAGTAGAGCCAGATGACTATAAGAATCTTCACCAATGGGCTCTGAAAATGTCTGCTTTGTTTGGGTCTCCATACCTCTGTGTGAGTCTGACATGAATGTCATGAAACCAAAGTTCAGAACAAGACTGACAGATGAACATTTAAATGACTCCATAAGAGTGAACCTCAGAGGCTCCACTCCACCAGACACCTGCCTCTCTTGTTGACTCCATGCAGCGCCAGTCATCTGACTGACTAAAAAACACATCACACATGTGACTGGACATGTGAATAAAGTGAAACAGTGACATGGAGCAAAATGACAAATGAATAAGGAATATCTGTGTATTTGTAATTGCATTGTTTTGTTTTGACAGCATTCATGTTTTAATTCAATAGCGTGAGATACACTAGAAAACGCATACAGACATACAAAATGCACTTGCAGGTGAACTAAATATTTTTTGGTGATATTTTAATGCAAAATGTGAGTTGTGGACACCAACATGTTATAAATGTTCAGGCAAAACAAGCTTATTCAGTTTGTTTGGGTTGAAATAAGCTACGAGAATAAACGTTAGAAAACATGAGGAGCTCTCGGTCATTTTCATTTTGTAAAAGTAGCTCTCAAGGGAGAAAAGGTTGCCATAGACAATGACAACAATGCCTAACAAGAGTTCCTTATGTTTACTTTTGGTTGTTTATTAAACGGGACGACCCAGTTGGCGAGCCAAATTGTCTTTCGGCAATCTGTTGTTCCTTCACCTGGCTACACTGGATAATTTCAAAAATAGAAAGTCTTTTGTATAGTGATTCCAAGATTATCTGTCAAACTGGTATTCCCCAAAACGTTCTGGGTTGACTTTTAACCCATTTCCCTGATGATTTTACAAACACGCGCGCCACCCTTTTATTATACATCAGACTGGACATCCAGCCTTGTGGAGCAGACAGATACAGTAACTGCATCTTTCATTTCAGTCTTTGTCCAATAGGCAAACTTCAGTGGGTCCAAGTGGTCTATCTTGGGAGGACTTATGTAGTGCAGGACCAGCCTATCACTCAGTAATTATGGTGCTGAGAATGGTGACATTTTGAATGTTGATTTGTAAATACAAGTAAGAATTTCACTGTATTCTGTACACATGACAATAGTGACCCCATACAAATATAAATCTGTCTTTAAACAAAGCAGTTCACCTTAATATGCCGCTTAGTGTTTTAAAATTATATGTATGAATTTAAGTATATATACTGTATGCACTGTAAATCTGTAACAGAGAAATTTAAATCTAACACTGGTGGCTTAAATTTATAGACTCATTCAAAATTCAAATTTCTAAGGCATTGTGGGAAAATAATGCTAGTGGCAATTATCCTAAAAAATTAGAAACATGGCCAAAAAGATGCCTTTTTGATTGATGCTTTCTGACCAGTGGACTCTGAATGAGCACCAAAGGGTAGGTTGACGGGATACCAGCATGTGAACAGAACCCACTCCAAATGTCAAGAATTAATCTGTGCTTCTCAATGAGAAACTATCTCAGCAAGCAAAGGAAGGAAACAAAATATACTTCATTTAGAAGTCATCAGAAGATTCTTCAAAGTATTGAAGTGATCAGCTTTTTAAAAATCAATTCACTGCAAGCAAAATGACAGACAGTAGGACCCCCTAAAGGCTGAAAACAAGTGACAAATTCATTGCTGTATTTAACCAAAGTCTCTTGGGTACCAGCAAGAGCTGCAGCAGTCCAAGCAGCAGATGATTAAAAATATTAATCCGTTTCAATTGAGACAGTGAAGGGGTGCCTCTGAAGCAATAACCTTAGTAAAAAAAAGAGAAAGAAGAAGCAATGTAGATAAGAAGATGAAGGTTTAAAATGACTACATAATAGGCAGAGATGAACACAGAGAAAACAAATTAGCAGATAGACAGACAAAGTAATAAAACCAACATCCTCTCAGGGTTTAAATACCACCTGCCATCTAAGGCAGCTTTTCCTCTTGTCTTCCTCCAAGTAACACTAAACACTCCCCGACTCTTTCTGTGTCTCTGACTTGACCTCTCTTCCCTCCACCATTTGAGCTGTTACTCCTGACTCACCTTCTGTCCCTATTTGCCTGTAGACTCAACACAGCTTTACATAATTTTTGCCAATATATTATTTATACACAGACTGAGCGAGGATGGAAAGGGGAAGATCCAGTAAAGGTGGAAAGGTTTCTGATCCGATCTGCCTTCTTATAATAAGAAGCATCTAGTTGCATCTAAACAAGCTGAATGAACTGTCACATCTCATAGTGAGCAACTGTGAGTTCAGTTATTGTGATGTTTTGGGTACTACAGAGACACCGATTCAATTTCTTATTTCAAGGTCTATTTTAATATGTCCAGATGGAGTGGAAATGGTAGACTGGACATCTGTGCAAACAAGCAATGGTAAGAATAAAGAAGCATATTACAATTAGAGCTAAAATGTGTAATCTAGACATTGAAATTCAGACAAACTTCATCCACATTACTGCCTAGGGAGTTAAGTAACATCACCCTTATTAATGTTTAGTAATTCAGCAACAGAAATGAGTCCCTCTGTTACCAACTCTCTATCGATGAATCATTCTGGCCATGGAATACTGCTGACTTCAACCAGGGGAACTTTGGAAGGAACAAACTTCTGTCAGCATGTTCCATTTGTGGACATAACAAGGTCGACCTGCTCAATCCAAATGTTAATAGTTTGACATATAAACCTGTGGCACAACTGGGCAGATTTGACCATGTCTTACTGCCATCTACTAGTCTAGTTAGTCTTCTGTCCCACCAATCTGCTCCTAGGTCTCTCAATATTATTAGCAGTTTTACCCAATTTACTTGGTTGAATGCTTTATCCAGGTCCACTAAACAGATAATTCTTTACTATGCTCTAGACTTCTGTCACTCAGCGTTCTCAGCACTCTGTTAGCATCTCTCATTCCACTCCCTTTCCTGAATCCTAATTGAACTTCTTCCATGTAAGCTTTCTGCCTTTGTTTCCAGTCTTTTTGTTATCAACTTTAACATCGCATGTGATGCATGAGGGAATATGATTATTCTTCTATAGTCTTCACAATTCTTTGCATGTTTCTTTTTTGGTATTGGTTTTAACACCCCTTCCCTGAAGTCATCCAGCCAATCTCCTTCTTCATAAATTTTCCTTTTAATTATTTCTACTGATATGTGGCATATTCCTGTTGCTTTACTAATTTTCAGTTCTTTCACCCCATGTTCCATTTCCTCAACCATGAATTCTGGTCCAATCCTATCTTTATTAACTTTTTCTACCTCTTACAGTAAAAACCACATATGGACTAACAGAAGCATCTCAACATCTCCCCAGATGAGCTGTTCCTCCAATAAGATGCAGCTGAGCTCCTTAGACAGTAGTGGTCACACCTGCTGAGTAGGGGAGTATTGAATATATTTCAAAAAGGTGACTTTTGTGATTAGCAGGCCAACATTTACAAGATGGAAGGAAGCAAAATCGTCATTGTCGACTGTTATTCTACGTATATATATAAAAGCCAAATACCACTGACTCACTCATCACGAAATCTCCCAAACCATGAGGACTTGGGACTTGATATTTGGAATGTAGGTTACCCTTGGCCCATAGGTGTTCCTTAAGAAATGGTTTTAAAAATTCTGCGGTCCAAGTGCGTTCTGTCTGTATGTCTGCTTTTCATGAGAGAATTATTTAACAGATTTAGATCTGGTTGTTTTCTATAATTTGCTTGAACTTTCCGGTTGATTTTGCGACTTCTCTCATCGTGCTAAGTACCATAGTTTGCTTGCGGTACCGATGTATTTATGCAAATCCAAGAGACTGGCTGTGGGCCGAGAGCAGGGGAGGGGAGCCTTCCTTATTCACTCGCCAGTCTCTGTTCGAGTTGGTCTACGTTTCACCACGTGTTGGAGTGCACCTTGCCTCCACTTAGCTAGCGATACCTGTTTGTTTAACAGACATTATCATCTACAGATTGTTAAGGAGTAACGTTTGAAATTTTTGAGAGAGAAATCACAGCTCCATGTGTTTTAGAGGGTAGCTGCTGATTACCAGAGATATCACAGCCATGTGCTTTTCTCAACACGCGGGGAACGCTCTCCTATCAGAGCTGAATACAATCAGATATAGTGCCAACGTCTATTGATTTTTAAAGTTTGTCCTATTTCATTACTATGTGGGCGCGGCCACGGGGTACAGCTAGTTTTCCAATAAATGATCCATTTGTTTTTCACTTAAATATTGTGACATTGTTACAAAATTTTATTAAAGGTTAAAAAAAGTCTTACATAATGCATCTTGGGTTCAACAAAGCTGAAATTTCAGTAAAGATGTGTAGACTTTTGAAATCTACTGTATATTTCATTCATTTAAAGAAATTATACACAGTTTGACAGGTACCGATGGCAAAGATTTGCTTTCCACCTTCTCCTCCTCCTCCCCCCGCAGCACAATGCTGAACCTGGGCCAGGTTATACTTGTGCTTGTTTTTCCATTCAATTTCATAAATGAGTGCATGGTGAAGCATAACACAAGCAGCTGGAGCTGCTTGGTTTCTGAGCATGTGGTGGCCTTACCCACTGAAATGACAGCTGACAAGTCAGAGCAGGCAGATCTACTGGAGGAGCTGTGACTCGTTTGGTAAACACCATTTACCTTTCACATTCCTGGGACTCGGAGTCACATCTTCAAATCAAAGAAACACTCCTGTTGGGATCACTCACAGGTCATGTGAGCATAGCTCTGGGTGAAGACAGAGGGGACAGAAGAATTTCTGTCTGTGCACCTGGCCAGGCTGTCCTATAGAGAAGTCAGCTTCAAATCTGATGTTAGAATCTGGATACACACGGGCAGATGACATACAAAATGAAGACACAAAGGTCTTGTGTGGAGTTTATCTAGGCACTTGGGGATCGGGTGACTTAAATTGTAGAAATACAGCTTCTTCATCAAATATACACTCACTAAACATATTATTAGGAAACAATTCTTTTATGATTCTGTAATATCTACAGGTTTGTCAGGTGCCAATTCATGCTGCCAATCTCCCGTTCCCCTACATCCCAAAGATGTTGTATTTCTATTCAAATCTGGTGACTGGGAAGGCTGCTGAAAAACACTGAACACATCGTCATGTTCATCAAACCAGTTACAGACAGCTCTTGAATTGTGATATGGGGTATTATTATGTTTAAGTAGCCATTAAAAGATGTGTAAATTGTGGCCATGAAGGAATGCACATGGTTAACAACAATACTCAGATGGACCGCTGCATTCAAGTGATGATTGATTGGTATTAATGGGGCCAAAGTCTGCCAAGAGAGCATTCCCCACATCACTGCACCACCACCACAAGCCTGAAATGTAGGCAGGTTGGGTGATTGGATCCATGCTGTTGGCCCTGCTATTGGAGTGCCTTAGCAGAAAATGAAATTCATCAGACCATGCTAGGTTTTTCCAGTCTTCAACTGTCTAGTTTTGGTGAGCTTGTGCCCACTGTAGCCTCAGCTGACAGAAGTAGAAATTGACATGATCTTTTTCTGTTGTATCCCATCAGTCTCAATGTTTGACGTGTTGTGAATTCTGAGATGCTATTCTGCTCACCATGGTTGTACAATGTGCTTATGTGAGTTACTGTAGCCTTTCTGTATGCTTTTAAGCAGACTGTACTGGCCCTTCTCTTCTAATCTCTCTCACCAACAAAGCAATTCCATCCTCAGAACTGCCACTCATTGGGTGGATTTTGTTTTTCGCACCATTCTCAGTAAACTCTAGAACAGGGGTTTCCAACCTTTTTTCCCCTGAGAGCTACTTTTACAAAATGAAAATGGCTGAGAGCTCCTCGTGTTTTCTAACATTTATTCTCATAGCTTATTTCAACCCAATAAACTGAATAAGCTTGTTTTGCCTGAACATTTACAAAATGTTGGTGTCCACAACTCACATTTTGCATTAAAACATCACAAAAAATATTTAGTTCACCTGCAAGTGCATTTTGTATGTCTGTATGCATTTTCTAGTGTATCTCACGCTATTGAATTAAAATATGAATGCTGTCAAAACAAAACAATGCAATTCCAAATACACAGTGTCACGCATGCGCGAGTAGGAGATCGCGGATGGATCTTAGCACGCTTCGGAAGAGATTCGTCGGCAGGGAGTGGCGGGGTACTAACCTTTCTCATTTGCTTTCTTGCAGAACAAAAGACGCTCCGCCACCATAGGCCTCATTTTCCCGCAGCACGTTACTTCCGCCCTTCCTCCGCCATTGTTCCTGACGTCATCGATCCCATCTTCCCTCACGGTTCCTTCCCAGCATTCCTCCACTTCCGGCTCCTCCTTTATAAAATGGCCGCCGACACCAGTATCGGTGTCGCGCTTATGAACAATTTATGTTTATATATTTTGACCTGTTTTTGATATCTTTACAGTATACGAGGCCGGGAACACCAAACCTTTATGCTGTCTCTTTGCTTTCTTTACAGTGGTGTAGCTGGCAGGATACTGCTCTAAAAAAAAATGACTGAAAGACAGGACCTCAACACCGTGCTGCAGGGGATGAATGCCCAGATCCAGTCCCTGCAGCAAGCGCAAGCCGCTACTACCCAGGAGTTGGAGACCACGAAGGCCAGGTTGGCAGAAGCCCAGAGGGTAAGGACTGACCCACCTCGACCAAAGCCTCCGCCTTTAGTGCCAATGACGGAAGCGGACGACGTGGAGTCCTACCTTGGCATATTTGAAAGGACGGCCACCCGGAACGAGTGGCAGCGGTCCGAGTGGGCGTCCATTTTGGCACCCTACCTATGATCTCCCCAAGGAGGAGGACGCGGACTACGACCTCCTAAAACAGGAGATCCTGGCACGCTACGGCATCATGCCGAGCCAGCAGGCGAGTGACTGTCGGAGCTGGCAGTTCGACCCCAAGAGGCCGGCCCGAGCACAGGCCTTCGACTTCTGGGGAAAAATGGGGCGTTGGCTACGGCCCGAGGGTCCCCAAGCCCGGAAGGTCGTGGAGCAGGTGGCCTGTGAGGGCCTGGTTAATGCTCTGCCTAGCTCCCTCGCCCAGCAGGTCCGGCGCCACCCATATAAGGACATGCCAGGACTCCTGGAAGTCCTGGAACATCAGCTCGCGGTTTTCCAAGCCGGGGGGTCAGAAAGGCAAGCTCGTGGGAACCGACAGGGATGGACGGCCACCCCCGAGCCCTCTCGACGCGCTGTGGAAGCGCCGCAGAGACCCAAAGAAAAGCCGGCCTCCCCGCGCTGTTACAAGTGCGGTGAGACTGGTCACCTACTGCCGACCTGCCCCTTGAACACCCCCATGGAGCCGATGGATTGCACCTGGGCCACCGCAGAGAGGTACTGTACTCGCATCCCTTGGCGAGTCCAAACACAGGAGTGGTGTTAGTAAATGGGCATTCGGTGGTGGCTCTGTTTGATTCCGGCAGCAACATAACCATTGTCGCTCGCCGTTATGTGTTACCGCGACAGTGGCTTAAGCAACATTTGCAAGTCACTTGTGTGCATGGGGAGAACAGGTCTTACCGTTCCGCACAGTGTTACATCACCTGGAAGGGGGAATTGTCTAAATTGTTGGTCGCGGTGTTGCCTGAACCCCCCTATCCAGTAATTTTGGGACAAGACTGGTCACAGAGAAAATGCGGTAAGACACACACTGCTCCCGGAGCCTCACTGGGTCTAGCTATGAGGGGGCAAGGCACCCTTCCCGCGGTCTCCACGCCATGCCCTGGGGCAGGCCGTAATGGCGCAGGCACATCGGGGGACGCTTCCCCGGCGACGGACCCTGAGCCGGAGGTATCCGCCGGTGAAGGGACGAGCCAGGGAACACTCCCGCTGACCGCCTCCCAAGATCCCCTGAGTAACTTGGACCATCAATTCCGGTCCACGCCTGCCTCATTTAAGAGGGAGCAGTGGAATGACGATTCCCTGCGGTTTGCCCGGAATGCAGTTGTTTTTCCAGGCAGCTCACCAGCTGACGGATCCATACCACGCGAGCCTTTTTTTGTGCTTGAAAATGATCTGCTGTATCGGGTAGCGACCCACGAGGGCAAGGTGCGGAAGCTGCTGCTAGTTCCGCGTACCTTCCGGCGGGAGGTCTGTGAACTAGCTCACGCTCACCTCCTAGGCGCCCACCTCGGGGCCGAAAAGACTTTAGAAAGGGTAAAACTCCGCTTTTACTGGCCCGGGATCAACAAGGAGGTCCGGCGTTTCTGCCAATCCTGTCCGGAATGTCAGACTCGCCAGATTCCTAGAAGGGACCACGCTCCTCTCGTCCCTATACCCCTGATAGATATTCCCTTTGACAGAATAGGGGTGGACTTAGTAGGACCCCTGGAGCCCTCAAACCGTGGCCATAAGTACATATTGGTCATGGTGGATTACGCTACCCGATACCCAGAGGCGGTTCTCCTGCGCTCCGCAAATACAAAAAATATCGCACGGGAACTAGTCAACTTATTTTCTAGAGTGGGTATACCCAAAGAAGTTCTTACGGACCAGGGTACCCCCTTCACCTCGGATACGTTCAGGGAGGTTGCCAAATTACTCCGGATAAAGCACCTGAAGACGTCTGTCTATCACCTGCAAACAGACGGGCTGGTAGAGCGTTTTAATCAGACGCTTAAACAGATGCTCTGCAAAGTAGTCAACGCCGATGGCAGGAATTGGGACCAGCTCTTACCGCTCGTGCTTTTTGAATACCGCGAGGTACCCCAGGCCTCTACGGGCTTCTCCCCTTTTGAGTTGCTGTATGGGCGACAACCCCGAGGACTTTTGGACATACTAAAAGAGGGCTGGGAGGCTGAGGCCCTTCCCTCCTCCAATATACTGGAGTATGTGGCGCAACTGCGCGACAGGCTCGCTAAAATTAGGCCACTCCTAAAGGACCATGTGACTTGTGCGCAGGCAGCGCAGGCCCGGTGTTACAATCACAACTCCGTCCTCCAGGAGTTCCGCCCCGGGGGACCGAGTGATGGTACTCGTCCCTACCTCCCATTCCAAGTTACTAGCTCACTGGCAAGGGCCATACGAGGTTAAGGAAAGAAAGGGGCTCGTCGACTATTTGGTTAAACAGCCTAATCGTCAACCGAGTGAGAGGATCTACTACGTCAATTTATTAAAACCCTGGAAGGACAGGGAGGAGTCTCCCAACACACGTAGATCCCTCTCCCTATTCACTAGCATATCTGGCCTTAACCTCGGCGATGAGCTGACACCCCTACAGCGGCGGGAGATAACCCATGCAATCCAGGCCGTCCCCGAAGTAGTGAGCGAGTCACAAGGCTGGACCACGCTGATTGCACACGATATAGTCACAGACCCCGGAGTAATCGTCCGGGAGAGGCCCTATAGACTCCCGGAGGCAAAACGCGCTGAAGTGGAACTAGAGGTGCAACGGATGTTGGATATGGACATTATCGAGGAGAGCCATAGTCCCTGGTCCAGTCCTATCGTCCTCGTTTCCAAGCCGGACGGCTCCTGAAGGTTCTGTAATGACTTCAGACGTCTGAATCAGGTCTCCAAATTGGATGCCTACCCGATGCCCCGCATTGATGACCTACTTGAACCGCTGGGTTCGGCTCGATACTTGACTACTCTTGATATGACGAAAGGGTATTGGCAAATTCCCTTAACGGCATCTGCAAAAGAAAAAACGGCCTTTAGCACCCCTAGCGGACATTGGCAATACAAGGTCCTCCCATTTGGGCTGCACGGGGCCCCGGCGACCTTCCAACGTCTGGTGGATAGAGTGCTGAAGCCCCACCAGTCCTATAGTGCCGCCTACCTGGATGACGTAGTCATCTGTTCCGGCACCTGGGAGGAGCATCTATTGCAGGTCTCTGCTGTCCTCACGACACTAGCTAATGCCGGCCTCCGCATTAACCCTCGCAAGTGTTTTTTTGGCTTGAAGGAGGCCAAGTATTTAGGCTACCTAGTGGGACGAGGGCAGGTGAGGCCACAATGTTCAAAAATCAAAGACATCGTGGAATGGCCCCGTCCGAATACCAAGAGACAGGTGCAGGCTTTCTTGGGGCTGGCGGGGTACTACTGCCGGTTCGTACCCCGTTTCTCCGAAAGGGCAGCACCCTTGACCTGTTTAACAAAAAAAGGCGCTCCCTTACACGTGGTATGGAACGACAAGGCAGAACACGCATTCAGTGACCTGAAAAAGGCCCTAACGTTGGCACCTGTATTAAAGACACCCGATTTTGGGCTCCCTTTTATTCTCCAGACCGACGCTTCGGACACAGGCCTGGGTGCCGTGCTGAGCCAAAGCGTCGATGGCGTCGAACACCCCATAATGTACTTAAGCCGGAAACTGCTGGACCGAGAGACCAGGTATGCGGCGGTGGAGAGGGAAGCCTTGGCCATTAAGTGGGCAGTGACCCATCTCCGTTACTACCTATTGGGTTGTGAATTCACTCTGGTGACTGACCACGCTGCACTTCAGTGGATGTCCCTGCACAAGGAGTCGAATCCGTGGGTCACCAGGTGGTTCCTGGACTTACAACCATATAAGTTCACTGTCACTTATCGCCACGGCAACCTTCAGGCCAACGCCGATGCCCTCTCTCGCATCCACGACCTCTCGGTTAGGTCCGCGACCTGACGGTCTTGGGCTGAGGGGGGGGGTCATGTCACGCATGCGCGAGTAGGAGATCGCAGACGGACCTTAGCACGCTTCGGAAGAGATTCGCCGGCAGGGAGTGGCGGGGTACTAACCTTTCTCCTTTGCTTTCTTGCAGAACAAAAGACGCTTCGCCTCCATAAGCCTCATTTTCCCGCAGCACGTTACTTCCACCCTTCCTCCGCCATTGTTCCTGACATCATCGATCCCATCTTCCCTCACGGTTCCTTCCCAGCACTCCTCCACTTCCGGCTCCTCCTTTATAAAATGGCTGCCGACGCCAGTATCGCCGTCGCGCTTATGAACAATTTATGTTCATATATTTTGACCTGTTTTTAATATCTTTACAGTATATGGGGCTGGGAACCCCAAACCTTTATGCTGTCTCTTTGCTTTCTTTACAACAGATATGACTTATTCATTTGTCATTTTGTTCCATGTCACTGTTTCACTTTATTCACATGTCCAGTTGCATGTGTGATGTGTTTTTTAGTTAGCCAGACGACTGGCACTGCATCGAGTCAACAAGAGAGGCAGGTGTATGGTCGAGTCATTTAAATGTTCATCTGTCAGTCTTGCTCTGAACTTTGATTTCATGACATTCATGTCAGACTCACAGAGGTATGGAGACCCAAACAAAGCAGACATTTTCAGAGCTGTTTGGTGAAGATTCTTATAGTTATCTGGCTCTACTAAGCTCCAGAAATGCTGAAAATGCTGTTGAGACTTTGACTGCACATTATTTTGTAGGTTTACTAATATATAATATATAAAATCCAATGTCTGTATGTCTGTCCGCTTTTCACGAGAGAACTACTTAACAGATTTAGATTGTTTTTTTTTCTATAATTTGCTTGAACATTCTGGTTGATTTTGCAACTTCTCTCATTTCACTATGTGTCATAGTTCGCTTGCGGTACTGATTTATTTGCATGAAACCGAGTGAGATGCAGCGGGCCGAGGGGAGGGGCCTTCCACACTCACGCTGCAGCCTTGGGGCGTGTCCCTCACTCCCTTTAGCTAGCGAATGAGACAACAATTGAATTCAACTTTGTTTGATATTTAAAATAAAGTGTTACTTAGGTCTTGATGATTTTGAGTTTGGATATTCTCTTAAGTGTACGCCACATTGAAAAGATACTGTAAATTGCAATTTAGATTGTGGATCGTGATTTTGTGTTAAAAGGATGATATGATTTTTTGGAAAGATCGCCCACCCCTAATTTGACTAATTAAGTTTTCAAATTTATTTAGGATTCATTAACCCTTTGGCGAGCTACTTGGAAAGGGGATTGTGAGCTACCGGTAGCTCGCGAGCAACGTCTTGGAGACCCCTGCTCTAGAGACTGTTGTGTGTAAAAGCCTCAGAAGATCAACAGTTACAGAAGTCTTCCAACCAGCCCACCTAGCATCAACAATTATTTCACAGCTGAAATCACTGAGATCTCATTTTTTCCTCCATTCTGGTGTTTGATGTGAACATTAAGTGTGAAGGTCCCGACCTGTATCTGCATGATTTTATGCATTGCACTGCGGCCACCTGATTGGCTGATTAGATAATTGCCTGGATAAGCAGGTCCCCAGGTATTCCTAATAATCTGCTCAGTGAGTGACAGTCTGTATGAACTAAGCGAGGGGCTACTTCAGGTATGGTGCTGTGTGAAACGCAGGAGCCAGGTTGGCTTTCCAGAGATAGTGGGAAAGAGGCACTGGGGAGAGGAAAGTCAGTGACAAGTGAGAGGGGCGCGAATAAAGATTGGAAATTGGTAATTGCTGAGAGGGGTCATAGAGTGGGTCTGACACGTGGGCACATCTGAACAAAGCAAACAGTGGATTAAGGCCTTTTGTACTTGTGAAGGTGCCATTTAGAAAGAGAATGAAAGATGATGTGAGGGGAAGGAGATAATTACAGGTAGCTGGCATAACTGGTTTACTCTACTATGGGTATCCAAACTGCATTGAGACGGTGTGGAGTGTGGACACTCATCTCTGGTCCTGGAGGACCACAGTGGCTGCAGTTTTTGCTTTACCCAAATTTTTAATTGGAACCTGCGTATGTACTATTTAAGCAATAAATTTTTTTCATTTGTTACGACTCAGATCCCTTAATTGACTATTTTAGTTTTAAACAGCTGATTTAAAGTTTTAATTGTTGCTTGTTTTCCCTTAACTTGCCTTCAGTTGAAGTGCAAGTGACAAAAGAACCATCAGCTCTCCAGCTCATGTGCTTCCATTTAAATCTGTTGAAAGAAAGACACAAAGATTGTAAAGCGTTGGACCAATGAATGGTGATCCCGTATAATTGAGGGCTGAAGAGCTGTCGATGAGCCATCTTTTCAGACATGAGTCTTGATGCAGACTGAAGCAAGATGGTGATGGAGGTGCTTACAAAGAAGGGTGTCAGAAAGAGGAGAGCTCAGGTAACCAGAAAACAGAAATTACGTTTAAAATATTTGGGCCATCAATCTCCTGGTTTGCAGTTGGAGGAAGAGGAGACATAATTAGAGGCAGCACCAGCCCCCTGAATCGTGTTCTGGATTACCATTCCACAAGCCCTGATGTTGTCTCCCATGTGTGACACCGTGCATATGCATCATGAAGAGTTAATACGATGCTTTGAAATAAATAAGACAGGAAATGGCCAAAAGTTGGGTAAGCCCCTGCGTACTCATCCATCCATTTTAAGAATCTGATTTCCAGCGAAATGGTGTGATGGGAAGTCAACAGCTAACCTGGTGGTAATAGTATATACTCAGGAAAGCAAGCGAAATGTTATATAGCATCTTTCATGGAACACACTATTACCAGGCTCTTTACTTAAAAAAGAATACAATTTAAAGCAATAAATGTCAAAGAGGAACACAAGGCCAAATTTGAAAATAATTTAAACCACTTCGCAGAGATCTGTTTTCAAATCGACATTAAAGTCTTTTTCTGTTCATTTTTGTCAAAAACTCAAAATTAAATCCACTATGATTCAATGTTAAATAACAGGAAAATGTGAAAACTTCCATTAATTTATACTTTTGATAGGCCCTGTACATAGCAGCTGTGATGGGTGGCCTTAGCCATTACCCGGCCAGCAGGTTGTAAGGACCGGGGGGAGAGCATACCTCCCTTAAAACACTAGAGGACAGCCCTCCTAGGCATCTGTGACAGCACGGATTCCCGCAGGGCATGCTGAGACCTGGAGTCTGGTACAGCCCTGTTGGGCTCCGTGGGGGCCACCAAGGAGAGCTGCAGAGCCCTACAGTGGACTTCCACCACAACTTCGAGTGATCCCAGATAATACTAATGAGGCACATGAAGCACTCCCAGTAACTGAATAAAAGGAGCCACCTCACTCCATTAAAGGAGTCAGAGTCGGGAGGTGGAGGACAAAGCTTGCTGAGAGAGGAGTGGAGACAACAGAGATAGAGAGAAGGAAGAGGAAAAAAAGGACTGACTGTGCTGTGCATTGTTGTTCTGTACTGTGGGAGCAAAGAAAAAGTGTTTCACCAGTGAAATAAAGTGTGTTATGAACTGCAACTCGTGTCTATGCAGGCCTATGTTGGGTTAGGGTGGCTGTGCGCGCCCCGGTGGTCCACACAAGCAAACATTTGCCTCTTGTGAGTGAGTGTGGATGTGTCTGTATGTTTACCCAGAGATGGACGTCTGACCCATTCAGGATTGCTGTCAGTCTTGTGCCTGATGCTGCCAGGAAGACTTCAACTTTCTCTAATCATGAATTACATTAAAGGGGTTTGAAAAACGAATACATACGTAAAAAGGACCTTTGAGATGTTCCCTTTATTTTTTTAAAAATCTGCCATACAATGGCAATATCTTTGAAATGATATGCAAACAGGGAAAACTGTGAACATTTCAAGGGTTGGAATGCTTTTCCAGCAAGTAGACAGATAAATGAATTCAAGTTTCTGATACTTTTGTACCACTTTGTTCTTCTGCCCTCCAGCCACTACCCAGTCCCCATCTCTTGCTCTTCAATCACACAAGAGTCACTGGGAATGAAGTGGTGGTCTTTAATGAGCTCTCCTCCCCCACCAGATCATCAAACCTCTCATATCAAATCACTCCCAAAAAACATCAGATGTAGCTATTTGGTGCTGACCTTTAGTGGCCTTAGCTTGGTTAGGCCCCCTCCTGCAGGGCAATCCAGGCCTTTGTTCTTCCTTATGTAGGTTAAGGGTCTCCAGAGGGATCATTTCATCTGGGAGTACTAAACTGGTTAGCATTAGACTACTGCATTAAATAATGGGGTTTTACACTTTAGTAGTAGTGGAAATCTCTGGGGGATGCTTCCGCTAGCCATAATTTATACTGTTCTTTACTTCAACACAATATAATGTTTAGCAAGAAAGTGCAAACTTAATATTAGAACACGTGAACTGGTGCCGCATCTCGGACCAGTCCCTGCAGTGTGCTCATTGCTGCCTGGATAGGTTCTACCCATCCCTTAAGATGATAAACCATATTAATAAGGAAATTTGGCATTTCTGATGTCAAAATTTTAGTTAGCCAATAAAAGGTGTCATTTTGCTTGGCTTTTCTCTTATTCACAATCATAATAAACAGTTATTTGTCCCACAAATTAATATTGTTAACTGTAGCTTTATTAACAATTTTAAAGACAGTGCATCTCCCCCAGTGGCTTAAAATTATAGCCAATGGGATATCAGAAGAAACACAAACCAAAAGCCATACAAGTTGTAATTCCCTCCATCCCCTCCAGGAGGTGCTCTCTTTGATCACTTTTAGCTACAGGCTCTTTCTATCACAATGTGCGATCAGGCAATTCAATGCTTCCAGCTGATGTACTTGTTACGTTTATTTTTATTTATTTATCTCTTATCGATTAATTGATCGATTGGCTGTATTATCTGCCCTATGAGTCTGTATCATTGTTTTTATGTTTCTGCTGCTGGGAGTAGAAGCTGACCAATGGTGTGTTTATTACACTCATCTGGAGAAAAAGTGGAGAAAGTGAATAGACAGTCTGAAACCAAACATAAAGTTTTTGGGGGAACATTTCATAAGATTAAGCTAGCGGTGGTAATGAGCAGAGCTGTACATGAGTCTGGAGGTCTAGTCAGCACTTTTGAAGTGCATACTGGCTGCAATAGGAAGAAAATGGTGAGATCCAAGAACAGGAGTGATGTGGTTGTAGCAGTGCACAGAACACATCAGTCAAGCCATAGCACTTTGGGTGAGTTAACCAGGTTGGATGGAAGTTGCCCGGTACCTTCCTAGCAGAGAGAGCAGTAGTACAGGATGAACTAAAGAAGGGCCTGAATGGGAAGTTGTGTGGTCAGAAAGAATTTAACCTTATTGCTCTGGAGAAGATAAAAGTGACAAAATTGAACTAGTTAAAAACAAAGGGTCCCCCAAATTCAAGCATAAGATTCTGATTAATGTCATAAACTAAAAATTGTTGAAGTGGAGAAGAAATATGTATGTATAGAACCAGAAACTTGTAACGGTTTTTCTTTCAGTGAATGTTTTTTTGGTGGAAGGAAAGTTGGAAATCATTCCCTGTATGTATCAGGTGTCTCAGAATTGCTCCTAGGAATTGCACTTAAAGTCTGACTAGGATAAAAAGTTATCCTACCCCAGAGCATTACATGAGAAGTAGTTTTGAAGTGTCCTACACCCACTCCCAACAATGTTTAGTGTGGAAACCCTGTCCATATTTTTGGTGATCCTGAATTTTTGACAGTATGCAAAAGATGTATCTTATGAATCCAAATCTGGAAGACATTACAACATTGATGTCACTAAATTTTCTTAATCTAAATGACAACAAAACAGAGATTGTGTGTTTTGGACCTTCTGATCTTAACCTGTGCTCCAGAAATTAATCTTGGCCCTTTGACAATCTACGTAAACTTTCCGCAAAAAATCTTAGTTTCATTTTTTGATAATGCCCTCAGATTAATTCCATTGTCAAAGCCTGTTTCTATCAGCTCAGGGTATTAGCTAAGGTCAAACCCTTTCTTTCCGTACATGATTTTGAAACACTAATTCATGCATTTTTCTCTTCTCTGATTGACTATTGCAACACTTTATACATTAAAGTTAATCAGTCATCCCTTACTCATCTTCAGCTAGTCCGGAATGGTGCTGCAAGGATTCTAACAGGCACACGAACAAAAACAGAATCACATCACACCAGTCTCAGCTTCTCTTCACTGGCTTCCGGTTTGCTACAGGAATGAGTTAAAAAGTTTTCTGTTTTTTTTTTTTATGTCCCTGAATCGTTTGGTTTAGCCCCCTTTTATCTTACTGACCCCTTACACCGTTATTCTCCTTCGCAGTCAATGAGGTCCTCTGATCAGAAGTTGCTGATTGAGCTGAGATCCAGACCTAAGCTTAGAGGGGATTGTGCTTTTGCAGTAGCTGCCCCTAAGCTTTGGAATGGTCTTCTTTTTTGCCTTAGCGTTTTAAACTGGTATGTGTGCATTTATTTTTGGCGTATTAATTTACTATATATATATACATATCTGCAGCTGGAGATCCACAAAGGGAGAAAATGAATCACGTATCATAAAGTAGTTTTTATTCCTGAGCTTTCAGCCCCTGCCAGGGGCCTTCATCAGAGGATAATGGTTAGACTTACAAGAATCAAAGGCAAATATAGCAAAAATTACTTGGAGGTGGGGAGCGGGGAGGGGGAACTAAGTCAGTGTGATCAGGGGTATTGGTTGTAAAGTTTTAATTATTATGAACATGTTCTTCTTAAGTTTGCATATAACTACTTTATGATACGTGGTTCATTTTCTCCCTTTGTGGATCTCCAGCTGCAAATATGCAAACCGTATCACAGACCTTCTCTTCCATATATATATATATTTATTATAAAAAAAAAATCCTGAAGAGAAACAGTAGGGCAATGAGACGTGATGTTCACGTTAAGATCACAGAAGACACTTAAAAGACCCACGAGACTAGAGAGATTGGCCACGGAGTATCTCGCAGGGACCTTAAACATGAGACTTTGTGCCAAGAGATTGACCTAGGACCGTCTCACGATGATGTAGAACATGAGATTCTTGCAAGACACGCCCTACTTACAACCAAATAAGAGCACGGACAGCAACACATTCACACTCAGTCATGTATTGCCTTTCAGCACACACAGATCCAGGGCTCTCAGCGCATATAAAGCGTATAAGGACAATACGTTTTAAATGAAAAGTAGATGGCTAAGCGAAGAAGAAAGCAGCGCGGAGAAAAGAGACTCAAAAGTGTTGGAGAGAAAAAAGAGCAAAAAAGAAAAAGAATAATGTAGGTGCAAATTCAGAAAATAAGGAAATTAATTATCAGCCCAGAACAAGTGGAACTGAAAAAAAAGCACGTCCAACCCGGATGTCGGCGCTATACACATGCAAGAGCAGGTTAGAGATTATGAAAGCAGTGGAATTCGAAAGGCTCAAAAAATAAATGTTGACGCAATACACATTTGGAGAAAGTGTGTCATTGAAAATAAAAACAGGATAAAGCGAGGTCAGAAATAAAAGACAGAGTAGAAAACAAAGTAAAAGTCATAAAGAGGTTACAAAACAAGGGGGCCAAACACATGCAGAGCAGGTTAGACGCAATGAAAACTGGAATTCAAAAGACTCAAAAAAAGCGTAGGCGCGAAACACATGCAGAGCAAGATACAGAATATGAAAGCAGCAAAAAAAAAACGACAGTGTCAAAAAAAAGAAAGTAAACATCGCATTAGCGCAAAGAAAGAGAAATTATTACTCAGAGAAATAACGAAAAGGCGAATAGAGATCGAATATATGGACATAGGTGATATGTCAGAAGTATGTAAATATTGTAAGGCTTTGAAGTTTAAGTCAAGAGAGTTTCAAAAACGTGGTTTACCTCACATGCATTTATTGGTCACTTTGCAAAAAAAATAATTAACTGCTGATGATGAAGATTGTTTTGTCTGTGCTGAAATTCCAAACAGAGAAACCTATCCTGAATTATGGTACAAAGTCAGTAAACACATGTCTCACTGACCTTATTAAAAAGATTCAGCACTTTGGGGCTCAGAAGATTCCAAATATTGTTTTTACAGAAGTTCTGAAATAAAAGTGAAACTAATGAAATAGCAAAAGAAAAAAAAAATCTTAAAAGTGTGTATCCAGAAAAACAAAAATGGGGGTTGGCGTGCGAAGCGAGCAGGGGGCAAAGCCCCCTAGTATATAATGAAATAAATAGACCTTGACACCAAAAGAGGTTTGGGGCAGCCACCCTTATATTTGATTCAGGCTGCAAAATGAGGGTTTGGTTGCACAGAAGTGTACAGATTGAGTCCACAACAGAACTGATTGCAAAAAGGTGGTTGGGTTTCTTTCATGGCTGGGTAGCAGAAGTGATGTCATCTTGGGCCCAGAACCGGAAGTGACGTTCTTGGGCCTGGAACCGGAAGTGACGTCATCAGGTCAGCAGCAAAAAGTGATGTCTTTGGAATCAGGCACATTTTCACATGTCAGGTCTGCAGAGATAAAAGAGAAAGGTTTACTGCCAGGCCTGGCATGGAATTACCTTCCCTTGGTCGTTTTAGCTGCCTCCCATGTACACATGT
>JANRMT010062817.1:27096269-27122846 GCA_026402145.1 Polypterus bichir lapradei
CAGGTTCATAGCTGACCATGGCCAGTTACCACAGTGATAGGGTGAGTGAGAGAAAGAGCTCAGCTGATGTCATCAGGAAACAGTTCACTTATAGGCAGTGCTTATAGGCAGTAGATGAGTGTAGTTTAGTAGAGGTACTGTACAGAATATGGGGAAGGAGTGAGAGAAAGGTAAACAGATGAGCTGATGTCACTAGGAAGTGCTCCTCTTGCACTGCTTACAGGTATTCCCTACACTTCTCGGCACAGACGTTTCTCTATTGTTCAGCAAAAAATAAGGATCTGCTTCTCAGGGCATTTGTAACCAGCCATCATCATGGGTTTGAAACTACCACAGTGCAAAGGTATGAACAGGAATGGATCATGCTGTGATTTCATGAGAAATAATTTAGTGTAGTTGGCAGGATTTGCACTGAGGATGAGTGGAGCGTAGTGGAGGTGCTGCACAGAATGTTGGGAGTGCGTTAGAGAAAGTTGCTAATGTCACTAGGAAGTGCTCCTCTTGCAGTACTTACAGGCACTCCATCTGCATCTGACCATAGAAGTTCTCCTATTGCTCATTGTAAAAAGGGGCAGCTGCTCCGGGCCTTTGCAATCCAAACATGATAGGTTCAGAGCAGGCCACTGGCAGTTACCACAGTGCAAATGTGTGAACTGGGATGGATCATTGTATGACTCCATGACAAAATAAGGGTAAAAAGTTCATAATCCATCATCAAACACATTTAATGAAGTTCAAACTCACAGAGAATTACAAAAAAATAAACAAGATAATAATAAAGAAAATAAGATGAAAGGGTGCTTGTCCAAGCTCAAAAGTGTTCAAAGTTTTCAAAGTTTCAGTTTTTTGTAAGTATCAAAATCCAGTAAAAAATATTTTTTCTGACCGAGCAGTTTAACTTTGGTGGCTTCATTGCTGTATGTTACAACAACACTCTAATGATTCTCTTAAAGTAGAAGGCCAAAGCCCAATAAAATCCCCTTTCTTAAGACAGACCCACCACAAGATTCATTGATTTATTTATTTCACAATTACAAAGATATCAATACCGATTTAAAGTTTAAATAAACAAAATGGGATCTGACTAAACAATGACAATAGATTAATCTAAACAAGTATGCAAAAGAATAGAGCAGGAAATAATTCAGACATGAAGACTAGCAAGTAACAGTTCCTGCTACAAGAAGGAAAAGTATTAACATTACCAAGGAACCCAGTAAAACAACAAAACAAGGGAACAAAATTGTAGGGCAGAAGCAAAAGGATTAACACTTAAGAACTGAAATAACAAAAGGGGTGTTATGATTTGTTTTTACTATTCATTTTTTACAGCTTTGTTTTACATTTTTTTGGATGTTTTCTTTATCGATTTCTTGTTTAAGACCCTGGGCTTTGATTTTTTTGACTTTGAATTTTGGAATTACTTTTAGACTTGACAACAGATCAACTTTGATATTTGGTTAATGAACTTTGTGTGACTTTTGTTTCTCCTCTTGATCCTTGTTCAGAAAAAGTCTGCTTTAATTCTTTTTGTTTCAGAATGAGCACTATAGCTAAATAAAAGGAAAATTAAATTAACTTTGCCTAAATTAAGAATAGCAAAAGGGAAGTCCTAATTACAGTACAAAAGGTTCGAAATACATAAGCGACTCACTAGAAATACTAACCAAAGAATCATTGAAACCGTTATCTGTTATGGCAATCTGAAAACCCAGTCAAAAGACAGTTTGAGTGATTGGGCCAAGAGTGAAATATCTTGAAAAATGGGGAAAGACAGAAGACTTGAGTCAGAAGCTAAGAAAACAAAGAACTATGTGCAACAATTTAAAACTGATAATGAAAGAATTGTGGTCAAAAGCCTAAGGCCCTGGCCCATGTCCTTTCCTAATCTGAATTAAGAGATCCAAAGTTATTATGTTTAAGGCTTTGTGCCACTGCCAGCAACATGACGAGATGTTCAACCATGCATGACCAACAGCCACCCTAGCAACCATACACAACATGGCATATCCCTTGGCAAAACTAACAACAGTGGAGTAGTGAAAGAGCATTATGTAAGAAGAAAATAACTCTAATAATAACAATATAAATCATTACTATATTACCTAGTGTTTTCATAACATTTCTGAACCATAAAAGCTCCAAAAAACAATGGAAACAGCAAAAATAAAACAAAAAAACAAAGCTATGAAATGTTCTTTCTTGAGTTCTCAAGGATATGCTAGAAGCTCTAAAGAGAGATTCCTCACTGAGGAGCTGAGACAAACTGGGGTCTTTTATATTATTCTCAGGTGATTGCAGCACTAATTGCAGCTGCACCTGAGGGGCACTGCTTTTATAAAAAGGCCAACCACATTTGTATTTGGATTTAACTAAAATCTATCAAGAAACACAAGACAAACAGGCAAGTTTATAATAAAAAATGTGAAAAAGGTTAAGTTTGAAGTGAGGCACTGAGAAGAACTTAAAGGCAAAGAATTGTTACTTACACTCTCCTTCAGCAACACAAGCTAAAATACTGTATAATATATTCAATAGCATCCACATTATAAATTTGACAACAAAAGTAAAAAAATAAATTACTCAATACTTTGATTTATGAAGTAAACACTATAGGAGTCGGCAATGAGAAATGCATGCTGCAGCAATCTAGTGGAAAACACAGCTGATTAGAGACTATAAACATTAAAGGTTATTTCTATGCTGAAAAAGAAAGAAGGTTAAAACACAATGTTTCAGATGTATAGCCTTCATCAGGTGTTCAACTGAAAAGGAAAAAGAAGGTAACATATGTAGGGAGGAAATGAAGAAGCAGAGCCATGGCAGATGAAAGGGAAAAGGCAAGAGTAGGTGAGGAAAAGATGAAGGGAGAGATTAAAAAAGTTAGCTGGTCATTAATACCTGGTGAAATGTGTAATCCCAGTCTGAGAATGAACTCATCTGCCTCTGCTTTTCTTTGAAAAGTATCTTTGAAGCCCTGAGATTAAACACAAAGAGAGAGATCATTGTGGTTGTGATCAGGGGGTGTGAAGTGTTGTGAGGGCTCCCTAAAGCGGACTGCTAGCTGTCTCCCTGTTTCAGTTAGGTAAATGGTTGGGCACTTCATACAAGAAATACGGTAAATAAGAGTTTAAGACTGGCAAGAGGCCCATTGTTTAATATTGAATTAGCCAGAGGGACCAGATGCAATGGTATTGTTGGTGACATATTTACAAATGACACAGCGACTCCTCTTACAGCTCAAAGTGCCTGGTGGGGAATGTGGCTCTCCTCTGTGAAGTGAACTGTAGACAAGAAGTTTGTGTTTAATGTAAAGAGATCATGGGAAGGTTAAAGGAAAAGACTCTTGTGGAAGGATCAGGCTGCAAAATGGGGAAATTTAATTTGATGATCTGTGGAAAGTGTTAGGGTGGTATACAGCGAGATATGAGTTTTATTATTGGTGGATGTTATGTGATCAACTCCTGACTTGAATGAGGGCCCTGCCCATAATATGAGAAGGGTATCCTCTATCAATGAAGAAACTTCTCATTCTGAGTGCTTCACTACAGAAGTCACCTTCATCACTGCATAGGCGCTGGAGTCTAAGGAGAGGGGCAGAGAGTTTTTTGCATGCCAGACATGGAAGGAGTGGTAGAGAAGATAACTGTGTTAGTCAGTTGTCTTTTAATAGTGAAAGGTTTTAAGTGCTGGAAAGCCGATAGAAAGACTGATAGACACAAATGGTTGTGTTGTGGTGGAAGAAACGATGCCTACAAACAATTTTCTTTGTTAAAGCTGAGTTCCTGATGGCTTTTAAAAGTCTTAATAAGTTAAATATATAATGATTGTAAAGAAATAACTTTGAATTGAAAAATGACAAACTTACCTTTTAAGGGTAAACTCTTAAATGAGTATGAAGTCCGAACTTGCTTACATTTAAAGAAAAACTGACAAAGGTTATAACCATTCAAAAAGAATTTCAGATTTTTAGATGTGAGTGATTGATAGTTGTACAGCAAGGCACTTTTAAGGTTTGTTCCTCTGCTGCCCAAAGACCCGTAAACCTCGTAAATTGAAGTCCAGGCAAAGTTTGAAATGTCTGGTTAATGTCTCAGAACTCTAAGGGTAATGACCAGGCTTACCTGTGCTGGTACTGAAAGTGTAGGCCATACTGGACCTTACCCAGGATGGCAGTAAGACAAGCTCAAACTCAGAGATGAAAATAGTTTTGTGTACGAGAGTTCAAAATTCTGTGATGCACATGCAGAGAAGGTGCTGCAAACACAACAGAAGTTGGATGAATGCAGCAGGTCTCACTGTGGCCTACCAGCTGACGATTTACTAGACATGGCCCCCGACAAGCCCCAGTAACACCACGTGTTCAGGCTCTCGAGTGGTTACACAATAATTACTGAAGAATCCACACCCCTCCATGGATTTATTGTAAGATGTTTACACTCAGCAAACACATGCAATAGCTTTGCGAGGAGGCGCCTGCAAGACTGTCAGAGAGGCAGGCCGCAGTCTTGAGGGAGAGTGGGAGCAATTGCTAACATCTGGATCTGTGGAAAACGGAACTCCTACAGAGATTCCAACTCCAGAAACCCTCCCAGACACTGCTTGGCCTAATCCTAGCCTGTGGCACTTGGACTTCACTTGCCAATGGATTTATTTTTCAAGAAAGTTTCATAAAGAGGTAGCTACTGTCAGAAAGATGTGAATTGACATTTCAGGTCGTGATTCCAATACTTTGTTTCCCTTGAGTTACAGGGACAAGTTTAATGTCAGAATTGGCAGTAACATCCATTACAGGTTGTTCATTAGTTCTAGGAAAGGACATGCACAAGCAACAGCATGAGTCTGATAATCTAGTGGTATACATGCCATTGTTTCATTGGTAAAACCAGCTAAAAGAAGGGTCTTCATTTTGTAGATCATCTTTTACTCCAGAGAGCACAGAGACAGAGTAGTAGCGGAACTCCATCACAGCTTCTGGGTTCGCTTTTCAGCCTGGTCACTGTATGTGTAGAGTTTACATGTTCTTGCCATGTCCATGTTTTCACATTTGAGGAAGTGGAGAACTTCCCAGCAGTAACAGGAGCTACTAAGGTATGATTTGGAAACTGTACAAGGAGAAGTAGTACTTAGATAAAATAGGTTGAGATATAATAAATCATCGGGGGGCTCAATTTATTACCTTTGAAATGTGAGAAAGAAATTTCTTACACAAAAGTCTGCATTTATAAAACACAAACCTAACATGAATATTGCCCTAATGTTACAGTACGTTTCGACAATCTGCAGATGTTTTTGATGTTGGCAAGACAATGAAGTGAACAGAAAATCTAATTTTTTTGGACATTTCAATGTCACATCCCAATGTTCTTGAAGTAATTATATCAGTTAACCGCCATGTTCCCTCAATAGATCTGTCTTTAGTGTTGGTAACAATGGCTAATTCAAATTCTTAATTCTTCTGTTGTAATTGCAATTGTTTTTGTTTATAAATAGGCTGTGCCATGCGTTGTACAACATAACTGACAATGGTAGCATTTCGTCTTTTGGACGATATCACCAATGACACGCTATGTGAGATCACTGATTTTTTATGGCTCATGATGAGGACTGTCTTACAAGAGAAGCTGATTTAGACTTCCAAGAGTCATCTTCTTGATGTTGTGAGATGAAATGTAGTCTGCATTACAAAGGTCATTATGCAGAACAGAGGCAGCCTTAGGGGTGTACGGGGCATAGGGCTGACCAACCCCACGTGGGGCTGGTTATGTCAAACGCTGTTACCGGTATGTGTGGAATGTATAAACAAATTTAACAAAAATAATGTTAACATACACAGGATTTTCTCATTACAATAGTCAGCTAAATTTTTGCAAGATAACACGCGGAGTGTATCAAAATATAACAATACTAGGGGGTTCCCCCCGCTTGCTTCACTCGCCAGCCACTTCGCGTCTCTGGCGCTTGCGTTGTGAAGAGAGGGGTTGAATGCACCCCTTGGAGATGTGGTCGCTCCTCCGAAACCCTCTCTTCAATGGTGATACAATGGGAAACAAATAGTTTTTTTTTTACCTCTTCTATGCTCGATCAGCTGCTGGCTTGCTGCTGCTGCCGTGTCGCGTGATCTGCATCTCGTGCGGCACTTCAAACATTTAAAAGCCTGTACAGCAGCTGTCCTACTCTTTGTCTTTTATTTCCGGTCCCGGGCGTGGTTAAATATTTTGGCACAAAGTTCCGTCTCATGAGATGTGAGTTCTTGATATTTTTAAGTTTATAATTTAAAAACGAAATAAGAATCTGAAAATCTAACAACATCACATTAAAGTTTGGTAAATTCTGAAAAGAATGATACCAAACATATATATGTAGGTTTTAAAATAAGCCTGATTTAAAGCGTGACAAAAAACGTGACATAAAAACGTCACTGTTGCACTTTTAGGGTTAGGATTTTATATATTGTGAGCTGGGGGGATGATTGCACCCCTATAGGTTAAAAAAAGACACTGAAAGACTACCTTCACATTGCTCCCTTGCTTGCTGAGCTTACTTGCGGGTGATCTATTGTGTGATCTGCGCAGTACTTCACAGACTTAAAATTCCAAACAGCACCTGTCAGATTTTGATTTGATTGTTTGCTTTTCTTTCTCTCTCTCTCAGACCTTCCCTGCTCTTGACGAGCACTCCTTTGAAGAGGAAGATATGTTTGCATTCTTTTAAATTGTGAGACGGAACTGTCTTCTCCGTCTTGTCAAGGAGTCCGTTTAAATCTTTAAAAAAAAGAAGCATATATTTGTTTGCAGTGTTTGAATAAAGTTCCTGTCTATTAAAAAAGTGCAATTCAGAATTCATGACAATACCATGCGAAATGCAATGCGGTGTCATGCGGAAATTAGCAGGGCCTCTTCTACAAAAGTACCCAAATTGCAAGTATACACTGAGTCTCAATATGCAGGATATCATAGTCATAACTCACGCTGATGTCATATCAGCCGGTTATCATTAGCGATACATGTTTCATTGCATTAATATTTGGACTATCGAATGTTTTCAAAGGGTGGCACGGTGGCGCAGTGGTAGCGCTGCTGCCTCGCAGTTAGGAGACCCGGGTTCGCTTCCTGGGTCCTCCCTGCGTGGAGTTTGCATGTTCTCCCTGTGTCTGCGTGGGTTTCCTCCCACAATCCAAAGACATGCAGGTTAGGTGGATTGGCGATTGTAAATTGGCCCTAGTGTGTGCTTGGTGTGTTTGTGTGTGTCCTGCGGTGGGTTGGCACCCTGCCCGGGATTGGTTCCTGCCTTGTGCCCTGTGTTGGCTGGGATTGGCTCCAGCAGACCCCTGTGTTCGGATTGATGGATGGATGGATGCTTTCAAAGATGTATATGTATGGAATTTGACCTTGAAGAGGGATTTTAAAAAGGTTCCTCTTAGAAGCATCTGAAATATATACTGGAGAATAAAATTTGACAAATCTGTTTAAGCGGTCGCCCCAATTGCCACCCCAAATGTCGCTCTTGATGCAGAAATCTGTTTACAGGTTTTAACAACCATTGGGTATTTGAAGATGGGCACTTTTGAGGATGAACTGGATGACCGGGCAAGAATCTCACAGCCATCCCTGAGCTGTGTCGTGCCATCTGTATGTGATAGTATAATTAAGATACCACCCAGATACAGACACTTTCCTTACAGCAAGGGTAAGCAAGCCGAGATCAAAAGTTACTTTGAGGTGATTTTCCTAATGTAATTGGCTCATATGTTACAATAATGGCACCATCACTAAATTCATTTGCTTTTGTAAATAGAAAACACTTTCCTTCAATCATTATACAACTAATGCATTTACATTTATTTGCATAGCAGACACTTTTATCTAAAGTGAATTACAAAAATGCACAATGTCAGGAAATTTTTCTTCACGCAAAGAATCATAGACACAAACAATAAAATACCAAGTCATGTGATGGACAGTAGGACTTTAGGGACCTTCATATCTCAACTTAGTGCTATTTTAGAAAATCTGGGTAAATAGGTGTGGCAAGCTGTGTTTGGCTGAATGGCCTGTTCTCATTAAAATGTTTCTAATATGGCCTTCCTGTAGCTACTTGGATTTTCTTCCACATCCCAAACAAATGCTTATTACCCCTTTGTCAGTAATTGTGAGTATATTTGTGGTCTATGAATGGGCTGATATCACATCCAGAGTTGATTCCTGCCATGTTTCTAATGCTGTGGGTAGAGGCTCCAGCCACCAAGGTCCTGAAATGGTTTACACCAGTCTCGTAACACATCAGAGCCTCTGTGTTTGACTATCAGCCCTGTCAATGACTGTATGTAATTTTTTATGTTTTCCCCATGTCTATATCAGAATCAGGGAAACAACCCTACATAGGATGGCTGATTATAGATGGGTGTACGCTCACAAACACATCCATAGTCACAATAAGAAAATCCAGAGGGAACAACCCACCTGAGTCAATAATGGAAGTACCACAGCCAGAATGAGAATCCAGGAACCATTTGCTGTGAGGTGGGATCTAGACCCTGAACCCCTGATTTCTTGAGAATGCCTACAAGCATAGTCATTCAGAATGAATGATCAAAGTTTCTCTGCACCATTTGTTTTACCATTAGTAACATCAGTAAACTGTAACAAGCTGAGTGAATTTTATACTAAGCTGGATGGTGGAATATATTTTGCAATAATGCTGGAAAGGGAAAGTAACTGATCCTTAGAATTTTAGGAATTTTATGGATATATTCAAAAACATCTTGGATAAATAGTCTGCAATTGTCAGTAGATACAATTTAGTCTGATTTATGGTAACAGAGAGTGTATGTGGTGTGATCTCCTTGAAAGACCAAAGCACTCCTTTAGTTCAGGCCTGTATAAGCAACAATCAATACAAAACATCAGACAGAATCTCCCTGGCACTGTATAACGCACAAAGAATATCGATCTTCATTGCAGTGGTGTGTTTACAAGTCTGCTGTTTACTCAACTTGTCAACAAGCAAAACCTTCAAATTGAATGCAGAGCCAGTCACTGAAGCTTTTAATAATGGCTTAATACACACAATGCTTATAATAAAAATGAGAAATCTGTTACAGTTATGTATTAATAGTGTGTAGTCTTTCATTAAATGGTGCGATTTGATTTCAGACTACCGTGGCAAAAGTACCATAGTGGAGTCTGCTCACGTCTTTTTGATCAACAAAACCTGACAAATCAAAAGAAAGCTAAGAACCCAACTGCATCTCCTTGTTTATTGGGAGAAAGCAGTGAAAAAATATCCATCGATCCATTTTCTGCCACTTATCTATTCTTGATAAGTTTCGGTTACATTTTAGAACAAATCATATTACACAAACTGCACTGCTTAAAGTAGTAAATGACTTGGAGGTTCATGTAGACAGAGGCCACATATCTGTTGTTGTTCTACTAGACCTGAGCACAGCATTTGACACCACAGACCACAGTATTCTAATAAATTGCCTTAGTCAAGGGGTGGGCCTCTCAGGCAGTGTCTTAAATTGGTTTCAGTATAATTTAACAGGTAGAAAATTCTTTGTTAGCAGTGGTGATTGTAATTCACAGATGCATAATATTATTTTCAATCTATATGCTGCCATTAGACCAGAATATTTCAAAACACAAGCTATGCAGATGACACACAGCTTTACCTATCTATAGCACCTGATGACCCTGATGCTCTCAGTTCTCTGATCCAATGCTTGTCTTGTTTTTCTGAATGGATGAGTAGTCATTTCCTCACGCTAACTATGGAAAAAGATGAAATATTAGTCGTTAGTAAAAGTAGAAATAATGAGAGTATCTCTATACATATAAAATCCAACGTTTGTTTGTATGTCTGTCCGAGTTTCACAAAAGAACTACTTAATGGATATAGATTGGGGTTTTTTTCTAGAATTTGCTTGAACATTCCGGGTGATTTTGTGACTTCTCTCATCATGCTAAGTATTGTAGTTCACTTGCAGGAGCGATTTATTCGTGGTAATTTGTGACAGAGGCTGTGGACTGAGCGGAGGGGGAAGCGTGATGTCAGGAGTGGGAAGCTGAGCGGGGCCCTCCTCACTCACGTGCCAGCCTTTGTTCGAGTCAGTGTTTTGGAAAGTACCTTGCCTCCGCTTAGCTAGCGATACGTGTTTGTTTATTGATTTTTAAAGTTTGTCCTGTTTCACTACTACGCGGGCAGAGCCACAGGGGACAGCTAGTTAGAAATAAACTTACCGTATATACTCGCGTTTAAGTTCTCCCGCGGATAAGTTGAGGCTTGATTTTACTGTATAATTTCTGGTATTTTATAATGTCGGTCGTATAAGTCGAATGCGGAAAACTCACACTATTGGTCCAAGAGATTATGATATGCTAATGCCCACCAGAGAGGTTAACCATGGAGCACAATGCCTTTACTTTCTATGTATTGTGCCCACATGACCCCACGGTAATACCCAAACTATTCAGAAGTGACAATTGCACTGTTTTTTGTTTTTGCATCTCACACCCTCATATACCTTTATTGTAAGAGCATCCCTTATCTACAATGGAGCGTTTGATCAAAAGAAAATATGAATCTGATTTTAAATTAAAAGTCGTTGAAGTGGCTAAAGAAATTGGTAAGTGTGCTGCTGCAACAAAATTCTATGTGCCTAAGAAACTGCTGTGAGATTGGAGGAAGCAAAAAGATGTAAAAAAAAAAAATAAATTTAAGTGTTGTATTTTTGAACAGGTGTATAAGTCGGGATCTGATTTTATGAACAATTTTTCGGGTTTCAAGACCCAACTTATACGGGAATATATACGGTGATCCCTTAGCATTAAAAGTCAAGGTGAAAGTAAAGAATTCAAGTATAATCACAGATTATGACCTAAACTTTAAATCCCATATTAGCCATATTATTAAGACCGCACTTCTCCATTTAGAGAACATTGCAAAAGTTAGACGTCTTATAATATTGCAAGATGCTAAGAAATTAATTCACACTTTTTCTTTCTAGTAGGCTTATTACTGTAACAGACTCCTAACTGTTCTACCTAAGAAAGACATCCGTCGGCCGCAGTCAGTCTCAGATGCAGCAGCAAGAATCTTAACTAGAAAAAGAAAATCTGGGTACATCTCAGCATTTTTATGTATCATTACATGTCCGTTACAGAACTGACTGTAAAATATTACTAGTGGTATATATTGCTTTAAACAATTTTGCTCCTTCCTATATTTTGGAGTGCCAGTTTCCCTGTTCCAACCTTAGATCTTCTAACAGTGGTCTCCTTATTATTTCAAGAGCTAAGCATGAAAGAAGTGGTGTGGCAGCCTTTTGCAGTTTACACCAAAAATCTGGAAGTCTTTACCAATAGAGATACACCAGGCTAACACTGTAGATCATTTTTAAAAAGCTCTTAAAAAACCACTTTTTAAATTTGGCCTTGTTGTAACTACATTTTAGTTCAACCCTTAATAAATAACATATGCATAGAATTACCATACTGTTCAAAGAACCTGCAGTCGTTATTAATCTTTACTTTTCTCTGTTTTCTTTTCCAGTTCTTCTGCGGTGGCTCAGCATGCCATCACCACCTGATCAAAGTCCTGTGCAGTCACCTGTAATGTCAGAATTTGAATGAAAGCAGATACCTCAACCTGCCATGATCAAATCCTCTTAGATAAAGCCTTAAAAACAAAAACCAATAAAGAGCAACGTAAGAACATTTTATGTTAGGCAGAATGTTTGGTATTTTGGCCTGAAACTCCTACAGCTTTTGTTTTTTCCTCACTTTAACTGGAGTTTTTAAAATTTTCTTCTGTCCATCCTGGCCAACTGTCTTTGTCATGAGACCGTCATTTAGAAACTTAAAAACAAAAACAATTCTATATTTAAGTACTCTGTTTCTCTTAATTGTATGTTTATCTTCAGTAAGTGAGCATTATTTATTTTTGTATACTATTTATGCATTATTATTCTTATCTAATTAAATTAGCTTTTCTTTGTGTGTTACTACTTCTTTGAAATCTTATAAAAACCTTCGAAATATATCGTAGAAATAAATGTTATTGTTGTTGTTGATCGTGCAAAGCAAAGATGTGCAGATGATCCTTTTCCCCACCATCTCCACCAACCTCTTTGGGAGAATACGAAGGCATACCCAGGCCAGATTCTGAGATATAATCTATCCTGTGTGTCCTAGGTTTGCCTCGAGGTTTCATCCTGGTTGGACATGCCTGACATACCTCCACATAGAGTCACCCAGGAGCCGTTCTACTTAGATGCTCGAACCACCTCAGCTGGCTTTTTTTCAATGCCGGAGTGTAGCAGCTCCACTTTGATGTGGTCTTGAATGTCTGCACTCCTCACCGTATCTCTAAGACTTTGCCCAGACACCCTACAAATGAAGCTCTGTTTCTGTTGCTTGTATCCATGAACCCGTTCTTTCATTCAGTACCCAAAGCTTGTGGGCATAGGTATGGGTAGGAACTTAGACTGACCAGTAAATCAAGAGCTGGAATTTCTGCCATTCACAATGGCTAAACATTTGTCTTGTCATCAAAACTAAAACCTCTTGTTATTTTCCAATTCTATTGTTTTCACAATAATCAATAAGTAACAAAATGGACACACAGTGCAACACTCAGGTGCGTTTATAGACTTGGTTAGCTAGTTTAAAAGTAGGGGCATTTTTAAATTTTCAAATCACTTCATGAAAGAGTTATCAAAATTTGTTGTCATATATTTTTGTAAAAGTGAGTCACATCAAAAATAACAGTGACAATAGGTTGTAATTACATGTACTAGATGTGTATGTAAAATATGTTTTTTAAAAAGTTATATTTGTAATAGTCTAAAATAATACCCCGCATGCTTTTTTTTAATATTTTTTCTTTATCACCTTCTGGAAGTGGCTCTTAGAGGGATAATCCCTTCAGTAAAGTATCAAGTATCAAAAATATATTCGTGATCAGTAAAAAGCATAAACTGACACCCCACAAGCCTATAAATTTGACCCCCCGGTACCCCATTAGGAGGCTGGTTGATGTGGTATGCACATCTGATTATTTTACTGAAGACACCTGTTGGTTTACTCTGTCTCATAAGGGTGTAATTTCCTGCAGAAAATATGGTCCTAAAATTGCCTGAAAATGTGTGTTTTTCAGGTCTTACCTTACCTTAGTTCCTCTCGCCCCAAGTGGGACATCAGACAGCAAGAGATGACCATCGAGCTCTGTCAGTGTACAATAGAGTTGATTCTTCTCAAGTTATACCTCAAGGTTTGGAGGTCTTGCTGTAATGTTGCTCTCCAAGTCTTCATGTGATGTCCTTCAGTGGGCTTCCATTCCATCTCAATGTGGACTGGACAGTGTTTGGTCAGTCAAAAGATTTGCTCTGGTTTTTCAGGTTTTCAGATGTACCCTGGGTTTTCAGGTCTAGACTGCCAAACAAAGGGGGAGCGTCAACAAGCTTGAGCCCTTGTATAACTAGAGATTATGGTGAGTGGAATGGTAAGTCATATGCCAGGTTTTTCTTGTTTTAGTGAGACACAAAAAAAACATTCAAAACAAATTCTGTTGAAAACAATACAATTTTACAATAGCATGTTGCTGAAGGTTGATAGAGCCACGGAGACAAGAGCAGGAGATGATGGAGGCAGAAGCATTCTGTTAGCATATAAGACCTACTACTGTATTCTGGTGCAGTAAGGGCAGTACTTAGATTTGACGGTGATGAATAAATAAGCATTATTATGACCACTGTATTGAATAAATGGAAAAAATTACTATTAGTGAATTGAATAACTTCATACACATCAAATGTTGTATCTTTCTTGTAAAGTTAGACTCTGCCAACCAATCTCTGCCTACATCTTCGCCAGCCATCCTGAGGTGTACTTGTTTCAGAGTACACGACCACACGTAATTCACTGTTATGTTATCAGGAGAATAGAAAAATACAAAAAATGTACAAGATGAATTAACCTCTGTCACAAAAATGTTGAAACAGTAAACTAATTTGTAGTCAAAGTCATTTTGAAGCCAGTGCTTTTCAATAGGAAATTTTGAAACTTCAGAAATGTGTATATGCACTATAGTCAACATATCTCAATGAAAATTGACTTGTCCTGACAACATTTCTTGAATTGTGTTAGATTTTTAAAAAGTCGGCCCACTGGGAGCCAAGTTGTTGTTCATGTGGACAACTGAACAGACAGACAGACAGATGTGGCTATCGCAGTAGCTGCTTTTCACATTACATGCAAATGCATCTAAAAAAGGTATTATGAAATTAAATTTCCCCCTAAAACAAGCAAAGGAACAGGTCAGAATCTTAACTGGTCTGCCCAGCATAAGTTTATTTGAACTCAGACAGGCTCCTAGTATTACCTGCAGGTTTCAGCTGGAGTGGCCCCAAAAATGGGAAGCTGACCAAATAACACAGTGTGTTGGTACTGACAGCAAATGGTTGTGTACTGGCAGTAGATGATTGCATACCAGCAGTAATGGGTGGTGTTTTTTAGCACGTTCTGCTCTTTATTTCGATATATGTATATCATTGAGACTGAAACTCCTAAGTTATACCCACCTACCCCATATGTGTATCAGGGCGATCGAAACAACAAGGGGGAGCATCCTCGCCACTCGATTACAAAAAAGTGCAAAATCTAAAAGAGGATCTAGAAGCCAGCAAAAACAAAGTATACTGACACTTATTTGTTTTCACTTCAGGTACTGAAAATACATACAGTGATCCCTCGCTATATTCCGCTTCGACTTTCGCGGCTTCACTCCATCGCGGATTTTATATGTAAGCATATCTAAATATGTATCAAAGATTTTTCGGTGGTTCGCGGATTTCTGCGTACAATGGGTCTTTTAATTTATGGTACATGCTTCCTCAGTTGGTTTGCCCAGTTTGATTTCATACAAGGGATGCTATTGGCAGGTGGCTGAGAAGCTACCCAATCAGAGCACGTATTATGTATGAAATAAAACACCTCAATAATATACGATATGCTTCCCGCGCGGTGCTTCGCATACTTAAAAGACCTAACAGCACCTATTGATTTTTGATTGTTTGCTTTTCTCTCTTTCTCTCTCTCTCTCTCTGACATTCTCTACTCCTGACGGAGGGGGGGGTGAGCAGAGGGGCTGTTCGCACACTGGCCTAGAGGATACGGACGCTCCTCTGAAAAATGCTGAAAGACTACCTTCACATTGCTCCCTTCTTTGAGGCTGCTTTGTCGGGCGGTGCTTCGCATACTTAAAAGCACCTATTGATTTTTGATTGTTTGCTTTTCTCTCTCTGTCTCTCTCTCTCTCTGACATTCTCAGATCCTGACGCGCACTCCTTTGAAGAGGAAGATATGTTTGCATTCTTTTAATTGTGAGAAGGAACTGTCATCTCTGTCTTGTCATGGAGCACAGTTTAAACTTTTGAAAAAGAGACAAATGTTTGTTTGCAGTGTTTTAAAGTCCCTGTCTCTACAATCTCCTGTGTGACTGTGCAAATCTGTGACCCAAGCGTGACAATATAAAAATAACAATATAAACATATGGTTTTTACTTCGCGGATTTTCAGCTTTCACGGGCAGTTCTGGAACGCAACCCCCGCAATCGAGAGAGGATCACTGTATATTAAAAAGCCCAACAAAGAGAAGGAAGTATCATTATAAATGTGGGATTTCTTTACAAAAATCAGAAAATTACAAGAAAATGCTCATAGAGCAAAAAGAGGTGAGAAGGAGTTGCCTAAAAGGCAATCATAATCAAAATTGACCCAATAAGAAATGCAAAAATAACAAAAACCAGTAAATCCACACAGAAAACAGCACTTAGAAAATTCCACAGTAAATGAATGACGTCTTACTCCTGAGCCTTTTCAGCTCAATTATAAAGCCAGAGAGAGGGCTCAGCAGCCAAGATGTCAGTGTTGCCCCGCCCCCTTTGGCTCCACCCACAAACGAGGAACAGCAGAATATAATTACAGAATTACATTTGAAATTAATAGAAATAACAGAAAGAGATGAAAAATTTATAAAATAAAAAAAACATAGAATACACATAACTTTGAATCCATATATAACAAAATTATTCAGGCTACTTGCTAGCATTTGCAATTCTCTTAATGTCTGTTTGTTTAAACTAAAAAGCTTCATTTCCTTCAACCTCTCCTCATAGCTCATATCCTGCGGTCCTGGAATCATTCCAGTTATTCTCTTCTGGACTTTCTCCAGCAGCATTACACCTTTTTTATGATGTAGATGCCACAACTGTACACATCTACCTGATGAGGAATCACACGGCTATTTGCTGTGTTTAGTCAGCCACTGCTGCATGGGGTCTAATCTTTCCCTGCAACATTAATCTCCTTTCTAACAGTGTGAGCAGAAGGCAGGTAGTAACAGGACAGTATATAAAGATCAGGCTGCAGCTCTCACACAAAAAAAGATGAATGAAGAAACCAAACTACTGCCAAACCTTTCTAGTAAGAAAAATCCCAATTTCCTGTATCAAATTACATAAAATGAGGTCTGCCTGCTCTCATACACAAATAAAAACCACAAAAACATTCAGTTCTAGGGCAACTGAAGCCGTCCAAACCAGACTACAAACATTTCTGCACACAGATTAAGCCCTGCAATGCTGACAACACCAGCAGCTCCAAGGATGGACTGGCCTGATGGGCCACTGAGGGACGCGGAAATTGAAAACTGCCTGACTTCAGCATATTTTCTCCTCTGCTAAAGAACATGCAGGCTGTCAAGCGTTTTAACACAAGGTTATGGACATTGGCATTCATTATAGTTAGCACTGAGAAGCTAACAATCTGTGAGTCATAAAACAGCTGTACAAGTATGTGTCTGATCCTCAGCCTTAAATTTTGTTCGCCCAACATGGCTCTACCTATCTAGCCGGCAGGTTGAAATTCTTTTTATTTCTATGACCTTGTTACAATTCAGGAGAATATAAGCAAGCAAGAGGTGACCATGCAGAACATTTCTTTAGGAAAATGGGGAGGTTTGGCCATGCATGGTTAACAGAGCAGTCTAATGGACCCAGGTTTGACTACTAGGCCTCATCAAAGAATGAGTGGAGTTTGCAAATTCTCCTGGCGTTCGTGTTGGTCTTGTCCAGGTACTCAAACTTCCCCCTCAAATTCCAAATGTTTGTATGTTTGGTTAATTTGGCAATTCTAAATTGTCTCCTTCTGTATATATAAGGCACCAAAATTCACACTGCATTGTCAGGACAAAAACCAAGCCATGAAATGAACTCTTTGTAGATCTCTGCAATCATATTTGTGGCAAGGATAAAGTCAGGGCATGGGGATAAAACCATTTCAAAAGCTCTGAGTGTACACAGGAGAATAGAGACCTCAAATATTGTGAAATGGAAGAAATCTGGAACCACCTGGACTCTCCTTAGTGCTGGCTTAACTGATGGACAAGAAAGGTCTTGGTCAAGGATGTGAGCAAGAACTCAATGGCCATTCTATCAGAGCTTCAGAAGTCCTCTCCTGACATGGGAGAACCTGTTGAAAAAAAGACCACATCAGCAGCAACTCCATCATGGTAGAGCAGGGGTGCCCACACTTTTTCGGCCTGCGAGCTACTTTTAAAATGACCAGGTCGAAATGATGTACCCATATTAAAAATGCTATATATATATATATACACTTTTGTTCTTTAATTTGCCTTTCACAATTTCTTATATTAGGAATTTGTTAGTTTTCACATACCCCTTGGAGTCAGAGTGCAGGGTCAGCCATTGTACAGCGCCCCTGGACCAATTGAAGGTTAAGGTCCTTGCTCAAGGGCCCAGCAGAGTAGGATCTCTTTTGGGAGTAACAGGGACTCGAACCGGCAACCTTTGGTATACCAGCGCAGATCCTTAGCCTCAGAGCCACCACTCCGCTCCATATATATATTGAGTATATATATTGAGTATACTTTATACATAAAATATATGTTGTCGTACCTTGCATAACTGAATAACCTTTATTTTATGGCAAAATAACAATTCAATACATTTATGGTCACTACAGTATTTGGATTTAATAATCTTCATGTGGGAAAAGGCTGACTTGCATAAATAAGTAGAGCCGAATAATGCAGTCAAGGAGGTAGCTCCTGGAAGGACTTCTTATGCTTAATGATCGAGTGACTCACCTGGAACGAAGCTTCGGTATGTCTGCCTTTGCTTTTGAAAAATGACGGCTGTCCGATTAACTGCGATTTTAGATCCCTCTCCTTTCTCTTTCTCAGATCGCTTTTCAGAAGGACGTCAGTTTCGTAGTTTTTATGAACAGTTCGAAAGTGCCTTTCCACATTTTCCTTCTTTGGAATAGCAATGATAGATTGACAGATCAGACAAACGCACTTCGATTGTGACGTGAGAAAAAAATTCCTCTTCCAATTCCACATCCAGCCCATACCCTCCCCAAACAATTTTTTTTAAATCCCTTCTTTAGTCGATATAAATTGGAAGGCTAACTAGATCACTTAGATAAGCCGGAGTTTTGCAGTAGCTCGCGCGTTTGATCGTTCGTGCGGGATGACCAGTGTGTTAGAAGAAAAGAGATCTCAGACTGGCCGCCCTATATGTCAATCAAGTGGCAAATGCCATAGGGAGGATATATGATAGACTAACGTTTTAAATTTTTTTTTTGAATGCAATGCGATATACCTGCACTACCTTTGAGATCTACCGGTCGATTGCAATCGACATCTTGGGCACCCCTGTGGTAGAGTGAACGGACTGAGGCTACTCTTAAGTAAAAGTCATATGACAGTTTAAAAGACTCTGAGTCCAAGACTCTGATGAGACCAAAGCTGAACTCTTTGAGCAGGATTCAAAGCACTATGTGTGGTGAAGACCAGGCACTGATCATCACCCACCTATTTGCACCATTATGGTGAAGTATAGTGGTGGCTGCATCACAGTGTGGAAGGGACAGGGAGAGAATTGAGGGAATGATGAAAACAGCCAAATACAGAGAGGTATTTAAACAAACTCTGCTCCAGAGTGTGCATAGTTGTAAAACTAACTCAATAATTAAAATAAATAAGTACTGTAAATGCATATGCACATGTGTCTATACCTTTGTTTACTGCATTGTGCTTTCCTGACAATGTTCTGCATTCTTGTGAGCTCAGCTGCATTTTACACCTGTCCACTTCATTAAGTGCCTTGCTGATTTTGCTGTGCAAAGCATCCCTCCTTATTGAATGGCATCAGGATTTATTACAAAACTGAAGCGACTGGCAAATTATTTGCCTTTTGTGTATGTATGCAGCATTCAAACTGTACAAAACACTATTTAGATGTTGTGGTTGTTGGAAGAACTGCAGGTTCACAGTAAGTCATAGTGGCAAAAAGTTTCATCCTGCGGGGCATTCTCTCAATGAGTGCTGTCTCCTTCCACAAACCACAGAATATGCAGCAGGGAAACCAGAAGAGGCAAGTCAGTTGCCTTCACTGGGCATCTTTTCAGAAATGTGGAGGGAGAAGCAGAAGATAAGGTTAGCACCAGCACCCCCTCTCGACCCAGGGTGGAAGCGGATACCTCAGAAGAGCCCAGAGGATGATCCACAGGCAGGCATGTGTGACAATGCATAAAGATAAACAGCTCAACAAATGCCTTGGAAAGCATCTCTTCTATGCCCACTGTGGTGAAGTCCGCTTTTCTTCCATGAAGGGTGACCAATCAGGAAATGAGATATAATGAGTAGGATGCAATTAGGGAGGGGCCATCTAATAAACACGAACCAACCAGAGTCAGTGTTTACAAAAACTTTTGTTTTCATCCATCCACACTGAAATACAGTGCCTTTGTTTTCAGAAGTTTAAGACTCTGCAGTAGATTTTTTAAAGTACTGTATATATTTGCATATAAGTTGGGTCTTGAAACCCAAAAAATCGATGATAAAATCAGACCCCAACTTATGCGCCCATTCAAAAATAGAACACTTTTTTTTTACATCTTCTTGCCTCCTCCAATCTCGCACCAGTTTCTCAGACACATCGAATTTTGTTGCAGCAGCGCAGTTACCAATATCCTTCACCACTTGAACGACTTTTAATTTAAAACTAGCTTCATATTTTCTTCTGATTGAATGCTCCATCATAAATAAGGGATGCTCTTACAATTAAGGTGTATGAGGGTGTGAGATACAAAAACACAAAGCAGTGCAAACGTCACTTCAGAATAGTTTGGGTATACCGTGTGGTCATGTAGGCACAATACATATAAAAAAGAGGCAGTGTGCTACGTGGTTACTCTCTCAAGTGAGCGTTAATATATCGCAATCTCTTGGACCAATAGCGTGAGATTTCCACATTCGACTTATACAACCGATATTATAAAATACCGGAAATTATACGGTAAAATCAAGCCCCGACTTTTCCCGGGAGAACTTAAACGCGAGTATATATGGAATTTAATTTCAAGGGTTAAAAACCCTGGGGTAGTGTGAACAAAAGGCAAAAACACAGAAAAATGACTGGATATGGGTTTGTAGATCTTAACATACGGATTGTGGAACTGGACCCGGACACAGACATACGGACATCGTTTGTTCACCCAACACACTCATTTTATTTACAAATATTTACAATTTATTCAGTGCACGTCCCAGTGCCTCCAGCACCGATCCCCCAAAGTCCAGGCCTCACAGTCACCAAATGCCTTTCCTTCTGGCCACCTCCACTCCACTCTCGAGCTCCGTCCTCTTCCATCCGACTCTTGCTGATGACGAAAGGGAGGCAGCCCCTTAAATACCAACCCGGATGGGCTCCAGCTGCTTCTCCGGCAATCCCCCGCGGACACACCCCTATGTGGTGGAAGTGCCGGCTGTGCACCCAGAAGCCCTCCGGGTGTTCCCAGTCCTCTTCCCCCCAGTACATCCGGGTGTGGCGGAAGTGCTGAGGTCCAGGATTCTTCAGGCACCGGGGTGCCGCCTGGCGGTGGCAACGGGCCCCTACAGGGTTGGGCTTCCAAGCCCTCTACTCATGGCCCCCAACTCAACCAGGGCGGTCGCCCCCTCGTGGTCTGGAGGAGGCACAAGCCCTCCTCCGGTCCTCCTGGGCGTCCCAGCTGAGCTCCACCCCCAGCCGCATGCGACAGGATACATTTTATTTCCTTTAGTTATGAGCGGTACATGAATTTTCTTTGGTCGTGGCATTATAGACCTTTGTCCTGATAACTTGATTCTAATTATAAAGATCAAAATAAGTGAGGGCTGGCTGCAGTCAAGTCTGCCTGTGTTCTTTTAGCCGCCTCTAATTATCTCCAGATCTAGGTTATGCTGTAGAGCTTTACGCATTAGATACATTAAACAAACTTACAAAAAGGTGTTCTTTGTTCACTCAGGTGCCCTTTACTTATAATGAAATCTTGGTCAAAGATACAAAAATATTCAGTGTCAAGAACCTGTGAGGGTTTACATACTTTTTCACAGCACAATAATGAAATATTTAAATATGTGTAAGGAACATCCCCCAGCGTTGCAATGACTGATTGTGGTTCTTTCTTAATGTCAAAGAGTTGTTTGTCAGTTCATTTCATGCATCCTGCCATCTGCAGTTATGCTGCCAGAGACTCTGGCTGTCCATATAGAAAGACGAAGCACACTCCCTCAGCCACAATTACAGTATATCTGTTTATTTGTAAAATACTACATTGCAGAAATGGCTCACAAGAAAGGCGGTGTGGTGTACGGCTTCTTTGACTAGTTCTTGTATTACTGCGCAGGCCAGTCTAATGTTTCTTTAAAGCTGCATGATCAGTGCTATTTACATCTTTGTTTGGGTTTTATTTTGTTGTCAGGGCAAGGAGTGTAACATCTGTGAAGGTCCAGCTATGCAAAATGCCAGAAGAGTACATAGAGACAGCAGTGCTGTACACAGGTGGAAAAAGACAGCAGCCTTTGGTGTTGGCAAAACCAGTAGGTATTGAGGAATAGTAGCTGGAATTAATGAACATTAGGACATATTCAGTGATCAGAGGAAATTACAATACAGTAGAGAAAGAGTAAATATCGGGTGTGGGGACAAACTAAGGTTAGTTAAGAGTAAATTCCTCTCTATCTATCATTAAATATTTCTTCAAGCAGAGAACTGAGTAAACATTGAACCATTTACCTACACGAATGAAAGAAATTCACAACTCTAAGATTTGAGTTTTGTGTTATAAATTAAAATAGAAATGGCTGACTTATTTTGGGTTTTCAAGGGATGTTTTGTTAACTAGGATACTTTTGTGAGGCTAATAAGAGTAATAAGAGGATGATGATAACATTTATTCCTCAGTTTATTTACATATTCACACTGTGAATATGTTTGGTTCTTGCATTCTACCCAGTGCTAAGTCTGGCAAATGAATAATATAATCTATAATAATAAAAGGCAAAGCCCTCACTCACTCACTGACTGACTGACTGACTGACTGACTCATCACTAATTCTCCAACTTCCCGTGTAGGTAGAAAGCTGAAATTTGGCAGGCTCATTCCTTACAGCTTACTTACAAAAGTTAAGCAGGTTTCATTTCGAAATTCTACACGTAACGGTCATAACGGTCGATAACGGTCGACAACGTCCGCCAGGTTGAACTTTCTTATTTATGGCACCATCTTCATGAAATTTGGTAGGCGGCTTCCCTGTGCAAACCGAAACCGATGTATGTACTTATTTCGATGGTATGACGCCACTGTCGGCCGCCATATTGAACTTTCCAACGTCACTAATTTTCCAACTTCTCGTGTAGGTAGAAGGCTGACCCCATCTTCACGAAATTTGGTAGGTGGCTTCCCTGCGCTAACCAAAACCGATGTACGTACTTATTTCGGTGGTATAACGCCACTGTCGGCCGCCATATTGAATTTTCCAAACATCACTAATTTTCCAACTTCCCGTGTAGGTAGAAGGCTGAAATTTGGCAGGCCCATTCCTTACAGCTTACTTACAAAAGTTAAGCAGGTTTCATTTCGAAATTCTACGCGTAACGGTCAACAATATCCGCCATGTTGAACTTTCTTATTCATGGCCCCATCTTCACGAAATTTGGTAGGCGGCTTCCCTGTGCTAACCGAAACCAATGTACATACTTATTTCGGTGGTATGACACCACTGTCAGCCGCCATATTGAACTTTCCAATGTCACTAATTCTCCAACTTCCCATCTAGGTAGAAGGCTGAAATTTGGCAGGCTCATTCCTTACAGCTTACTTACAAAAGTTAAGCAGGTTTCATTTCGAAATTCTACACGTAACGGTCATAACGGTCGATAACAGTCGACAACGTCCGCCATGTTGAACTTTCTTATTTATGGCCCCATCTTCACGAAATTTGGTAGGCAGATTCCCTGCGCTAACCGAAACCAATGTACGTACTTATTTCAGTGGTATGATGCCACTGTCGGCTGCCATATTGAAGTTTCCAACATCACTAATTCTCCAACTTCCCGTGTAGGTAGAAGGCTGAAATTTGGCAGGCTCATTCCTTACAGCTTACTTACAAAAGTTAAGCAGGTTTCATTTCGAAATTCTACGCATAACGGTCATAACGGTCAACAGCGTCCGCCATGTTGAACTTTCTTATTCATGGCCCCATCTTCACGAAATTTGGTAGGCGGCTTCCCTGCGCTAACCGAAACCAATGTACGTACTTATTTCGGTGGTGTGACGCCACTGTCTGCTGCCATATTGAACTTTCCAACGTCACTAATTCTCCAACTTCCCGTGTAGGTAGAAGGCTGAAATTTGGTACTTATTTCGGTGATATGATGCCACTGTCGGCCGTCATATTGAACTTTTTAACGGTCTTTGTTACTTATGGGCCCATCTTCAAGAAATTTGGTACACGGGTTCCCAACGCTAACTGAATCATACTTAAGTACATATATACGTCCTTAGCCTGCAGCTCGGTCACCGTGTGAGGCGGCGTTGGGTCCCCCATCCCAACGCCTCCCACGTTGTTGGCTGCCTACCTATATAAGGCCGTCCGTTGCTCCGGTCTCTACATTCCCTTCCTTGCTTCGCCACGGTATTCACGTCTCCCTGCTGATAACTACAGCCTTTTTATTTAATCCACGGCTTCTCTGCTGTTTTATTGTTCGTTTATTACGATTATAGTTATTGTGTAGGTATTTTAGACTTACTTTACATTGTTCAGGTTCCCATTTCCTTTATCATTCCAACCGTACCCCCATTAACATGTCTATCGAGGTGATCACCATCGATCAAAGAACTGTCACTTACCAAGTGGTTTCCATGTCCGGAGATGGCACCTGCCTTTTCCATTCTCTTTGTTACATATTGCACGGCCATATCAGGCTCACTCTTGATATCCGGAGGAACATTGTGTCTTATGTATTTAATGACTGGGACAGGTTCAAGGTGTGGACTGATGACGGTACAGGAGATAATTATACTACACAGGAGCACTATAAGAGTGAAATGCTTAAGTGTACCGAAATGGCCAAATATTTTACACCTTTGGACAACCGCCAATGCCTCTTAAACATCTTAGATTCACAGGTGACGATTTCAGTAGTGGACACTTTGATGTTTAGAAATGTTTAAACTCTTAAAAGCTGGATGTGAAGTTATCAATGAAACTGGTTGTATACTTACAACGCTTGACAGATGCCGAATGTGTCTTCAACACAAGTCCTACAAATACTGTCGTAATTGAAACAAACCATGAAACTCAAACCGATTATGACAGCAGCAATCCAAGCTGCGAGATTTGAAACAAGATTACTGTTCACATGGCCAACTGTACGTTGCATGCTCAAGAGTAAGCTCAGTGCACAGCTACAGCTTGGTCATATTACAACTGGAGGGCCGAACTGACAACGTGGCATACAAAGAGATCCTTAACAAATAATTATTGGTATATTTTCCCTCATTTTTAAAAAGGTTTAATTGTCTTCTTAATAAAAATTTTAAGGCAGTACTTCGCCGCTGCGAAGCGCGGGTATTTTGCTAGTATAATATAATATAATATACAAACCGGATTCCAAAAAAGTTGGGACACTAAACAAATTGTGAATAAAAACTGAATGCAATGATGTGGAGATGGCAAATGTCAATATTTTATTTGTAATAGAACGTAGATGACAGATCAAACGTTTAATCCAAGTAAATGTAGCATTATAAACGAAAAATGTGTTGATTCAAAATTTCACGGTGTCAACAAATCCCAAAAAAGTTGGGACAAGTAGCAATAAGAGGCTGGAAAAAGTAAATTTGAGCATAACGAAGAGCTGGAAGACCAATAAACACTAATTAGGTCAATTGGCAACATGATTGGGTATAAAAAGAGCTTCTCAGAGTGGTAGTGTCTCTCAGAAGCCAAGATGGGTAGAGGATCACCAATTTCCACAATGTTGCGCAGAAAGATAGTGGAGCAATATCAGAAAGGTGTTACCCAGCGAAAAATTGCAAAGACTTTGCATCTATCATCATCAACTGTGCATAACATCATCCGAAGATTCAGAGAATCTGGAACAATCTCTGTGCGTAAGGGTCAAGGCCGTAAAACCATACTGGATGCCTGTGATCTCCGGGCCCTTAAACGACACTGCACCACAAACAGGAATGCTACTGTAAAGGAAATCACAGAATGGGCTCAGGAATACTTCCAGAAACCATTGTCAGTGAACACAATCCACCGTGCCATCCTCCGTTGCCAGATGAAACTCTACAGTGTATGGAAGACTGTTCTGTGATCAGACGAGTCACGATTCGAAGTTCTTTTTGGAAATCTGGGACGCCATGTCATCCGGACCAAAGAGGACAAGGACAACCCAAGTTGTTATCAACACTCAGTTCAGAAGCCTGCATCTCTGATGGTATGGGGTTGCATGAGTGCGTGTGGCATGGGCAGCTTGCATGTCTGGAAAGGCACCATCAATGCAGAAAAATATATTCAGGTTCTAGAACAACATATGCTCCCATCCAGATGTCATCTCTTTCAGGGAAGACCCTGCATTTTTCAACAAGATAATGCCAGACCACAATCACAACATCATGGCTGCGTAGGAGAAGGATCCGGGTACTGAAATGGCCAGTCTGCAGTCCAGATCTTTCACCTATAGAGAACATTTGGCGCATCATAAAGAGGAAGGTGCGACAAAGAAGGCCCAAGATGATTGAACAGTTAGAGGCCTGTATTAGACAAGAATGGGAGAGCATTCCTATTTCTAAACTTGAGAAACTGGTCTCCTCGGTCCCCAGACGTCTGTTGAGTGTTGTAAGAAGAAGGGGAGATGCCACACAGTGGTGAAAATGGCCTTGTCCCAACTTTTTTGGGATTTGTTGACACCATGAAATTCTGAATCAACATATTTTTCCCTTAAAATGATACATTTTCTCATTTAAACTTTTGTTCCGTGATTTATGTTCTATTCTGAATAAAATATTAGAAGTTGGCACCTCCACATCATTGCATTCAGTTTTTATTCACGATTTGTATAGTGTCCCAACTTTTTTGGAATCCGGTTTGTAATATAATATAATATAATATAATATAATATAATATAATATAATATAATATAATATAATATAATATA
>JANRMT010062817.1:27131134-27189343 GCA_026402145.1 Polypterus bichir lapradei
ATATAATATAATATAATATAATATAATATAATATAATATAATATAATATAATATAATATAATAGATGGCAGCATGGTGGTGCAGTGGCAGCACTACTGCCTTGCATTAAGGAGACCAGAGTTCATGTCTCGGGTCCTCCCTGTATAGAGCTTGCATGTCCTCCTTGTGTCTGCAGGTTAGATGGCTTGGCGATGCTCAAATGGCCACGGTGTGTTCATGAGTGTGTTCACCCTGTGATGTTCACCCAGGGAATGTCCCACCTTGCACAATATGGATGCTGGGATAGGCCTCAGACACCCGCGACCCACCTTAGGATTATGCGGGCTTAGAAGATGGTATGGTATGATGTAGTAGAGACTGTGTAAAACCTCACAACAAAATTCAAAAATGATTTTTATTTTGCTTCTAATATAAGCAAATACATTTAATATGCAATAAATCTCAGCAGTCACATAACAAATTCTTTATAAGGAGCGTTCAAGAAGAAAGCGGCCCTGTAATCAATCAGATGTGCCTCGTCTGATTAATTCCGGCCAAGTCTCTCTCCTCCTCTCCTCTCGTCTCCAGCCCCGCCACCACTTCTGCTGCAGCAGCAGCAGCCTCCCTTGCGGCCCCTGGGGATCCCCCCTGATTCCTGTGCTGGTCAGGCTCTCCCCCTTCATCTTAAGGGTTTTCCTCCGAACTAGAGTCAGGCACTCCTCACACCTTCATCGGAGGTGTGCTTTTTTCTATACAGTATACGTTCAGGAAAGATCTGTGAAGTTTTAAAATGAAGGCGTATTTTTCCAACAGCCTCTGTTCACCATTTAATACTAGTGTGCCATCTTATCAGAAACATATATCTGAACAAAATTTTCACAGTAGCATTTTGAAAATATATTTTCAGCATGTGAATCATCTGTTATCGTTCAAAATATTCAAATCATTTCCTTCACTTCATTTCACAATGTCTATTTATTCTTTTAAGGAATTTTTATTAATGCATTTAGGAGATTTATTTGATTGTTTTGTTTTATGGCAACAAAAGATTCAATTAAAATAAGCTGTGATTCTCCTAAATATAATAAAGAAGCTCATTCAGACTCTCACAGTCCTCGTCAGAATTTTCCAGAAACAAGTCAATTTTTCCCATCGCTACCCCTGACAAGAACTTGGCCCCTTTCATTAGCCAGAAGAAAACAGAAGTGTTTCATTAATTGCTGAGTAATGTCAGCCCTCGCCTCCTCAATATGCGGCCTCCTTGAGGTGCAGGCACTTATTTGGCTTTCCAGTCATGACTTAACAGGCTGCATCAGACATGCCGCTCAGGCAAATACTTGCTGCAGTTTTTGAGAGCGCATTTCAAACGAGGAGGTCAGCTGCTTGGAGGTCGTACAGCAATGAGCTCATCCTGGCAATGTGGCGCAGTCACTGCGCACACGTCTGGATGCTCTGCGGTCACTGGAGTTAACGGCTTTTGCATTTAACATTAGGAAGAGGCTCCTGTTATGCTGCGGTGACACACTATGCTCGGTTCTGCCGGGGAGGGTGGGCACCTTGCTCTTTGTCTGACCTTTTGTGCTTTGATTAATCTGTCCCACTACACATGATGTTATTGCATGAACGAGACGGAGGTTTTCTCTTTTTGCCTTCTGTCTACACCACGATTTTCTGTTTAAAACTCTAAGAATTACCTAACGTTCAGTCAGTTACAGTCAATGAGACAAATTCTGGGGACGACTACACAAATCAGTACGGGCAGCTCTGGCTTTAACCCACAAGGTGGTCAGTTTAATCTTTCATTCCAACTCACCGTGTGGTTCTGAGTCCTTGAGTTCCAACTATGAAATAAAGTACAGAAACAACTGTAGTATCCTTAGGGTGTTGTTCACTGCAGAAGGGCACTATATAAAGTAGTCCATTCATCCACTTTCTTACTCACTTATCAAGATTACTGTCATAGGGAGTAGGAGTCTACCTCTGCAGCACTGAAGGAAAGGCAGGAGCCCACCCTGGCCTTTCATAGGTCACACATAATCAACACCACTCATTCTGGGAAAACTTAGAGATGCCAGCTTTGGAAATGGAAGGGTGCGGGAAGAAAACCAGAGTACCCTGAGAAAACCCCACATAAAGATGGAGAAAAAGTGCACAGTTCACATAAAATGTTGCCAAGCCAGGATTTGAAACTAGGGCCTGTATTTATCAAACATCTCAAAATTACTCCTAAGAATTTTACTAAAAGTCTGACTATAATACAAACTTTTTCTACCTCAGAGTAGGACATGAGAAGAATTTATAAATTGGCTTAAAACCAGTCCCACCGTGGAGTAGGAGGCCATGTCTAAGAACAAATGACATCACAATTCAATTAGCACTCATGACGTTTTGTAGGTTTCTGATACTAATGCTGAGGCTTCACTACAAAAAAAATAATAATAATATTCAAAGTAGAAGAACAAGACGAAGATGGAGGAAAACATGATAAAGTGTGACATTGCGGTAAGCTGCATGTAATTGTTGTCACTTTGAAATAATGAATAATACGATGAACAGCAAGATGGAAAGATGGAGACACACTCACCAAATGAGAGTAAGGCCAATCATAGGCACCTTAATTTAAAAATGAATGATCCACAGTCGTACTTTCAGAAGAATCGCCTTCCTGCTGTTATGGCCGTGGGAAATACCTTGTAAAGTAACAGTTACTGAAACTATCCACGGCTATTCCTGGACTGTTATTGAAGCTGCATTCTCTCTTGCGCTGTTCCCAATCATCTTCCAGTTCCAGACTCGTGTGCCGTTGCTCTGTCCCCCCTTATCTTCTGTGAGTTAAGTGAGACTCTATTTATCCAAAACCCCAGGAATCTCAGTCTGCCTTCCTGAACTTTCCTTGGCTTTTAAAATGTATCACAAATGTTCCAGGGGTTGATAGAATGCAGAGCTCAGCGTACCTGTGTGACGTTTTCACTGTCAAACACTCATCCAGCTCCACCTGTATTCAGTGTAATTTGATGGCTACTGCAATACAGTTTGCATCCATGACCACCTGTGTGTTGATACTGTGATATCACTTGTGTGCTGATCCCCATCTGGGGCCATAATCTTTACAAGTGTGCCAGTTTCCATGAATGTGCAGTGTGTAAAAGATAGCCCGGACGCAGAAAGACACGGACTCCAGATGTCCAAACCACACACATTTTATTCCATACAATATCACACATTGCGGACAATACTCTCAGTCCTTGTCTTTGTTTCTTCTGCTGCCTCTACTCCACTCCTTGCAAGCTCCGTTCTCTTCCCCTCGACTCCGGCTCCTTGAATGGAGTGAGGCGTCCCCTTTTATAATGCACCCAGATGTGCTCCAGGTGCTCCCTGATGATCTCCCTGCAGCACTTCCTGATGTGGCGGAAGTGCTGGATGGGCATCCGCAAGCACTCCTGGTGTACCAGCTTCCTGGTTTGGCAGCACTTCCTGGTGTGGCGGAAGTGCTGCGGTCCAAGGCTCCTTAGTCCTTTGGGTGTCCCCTGGTGGTGGCCACGGATCCCCAGAGGTTTGAGCCTTCCAGTTCCGTGGCTCCCACACAATGCAGGATGGCTGCCCTCTTACGTCCTGGGGAACGAATTGTCCCTCTCCCGGTCTCCTGCTTCTCCAGGCCTCCCGGTGGAGCATGGTCCCCGGCCATCCATCACAAGTAGTAGGGAAATGTATAAATTTGCATATTACCTCACATATTGTAAGGGCATTCAAACTTTGCTTGTTTGTGACATTCCAAACTCATCACTTTTCAAAGCTACCTTTTCCATAACCTTATCAACACTTTAATTTTGACTGACAGCACAAGGTTTCTCCTCATAGACATAACATACATAAATATTATAATGTTACAAATACAGTACATCCGGAAAGTATTCACAGCGCATCACTTTTTCCACATTTTGTTATGTTACAGCCTTATTCCAAAATGGATTAAATTAATTTTTTCCCTCAGAATTCTACACACAACACCCCATAATGACAACGTGAAAAAAGTTTACTTGAGATTTTTGCAAATTTATTAAAAATAAAAAAACTGAGAAAGCACATGTACATAAGTATTCATAGCCTTTGCCATGAAGCTCAAAATTGAGCTCAGGTGCATCCTGTTTCCCCTGATCATCCTTGAGATGTTTCTGCAGCTTCATTGGAGTCCACCTGTGATAAATTCAGTTGATTGGACATGATTTGGAAAGGCACACACCTATCTATATAAGGTCCCACAGTTGACAGTTCATGTCAGAGTACAAACCAAGCATGAAGTCAAAGGAATTGTCTGTAGAACTCCGAGACAGGATTGTCTCGAGACACAAATCTGGGGAAGGTTACAGAAAAATTTATGCTGCTTTGAAGGTCCCAATGAGCACAGTGGCCTCCATCATCCCTAAGTGGAAGAAGTTCGAAACCACCAGGACTCTTCCTAGAGCTGGCCGGCCATCTACACTGAGCGATCGGGGGAGAAGGGCCTTAGTCAGGGAGGTGACTAAGAACCCGATGGTCATTCTGTCAGAGCTCCAGAGGTCCTCTGTGGAGAGAGGAGAACCTTCCAGAAGGACAACCATCTCTGCAGCAATCCACCAATTAGGCCTGTATGGTAGAGTGGTCAGACGGAAGTCACTCCTTAGTAAAAGGCACATGGCAGCCCACCTGGAGTTTGCCAAAGGGCACCTGAAGGACTCTCAGACCATGAGAAACAAAATTTTCTGATCTGATGAGACAAAGATTGAACTCTTTGGTGTGAATGCCAGGCGTCACGTTTGGAGGAAACCAGGCACCGCTCATCACCAGGCCAATACCATCCCTACAGTGAAGCATGGTGGTTGCAGCATCATGCTGTGGGGATGTTTTTCAGCAGCAGGAACTGGGAGACTAGTCAGGATAAAGGGAAAGATGACTGCAGCAACAGAGACATCCTGGATGAAAACCTGCTCCAGAGCGCTCTCGACCTCAGACTGAGGCGACTGTTCATCTTTCAGCAGGACAACGACCCTAAGCACACAGCCAAGATATCAAAGGAGTGGCTTCAGGACAACTCTGTGAATGTCCTTGAGTGGCCCAGCCAGAGCCCAGACTTGAATCTGATTGAACATCTCTGAAGAGATCTTAAAATGGCTATGCACCGACGCTTCCCATCCAACCTGATGGAGCTTGAGAGGTGCTGCAAAGAGGAATGGGCGAAACTGACCAAGGATAGGTGGGCCAAGCTTGTGGCATCATATTCAAAAAGACTTGAGGCTGTAATTGCTGCTAAAGGTGTATTGATTTGTATTGATTAATGTGATTTCTCAGTTTTTTTATTTTTAATAAATTTGCAAAAACTTCAAGTAAATGTTTTTTACGTTGTCATTATGGGGTGTTGTGTGTAGAATTCTGAGGAAAAAAATGAATTTAATCCATTTTGGAATAAGGCTGTAACATAACAAAATGTGGAAAAAGTGATGCGCTGTGAATACTTTCCAGATGCACTGTAATATTTCATCTCTGTTCAATCAATATCTTTTTACAAGTTCATTACTGTCCAGAATTTCTAAAACATTCCGTCTTTCCTGGGATGTGCCTGCCAATCACTGCCTTAACGTCATCTTCTGGCAGCTCCTAGCGACTTAGGACAGCTCATTAGCTCTCCTACATCCTGGGGAAGTTAGAAAGAATTTCATAACTTAGTAAAATTGAAAAAGTGCTTTTACTCCTGCTTCTAAGAGTAGAACCAAATTTGCATCACTCTGAGATTTTTGAATCAGTTAGAGCCCTTTTCCTACTCTGAGATGCTTGGTAAATACGGGCACGGGAATCTGGCTCTGTCTGCAATAACCTCTGCGCCACTGTACCACACTATATAAAATAGTGTGCTGGTTTATATGGAGTACTGCATAACTTTACGAATCCTACAGCACCTATCAGCTATAGGAAGGGTGTCATTAGAACAGCATATCCAACCTGGGAGTCCAAGACCCACATAGATAGCCACACTTCAATTTCAAGGACAGAAGAAGCAGCCTGATGTATGGAAATCAAAAAGATGCAGAATGTCCTTCTGAAATCCCTAATTCTAGAAGGGTTCATTTATGTTAACTGAATCAGAGGGTACAGGCAATCTGGAGCTGATCCATGAGCATCAGGTGCAAGGCAAGAAGCAATCAATGAACCAATGCATCACAGGACACACTCACCCATATAGTGTCCTCAGATGGAGTCTTCTATGAAGGCCAATGGTTGAGGGTTCCAAAAGAGGCTATCAAAGCAGGACAAGCTTTTCACTGGTCTACCCAGCAGAGGCTGGTCTGAACTTAGGCCGTTAATACTACAAAAGTCCCACAAGGTAAGTGGTGACTGTAAAAAAAATAAAGCAAAAATAGCAATATACAGAAAAAGGCTCAGCAGAAACAAAAAATAGCACAAAGGAATTGCCTTAAAGGAAAAATCCCCAGCAAACAAGTTCCAATTTGAAAGCCAAAAGAATAATCAAAGAACAGAGCAAAAAAAGTATAAAGAAAACGGTAATTCAGGACAGAGAAACCAATACTCATAATACTGCAGAATGAACTAATGATTTCCCACTGGTAAGCCTTCTCAGCTCACATATATAGCCAGAGGGAGGGCTCAAAAACAACAACAACAGCATTTATTTATATAGCACATTTTCATACAAATAATGTAGCTCAAAGTGCTTTGTAGCTCAGTAGCTGTAATGTCAGGGAGGCCCGCCTCCTGGGGCTCCATCCACAAAGAACAACAGGTCTTCTAAAAAGACAGAACATAATTACAGAATGACAAATGAAATCAATAGAAATAACATAAAAACCTGAAACAAATACTGTAGCTCAAAATTAACAAAAGCAACAATAAAGCATAAAATACATAACTTTGAACCAATACATAACATACAGAGCCAATTTAGAGATGCCAATTAACATACACATCATTGGGACATATGCACCAGTTCCATGGGTATCCTGCAGCTGAAGCACCCCCAAAATGTATAACTTAAAAACATTAAAACACCATACAGCCTATGGATATCCACCACATTCTATTGTTGCTTGACATTAAAAACTCTTTGTTCCTTCAGTTTGGCTCATGGGAAGGACAACACCTGCCTGCTAGCATTACATGTTGTTAACCCGTCTGTTTAGTCTTCTGCATGAGGGGTGGGAAACCCCTGTCCCAAAATTAAAAAAAAAAACACATTCTCAGCTGACTTGAACAAGTCTATGTTGATGCACAAATCTCATAATGAGACTTTTATATGAGCTTATGAACAAGCTGCACAAAATATTTCAAAGTGCAGAAGGGGAATAAAGCGAAAAATAAAATCAATAATACCTTGGTTCGCTGGAGTGTCTTACAGTGTGTTGATCAGGCTGTCACTGAGATCTTAATGCGATTTCTCCCCAGTCACTATGTGCATTTTAATGTATAGAATAATATAATTATATCAACTGAATTATACTGAAAGTTGAAGAGTCGAAGTTTGCCAAGCAGGCTTTTATTTGCATCTCTTTTTAACAGTGCATATGGATTTATAGTGTCTGGCATAATGTTCAGAGTCTGTGAGGAAGGTGCAGTAGAACTGGAGTATTAGAGGCACCTTAACTTCATGTTAAGTGAAGGAGAACAGATTACAATTCATGGAAATTTAATCAAAAAATGTTAACACATACACGCTATGTCCATGCTACTATGCTTTCCTTAAAAATGCTTTTTTTTAATAGAAATGATCTCCATCCACACTAGCTTTTTCAAATTGTTTACAAGGGTATCTCCACTGGCAATAAAATGACCGAAAACACATATGACATATTTGTTCTCCTACACTGGGCATGGATGCATCAATGAAAAAAGCCTTGAAGGGGCAGCAACGCTGCCGGCCAAGAGATTTATCACAAGATTCTAGCAACTGGTTAACTATTTGCCTCTCGTGCATGTTCGCAGAATTCAGATTCTAAAAAAGGCAATTTAGATGCAAAGAGGTAAGCAACACAACAAATGCCATGGAAAGCAGCTGTCCTGTGTCTGCTATGTTCGAATATGGTTTTCTTCTGTGATGGCTGACCAATCAGGGAATGAGGTGTTGTAATAAGCAGGATCCAATCAGGGAAGGGCAACATAATAAGCACTAACCAATTAGAATGTGATTGGAGTGTAAAATAGTGGTGTAGTGTGGACAAAAAATGAAAACAGAGACTAATGTCTACTCTTTTAATTAAAAACACAGTAGTGTGGACATGGCCATAGACACAGTTTTATTTTTTCTTGTGACTCTACATGACATTGTAAAATATACTGATACAGGATGAAAATTACCAGTTAGGTAGTTCCACTTATTATTATATAGTAATAATGAAAAAATATAAAATTTAATTCAACATATTATATTCCAAGATTAATTATTATTTTGTTTTAAATATGTAAGTCAAAACAGAGATGTATCAAGATGTGTCGAGAATCTATTATACAGTATAATAAAACGCTAAGGTCTGTGTGTCCAGTCTCTCTGAACAGCCTAATTGGTCAGTTTGGTTTTGGTGATGCAGGAAAAGAGTAAGTGTGAGTGTGAGACACTCAAAGAGGAGTTAAAGCATACTCGTATGTAGCATGCTGAGAGAGTTACCTTCAAAGACAGTAGACAGCAGACAGGGGGATGAACGGGGCCTCGCAAATAAAGAAAGTATGAGACGCCGGTTTTACAGGAACACTCTCAACAGAGGGAGCCCTGGTTAAGAGGTGTTCAGACACACGTGAATACAGAGAAAAGGCGCTGAACGTACACGTAGGGCTAGAGATAACAAACATTTTTTAATTATTCTGTTACCGGTCTGCAACAAGTACTGTGACTAGTCTCTTTATAAAGTAATCGCATTGAATTAGGCTTTGCCACCCCTACTCTGTGCTACCCGTAGTTAGCACAGCGTACTTTGTGAGACTGAATTGCATGTTCAACAGTACAGTCCTTCACAGCTCAGGTGGGCCCCAAATAAAGTACTACGTAGTGCAACAAGGCTTGAAAATCAAGGAGAAATGAGAAGGTTCTTTTATATGAATGTTGTTCTTATGTTGGCTAATATGGACATGCGTCTATAAAATGTTCACCCCCAGTTAATTTTAAAAGTTGGCAACTATGCTTTGGGATGTTTAGAGAAATGTAATATTACAATGTCAGAACCATTTCAGGGTTGTTGAAGGGTCTATCCCAACAGCAGTGGCTGCAAATCAAGAAACGCCCTGTCCATGTCATGGTCCATTCTCACACGGTTCGGTTTGGAATCACCAGTTAACCTAACCTGCATGTCTTTAGAGATGTGGGAGGAAAACTAGAGAACACAGAGAAAAGACAAACCCCACAAAGACACAGAGAGAACATGGAAACTTCACACGGACAGTTACTGGATACAAGACCTGAGCCTAGGGTGTTCAACCAATAAGGTGTTATCACTGTGCTACTGTGTTGTCCAAGAGCAGAAGACCCAGATGAAAAAGCCTGAAAAGACTAAACTCTCCTGCAGTGATGGCACTCTGCACTGCGGAAACTGGCAACGGAAAGGAGAGACACCAGAAGGGTGACATTCTGCAAGTAACAGCATTCACCTATGTACCTCAAGCCTGCCATTAATATCACAAGCTGGTCAGATTTCCCACTTTTGCCGACAGTTAACATCTGAAAAGTGCAGACACTTGATATTCTTAGAAGGATGAAAAAGAAAAAAAAGGCTCTAATCAGCATTTTTCAGATTCTGCTGTCTGACCTTTTGTATTTGTTGCTGTTGATTTAGCTGATTTACATTCTTTGTCTGTAAAATGGTCACGCAACACTGAAGCGAGCAGGTCGTTGCTCAAGCACGGATTCCTTGTTAGGAAGTCTGATTATACTTGTTATGCTTGTGCATTGTAAAATAATACATTTAATTAGTAAAAGAAATTAGCGTTATGAAAACATCAAGGTTCCGTGTGTTCTGCCCAGTCCTCAGCTCTTTTGTTTTCTTTTGCCCATTGTTTTTCTGACCCTGTTGGCCCCTTTTGTAAACTGGATTTTTTATTCACGAAAATATATGTTTTTCTCCTAAGCCATTGTTGCCTGTTTTACATTAATTTAAAGTAATTCAGTTGGATAAAGGCCCACACAGTAAATAAAAATCCTAATGTGGATTTTTTATCTTCATCTAAAATCGTCTGATTTTATACTAAAAAAACATTCATGCTTCCAGTACTGTATAAGGTCATAGTGTAACTATACCCAGATCTACTAGGGAATGGCGTCTGGTGGTACCACCACTATGGGTCAATCAAAGTCTCAATCCAGTCTCTGTTTATGTGTAGCTCCTAGCTGGTGGAACAAGCTGCCCGTCTCCATCTGAACTGCTGACTCCCTCAGTTTGTTAAACAAGCGTGTGAGAGCTCTCTTGTTCAGTGAATGCCTTTCTAATAGGTGTGATGTGAGGTGTTGACTTTAAAATACTGCTTATGGTCTACAAAGCCTTAAATAATCATCTCGGAATGATTTTCACCTTAAGCCCCAAATCTTAACCTTAGATCTTCAAATGAGTGTCTGCTTATAATTCCAAGAGCTAAACTTAAAAGAAGTGGTGAGGCGGCCTTCTGCTGTTATGCACCAAAAATCTGAATAGCAATAGAAATTTGCCAGGCTAATACAGTGGAGCACTTTAAAAAACTGCTAAAAACTCATTATTTTAACATGGCTTTCTCATAGCTTTATTTTAGTTTAACCCTGATATTCTGTACTAGCCAACCAGCGGCGTAGCATACGCCGCATAATTATGTATTGATGGGTGAACAGTTCCTGAAAGACAGTTGTCCAAATGGGGTGGGTTTGAGGATACGACTGTAAGTGAATGAAAAGATGGAACTTTGGAGAGAGCAACATACAATTGTCCGTGACTGAAAACTGGAGGACTGCCATTGCGCCCCAACCTCCCAGAGCGAGGGACGGGGCTGGATGGCGGCCCTCTAAGAAGTTGGACGCTGACTGCTTGGGGGTCGTGTAACTATTTAGCAGGAGGGAGTCTCGCTCGTTATTGGAATTAACCAGACAAATCGCTCCACCAACTAAGAACAGCCAAGCACCACCACCCACAGAATCGAGATAAAGCTATCAATCTGTCAATCCTCTCTGTGTCTGGGCCTGGTGAGGTTTCCCGTGTTCAGTCAAATTAAGCCGCAGGCTCCTCTCCTGGTGGTGCCCTTCCGTCAATTCCTTTAAGTTTCAGCTTTGCAACCATACTCCCCCCGGACTTTGGTTTCCCGGTTGGTTGCCCGGCGGGTCATGGGAATAACGCCGCCGGATCGCCAGTCGGCATCGTTTATGGTCGGAACCACGACAGTATCCTATCGTCTTCGAACCTCTGACTTTCGTTCTTGATTAATGAAAACATTCTTGGCAAATGCTTTCGCTCTCGCTCGAATTGTTGGTGGGCGGGGCTCTGTCGTGCGTATCACATGGTCTGTCTGGCGTGCCATGGTCTGCCGCTTAGTGAATTCTTGGTGGGCAGGGCTCTGTGAGTTGGCGGGCGTGGCTCTGTCTTGTGTGCGTCTTGCTTGCCATGGACTTAGTGAATTATATATATAGATATGCATTTAATTATCATTTTTTTATGGCTCTGCGAACCGTACTAACCCCTACTTTCTCTGCTGTTCTCTTTCTGGTTTTCTGTGGTGGTGATCTGCAACACCATCACCTGATCAGGGCACCATGCAGTTCCTACAATAATGGATTGAATGCCAGAGGTCCACATGACCATCACCGTCTAATTCTTCTACATGAAGCCTGAAAACCATGAGGACTGATTGAGATCATTTATGTTAGGTAGAATACCCAGGGTGGGCTGGCTGGTCTTGTGGCCTCAGAACCCCTGCAGATTTTGTTTTTTTCTCCAGCTCCTGGAGTTTTTTTTTTGTTTGTTTTTTTCTGTCCTCCCTGGCCATCTGACCTTACTTTATTCTTTGTTACTTAGTATTGCCTAATCTTATTTTTATATTTCTGTTTTTTCTTTCTTCATCTTGTAAAGCACTTTGAGCTACATCATTTGTATGAAAATGTGCTATAGATATAAATGTTGTTGTTATTGTTATTGACAAAGGTCAACAGCTTGTTTAGACAGTTTAACATAGTGTTCTTTGTTCTCTAAAATTTAATAAGGTTATTAAAAATGTGAAATCACCAATCATGATCACATCTAAAAGTCATCATAACATTTCATTTCAACCCATCCACTTGAAAAACAGCTCCCTGCGCAGTCATTTTGACTCCCAGAATCACATACAGTGGATCCAGAAAGTATTAAGACCCTTCACTCTTTTCACATTTGCTATGCTACAGCCTTGTGCTGTAATCATTTAAATTAATTTTTCCCTCATCAAACAATACTCGATACCCCAGAATGAGAAAACAGGGTTTTAGAAAATTTTGCAGATTTACTAAAAATAAAAAAACTGAAACAACTCCTTGACACAAGTATTCAAACTCTTTGCTGTCACACTTGAAATTTGGCTCTGGTGCATCCCATTCTGTTGATCATTATTGAGATGTTTCTAAACCTTGTTTGGAGTCTTCCTGTGGTCAAGTCAACTGATTGCACATGATTAGGAAAGACACACACATGTCCATGGAAGGTCCCTATGTTGACAATGTGTATCAGAGCAAAACCAAGTCACAAGGATGAGGGAACTGACTGCAGATCTTAGAGACAGAATTGTGTAAAGGCACAGATCTTGTGAAGGCTACAAAAAATCCCCACAACATTAAGAGTTCCCAAGAGCACAGTAGCCTTCATTATTATTAAATGGAAGAAGTTTGGAGCAGCCATGACTCTTTCTAGAGCTGACTACCTGGTCAAACTAAGCAATTCAGGGAGAACAGCCGTAGTAAGACAGATGACCAAGAACTTGATGGTCACTCTAGCTGAGCTTACAGAGAAAAAGTGTGGAGATGGGAGAAACATCCAAAAGGATAATCATCACTGCAACACTCCACCAAACTGAGTGGACAGACAGAAGTCTCTTCTCAGTAAAAGGCACACAGAAGACCACTCGAAGTTTGCAAAAAGACACCTAATGGACTCTCACTCTGTGTGAAACAAAATTTCCTGGTCTGATAAAATCAAGATTAACGTCATATATCTGGAAGAAACCAGGCACTGCTCATCACCTTGGAAATCCCATTTCAGTGGTGAAGCATGGTGGTGGCAGCCTCATGATGTGGGTTTGTTCTTCAGAGGCAGTGACTGGGAGACTAGAGAGAGCAGAGAGAAAGCTGAACAGAGAAAAGTGCAAAGATATTCTTAATGAAGACTCTAGACCTCAGAGTGAGTCAAAGTTTCACCTACCAACAGGACAATAACCCTAAGCACAAAGCAAAGACAACACCAAAGTCACTTAGGGACACTCTAGGAATGTTCTTGAGTGGCCCAGCCACAGCCCTAACTTGAACCAAATTGAACATTTCTAGAAAGACCTGATAACTGTCCACAAACAATCTCCATTCACCCTGAAGGAGCTTCAGAGGATCTGCTGAGAACAATTGGCAGAAACTCTCCCAATTCAAGGTGTGTGAAGCTTGCAGTGTAAGACCCAAGGAAGCTCCAGGCTGTCATCGCTGTCTAAGGTGCATCAACAAAATACTGAAGAAAGGGTCTGAACGTTTATGCCAATGAGATGTTAGTATTTTTTATTATTAATAAATTTGCAAAAATTTCTAAATTCTTGTTTTTGCTTTGCAATTCTGGGGTTTTGAGTGTTGCTTGATGAGACAAAAAATGAATTTAAATGATTTTAACACAAGGCTGCAACATAACAAAATGTGAACAAAGTGACTATGTAGATGAAATGAAGGGAAAACAGAAGAACATTATAGCAAAAATGGATGTGGAAGTTTAACCACAGTAAGCATACTTGTCACAACTAAAATGATAAACCTTTAATAAGTGTCAACTTGGCTCACATGCTCAACTTGGTGTATTACTTAAGCACAAGTGACCTTGGAACTTTAATCATTTTCACTTGACCGTAAATCCTTATACTGCATAAATGTCGAATGCTTTAGATAGATAGATAGATAGATAGATAGATAGATAGATAGATAGATAGATAGATAGATAGATAGATAGATAAAGGAACTTGGCAAAAATCTACATTTTGAAGACCAAAACAATCATATGCATGCCTAGAAAAAAAAGTTTGCTCAAGATGAGGTTTAGAATTTAAAACTGAATAGCTACACTCAAATACATTGGCAAAATGGGTATTCATTTACCCATTTTGCCAATATATTAACTAGTTAGTTAACTAGTTAACTTTTTCAATTCAATATCTCAGATCCTTAGAAGAGCTACAAATGGGGAACACGGTGATGAACAGCTCAAGCTGTGGTTGTCCTTGTCAAGATTTGGGACCTCAAATGCCACTGTTGTTTTCTTTTTGTCTTCATTTGAGCTTCTCCTGCTATAAGGTGCAACAGGCATTGGTGAGCGAAGTGCTACCTGCTGAGTAGGGAAGCATTTAATAAGTCACATTTTATGTTCTCAGAGTCTCTTAGTCATTCTCAGTCTCGGATGTAATAGACGTAGGTAGCCTTTAGAACTTTCCGATGCATTTTGCTCACCCTGTGACAACATTCAAGTTTGCAGCTTGTCCAGATGTCTTTGTTCTGTGTCTGCGATGATAGAAGGATATCTTCCATTTAAAAATTCATTAGATGTTCATAGTAAAAACTCTGAGGAAATATCTTAATATAAATAAATTAATAAATTGATTAATTCTTGTTCTTCTTCTTTCGTTTGCTCCCGTTAGGGTTTGCCACAGCGGATCATCTTATTCCATATCTTTCTGTCCTCTGTATCTTGTTCTGTTACACCCATCACCTGCATATCCTCTCTCACCACATCCATAAACCTTCGCTTAGGCCTTCCTCTTTTCCTCTTCCCTGGAAGCTCAATCCTTAGCATCCTTCTCCCAATATACTCAGCATCTCTCCTCTGCACATGTCCAAACCAATGCAATCTCGCCTCTCTGACTTTGTCTCCCAACCGTCCAACCTGAGCTGACCCTCTAATGTCCTCATTTCTAATCCTATCCATCCTCGTCACACCCAATGCAAATTTTAGCATCTTTAACTCTGCCACCTCCAGCTCTGTCTCCTGCTTTCTGGTCAGTGCCACCGTCTCCAACCCATATAACATAGCTGGTCTCACTACTGTCCTGTAGGCCTTCTCTTTCACTCTTGCTGATATCCGTCTGCCACAAATCACTCCTGACACTCTTCTCCCCCCATTCCACCCTACCTGTACTCTCTTTTTAACCTCTCTTCCACAATACTGTTGATCCCAAGTATTTAAACTCATCCACCTTTGCCAACTCTTCATCCTCACCATTCCACTGCCCCCCTCTCATTCACACACATGTATTCAGTCTTGTTCCTACTGACCTTCATTCCTCTCCCCTCTAGAGCATATCTCCACCTCTCCAGGGTCTAATTGTAGGAAAAGTCAGACACCTCAGACTCAAACTAAACAGTTGCATAACTACACTGGTGGTGTTCAGGGAGCAAAAGTGACAATTTGGATTAGATGACAGTCCCCAAGCATATTGTTTTTGGTGTTAACATATGGTTGGTGAAGAATTTTAATTTGAGTTTGTAGATGATTCGGATTCCTTGATAGCTTGTGTTACTTTTTATGTTTTGATCTTTGGTTATCTTTATTGTTCTCATCTAAAAGAGGAGGTAGACAAACTGTTTATTTGATTTTCCTATTTTTTTCAACCCTTTTCATTCTGAGCCATTGTACATACTGTAAATATTCACCAGTGCTTATTTTTGTTCTTTATTGTATATACAATTCAATTAGTTTGTTGGCCCTGTAAATAAAGAACAGAACTGTTTAAAAAAAACTTTGGTCTGTGTCTCCATTTCAGTCACCAGTGATCTTTTCAGAGTCTGAGGGAACGTGTAGTGTGCCAGTACACAGGGCACCACAGAGATGTTCTGTGTTTCCGTGTTCACTTGTGCCACCTAGTCAAGTTTACCTTTGCCTCCATTACTCCTCACTGTTCAAGTTAAGGTATTTGTTGTAAAAGTTTGAGGAGTGACTGTCTTGTCTAATGGCTTTTCTGTCAACCGTTAAGATAAAGTAGCCTTATTCTGCACTGCATAGAAGGTAACATAATGATCAGAGCTACTAATAGTGAAGGATGCACAAGTAAAGAGCAGTATATATTTGGAGAAAGGCAAAAAAAAAACGCTGCCATTCAAATCTCCAAGAGGAGTAGCAGCACGACTCAGCAGCTGGGTATGAGTCACATTCGAATGACTCCATAGAACTCACTCAGCAGGGGTCCTTCTTTAAAAAGATCCACATTTGGAGCTACAAATACAAAACAGGCAGATGTACTGTAGTTTGAGAGCTCTGCATCCTGCATCCAACTGGCTCCCAGCACAGACGAGAGGGCACTGGAGTGAGAGCTGCTCCAAAGATCATTTAAAGCTGAAAGATTGTCTGTTTTCTTATAGTTTAAAGTTCCCACAAATAGAGTTTATATGCTAGACTTATTCCTATAATCATACAATAAGATTTTTCTTTTCAATGTCCTGACTATTGGATTAATATCACAAGTCTGTATTGTGTAGGGATGTGTAATTTCTTGGTAGGACCATCACAGATGTGAAGACAGCGGCAATAGCTGTATGGTCCGGGCTCGCCAGCATGCAGCAGCCTTTTCAGAAGCTCTCTCTTTTTTCTCTACATCTTTGATAAACTTTTTTTTAATATTAATGTTATAAATGTTAAGATTTGTACTGTATATCTCACTACATACATACTGTACATTTATTTTTTTAATGGTTTTTAAATTGAAGATATGCGGCTGTCATTGCCGACCCGAGTGTCAGCTCATCTCAACTGCCTTTTAGACGAGCTATGAACTTGATGGTCCTGTCACAAGGTGACCATAAAGAATCTAAAGTCTACCTTTTATGGTGTTTGATTACAGCCAAAAGTCTGTGCCCGAGCACCACGCATTTTGTAAGTGCAAGTTACTTTTTGAGCACATTTCACAACCACAAGCTACATTTTAAGCCTTCCCCACCTCTAAATGGGAACGTGCATAGTTTACGCCAAAACTTGGAAGTTACCAAAAATATGGCTTTTTCTTTGTGTGCCTAGCGATTGGCTGGCTAGCACTGATGACACCCATTGGCCAGAAGAATGAAGTCCCGCCCTTGCCTCGCTGTTTTTGCTCTCAAATAATTTAGCCAGTGACGCTGTGGAAGAGCACTGCCAAAAATCATGTGACCGCAAATCACTTGCCAAGTGCATCACTAATGCTCAAAATTTAATTCATGAATGCAAAATATGGTCAAAATGTATTTATGCTTGTAAAAACGTTCAAAATGCAACTTGCACTTACAAAATGCGTCGCACATGGACTTGGACATGTAAAGTTTGCTTAAAATGTAACTTGCACTTGCAAACTTTGTGGTGCACAGACATGGACATTTGGAAGTAATCTAACTCCATAACCTTATGTCTACAACATCTGAGAACGTAATGGACTCTGTGGAAGGTAAAGTGTTAGATATTATATATTCCTGTACTCAGCTACAATCTAGCACTGCAATCACTGCCACCTATAATAGGGACAGCGTGTCCAAGGTAGGAAAGGGTGAAGATCCAGAGTTAGGATGAAAGTAAGATGGAAAGAATTCAAAACTGGCCAACATACATATAAAGAGTAATGTCCGATCACTTTTTAGACTGAAAGAATTGTCACATCTCATGGCAAAGTTACGGAAAGTCCAGCCATTGTGGCATCTTGAGTATTGAAGAGAACAGGCTTAAACCTCCAATTTCAGATGCCGTTTAACACTGGATAGGTTACATCTGATACGATCAGACGGTGTGGAAAAAGCAGGAGGGGGTCTGAAGATGTAAATGAGAAATAGTAAAAAAGTGAGCACATTACAAATAAAGGTGAAATGTGTGATCCTGACTTTGAAATGCTGACTGACGTCATCTACATTAGTGCCTAGGAGGGGGTTGCATCATCCTGTTGTTGTTTATTTTAAACTGAGCTACAGAAATGATTCACTTTGTTATCAACTTTTTAACGATGAATCATTCTGAATGCTGGTGATTTCCACCAAAGAGCTTTGGATGGAACAAACCCCAAACGGCATTTTCCTTTTGTGGACACAACAAGCTGGACCTGATCTATTCAAATGTTAATGCCTTTAAATGTAAACCTGTGGCACATCTGGACAGGTCTGACCACATTTTACTGCCACATTGAAGCCTGCAGTTTATCTTATCATCCAAGCCAGATGCTTTTATGTGTGTTGTGGGTTTTGTTGTTTACATATTATAAAATTTATAGATTTTTTTTTAATATATTAAGCCTTTATAAAGTTTAAATTCCCCTTGGGGACACAAAAAAAGCTTACATATCTTTCTATACGATGACATAACACAGTGGAGAAAATAAATTAAAACAAAACCCATTCCCAATTCATGATATAAATTGTCAGCTCTTTTCTTTGTTCTTTGCAAATTGCTTCTACTTAATCTTGACTTTGACAGTCTTTGACCTCTGGGTTCTGTTTTTGTAGAGTTCATTTTTTCAACACTGTCATTTTTTACTTTGCTCTCGCTTGAAATTAGCTATGCAGACACATATGCCTGTGAACATGTGAACAGGTGAATAGTGACTCAGCCATAAATCCCTGGTGAATAACCCATTTTTTGCCTCACAAGAGGACCTGTTGCAATAGTTCTGAACACTAAATGCTTTTCTTTATGTTTTGTTTCCCGAAGTGCTGCCAACATTTTTTTGAATTAGTAGTACATTTGTCCCTTTTTAATTTTTAATGTCAGCTGAATTATGACACCTGCCTTCTTTTCTTACATTTTTCAACACATCTACTTATCTCCAGCATCTCTGAACATGAACCTCAACAATGAAAGGCTAAAGTCACTCTATTGCCGCCTCTGTCTAGGACAATTCCTTATGCTCTCTAAGAAAGGACACATACATATTAGAAATCCTTCTCAGACATTGTAGGACATTGCGTTGTTGTATGGACTTCGTTTAGTTTAGCTATAATTTCTTTGCCTGCTTATCAAACTCAAAAAAAGGTGCAAGCCTTGAAAAACAAAATAAATAAATAAATAAACTCAGATCTGTACTTTGAGAAATGTCTCAAAAAATGTGTAGGTAAGACCAACACATCATTCTGTCCTCAAATTCAAATTGCAGGCATATGACCTGCACAGGCCCAATAGCGGGGCAAATGCTTTTAATATTAAAATACCAAAATACAAAAAGGAAGAAATTATAAAAAACAAAACTGAAGCAGTAGATATCAAAAAATTGTTTTGCTCACAAGAGACAAACCAAAGACTAACAAAACAAGTCTGGAATCGTAAAGTCAGTACCTAAATCAGACTCCATAATCTGAAGAATTCTTCCTATGACACATAAATCCAAAAAGCAAGCAGACACAAAGAAACATGAACAATAGCAATGTCGGAGCAGCCCTTTCAGGGGCCATTGGCCCTTAAGTACTGTGGGGGGGCGGTTCCTGAGCTGCAATATCAGGTGGCCCTGCCCCCCAAAGAGTCAACGTATAAAAGAGCAAGGCACCTCACAAAAGAGGCATGTAATAACATAGAACAATAATTTAAATATACCTTAAGGAAACAAAATTGTAGCGAAGAAAACAAAGCTATAATTAACAACAATACCTAGAAAACAATTTAAAAAAACAACAGGTTAAATTCAATTCAAAGCAAATTCATCCTTGACTGTACTGTAATATGTGAATGTAAGCTGTTTTAAAAACAAGGTGAATGTGTTATGGCTCTAGGGGTTTCAACATGTGTAGAATGTACTTTGCACAAATTTTATAACTTAGCTATAATTTTTAATGTGATTATTTTGTTATTGTTAATTTTTTCTGTTTTCGTGTCCAATTTTGCTTATCACAGGTGCTGCCACTTTGAGTATTTTCCATGATGCTTTCAGTATTGTTCTTGGCAATGGACCTCTCTCACGTGATGTGACGTGGGGCAATACAGAAGATGGTGTCCTGCTAGTGGTAATGTTCAACATTTTGGATTCCCTAGCAAAGCTTTATTTTCTGGTAGTTAGGTTTCCTGGTGTTTCTTTGACTATGAGTTTTCTTTGAATATGACTTTAAAGAAATACTCAAAAATGATTTCATTTACGTATTATTTACTCTGTATAATTTGTAGTGATAGCCAAGAAAAAAATTTTATCTAATTTTTTTCATAGAGAACAGACATTACAAAGTTTCTGATGGAATGGCACCTAATGGTGACCAATGCAGGACAACAGCAAACAATCTAAAACGTCCATGAAAAAAAATCTCAGGTTATTTCTGTCACATAATCCACACATCAAGTCATCCAGTTGTATGATCACAATGTGCAAAACATATAATTTTGCTAAAATACAGTTAAATAAATACCTCTGGAAAATGAAATAAGTTCAAAAAGAGGAAGCCCCTTCAAAGAGGGTCCCACTTTTGAATTGAAGACAGGACTCTTAACCATTGAATAAAGGTCCCTCAGCCCCTCACCTTATCTAACCTTTTCATTTATTTTGTCGTTTTCCTTGATGCCAGATAATTACCAGGTATGCTGCCAGTGTCTAACTGGCTATTTCAAGAATGGACAAAGGTATCACCCAATTGTGAGCAGTGGCTTTTAGATGCTTTTCTTCAAACCCTCAGTGTAACCCACCCCACTATCTACTTAAGTAGCAATGGGGGAGTAATGGACAGTAAATATAATCAAATTTTTACTGTGATTTAAGCTTTAAATGGTAATTCTGATGTATAAGTGATTTGTTTTCAATATTCAAAAAACAGCACATATAATTTGCTTGTATATGTGCTCACATAACAAATATTTACTTCTATTTACAATAATGATCTTTAAACTGTGCAATGATGCCCTTTTCAAGATAAAACTCCAGAGACAAACTATAAAAATATGGAGATGAGTTCCATGCACAAGGTCTTTGATATAAACTAAGAATTTACCACAATGTCTTGGTTACAGAAAGAAGGAGGATGAAGAGACATATAGTGAATTTTAGTTTTTATTGCTGAACGTTTATTGATCAGGTTCTTGTAAATAATATTAAATAAGAAGATAAAAATACAGCTTAGAGTGTTTAATGTAGTTAATACCTCATTCCACCATGACTCCACATTGGTTAGTGTCTCACAGTGATTAATGTTGGGGTGCTCTCTTATTGATGTTCATCGAACCAAACAGGCTTTGCATCGTTTCTCTGTCCCAAGTCACCTGGAAATAGCTGAAGTGCCAATAACTCAGCAATAGACAAGAGACACGCAGATGATTCTGTTCTACCAGAAGCACTTTTTGTTATGTCATGCAGGAAAAAGACAAAGAAAAACAAATGCCAGGAAAGAACGAGACATTCTGCTGAGTCACAACATGAGCAGTTTCACCTACTTTTTTTAAACTCATGCTTCTCTGCTATAAAAAGCTGGTACAACAGCATTTCTCAACCTTTAAGTATTTGCGACCCGAGTTTTCATAACAGTTTTAATCGCGCCCCTCCAACATTTTTTTGAAATGTAGATGCATATTTTATTATACCTACTTAACTTTTATCGACATTTATCTAACTCTATATTTATTGTTCTAGTATCAGAATGTAGTTTAAGTTAATTTGTTTTGGTTTCAACAGATGTTTTTTTCATATTTTTGATTCTTGTTTTCTTTTTTTCACATCTTCGCGCCCCCCTAGGGGGGCCCACCCCACAGGTTGAGCACCACTGTGGTACAAGGATCAGGAGATGGATCAGAATCAGAATGAAGCAAATATCAAAATTAGGAGGATAAAGAATCAGGCACAAAAAGCAAAAAACTATACAAACTATTAGTAGGAAGTCTTAAGATGTAAATCAACCAGAATTTGGTTTCAGAATGATCTGTTGTGCTAGTTTATAAAGCATCTCCTCAATAATGACATATAATGAGATTTCTGGGACCACATCCCAACAATGGAAAATCAAAATACATTAATAACAAAATATTCTTAATTGAACAAGTTGCCTAAAACCCAAACACATATCCAGAAATGATCTCTGATAGGAAAACAACATCCAAAACAAAGGAAATTCCAATAGAAAATGTATTAAACATTAAGCAATACATTTTTAAAGTTGTCTATGTCATAAACTCTTTTGAGGATGTAGTGCCTTTCTGTATCTCAGCAGCTGTTGTTTCCAGCATTACAAGTCAAAGTACCACATGTTTAATCTTCCCACCTGCTTATGTTCAATAAAAGAAAAAGACAATTAATGAACGCTGTGAGATAAAAGAACCTGCGTTTAGGAAATGTGTGAACCCTATAAAATACACGAGGGATCTCAGATCTGCACAAACTGTCGACCTGCACAATTCATTCAGCTAGTCTTAGTGGTGATACTACAAAGTAAAATCCCACCACAGTGTTTGCAGAAAACACAAATTAACTTTCTTTCCAATCTCTTATGGGCTCAGACTTTGGCAGAATGCCCTGCCATTACTTCACATGATGCTTCTCATTCAAAATTCATTGGGAACAGAAACAACAAGTAGCTATAGGGTTATTTCAACATTTAGCAGCCACAGTTTTAATTGTAAAAGGACGAGAAGGGTATTTAAAACCAGACAAGAGAAAATTAAACAAATTAATAAATAAAAACAGCCACATATGTTTAATGATTGCAGTGTGTAATGTGGCATTTTAAATTTTCCGTCTTGAAATGCAGTGAAATGAGTAGCTCTTCTAATTGTTTTTAGCTGATGGTTATTCTGCTGTGCTAATGATATGAACCAATAATTCAGAAAGTCCCCTGGCAGGCATCACTCTAGTAGCCCAGGAGCAACATTTGAACCTATAAGACTGCAGGTTGAAATTCCACCCTGGTTCCCTGTGTAATACTGAGCTAATCATCCTGCTGTTAGTGCTCTGCATTTAAAAATAAGGCACTGGTAATAAGCTGTAATGCACATGTGTAGTGATGGCTGTGGGATTGTGGGAAACAAGTTCTATTATGGTCTGGTTTAATGCAGCTTTTTACATTTCTTTCTCTTTCAAATGATCTTCACCATAAATGATTGCTCAATAAGAAAATCACTCAGCTGGCACTGAGTCTGGCACACAACAGAGGACATGCCCGACAGAGGATATATTTTTAAAATTCATTGGGCTACGATCAAGCTGCTTGTGTGTTATATTTATGGCTGACTTCTTAATCAATAAAGAACTATTCTCTTAGTTAGTTTTCTTCACACACTTTTCCAGATTAACGATTTGAAATACCAGATCTTGTCAGTTTACATACAATATCATTCCATTTCCCAGTCCACTGTGCTCTTGGAAACACTCAAAGCATTATACACTTGCCCCTCATCTATGCCATACCGCAATTTGATCATTTTGTTCTGCAGACAGTTTTTATGCTAAAGGAGGTTTACATTATGTACTGCCAGAATAGATTTAGATAGAAAGAAATTATTCAAAAGTATTAGGCATCTCATTGTCAAAAATTCTGGAAAAATGTCAGAAAAGGTTCAACAGAAATAAAAAAACAGAAGCCAAGGGGCATGCACAGTCCCGACTACTTGACACATTTTGCACTAATACCTCAAACAAAGATTTATTAAAAAAGCCTAGAATACTGGACACAAGAATTGGCATGCTTCCGTCTTATTTCCTGTTCACTCATGACTGTGTTTCCCTCCATCGTTCCAACATCATTATCAAGTTTGCGGACGACAGCACACTAGTAGGACTCATCAGTAATAATAATGATGAATTGGCCTACAGAGAGGAGATCCAGAGCTTTGAGACATGATGCTCCAACCACAACCTGATCTTCAACATCAAGAGGACCAAGGAGCTCATTGTGAACGTCAGGAAGAAAGCTGCAGCCACTTTCCCATCTGTATCAACAGCACTTCTATTGAGCGCATCTCGAGCTTCAAATTCCTGGAAGTTCACATCTCTGAGAACCTCTCTTGGACGGTCAACATCTCTATCCTTGTCAAAAAGGCAGAGAAGCATTTGTTCTTATTGAAGAGGCTGAGAAAAGCCCAACTAAGAATTCAGATCCTCAACAACTTCTACCGCTGCACAATTGAGAGTATTCTTCCAAATGGCATCTTTGTGTTGTATGGCAGTTGTACTCTCGCTGACTGAAAGGCCCTAAAATGAGTAATGAAAATTACTCAATACATCATTGGCACCCCAGTGCCTGTCACTGAGGGCCTGTATCACAAACAATGTTTACAGAGGGCACATAATATCATCAAGGACACTTTCCACCATAACCATGGACTGTTTACCCATCGTACTGGCACCAACAGACTTCTTTTCTGTAGCTGTTATGCTGCTGAACTGTATGTTCCGGTGCATTCTCTTGTTTATTTGCTACCATTGTATAACTTAGCATTTCTATTATTTGCAGTTCTGGACAGATGCTAAACATTATTTCATTGTCATACTACTTGTACTACGTTCAATGACAATAAAGTTGAATCTAAATCTGAATTATATACTGCCCAAGCAATGGCATCACATGAAATCAGAGTTCAGTTGTCATTATGAAACACGTGTCTCTAAGGAGTAATGCGACAAGAGATGAATCACAAAAAAAGATGTGGTCAGGGAAAGGAAAGGTTCAAAACCAAGCGGTCAAAAGTAGCCAGGTAACCAAGAATCAAAGGGTAATACAGTATGTTAATCAGAGGTCAAAGACAAAACAGAAGTCAAAAACCAGCAGCACAATCCCAATGCTAGGACCTAGTTGAGAAATAAGCAGACACTAAAGATTCCTGAGGTTGGTTTTATCCATGTCACTCAGGGCAATTGCCACCATATTTATGTCATGACAATCATGATGTCATCAGCATGATGAACAAGCTTACATGACAGATTCCAAATGGCATTGCATAAACAAAGAAAAACATTAAGAAAGTAAAAAATGGCTACACAAGCATGTTCCACACTACGGACATTTTTTTCTTCCACATCATTTGCAACAAAATCAGAGTTCGATAAGTGTCTGTGTAGTACACCCATTGCCGTAGGCATGTCAGCTGCAAAATCAACTAGGTACCAATCAGCTGATGAAGGTACGTGATTTTCGTTTTTGATCGCCAGATCACTTGCAACAAACTCAGAGTTTGTTAAGTCTGAGTCTGATTCAACAATAATACACAAAAAACTAAATACATAAATAATACACATGGAGTATTTTAAGTACATTCACTTTTCTCTCTCACCCAACGTCTATGTGATTCAAGACGTTGTTTACACTATTCACACACATGCAAGGATTAGACATCAAGGCAGCGAGTCTAGCAGACCTCCTATGAAAGAGGGTCTACCTATAATGTAATAGTGACTTTTATCAATGTTTACAGCTTTTTGATGCCTTCTTCCCCTGAATGTCGACATCTGCTTTCAACCTGTTATGTCGACAAAAGTTGACATTTGTCCTAAAAGAGTTAATTAAATTCCAATCATGAAATACTTGTCAGAAACATAATCCTAATATGTTAACTACTTAGACATTAAATGTCATGCCCAATGCTGGTAGATGTCCATTTGAAGCCTTAGCTGGTATAGCTGCGCTTGCCCAAAATTTCCAGAGTTCGGCAGCTTTTAGTTTACTTCATAGAACAAATCAGACAATAGTGTGATGTGTGTTTAAATAATTCCACAATCCAAATACCTTCATTTTAAAAACAGCAAACAGTTCACACAAAAATAGAGACAAAATTAATATTACAAAGAAAGGCAAAATTCTTGTTAAAAGAAAGTTATATTTAAAACTTTCTTGTCTTGTTTCATTTTTATCTACGTATGTTTGGTCATTAGAACATTAGAACACTCTAGACGAGAACAGGCCATTCAGCCCAACAAAGCTTGCCAGTCCTATCCATTTATTTCTTCCAAGAAAACATCAAGTCGAGTTTTGAAAGTCCCTAACGTCTTACTGTCTACCACACTACTTGGTAGCTTATTCAAAGTATCTATCGTTCTTTGTGTAAAGAAAAACTTCCGAATGTTTGTGCGAAATTTACCCTTAACAAGTTTCCAACTGTGTCCTCGTGTTCTTAATGAACTCATTTTAAAATAACAGTCTCGATCCACTGGACTAATTCCCTTCATAATTTTAAACACTTCAATCATGTCACCTCTTAATCTTCTTTTGCTTAAACTGTATAGGCTCAGCTCTTTTAATCTTTCTTTATAATTCAACCCCTATAGCCCTGGAATCAGCCTAGTCGCTCTTCTTTGCACCTTTTCTAGTGCTGCTATGTCCTTTTTGTAGCATGGAGATCAAAACTGCACACAGGACTCCAGACGAGGCCTCACCAATGCATCATAAAGGTTTAGCAGAACCTCCTTAGACTTGTACTCCACACAACGTGCTATACAACCTAACATTTTATTTGCCTTCTTAATGGCTTCTGAACACTGTCTGGAAGTCAATAGCTTAGAGTAATCTGACATAACGACATACTTTCAAATGTTCAAATTTTCTTTAAAGGTTGTAGAAAGATCAGGTCAGAAAACTGTATGCCAATGTACTATTTATAAACTAATCTAACAGTCCATGCTTCTAAAAATTAGACTTATTAACACTTTGTTTTTACAGGAGAAGCTAAAAATGTTCTATTTCATGCTAATTTACAGGGGTAAGAGATTATGCCATAATCTAAGTAACTATAATAAACTGATATTCTATTAAAATTAGCACTTTTATATGAATTTAAAATTAACTATAACTTTCTACAATTGGCTCTTACAGGTGAGTCTGATGGATGTTCAGAGCTCTCACCCATTCACTACCACAAATAGCACCCCTTTGTGCATATACCACACGCCTTTAGGAGAAGCGCATGCACACTTTTACTGTAACCAACGGTGTCCTCTCAGAGTTTGACAACCCACCCCCTGGTGTCCATAGCATGCCTTCAGAAACACAAATGGTGCCCTTTTGTGTACATATCATGGACATTATTATTATACTTTGTGGCACCCAGCCGGGATGCCCAGGAAGACAGGAGGAGGGCTCAGGCCTCCTCCAGACCATGAGGGGGCGACCGCCCTGGTTCCTTTGGGGGCCACGGGTACAGAGCTGGGAAGCTCAACCCTGTAGGGGCCCATGGTCACCGCCTGGGGGTGCCCCCATGCCTGGAGAACCCTGGAAGTGCTGGGGGAAAGACGAGTGGGGACACCTGGAGTGCTTCCGGGTACGCAGCCGACACTTCCGCCACGCTGGGGCGTGTTCGTGGGAGATTGCCGGAACACACCTGGAGCACGTCCGGGTACAGATTAAAGGGGCTGCTTCCCTTCATTCGGGGCTGTAGTCGGGTGGAAGAAGGACGAGGTCGGTGAATAGAGAGAGTAGGAGGCGGTCAGAAGAGGTGGCAGTGTGGTTTGGCCTGGACTTTGGGGAAGATTGGGGTTTTGTGGTGCACTTGAACTTTGTAAATATTGTAAATAAACATATGGTGGTGCATAATAACATGTCTACCTGTCTGTGTCTGGGGCTCGTTTCACAACTTCTATGACCTGTGGTGCCCTTAGTGTCCAGAGCTTAACTTTCATAAATGGCGTCCCTTAGATAAAAGCTCCCTAGGCTTATGGATTGACCGGATTGTGGTGTTTCCTTTTTCTGCATTCTACCTCTGAGTACTCTCTGAGTCTGTCAAGTCGAGGTTCTTGTAGTCCCTTTGTGTTTATGACTTTCAAATTCTAAAAATGTTTTTTTCCAACTTTGAATTTTGGCAACCACTTTTTCCTTTTTTTGGCTTATGTCTCAACATCTTTACTTGTTATTAGGTGTGCAATTATTTTTAAAAATGTGGTCACTGCATATTATTTTTTCCATTCCAGATAAAAGATGCATCCCATAACAATGCCAATACAGTAGTTGCTTTAATCCAGCTAAGAGCTGTGCATTTATTAACATGCTCAATGAGGATAAACATTGAGGGCAGAAGAGGAGATGAACACCGAAAGTGGAATTTGCAGAGTATAAAACAATCTGACACTGAAACTGAGTTAATTACACTTTCTGACTGGACATTCATGGAGCCCAATGAGGCTGTGCTAATATGCTAAAAAGAAAAGGTAAACAGTTTATTGCGGAGGAAATAAGGAAGGGAAGACCACCACAAGAAACTACTTATTCAATTATATATATTTTGCAGAGTTGTACAGTGGCCCAGCTGATAGACTTTAAATCTCAAGGTTACCAATTAAAAACATGTCTCTGAATCACATTGGAAAAACTCTGATCAAAACAGGCCATTCAGCCCAATAGCCTATTCACCTCGATTCTCCAAGATAATATCACGTCAAGATTTGAAGCTCACTAAAGTCCTACTGTCCTCCACACTTTATGCCCATTTAAATCCTGTGTCTAGGGTTCTTTGTGTAAAGAAAAACTTCCTTACATTTGTGTGAAGTCTGCCCTTAACAAGTTTCCAACCATGCCTCCCTATTCTTGTTGAAGAATTTATTTAAATTAACAGATGGGATGCATTTTACTAATTCCCTTCATAATTTTAAACACTGATCATGTCATCTTTTAATCTCCATTTGCTTAAACTGAAAGCTTTCATCTCCTTTAACTTCTCCTCATAGCTCAGACCTCTTAGTCCTGCAATCAGCCTAGTCGCCCACTGGGGGCTGGGAGGTCTCGTGGCCTTGGAACCCCTGCAGATTTTGTTTTGTTTTTTGTTTCCTCCAGCCCTCTGGAGCTTTTTTTTCTGTTCTCCTTGCCATCAGACCTTACTTTATTCTTTATTACCTAGTGTTCCCTAATCTTATTTTTATATTTTTCTTTTTTCTTCCTTCATCATTTGTATGAAAACGTGCTGTACAAATAAATGTTGTTGTTGGTGTTGTTCCCTGGACTTTTTCTAGCACTGCTACAACTTTTTGTGTAATATGGGGACAAAACTGCATACAATACTCCAGGTGAGGCCTCACTAGTGCATTATATAACTTCAGCATAATCACACTCGACTCCACACATCTTGGTGTATAACCTAACATCCTATTAACCTTTGTGATGGACGACCGGGGATCTTGTCTGGGAGAATGGACATATCACCACCAGTACCTCCCCAAGGACACGTGAGCGCAGCCACCATGGTTTACATCGGGGCCACGGAATTGGAACTTAAAAACTCAACCTTGTGGGGGTCTGTGACCATCACCAGGGAGCGCCTGCACAGCGCCGGAGCCTTGGCATGCAGCACTTCCACCTCACCTGGAAGTGCTGCCCGATTTTAATCGGGAAGCACCTGGAGCACTTCCGGGTGCAATATAAAGGAGGCCACCTCAATCCACTCGGGGAGCCGGAGTCAGGTGGAAGAAGACGGAGCTTGCGAGTGAGGAGAGGAGGTGGCAGAAGAAAAGGACAGGACTGAGCATTGTGGCTGGTTGGTGCACTGAGTTCATGGTGTTGTGCTAAAAAAATAAAACGTGTGTGTTTTGGGACATTTGGCATCCGTGTCTGTGTGTGTCTGGATTCAAGTTCGCACCTTGTTGATTGCTTCTCTACACTGTTTGGATGTTCAGTGATGAGTCCACTATGATTCTCAGGTCCTTCTCATTAGGTGTACTTTCAAGTTTCTGACCTCCAATTGTGTGTTTATATCTAACATTCATAGCATTCCTATGTGTAACACCTTAGTCAATTATTTACCTGCATCTGCTACAAAAATAAATAAATAAATAAATGTATCACAATCTCGAAAGTGACCTTAGTTAAGAAGTATCAGCAAAATATGTAACAACATTAACATGCAACTGAAGGGTTTTCCACCTTTTGAACTAATGAATTCCTTGGTTAAGCAAAAAACCTTTGTGTATTCCTTTAGGTGCCTGCTATTCTCCATTTATCACGCACGATGACCTCTGCTGTGATCCACTCTGTGAGCTGTTCCTGTGTATTAAGAATTCATCCTGTGACCTCCCCCATCATACTCAGTTGTAATAATTTAAAACAATTAAGAAATCATAATCCATCCAGTTAAATTAAGATATTACTCTGTAGTTATGACTTACAAGTATAACAAATGCTAGCAAATATGAATGGAGAGGGGAGCAGAGTCAGGATTCACCACCTCTGGTGAAGCCTTTTACTTTATTTAATAAACAACCCTAAGCCTTCTTCATGCTTTGCATGCCATCCTTCAGCTCCTCAGCCTGCACAGCTGAACAGCTGACCTTTATGATTACTCATTCAAGTTAAATCTTCAGGAATCTCCTGATAATGATTCTCATTATGTCTGTTTATGTTCAAGTAACCAGCAATGATTAAACTCCGGTCAGAGAGGTGCCTCATCTTACTGACTCCTAACAGGGTCAAAGTGCTTCAGTAAAAGATGTGTTCAAGAGAACAGGTGCATGGGTAATGAGCAGAATGCATTATGTGGTAATTGTAGGGTTTTTATTTCTGCGAGAAAAAAAAAATAATACATATATACAGTCACTGAAACATTAATTCTGAATCTTCTTGCTTAGCTAGTCAGGAATTACGGCTAGTTTTCAGATGTTTGAAAATCTGTATTACATGGAAATACAGTGCCCTCCATAATGTTTGTTACAAAGACACATTTTCCTTGATTTCACCCCCCTGCTCAACAGTTTAAAATTACAAATCAAACAATTCAGATGTGGTAAAAGTGCAGACATTCATATAAGGGTAACTTCACACATTTCAGTTACACCACGTAGAAATGACAACAATTTTTCTACACGGTCCCCTCATTTCAGGGCACCACAATTTTTGGGACAGTTGGCATCACGGGTGTTTGTGATTCATCAGGTATGTTTCATTGCTTCATAAGATACCTCAGCTTGCTTCTACGCTTTGGAGTCTGTAGTTGTCATTGTTCAACATGAGGACAAGAGCTGAGACAAAGAAAATCAAAGAAGCCATTATAAGGATGAAAAACAAGAATAAAACCATTAGGGACATCAGTACAACTTTAGAATTACAGGTACCTAAATCAACTGACTGGAATATCATTGAAAAGAAAGAATGCACTGTTAAGCTAACTAATCACAAAGGGCCAAGAAAGACCTCCACTGCTGATGACAGAAGAATCGTCACCATGGCAAAGAAAAAGCCACAAACACCTGTGTGACAGATCAGAAACAGTCTTCAGGGGGCCGATGTGGACATGTCAGAGACGACTACCTGCAGAAGACTTCGTGAACAGAAATACAGACACCACACTGCAAGATGCAAACCACTAGTTAGCCAGAAAAACAGGGTGGCCATATTACAGTTTGTGAAAAAGGACTTCAAGGAGCCTGCAGAATTCTGGGAAAAGGTCTTGTGGACAGATGACACAAAGATGAACCTGCATCAGAGTGATGGAGAGAGAAAAGTGTAGCAATAAAACTGGCACACACACTTATCTTCATTGATGATGACACTGCAGGCGGCAGTCACACAGTGAATTCTGAGGTGTACGGAAACATCTGCTCAAGTTCCAGTAAATGCCTCCAATCTCATTGGATTACTCTTCATCCTACAACAAGATGCTGATCTCAGACATACTGCTAAGGCAAGACAGGAGTGTTTTATAGCAAAAACTGGAAAATTCTTGAATGGCCAAGCCAGTCACCCAATTTAAATTCAGCTGAGCGCGCCTTCCATACGCTGAAGAGAAAACTTAAGGAGACAAGCCTGGGAAACAAGCACGAGCTGAAGATGGCTGCATTAAAGACTTGGCATCACCAGAGGAGATCCTCAGCAGCTGGTCATGTCTATGAATGGCAGACTTCAAGCTGTCATCATACACAAGGGATATGTGACAAAGTACTAAATATGATGGCGTTAATAGACCTGCCATTGCTGTGCCCCAAACATTATAGTGTCCTAAAATGGGGACGGGAACCATGTAAAAATTGTTGTCATTTCTACGTACTGTGACCAAAACATATGCAAATACCCTTAAATGAAAGTCTGCAATGTGCACTTTAATTACATATGAATTGTTTGACTTTTAATTTTAAACTGTGCAGCAGAGGGGTAAATCAAGAAGATTATGGGAGATTATGGAGGTGTGATACATAGGGGGCGATGTCATCCCCTTGAACCCTCAGATCAGACGCCAGACACCAGATGAAAATCCAAATGTTGACTTTATCTATACTAATAAAAGGCAAAGCCCTCACTGACTGACTCACTGACTCACTCATCACTAATTCTCCAACTTCTCATGTAGGTAGAAAGCTGAAATTTGGCAGGCTTATTCCTTACAGCTTACTTACAAAAGTTAAGCAGGTTTCATTTCGAAATTCTACACGTAACGGTCGATAACAGACGACAACGTCCGCCATGTTGAAATTTCTTATTTATGGCCCCATCTTCACGAAATTTGGTAGGCGGCTTCCCTGCGCTAACCGAAACTGATGTACTTACTTATTTCGATGGTATGACGCCACTGTCGGCCGCCATATTGAACTTTCCAATGTCACCAATTTTAAAACTTCCCGTGTAGGTAGAAGGCTGACCCCATCTTCACGAAATTTGGTAGGTGGCTTCCCTGCGCTAACCAAAACCGATGTACGTACTTATTTCGGTGGTATGACGCCACTGTCGGTCACCATATTCAATTTTCCAAACGTCACTAATTCTCCAACTTCCCGTGTAGGTAGAAGGCTGAAATTTGGTACTTATTTCAGTGGTATGATGCCACTGTCGGCCGCCATATTGAACTTTTAACGGAAACCGATGTCCGTACTTATTTCGTTGGTATGACGCCACTGTCAGCCGCCATATTGAACTTTCCAACATCACTAATTCTCCAACTTCCCATGTAGGTAGAAGGCTGAAATTTGGCAGGCTCATTCCTTACAGCTTACTTACAAAAGTTAAGCAGGTTTCATTTCGAAATTCTACGTGTAATGGTCATAACGTTCAACAACGTCCGCTATGTTGAACTTTCTTATTTATGGCCCCATCTTCTCGAAATTTGGTAGGCGGCTTCCCTGCACTAACCGAAACCAATGTACGTACTTATTTCGGTGGTATGATGCCACTGTCGGCCGCCATATTGAACTTTTCAACAGTCTTTGTTACTTATGGGCCCATCTTCAAGAAATTTGGTACACGGGTTCCCATCGCTAACTGAATCCTACTTACGTACATATATATGTCCATAGCCTGCACCTCGGTCACCGTGTGAGGTGGCGTTGGGTCCCCCATCCCAACGCCTCCCACGTTGTTGGCTGCCTGCCTATATAAGACCGTCTGTCGCTCCGGTCTCTACATTCCCTTCCTTGCTTCGCCACGGGATTCACGTCTCCCTACTGATAACTACAGCCTTTTTGTTTAATCCACGGCTTCTCCGCTGTTTTATTGTTTGTTTATTACAATTATAGTTATTGTATAGGTATTTTACACTTACTTTACATTGCTCAGGTATCCATTTCTTTTATCATTCCAACCCCCATTACCATGTCTATCGAGGTGATCACCATCGATCAAAGAACTGTCACTTACCGAGTGGTTTCCATGCCCGGAGATAGCACCTACCTTTTCCAATCTCTTTCTTACATATTGCACGGCCATATCAGGCTCACTCTTGATATCCGGAGGAACATTGTGTCTTATGTATTGAATGACTGGGACAGGTTCAAGGTGTGGACTGATGACGGTACAGGAGATAATTATACTACACAGGAGCACTAGAAGAGTGAAATGCTTAAGCCCTTCACCTATGGTTCTGCATGTGAGTTGATGGCTGCCGCTGAATTGTTCGGTTGTCGCTTTCAAGTGTACCGAAATGGCCAAATATTTTACACCTTTCGACAACCGCCAATGCCTCTTAAACATCTTAGATTCACAGGTGACGATTTCAGTAGTGGACACTTTGATGTTTATGAGTGTTTAAACTCTCAAAAGCTGGATGTGATTTTATTGATGAAACCGGTTGTGTGCTTACAACGCTTGACAGATGCCAAATGTCACTTCAACACAACAAATCCTGCAAATACTGTCGTAATTGAAACAAACCATGAAACTCAAACAAGATTACTGTTCACATGGCCAACTGTAAGTTACATGCACAAGAGTAAGCTCAGCGCACAGCTTGGTCATGTTACAACCGGAGGGCCGAACTGACAACATGGTATACAAAGAGATCCTTAACAAATAATTATTGGCATATTTTCCCTCAGTTTAAAAAGGTTTAATTTTCTTCTTAATAAAAATTTTAATGCAGTACTTCGCCGCTGCGAAGCGCGGGTATTTTGCTAGTTATAATAATAATGTGCACAAGCACCTCCACCTCCACTATAGTAATACATCACAATAATCAATAATACAATCCACAATAATCAATCCTCCACACCTCCCAGCAGCTCAGTCACCCTTCCTCCCAACTCCGCTCCCTGCTGGGATCTCCCAAAGTCCTTTTATACTTCTTGATCCGGAATTGTTTCTGTCCCTAAGTCCATGTGATTTTATAACACTTCTGGGTTGGGAAAACTCCTTTTCTTCAGCCCGGAAGTACGTCATTTCCTCTGTCCCCTCGACTGGGAAGTACTTCCGGGCTATAAGGCAAATAGAAGTCCCTGGGCCTCCCTGCAGCGTCCCCTGGCAGTCCCCATGTTATCCAGCAGGGCTGTGATGAAAGACTCTAAGTTCCATGATGCCCTGCTGGAATTCGGGGCCCCTCCATGTTACAGGGATAGCTCCATCTGGCAGCTTGGGGGTATTGGCTGGGAGAAGCTGCTGGTCATATTCCACAGAGGGCAATATAAAGTCACTAACTTGTTAAATATATTGTAAAAAGTAATCTGTTCAGTAAAAATACAATATATGTGACATATCCTGTTAATAAAATGAGTACATTTAGGGATGCAGCTTAGAGGGCAAAAAAGCATGAGAATAAAAAAGCACAGAATAATAATAGTAGCATGCAGGGGATGTATTTTATCATTAGCATGACACTATGATTTATGCTTTAATTGGATATGAAAATAAATACATATTGTACACATATATTTAGATTGCATTTATATACACATCTAAAAGTATAAAAATCCAGAGAAGAGCAACTAGGCTGATTCTTTGACTAAGAAGTTTGACATATGACGAGAGACTGAAGGACGTGACATGAATGAAGTACTTAGAAAGTTTTTCTTCACGTAAAGAACCATAGGTACATGAAATAAATTACCAAGTGGTGTAGATGAGAGTAGGACTTTAGAGACCTTCAAATGGCAACTTTATGTTTTTGGTGAATAAGACAGACAAGCTTGTTTGGGCTGAATGGCCTGTTCTCGTCACAATTGATCAAATGTTCTGAGACAATAAGAAACAAAATCAGCTGCAGAACAAGGTCATTTAAAGTGTTGTTGAAAGCAGACACAGCAGACCTAGTTTAGAACAACTTAAAGCCTTTTATTTTTGCCAATATTCTGTAAGGACTGAAATAAAATATCAAACACAGAGGTGAGTGGAGGGTTTTACAAAGAACAGATTTGTGGAGTGGAACAGCTGCTCACACAGCTTCCATTTTCCTGTCTAGAATGAAAAAATATAATCAGGAGTTAACAGTAGACTGATGTCATTTCTACTCTGTTGCTTGCAATCATCCATTATTCAACCCGCTATATTGCAATCAAAAGGAACAAAAACCTAAACACTGTGTAAGGTCATTGTCACTTGGTCACCAGGCACTATGGAGAGCAGATGACCCTACTGTGACTGTCTTTTGTTTGGTGAAATAAGTACAACTGAAACCAGAAAGAATCAAATGCCTATAAAATGTATTTTCATACTTTTCCCTTCTACTCCATTGATGTTATCCTGAAGTTGGTGTTTGGGAACCTGCTTTCAAGGGGAATGGAGCTCCACTATTAAGAAGCATTTCTACTTAATGCTTGGAAGTATAGCCCTGGTGACAGATGCCCGTATCTTTTTCATCTTTTTCTATTGATTTTTTTAAATTTATTTATCTCTATTATAAAAAAATCTTGAGATGAGATGAGACAAGACTATTTCCAAGAGATTTTTTTCAAGTCTCGCGAGACGAGACTATTGCCAAGAGATTTTATCAAGTCCCGCCATCCTCTCAACCATTTCTGGTTAACGGCCTATGTCCATGGTCCTCTTACCTCTCATTCATGTGAATGCTTTTGTCAGACACAGTTCCTGTGCTCTCAGCTCTTATAAATTTTTACGTTTTCCTCACTTTAAGTTCCCAATAAAAGAAGACTTATTATGTGCAAATCTTAATGAAGAATTTCATCCTGAAGGATTATCAACAGAAGAAATGAGTACATGGGCAATCCTAGCACCGAGAAACGATGAAGTCAAATCAATTTACGCTGAAATTGTCGATCGGTTACACAGAAAATTGGTTAAATGCATATCAATTGACTATGCTGTAACAATTGGTGGTGATTGTGCGGAAGATGAAAACATCAGCTTACAATATCCCGTAGAATATCTACAACCATTAACATTGTCTGGTCTTCCACCAGCCGAATTACTTTTGAAAGAAGGATGTATCATAATGTTATTGCGTAATTTATGTATGAGTGATGGGCTATGCAATAGGACAAGCTTGCCCCCTCATAGCCTGGGGGACGTATAGACCACCTCCCGGTCCTTCCAGGCGTCCTGGCTGGGTCTGGAACCCAGCCTCCTGGGACACTGCCCCATCGCCAGTGAAGACCCGTCGGGTGCAGTGGCCTGTCCTGCGAGGGCAGGTCTCCAACGAAGTGGGCCTAAATCATGCTTGTCCAGGGCCTGCTCCTGCAAAATATAAAGCAGACACGGGGCAGAGACGTTGCTCTGACGCCACTGCCTGGCGTCCTCCTTCAAGCCAAAGGGCCAACTCTCTCCCCTTAGGCTGGCACCCCACTTCGGGTGCCCTTGGTGGTAGCCACGGCTTGAGCCTCCTTGCTACATCCCCATGGTCCCCTTGTTATCCACGGCAGATGCCCCATTGTGGTCTGAGGCCCCCAGTCTCTGGGAAACTGTTTAAATTTCTTCTTCTCAAGGTGATATATGTCAATGATACGCTGAGTGGCAGCATTTCCCAGGCGGAGCTCCCATTGATACACCTGTCGGGCATGTTGAGAGCTGTAGTTCGAATGACCAGCGCTTTTGGGTTATTTGGGTATCAGGTGGATCTGCGGGAAGTACTCCAGGGCCCAGCATAAAAGAAGCCACTTCATCTTCATCAGAGATTCAAAGTCAGAAGAGGAGGAGGCCAACACTCACCTGTGAGTCGAGGAGAGAGAAGAGAAAGGGTTTGTTTTTCTGTGCTGTGCTGTGAATGAATAGGGCTGTTAAAGGTACTTTGTAAAATAAAGGTAGCCCCAATAAACGGATGTGACAGGTGGATCAGTAATTCCAAATTGGACATGTGAGTTTAAGTGTTATTGTGTGCATGAGTGTGTCCTGTTTACTGCCCTGTGTCCAAAGCTGCCAAGACAGGCACCCAACCACCATGACTCCAAATTGAATTCAACATTTTGAAGACGATTATGCTTTTTAAAAATGGGATGGGGTCCCCTCAACCCTGAATTGTGATTACAGACAATGGATAAATGAATGTTTCTTAAAATATGAATGGAGCAGTGGTGCAGTGGTTAAGACCCCCGCTTCTTAGCTTCAGAAATCTGGAATAGAATCCCAAATCCATCATTGTTAGTGTGAGTCTAAATATTTGAGTGTCTGTTTTGGGCAGAATCCAGTTTCACTGCACATCCCAAAGACAAACATCATTTCCTGTTATGGTGACTTTTTGTCAACATCTAGTTTTGGTGCCTGCTTTATGCCTGGTGCTGACAGAAAAGATTCCAGCCATTCAAGACATTTTGTAACAGAAAAATATGTTTGGATAATGGATGGATGGGTGACTTGTTTCTTCAATATTCTGAGAGAAGATTTACAGCTAACAGCAGCTCTGGAACTCACTACCATCTGAGCTTAGAAATATTGAATCATTTTCAATTTTCGAATCTAAATTACAAACTCTTTTGTTTAAGACTGCTTTTCTCTTTGATTACAATTGCTCTGTCTGATTTTAATTTTTGTATTTTACTTTTGTTTATAATGTGTGTTTTGTCTATTCTGTGTCCTTGAGTGTTTAGAAAGGCGCCTACAAATAAATAAAATGTATTATTATTATTACTATTATTATTAAAAAGACGTCCTGCATATGAATCAAAGTTCCTGGATACCTTAGTTTTCAATTTGGAGGTCAGAAGTGAAACAATACTATGTATGCTTTTTAAGCTGAGGCCAGATGAATATGGAATTGTCCTCTCAGTATCCATTGCACATGGTGTGGCATACTGGGTACTAGAAACCAAACCAGGACGTTACCAGTTCAATCATCACACTTGAATGCTGTGTGATCTTGAGAAAATGAAATAATTTACCTGTGTTTCAAAGAATATTTATGTTAGCAGTTCTACTATTTATACAGTGGTGGCTGGTGAAGAAAACTTGGGCGAGGGCACAGTTTCTATGAGGACAAACTAAAGCAGCACTCATCTATTATATAGTGCCTTTTGCATATATTTATTATATAGTGCCTTTCATATTTATCTGTCTTTGTATCTGGTCATTCCATGTGCTCTCTTGGTCCTCATCATAGTGCCAGTGCACATCTTGACCTGTCCAGTACCAGACCCATAGGACAAATCCAGGCTAAAATGTATTATACCCTTTCCACCATGCTGATGCCAGCTTTCCCAGTTCTACTGTGCTCTGAAACTTCAGTCCATGACATCCACAGTCCCCTTGTTATTTCCATAACTTTCCCTATAGATGTGGAAAGGAACAGGTGCACCTGAAACCCAAATGTTATACTACACCTGCCTCGAAATTGCCCCAACCTCTGCCATCTGGCCCAGTTCAGTATTCTGCTAAAACTCACACTGTAATGCCCGCAACCTCACCTCTGTAATCATCAAATAATATGGACTTCCATCTGTCCTATTACACATCCATAGCATAAGTCCAATACAAATCTTATTCTGCCTCTGCCAATAGAGTGCTCAGTCCTTGGCCATTTCCACTGCATTCCATAAATCCACATCATACAACCACTAGTTCTCTGCTCTCAAGTCTTGGATCCCAGTTTATCATTTACCACATCCATAGGGTCATTCTCATTCTAATTTTATTCTACACTTGTTGCCAGTCTGCCCAGTCCTATGCAACTTTGCCAGGCGTACCTCACCCGGGCACACATTTACATTGTAAGATCCACAGACCCCCACATCTTAAAACAAAACTTGCCCACCAACCTGTCTTGTTCTACACCCACAGGACAAGTTGGCCTAAATCTTATTCTGCCTTTGTGATCAAGATACCTATATTCCTTGAACATACATTTTGCCATCCTTTCCTTCAGCCCTGAAAATTTCTCAATTACTTTCTGATTGAATTGAGTCATTTCACTAAGCCTGCCAAAGAAATTACCTCATACAGTTGTCAAGATCAGTGTTTCCCAACCTTTTTTTTGTGGTGAAAGCACACCACTATCTCACTAACCACAAACACATTATATCTCATACACCTGCTCAGTGGCAGGACTACTGGACAAGCCTGTAGAAAAGGAGCTCCTAGATCAGCATTTGTAGACATGGCACTTATTGAGCACTTTGGTGGCATCCTCCAGTCACTTCACCCCTTTGCCTGACCCTCTCTGGCTTAGTGGCAACTCATATGCCCACTATCCACCAGGCCCGTGAGTCTCGCTGGTGACCACAAACCCAGGGCAGATGGACTCTAGCAGCCAGGAGACACATTAGAGGTGCTCTAACATGGCGACCCTTGAGCTGCTTTTATGCCAGCTTCACCAGGTAGATCTATTTTCCTTAAACAGGTCTCAACTACCTGTGGAGCTTGTGTGGGAAAATGTCTGTGTGTAAGTTCGTCCTCGGTCACTTGCCTGATGCAGAATTCTTAAATCAGGTCAGTCTGACCCAAACTGTTTTATCTTCTTTATTTTCTTAAACTGAATGATTTATGAGGGGGTGTTTTATTAAGAAAATAATTCAATTTTCTTTTATTTCTCACGTTCCATTCCACATTATAAACTGCAACTGTATTTATATCTGCCTAATGATGGTGTGTATCATTTCTTATGTTGTCAAGTTAGTTTTGAAAAATATATTAAAATTAGTAATGGATTCCCAAAGATGTGCATAATAGAACAAGTACTTATGGCTATGCCCTCCAACCACCTAATAAACTGGCATCTCATCCAGTTCTGGAATCTGTCTGATTTTCTGTGATATTTTTTTTTTGCTTAAACAAGTTTATATATGAAAGGAGGAATAAAAGCAAGAGAGAAAATGAAAAAGGTGATTCAGATATTTAAATGGGGAGATCAGTGTGACAGAAATCAACAGGCTCCATATAGCTAAGCAGAGAAAGAAATCGCAACCAATCCCATAAAACTGCTTCAACAATTATACATTTTATCACAAATCATGGATTGTCAATTACATATTTTCTGGGTTTTATTTAATATGGTTTAATTTTGTATGTTTTTTGTCAATTTCATATTTTAATAAATGAATTTATTTTCATGTTGTAAATTTTTTCTCATGGACAAAGCTATTAAGGTTTCAGTGTTCACATAGTTGTTCACCTTTGTATCGCTACCATGTGATGCTCTCCAAAGGTGCACTATAATGTCATCACCTTATTTTTACCTCTGAAGTCACACCCCCTCACAATGCAGGGCACTTGTCTTAATGACGGGTTCATAAAATACTTACTGTCGTAATAAGCCAAATAAATAAATACCTTAATGTCAAATATGAATTATCTGACTTTAAAACTACCAAAATGAATCCTGGATGATGAAAATAAGAACATTATAAATATTAATATAAATAAAATCTTAACATATCTTAATTCAGATGACTTCATGTTACTCCCCGTGTTGTACATTTTGAGTTTTGTTTTAAAAAATGTTTCTGTACTATTTAGTATTAAAAACCTTTCTGGGAGATAGTACTTTTTATTTTTATTTTCCACAATGATTTCTGGTTAACATGGGGTTTAAATTTTTGTGAGACTGGCTGGCTTTTTACCTCTGCCTTTGCATTTTCTATTTACCCTGCTACTGTTTCGAATGCAAAACTACACTCAGAGACTGGTAGGCTTCTCTACCCTTTCGCAAGACAATATTCTTTTTTTCCATCACTGCATCCTAATTACTCATAAGATGAGTACTTTTTCAATGGTAACAACCTGCTTCTCTTAATAAAATCTTTCCTATTTCTGCATGTACTCTATTTATTCTACAACTTTGGCTATCAAGCACAACAGGTACTAACAAATTAACTTGCAATTGATAAATTATGCAGTTACTTACATAGATGAGAATTTTAATTATTAATATTTTATGGACACTAATATATCTCCAGAGATATGTTAGAACTCTCTGGGAGACACTTAAAGCATGTTTGAGAACATAATCTCTTATATTTAATGCAAAGGCAAACTGTAAAAGTAAGAGTTTATCTGTAATGGAATTAATCATCAAGATTAATAATAGATATATACAATTGCAGCTGAGCTCTACAAAAAAGACTGACATTGGAAAAAGAATCCACAGCAAAAGCTGAACAGCTAATTCTTGTCCCACCTAAATACACCATCAGACAGCTTGGATTTGATTTGGGACCAGAAAATAAAATGTAGTCAAAAAACAAGCCAAAGTCAAAGCCAGAACATCAAATTAAACCAAATAATGAAGCCAAAACACTAAGTCCAAAACATAGTAGAAAAGCCAAAGCAAAATAATCAAAACTGGGAAATGTTAAGTAAAAAAACTCATACAAAAACTCTTCATGGGATCTGCAATCTCAGATGACCAGGAAGTGTGTGGTAATGGCCTTTATACTGATAACAATATAATTACCTCTTGTCATTCTTTTGGTGGTAACCACACTGGCAACAAAATAAAAAAGAATGTCTAAAATGGCAGTGCCCATGAAAAACAAGATGGCTCTAGAAATTATGAATGCATTGTAACTAAATTAATACAAAATGTATATCAGTAATAGAATCGGAACAGCAAAAACATGGAAAAGATGATAAAAAGTCTTGGAAAAAGTCTACAATATTGAGATAAAAATGTAAAATGAACCCAAGTCTTAACATTACTTAAATCATTTCATTTTTATTATGAACATGGAGAAAAGGCTAATAACAACCTATCCCATACACAAAAATGAAGCTTGGAATACTATCAAATAAATAAGCAAGGAAGTTGGAATCAGACTCATTGAACATCAAGGAATAACTGAGATATTTAAAGATTATTAAAAGATGTTTTAAAGATCAGAATGTAATGAAAATGACACCTCTAACTATAACCTTTAAAAATAAGGAGTTTCAAAATTCAGAACACTGTTAAACCCCTATAAAAATGGACAGCTGCAGGAACTGGCAAAAGAAGGATTTGAACAAAAAGTTGTGTAGATTTATTAATTCATACTCAGCATTTCCATATGTACAGTATATGAAATGAATTAAAGGACTTCTATTAAATTTCAGGGTTCAAGGTAAACTAAAATACAAAGCTTTGGTCAGTCCCATTGTATACGAGAGTGGTTCAGAAAGGATGTCAGCCAGTATCAGTTTTATTAATGTTTTCTTATAGTTTTCAGGAACATAAAGATAAATTGCCCTGCTCTGCCACAAAAGGAATTGAGGCAAATTTTTAATATGAATGAATTAGACGTCTAAATCCTTTGCAAAGTTCACAACTAGGAAGTCTAAATAGAACCGTCATCAAACCTAATCAAAATACCAATAATCAAACTTAAAAGAAAACAAAGCCCAAGCTGTAACCAAAGAACAGTTAAAAATGCACTCACTACTTTTAATGCAGAACTTAGATAATCAGGATATCTTTGATCTGACATTTATACTTTCTAACTTGTGACCTCCGGTTCTCCTGCATAGCAACATGGCGATCAACAGCACCCAAGAAAAGCAGAATAGCAACATAAAATATTTTTGTGTCTTTAAATAAAATGTTTATACAAAAAACTGTGATGAAAATATTATTCAGCAACCTTTAAAACCCTTGAATGCACCAAAATATTAAAAAGAAATCAAAAAAGGAAGCTGTAAAAACTTTTATAACAAAATCAATTTCTAACAGATGTTATGGCAGAGTTTAACATTGCTGCCTCTCTAGGTCTGCATCCAGATACAATTCAGGGCTAATTGCCTTCTGTAAAGAATGTGCATGTTATTCATATGTTCATTTGTTTTAACTCTAGAATTCCACTTTCTCACATTTTAAATTCATGATGTTAGGTTGCATGGTGATAGTAAAAATGTGCATCTCTGTGTATATTGACAAGAACATAACACCATTCTGTCATTCAAATTCATTTGTTTATCAAATAGAAAAACTGCCCCAATATCTCATTCAGACTCTTCTTAAAGGTTGTCAAGGTTTCTCCTCAACTATATCTCAGCAGTTTGTTCCAGAATCTCAAAGCTCTTTGAAAAAAGTTCAGACCTAAATGTACTTCCCCTTACCTTTCACTGGTGTCCTTGAGTCCATTGGGCCCTTGAGCAAAGCCCTTAATCTGTAATTGCTCCGTCCCTGGTATGACGTTAACCTGCATCCAGCCCTGCATGTAGGCCCTCCAATCTGCAGGGAAAACTTGGGGGTTGGTGGAAGAATTGGCACTCCACCATAAAAAAACCTTACACTGTTCCACTCCATCTGAGCTAGTGTGGTGCTGAGGTGTCACCCATGGCATGGTTAAACTCAGATCCTAATCTGGGATCCTGAGGTGGTTTGTCATGTGCTGGGGGCAGCAATGCGCTGTATCAGTGCAATCTCCTAACCTGCTCCTCTAGTCCTTGAGTACATGATTCACCATTTAAGCTGAAAGAATTTACCTTTATTTACTTTATCAATGTCCTTGAGAATTTTGAAGACCTGGATTAGCTCCCCACACAGACTCCTTTGCTTGAGGCTAAACAGTTTTAATTCTGTGAGTGTGATGCGTCCTTAAGTTCTGTGGTGCACCTGGTTGCTCTCCTCTGCACAGCTTCAAGTGCTGCCATGTCTTTCTTGTAGTGGTGACCACAACTGCACTCAATACTCCATATGTGGTCTCGCTACTGCATTATATAGCCTTCCCTCAATTTATATTCAACAATTTTTACGACATAACCTAACATTTTATTTACCTTTTTAATAGCTTCTGTGCATTGCTTAGATGATGAAAATGTTGCCTCGTTATAAACCACCAAACCCTCTCAGTAGTTGCTTTCTGTAGGACAGTGTCTCCCATCTTGTATGTACTGTATAACTGATGTTCCAGCTGCTCACATGTTAAACAGAGTTGATTTCTGTCTTGTGCTGTTGTGGCTGTGAGAGCTTATTGAAATAAGTTGAAAGATCCAACTCTGCCAAAACTCATTGATGCAAGAGATCAATGAAAGCAATCACATTACAGAAGTAATGTGTCATGACACACAGTGCATCGAACTGTGTCAGAACTAGGTCTTGGATTGATAGAAGATGATTGCTTGGTTAAATGAAAACATGAGATTAAAACTATTCTTGGCCATCACTGCAAACAATATGGAGAAAGTAAACTGATAACTGTAACAAAACAGACTCACGCCTCTAGACAGACACTAATATCTTCTGTACTGTGTCAATGGAGCAAATTTTTCTGTGACTAAATTAATGTGAACTATCTAAAATGATAAAATTGATAATAATAAAACCATAAATAATAATAATAATAATAATCTATATATATAATTCACTAAGGGCACGCACGACAGTGAGCGCAAGTAAGACAGAGCTATGCCCGCCAACTCACAGAGCCCCTCCCGCCAACTCTAAGACCATGGGATACGCTTGACAGAGCCCCACCTGCCAACTCTAACCCTCCTACCGCATCACGGGATACGCACAACAGAGCCCCGCCCGCCAACTCTAACTCTCCTCCAGCGTCCACCCGCAGCCGACACGGCATTTTTTGCCAAGTATCTGCAGTATGCTTAAATTGCTCAGTCCAATCCAACAGCAGCTGTACGAAAGCTTTTCGGGGAAAACCCTAGGCAGAATTTACGATGCTACAATGCCCCGACATGTCACACCAATGTTGCAGCGATTTTCGTCGGAGAAGATGGCGAACTGCCTGCTGAAAGGGTCATTTGCATCTGTCCCATAGGGAACTCCTGTAAACAGATTTCCACGCTCAATATGAATTGCAATCCTATGGTTTACCCACTTTTATTCCCTTACGGAGACATTGCCTGGCACAAAGATTTACAACATGTTCCAGATAAAAGAACTGCCAAGCGAAGAAGGCTTAGTCAATGCCAGTTTTACACGTACAGATTAGCAATGAGGAATATATTTAGTATTTTGCACTCCAGCGGCGAACTATTCCCAACAGTACGTCGTAAATGCGTATGTTAAAACAGAGGGCGCACGACTCAACTATCTCAGATTAGATCAACAAGATTTGCGCGTGGAACAATACAAAGGGCTGTCAGACGCACTGCAAGCAAACGCTGAAAATAAAAACGTACGTGTAGGCAAAATGATCATATTGCCGTCCACATTTCCAGGAAGTCCAAGATACATGCAACAAAACTATCAGGATGCCATGGCCATAGTACGTAAATTCGGACAGCCTCATTTATTGATCACTTTCACATGTAATCCCGCTTGGCCGGAAATTCTACATGCACTGTCGGATACCCAAAGACCGGAGCACAGACCTGATATCCCACATGCTGTTTACTCTTCACAATAATTCTAACAACCACTCTTCAGCCACGGTCAGTTGTACGTGGCTTTTTCTAGGGTTAGATCTTTCGACTCATTATCTGTCGTCACCATCAAAACACCTATTCACACCTGCGTCTTTCAAGAAGTATTTATTTCTTCTTGATTTCTGAATTCCTTTCTCACCGTTTTCTGTTCCTATTCTTACACCGCCGGATGCTACGGTGGGCTTCGGCTAGTAAATAATAAACAGGATAGGTCAGGAAATGAAACTACCTAAGAACTGTTTCCAACTGTTTTTGATGAGCTTCTGCCCCATTCAGAGTTGACTCCTGTCTTGGGCCCAGTGATGCTGTCCTCAGTTATCTACGATATGTCAGCAATTAGCACATTGCTTGTCCATTTGCGGTGAAATGACAAGTTTAAATCTAAGACACTAGGCATGGCATTGTCAGCATGTTAGCAGCTCATCAAAACCAGTGAGGCAAAATATAACCAAGATGATCCAAAACTAATTTTCTGAAAATCTATATTGAATAAGAGATTTTTTTAGAATTTTCTTTAGCCTTCTCATAAAGAAAGCTCAGATAATTGTTTAATTGAAACAAAGAACATGTCTGATGTTTATTGTGAGAATAAATAAACCACTAGAGGGTTAATGCAAAACAGAGTAAGAGTCAAACGAAGCAAGGGTCAAAGCCAGGAATCAGAAGGGATCAAGACATTAATTATAAGTCAGGAGCACTAGAGCCGAATAAAGATGAGTTTTTTTTTTTTTCCTAGACCAGAAGTCTACGGTGAAATCAGTTTTGTGAATTGAGGTGTACTGTAATAGTTATGATAGTCTTTGAGTCAATTCTGCCACCATTTTGAATGTTTACAGGGACCACCATTTTGTGTCTGCTGTTGTTAGGACATCGATCCATGTTGTTGTGAGCATGTTTTCAGAGGTCATGAAAGACAGGTCATGATGTGACAGGTTAAAAGGTTATCATCTTAAACACTTCCTTATCCAAATTTTATTTCCAAAATCACTGTTGTCATTTTGAAAACTCTTTCCTCGGTAGTTCTTGGCTTTGACTTGTGCTTAGTTTATTGACCATTATTTTTCCTCTCATTTTGGCTTTGGTTAGGGTGTTGATTGATCTCCCAATTTAGACTTTTTTTTCTGCTTCTGACTATGCCAATATTCCTGGTCACCATCATTAAATAGACTTTGCTAGTGTGCATAGCATAATAGTATTTGTCATGATTCGATTCTGTGTTGCTAATTTGCAATATTCTTGTTTTGTTTTGCAACATCTTATACTATATTTTCGGTCCACAAATGCTACCATTTTAATTCATATTGTTAGGTCCAGTTCCTGAATTTCTAGGTGTGTGATGTTATTATCAATGAGACGGGATAGAAGGATAGCTTTGAGTTTGTTACCGTTTCTGTTCTTTTGCGACACCAAAACCCTTTAAGAAAAAAATCAATGCTGTTAACTCTAAAGTTGTGTGTTACTTTCAGTTTTGACCCTCGTTTGATTTCAATTCCTGTTCTGGTTTTGGGCTTCGGTTTAATTTTGCTATCAAACTTGTATTTGGTTTATTTTGTTATGTGCACCTTCCAGTTGGGATCTAAAGCTTATCTTTCTATGTGTCATCAAAACAGAGACCAAAAGCTCAAACCTAGTACTAGGGCCTGCTTGAGTTAGAAACCAGCTACCCTACAGAGAGATGTTGGACATTACAGTCATATTAAAAGTTTGGAAACTGCTCTTAATTCTTTGGATTTTTGTTTATCATTGGCTAAGCTTTCAAAGTTTCAACCTCCTTTTAATATGTGACATGCCTTATGGAAACAGTAGTATTTCAGCTGTGACATTAAGTTTATTGGATTAACAGAAAATATCCAATATGCATCATAACAAAATTAGATAAGTGCATACATTTGGTCCCCCCAACAGAGATATGACATCAATACTTAGTTAAGCCTCCTTTTGCAACTATAACAGCCTCTAGACACCTCCTATAGCCTTCAATGAGTGTCTGGATTCTGGATGGAGGTATTTTTGACCATTCTTTCATACAAAATCTCTCCAGTTAAATTTGATGGCTGCCGAGCATGGACAGCCTGTTTCAAATCATCCTATAGATTTTCGATGATATTCAAGTCAGCGGACTGTGACGGCCATTCCAGAACATTGTACTTCTCCCTCTGCATGAATGCCTTTGTAGATTTCGAACTGTGTTTTGGGTCATTGTCTTGTTGGAATATCCAACCCCTGCGTAACTTAAACTTTGTGACTGATGCTTGAACATTATCCTGAAGAATTTATTGATATTGGGTTGAATTCATCTGACCCTCGAATTTTAACAAGGGCCCCAGTCCCTGAACTAGCCACACAGCCCTACAGCATGATAGAACCTCCACCAAATTTAACAGTAGGTAGCAGGTGTTTTTCTTGGAACGTGTTCTTCTTCCGCCATGCAAAGTGCTTTTTGTTATGACCAAATAACTCAATTTTTGTCTCATCAGTCCAAAGCACTTTGTTCCAAAATGAATCTGGCCTGTCTAAATGAGTATTTGCAACAGGTGACTCTGTTTGTGGCGTGAGTGCAGAAAGGGCTTCTTTCTCATCACCCTTGCCATACAGATGTTCTTTGTGCAAATTGTGCTGAATTGTAGAACGATGTACAGATATACCATCTGCAGCAAGATGTTCTTGCAGGTCTTTGGAGGTGATCTGTGGGTTGTCTGTAACCATTCTCACAATCCTGGGCATATGCTGCTCCTGTATTTTTCTTGGCCAGCTAGATCAGGGTTTAACAGCAACTGTGCCTGTGGCCTTCCATTTCCTGATTACATTCCTTACAGTTGAAACTAACAGTTTAAACCTCTGAGATAGCTTTTTGTAGCCTTCCCCTAAACCATGAGACTGAACAATCTTTGTTTTCAGATCTTTTGAGAGTTGCTTTGAGGATCCCATGCTGTCTGTCACTCTTCAGAGGAGAATCAAAGGGAAGCACAACTTGCAATTGACCACCTTAAATACCTTTTCTCATAATTGGACACACCTGTCTATGAAGTTCAAGGCTTAACGAGCTCATCCAGCCAATTTGGTGTTGCAAGTGATCAGTATTGAGCAGTTACAGGCATTCAAATCAGCAAAATTACACAGGTACCCAAATTTTTGCACAGCCAGTTTTTCACATTTGATTTAATTTCATACAACTAAATACTGCTTCACTAAAAATCTTTGTCCGGAAAACACCCCAGTACTCAGATGTTCCTATGAAATGAAAGACATAGCACTGTTATAATTTTTGTTGATAGTAAATTATTATGCAAACTTTTTCATATGTATATATCCGTGGAGGGATAATGTAGGCTGTGAAGGTCTGGTTTAAATATCATCACTTCTGTGACATCAACTGCAAGAAAATCGTGATCACATGACACCTTCAAATGGCATAATGTAAACAAAGAAATCAAGAAATGATCCAAAATAAAAAGATCCAAAATGTATTAAAATGAAATATAAACCATTTTTTTCAGTTTGATTTATTTTGACGATGTTTTTCTTTGTTTACACAACATGTTCTGGGTGTATCACATGACCATGATAGGCACACTGGTGACATCATAGAACCAATGCTATAATTATGGCAGCAGTTTCATTATATATTATAAACATGTGGAAATTCTATCGTGCAATTATCTTTACTTCCAAGTTGGCCCTAGCATTGGGTTTTGTTTTAGCTTTGACTCTTGTTTTGTCGCTGACTTTTGGTTCTCATTTTTGCCCCGTTGTCTCCTGGTTGCCTGGTATAATTATGTCTTTCTGGTTTTGACCCCTTTGTTTGTCCGGACTACTTTTAAGCCTGTGTGCATTATCTCCTGGTCTTTTTATCGTTCTAACAATAATTCTCAGACACTGTTCTTCATAATGATAATATTGAGCTCAGTCTTAAGTATTGGTGCTAGGTCATAATGGCGCAGACATATTTTTGCCCAGGAATAATGCCAATTGTCCTAGTAATGGCTGCAACAAACATTGATGCTGGTGAAGTCATTGACATGCAGCAGTCTAAGTACGAAACTAAAACAGCTGGGCAATAAAATCTCATTCGTGCTCAAATAACAAGTACCTTATGGTGCATGAAAATGTAGTCTCTAAATCATTGCTGACAAGACCTTTGTGACACATCCGTTTATTGTGATAATTGCTGAGTCAATTTCAAGGACTTTCGATATGATCAGCAGTGTTAGGCAACAACCTGAGGGGTATGGATTAATAGGCTTCATGGGCTTGGTGTGCTCTATTCACAGAGCCAGTAATATGCCACCTTTTTGCCAATTGCTGAGTTGTAGGAGCCTTCACAATGGGATATTGCTCCAGCTTGAAGGACAGTGTAAGAACATACTTGTCAATGCTATTCTAATGAAAATGGCATGAATTCTTTCATGCGAGCAAACATAACAGAACTAACAAAATTAAACAAAATGTGCATGGGGAATTCACGCCAGCTTCACCTGACTACGTTTGCTGCAGCTGAAACCAGGGCAGCTCTCCTCACTGTGGAGTTAAATTATAATAACACAAAAATGACATCAGACATGGCCAAAACCTGATATCTTATCTGCAGTCAACTTGATGGTTGATCACTCAGGTCAGGTCAGCAGTTAACACTGTTTAGGGTTCTGACGTCATTGGCTTTCTTTTAAATGTCAGTGTTTGTGACATCTATTTTTTCCTGTTTCTCTGTCAGGCAGCCTCCATTCGGCTCAAATGGCTTCCGAGAGGGCCAAGTGTCTTATTTACAGAGAAGTGCATTTTCTTTGACCCCAGTGAATTTGGGAACAGAGCAAAAGTATAAGTATGAGGGGATTCTTCATTTGGAGATGGCTTCCATATCAGCGTCAGAAAGAGAACAAAGTGAACTAAATTCTTCTTGTGTGCTGTTGCTAAAACTGTTGCTGCCAAGAATGGTGCTAATTATAACCATTAACATGCAAAGGACATTCTCACAAAGACACTGTCAACTGTTCAAATTACATATCATATCACAAATGTGACATTTCAGGATCTCACATGAACATTCCAATTGGGAGGCTCAGCGCCACTGTTTGGGCAGAGTTGCTTTTGTCCAAGAAAGGCCTAAAGTTGGCAGGAAATGGAAAAGGAGAAATAGAATGACCAAGATAGTCACAGGACAGAGTGAAGAAAGACATTTTTTTTTAACAAAGCATTTTGGATTCCACATCTCACAGTGTGCTTAGTTCTGGACTGGAAACCCTCTGAGAAATACAGGAAGCCCTAACTCATATAGGATGTTGTAGGGGGTGCCTGGCTGGCTGGAGCATTCAAGGGAGGAAGGGCTTCACTAGGTTGGCATGGGGGAAAGCAGACACCAGAGACAACGTAAAGCCATAACAGCAACAAGGTATATTTTGTATAACCTAACATGAACATAACATTGAATATAAATAAAGGAGCGCTATGCTCTGATTATACAATGCACTACTAAGAACACAGCAGGAGTATTGTGTGCCATACTGGTTACCAGTGTACAAGAAAGACATAACAACAGTTGAAGCTGTGCAGAGGAGAGCAACCAGGTGCACCACAGGACTTAAGGACTTGTCACACTCTGACAGACTCAGAGAATTAAACCTGCTTAGTCTCAAGCAAAGAACATTGCATGGGGAATTAATCCAGGTCTTCAAAGTCCTGAAAGGCATTGCTAAAGTAGATGCAACAGAATTCTTTCATCTTAACAGTGACACATACTCAAGGATATCAGTGGAAATGGAGGAGAAGTACATTTAGAACTTAAGTTAGGAAGTGCTTCTTTATGCGGAGTGGTGGGAATCTGGAAGCAGCTACTAAGCCATGCGTTTGAAGCAAAATCTTTGACACCCTTGAAGATGAATCTGGACAGCTTAGTTTTAGCTAAACAAAAGAGCCAGATAAACAGAATGGTGTCTTTTCATTTGTCAAATTTTTTTATATTTCTTATGCCTGTGTTGGGCCATAGAAACTGCTAGAGAGCAGCTGGCCTCCATATATGTAGTGAGTGACTTGTAATAGCCCTTGAGAGGGACACTGGCATCATGAAAAGCTTCCAAAAAATCCAACCAAACAGGACAAGACTTTCACTAGCCTACTCAGATAGGCCCTAACCCCAGGCAGTTAGATCACAACCACCACAATCAGGCTTCGGCCTTCACTGTCCTAAAAAGGGGTGTTGGCAATTAAAGTTCAAAATATACTGTAAATGTCCCAAAAACATACAAAATTACACAAAAATGCCATTCAAGGTAGAAGAACTGTAAAACCACTTGCTTCATGAAACAAGTCTCACACAAAATGTTTATAAGACAAGAAATTTATTTTCCTAAGAGTACCGTTAAAATGTTTTGGGGACCTGAGCAGATCAACATTCCTGATACATTTATCTTTCTTTATTTTCAAATACTGTATGATAGACACCAGATGTTTTGGCTCATTTTGTATCTCATTATTGTTTGGCTGCTAATTAAGGAAAAAGAAACAATTAAGGGGTCTGAGTCTTCAAGAACAAGTCAATTAAAATTAGTTCAAAAGAAGTTAATTAGCAGCAAAAACAAGTCACTCATTAAGAAAATGGTTAGAACGAAAACCCACAGCCATGGTGGTCCTCCAGGACCGGAACTGAAGACCCCTGCTCTGAATCATCCACAGCATTGACTGATTATTTAATAAAGAGAACACACCCTTATCGTTCGGGATGTGGGAAGAATCTCAGTTCACCTGGAAGACCTCAAAGGGACACCAACTAGATGTAAAATTCAGTGCTGAGCATCGAGCCACCACAATGTTTTCTTTTTTGACAAAAAAAAAAAAAAACAAATGGAAATTAAGAGAAGACATGACTGACGTTTAAAATTATGATGGATCCAGGATGTTACTATATAACAAATATTTCCACAAGAAAACAGAGTTGAAACAGGAGCTTATTAATTGTAGATTTTTTGCAAATGTTAGTAAGTTTCTCATCCTGCAATCAACCATAGGCACATGGAATAAATTACCAAGTACTGTGGTGTGGAGTAGGACTTTAGGGACCTTCGGATCTCAATTTGATGCTCTTTTGGACAATCTGGATGAAGATGATGGACAAGCTTGTTGGGCTGATTATCTTTTGTAATTAACTTATATTCTTCTTTTTTCTGTAGCTATTCCCATTTTTTATGAGCTCACTATTTTTTGACTAGACTTCTTCAATAGAGGTTTCAATATGTTTTTTTTTGCCTTTCCCTTCTCATTTGGGACCAGCTACAGTAAGGAGGCTGGTGTTTAATGTTCTTATATTCTAATGTTCTAATATTTTTCATTTAGGCCAAAATAGCTCTCAGAGGTGCTAGAATAACAGATAACTCTAAACTGACAGTGTGCTTTCATATCCCTCAAGGTGTACCAAAATTCCACCTGGGACAGCTGCTAGAATAGACTCCATCTTTTCAAAACCATTTTGCTTTACTACTGCTGAACGTAACAAAGAAAAACTGAATGTTTCACACACTTGCTCTCTGTTAAGCAAGCACAAATATCATACATGTGATCAGCGACTTGAAGTGGGAGAAAAGAGGAGGGTGCGCCCCTCGCTACAATTCTCAGGAGAAGGCTGGTGGTTTCAATGCCAGGATGTTGTGAGTATTGAAAGAAAAATTGGCCATACTCAGAAGAGTGCAAAGTAGAAGTGCTGATGTTGTGTACTGGTGAGTACCACCTGACTTCATACACTGCTGGTAAACATCCAGCACTCCAAACAGCAAAACAGTGACAGAACAGAGTACTGGAGACCGCTGGCCCACTTCAAGCACTGCATATGATAGTTTATACAACATACTGCAGCACCAGCTCTAAGTCTAATATAGATCCTCTGCTCATTGCGTGGTTATTTTAGGTGGCTCACTGTCCTTTAATGAATGGTTCGCTGTTGCTGCACTAGATGGAGCTCTGTTTGAAATATTGTACGTTTTCCGTTTTTGTTGGCGTCCCTGCTACTGATAATGAAGCTGCTGATTTGCATGATGGAATGTTCATACCATGGGTGACTTATCCCTAGTTGTTGCAACTTTCCAACACCGTTACATAGCCCTCCCTTCAGAGTCGTTGTCCCCACTTCTTGAAACGGCACACTATTGCTGGGTGGTCTACGTTTATGTTATGGTCATGTGGACGGTGACAAGGGCACTTCAGCAGGGGTCTTAAGTACTTTGTTGTTAGGTGGTATAGCAGGGATGAGGGATGTTGAGGTGTTAAACACTTCATGTCTGTGTGGAGATCTGTCCATTACAAGTGAGCAGGTGAACCTCCTTGTGTGAAGTTGCAGATGTATCTCTCAGCTGCTTTCCTTCCCTGAAATGACACTGCAAACACCATTCCAGGTCTGGATCTAAGTTTTAAGACTCTCCCATTAATGCTGTTCTGTAACACCACTGCAATCTTCCTTGTCCTTTGCCTGCACGGTTTTGTCACCAGTTCTGCTTCACACAGCTCAAATGGGGTCAGTGACATTTTTTCCCAGGTCCCTGAATCTCTGCCAGCGTTTGTACACTCAAGCCAGTGAACCTACATGGCTAAGCTGTGGTAGAGCTATAGAGGCAGTGATCTCTCAGCTATCATCCACCCAGTACTGATTCTACAAACAGCACTCCAGATCCCATACCTCAGCCTCAAGACTCTCCAGCAACTCCTCTAAAAAGCCAAGCAGGTCCACTGTGGTCTAAGTCGTACTTGGCACTATGCTAAATCAGGTGATAGGTCTTATCCTCATCTCAATTTTGACATCTATTGGTGCACTGGCACTGACTGCCTTCTTCTATTTACATGGCTGTTTAAGATGGGTTGCTATCCTTAAAAGGTCAGCTCACTGTTGCTGCATTACTGTAGATGGGATTTCTGCTATTTTTAAGGGTGCCCCTGCCAGCCGCTCTGAAGCTGTTCATTTGTATAATGGAATGCCAGCTCGTGGTATGGATGATTCATCCCTGGTTGATGTAACTTGTCAGCACCATTACAATACATTTCACATTAACAAATTATCAAATAACAAATTACTGTTTGTCAAAGGCTGGTGTTGGACTTCAATGCAAAGATTATGCTAACTTTTAGGAGTGCCTTCTTCAGAGAAATTCCACTTGAATGATTATGGGCATGCACCACCTTTAATTTCCATTCATTCTTTGATCTTGGAACCCACTAGAGTCTGCTCAGATCTAGAAGACTATTCTGGAACCAGGACTGGATGGGGCAACAGTAAACCACAGGACATAGCCACACTCATTCAGTCACCATTTAGACTAGCAGGCCCACATCAGACTGAGGGAGAACATACAGATTCCACACAGAAAGTGGAGGGGCCTGGATCCAAGACCCTGGAAGTGAGCGACAGCAGTGGTATCAGCCATGTCACTGTGCCACCTACAGTTTAAATTTAAGTTTTCAAAATAAATAAAAATAAATCAGACTCTCAATAGGAAAATATTTTAAACATTATAAAAAATTAAGAAATGCTGCTGGAAACTCCAGGTTAAATACAATTAAGAGAGATGTAAGAAAATAAAAGCATTTTAATTATGATAGGAGTTATAGATGGGAATTATCTGGAATGAGAATTTGTACCCAAGGTGGCCTTCATGGATCGAATTGTGAACCCCGAGTCCTCCTATATCTGACAGCTATTAAATAATAATTGTGTTTAGTGTCGCACATACTGAAGGGTTACTTTATTATTCATTTTGTGAATTTATAACAGGCACATAATTGGAATCAGACAATGTGCCTGATTGAGCAGTAGCAGAAACATCTTTTTTTTTTGACCACAATGAAAGTCGAGGGTAAGCAGAACTGCCATTAGAATAAGAGCTCTGGTTACAGACAAGCTGGCAAGCCTCTTTAAATATCCTGGGACCTTAAACTGGAAGCAAAGCCATAAATGAACATCTGAAGGGCATATCACATTACAAGGCACTTCTGTGAGCCTCACATGCCAGTCAACAATCTCATACGCCCACGCTGGCTTTTTTTTCTTTCTTGGAGGTTCCCTTTTGACACAGAGGATTCCGATGTCATTTCAGTTTGTTTTTTTTTTGGTCAGCTACTAGATCTTCATCTCTGATTCATGGAGACCTCTGTTTTTGTGTTATAAACCCTTAACCGTCATCTTGAAGAAGGTTATCATCCAGCATTCTATAATTAGACACTGCTGGGCTATAATAATAAAACAAATGCCATTTTAGTATTATTCTGTACCAAATTTCAAAATATTAAATATAGCTGTCCTGAATGACCTGATCTAAATAAGGTATATAAAGTTCATCATTAAGTTATTGCAGCAAAATCTTCTCCAGCTGCAGGCCTAGACCTTATTTCCCCTTCCACACTCAGGCTCTGCACAGATCGGTTGTCTGTAGTATTTACAGACATCGTCATCCTGTCTTTGGATCAGTGTACTATTCCCACTTGCTGCAAGGCCTCCATCATCATTCCAATACCAAACAAATCAAAGGTCACGAGCCTGAATGACTAAAGACCAATAATGAAGACCTTTGAGCGCCTTATTTTAACTTACTTCAAGGATGCTACAAGACTTCCTTTCAGTTTGCATGTACATGCATTCATTCTGTGGATGATGTTTGTGTCCAACATATTGATAAGTCGGGGGAATTTGTGAGGATCTTGTTTGTGGACTTTAGCTGTGCTTTCAGTGTTATCTTTCCAAAGCTGCTAGATAAGAAACTCACCCAGATCAATCTGTCATTGGATTACACACTTCCTCACAGATAGGAACAAGTACGTGTGGTTGGGCAATCACGTGTCTGACCTTTTCACCCTTAGCACAGGTGCACTACACGTCCTCTCACTTTACACAAATGACTATACCTCTGGTGATTCTTAAATTTGCAGATAACATCACACTAATAGGCCACATTTCAAACAATGATGATGACTCCATACAGTATAAAGACAAGAGGTGGAACATCTCACAGTGTGGGGCAGCCATAATAATTTGGTCCTTAAAATTCAAAAAATGTGGGAAATGATCATAGTACTAGAGTGTTGTACCGTGTTAGCCATTATGAATGTAGTGAAAAGTCAAGCAAAATGACACCTTTTATTGGCTAACTAGAAAGATTACAATATGCAGCTTTCGAGGCAACTCAGGCCCCTTCTTCAGGCAACATCATTTCGAGTTGCCTCGAAAGCTTGCATATTGTAATCTTTCTAGTTAGCCAATAAAAGGTGTCATTTTGCTTGACTTTTCACAGGAAATTATCATAAATTTCAGGAAACAGTCACTTGTCACAAAACAGATCACCTATCACTTGTAATAAATGGCTCAGCTGGTGAAACAGCAGAGTCATTTAAGTGTCTGGGCACAGTGCAGTCACAAGACCTTTTTATGCCAGTTGAGGAAACTGAATGTCCCCCAGGCAATGTTGGCCCAGTTCTACACAGCCCTCATCGAGTCCATCATGACCTCATCTGTAAACGTCTGGTTTGGTGCTGCCTCGGCTTAGGATAAGGCCACTCTGCAGTACATCACCAGAGCCTGTGAAAAGATCATAGGCTCTGACTTACCTCACATTTAAATACTGTCTGGGCCCTGGGTAAGAAAGTGGGCCTCAAAGATGACTACTGATGAGACTCACCCAGGGCTAAAACAACACCTAAAAAGTTTTTTCCATGTGCAGTTGCTCTGACTAATCAGGTCTGAGTTTCTGTTTAGCCATCTACCTGTATGTATACCTGTACACCTCAGCCTTTTTTCTTCTTATATTGTTATATAACAGCAAGGAGACCTGGGTTCACTTCCCGGGTCCTCCCTGCGTGGAGTTTGCATGTTCTCTTCGTGTCTGCGTGGGTTTTCTCCGGATGCTCCGGTTTTTTCCCACAGTCCAAAGACATGCAGGTTAGGTGCATTGGCGATCCTAAATTGTCCCTAATGTGTGCTTGGTGTGTGTGTGCCCTGCAGTGGGCTGGCGCCCTGCCCGGGATTTGTTCCTGCCTTGCGCCCTGTGCTGGCTGGGATTGGCTCCAGCAGACCCCCGTGACCCTGTGTTAGGATATAGCGGGTTGGATAATGACTGACTGACTTTATATTTTGTGTTGCCATTGTGTGCTGCATCATATTTTATGTCTTTTTATTTTGTGTGGTCCTTGTATGCTGCATCGATAGATAGATAGATAGATAGATAGATAGATAGATAGATAGATAGATAGATAGATAGATAGATAAAAAAAATCCTATCTATCTATCTATCTATCTATCTATCTATCTATCTATCTATCTA